>CM036918.1:1967995-2567995 GCA_020800305.1 Porphyrio hochstetteri
AAAGGGGGGGAGAAAAAGGGGGGGAGAAAAAGGGGGGAGAAAAAGGGGGGGAGAAAAAGGGGGGGAGAAAAAGGGGGGAGAAAAAGGGGGGGAGAAAAAGGGGGGGAGAAAAGGGGGGGAGAAAAGGGGGGGAGAAAAAGGGGGGGAGAAAAGGGGGGGAGAAAAAAGGGGGGGAGAAAAAGGGGGGGAGAAAAAGGGGGGGAGAAAAAGGGGGGGGAGAAAAAGGGGGGGAGAAAAAGGGGGGGAGAAAAGGGGGGGAGAAAAAGGGGGGGAGAAAAAGGGGGGGAGAAAAAGGGGGGGAGAAAAAGGGGGGGAGAAAAGGGGGGGAGAAAAAGGGGGGGAGAAAAAGGGGGGGAGAAAAAGGGGGGGAGAAAAAGGGGGGGAGAAAAAGGGGGGGGAGAAAAAGGGGGGGAGAAAAAGGGGGGGAGAAAAAGGGGGGGAGAAAAAGGGGGGAGAAAAAGGGGGGAGAAAAAGGGGGGGGAAAAAGGGGGGGGAGAAAAAGGGGGGGGGAGAAAAGGGGGGGGAGAAAAAGGGGGGGAGAAAAAGGGGGGGGAAAAAGGGGGGAGAAAAGGGGGGGGAAAAGGGGGGGGAAAAGGGGGGGGAAAAGGGGGGGGAAAAAGGGGGGGGAAAAGGGGGGGGGAAAAGGGGGGGGAAAAAGGGGGGGGAAAAGGGGGGGGAAGGGGAAAGGGGGGGGGAAAAGGGGGGGGGAAAAGGGGGGGAAAGGGGGGGAAAAGGGGGGGAATTGGGGGGGGAAAGGGGGGGGAAAAGGGGGGGGAAAAGGGGGGGGGAAAGGGGGGGGGAAAGGGGGGGGGAAAAGGGGGGGGAAAAGGGGGGGGGAAAAGGGGGGGGAAATGGGGGGGGGAAAAGGGGGGGGAAAGGGGGGGGGAAAGGGGGGGGAAAAGGGGGGGGAAAAGGGGGGGGGGAAAAGGGGGGGGGAAATGGGGGGGGGGGAATAGGGGGGGGGAAAAGGGGGGGGAAGGGGGGGGAAAAGGGGGGGGGGAAAGGGGGGGGGGAAGGTAGGGGGGGGGGAAATGGGGGGGGGAAAAGGGGGGGGTGGGAAAGGGGGGGGGAATTGGGGGGGGGGAAAGGGGGGGGGGAAAGGTTGGGGGGGGAAAAGGGGGGGGGGGGGAAGGGGGGGGGGGGAAAGGAGCAAAGTTTTAAGTTTTCATTAGATGCAGCCAAAAAAGAAGGGAGAAGCAGCAGCTGCTCTGTCCATCGTGATACCTGGAGGCAGAACGGTGGAGAGGCTGGATTCCTGGTCCTGGGGGAGAGGGAGCTCAGCCCAGTCTCTAATTAACCAGAACCATCGTTACTGCCTGGGTTGTAATTAATAAACTCCAATTGACAAGCTGTAGTGGGGGCTCAGGCTCAGCAGGGACCCAGAGTGAAGGTGGTGTAGGAAAGGGGGTGAGGAACCCCCATCCCTGGGAGACACTGGCGATGTGGCAGTGGGACATGGCTCTGGGGGATGACAAGAGCCACCCTGGGCTCCATCCCACACCAAGCAGCACCCTGGCAGTGTCCCCACAGGGACAGGAGCAAGAAGCTTCACCCCACCTTGCAGAGAGACAAGTGCCAGTGTCTTGTAATGGGGTTGAGCAGACCACTGGTCCCTCTGCAGGGCTCTCCTCTCCTCCACTGCCCCATCCCAACACCACGTTGTTTTAAACCTTATCCTTCTGGGAAAACTGGCCTGACATGGTGAGGTGGGATGGGGATGGCTCTGGGAAGCGAGCTGGAGGCACTGGGTGCTCTCCTAAGTCTCTACTACCGACCCTGCTCTAGAGTACAAAAATAAGGGGAAAGATGGAAACCTGGAGCACAGCCCAGAGCTGCCAGTGGGGCCATGGGGAGGGGACTGGGGGGATTTGGGGTGGTTTGAGGGGATTGGAGAGGGTGTGCACCCCCTCTCCAGCCCCACTGCAGGGTGGAGTGGCTGGCCTGAGTGGGCTCAAAGCACGGCTGTGCTCCATGCCACGATCCCACTGGGAAGCAGAACCGAGGTGGAGCATCCCAGCACTTGGGGCAGCACATCTCTAAAGCCCCCCAAGCCTTCTGCTCCAGGGGATTTACACATCAGCTGGGATGAGGGGCAGCCCCCTCCAGCCAACAAGGTCATTGCAAAGAGAAACCAAACCCACTCTTGTCCCCCTCCCCAGGAGCCTCATGGTGACATCCCAGCTCACCACAGACCCCCCAAGGCAGCACTTTGGGATACCCAGCGGGCAAAACCATGGGGGGGGGGGGGGGCTGGCTTAACCCCACATCCCCCTCCCCAAAAAAGAAACCAAGCCAGGGGAAGCAAAGCAAGACCCCCCCAACAGGGTGTGAACAACAGCACCCAGAGCTGCCTGCTTGTGTCCCCCCCACCCCCCAAAACCACGCTGCATCGTCCCAGCTGCCACTGCTGACACACAGCGGATCCTGCCAGATAAAGAAGAAAATTCAGGCTGCTCAGAGTTTCCCTTTTTTGCCAGCTCCATCCCTGATAAGTGCAGAGCCTGCAGAGCTCCTGATAGACGGGCTACGGCGGCGGTTGGTGCGAGAGGAACACCCTATCGCTGCAGCATCGCCGGACCGCCAGCAGCTCCCAGCCACACCGAAATGAATACCACTCCAATTACCAGAAGAGAGATGGGCTGGGAGAAGGTGATAATAAAAATCTCTTTTACATAAAGAATGCAAATAACCTCCCCCACCCCCCACACCCCCAACCCCCTCCACCCTGCTCCGGAGAGGGGAAGGGGAGGCAATGAGCAGGGATGAAGCTTCGTGGGATGGAGTTTGTGGGATGTGGGGGATGCAGCATGCTGTGATCACACCCTCCCCACACACACACACACACACACACACACACATACACACACAACTTCTCTGCCCCATCATCCCCCCCAGGATAAGGGGATACACTCATGGGTTTGGCACTGGGATGCCAGCGCAGAAGCAGGAGCACGGCGGTGCTGGGGGCAAAAGGGCTGGGGAGCAGATAAGGAGAAGCCGGGGGTGGCCTCACAGCTCCTTCCTGCCCGGCATGCAGGAAGGGCTGGGATATCAGCAGGGCCAGAGAGAGCTTCCCCTCGGATGGGGAGGGAAGGGGGAGCGGGGCCACGTCCTCCCGTGGGGATTTCGGCAGCTGCCGGAGCACGTGCGCTGGCAGCCGGCGTTTCCCAGGGCTCCCCCATCACCCAGCCCAGGCAGGAGGCTGGTGGCCCTGGGGACACACCAGGGACCCTCCTGTCACATCCATCACCGAAGGGTGATTGCTGTCCTGCCTTGGGGGTCACCCCTTCCCATCACACGCTGCTCTGAAGCATCGCCCCACCCTTGGCGGGGGTCTCAGCACCCCCTCCCTGGGGTCCCATCCTCATCCACTCGCTGGGTGCCGTCCCCAGCCCCTCGCTGGCTGCTGTCCCCAGCCCCTCGCTGGCTGCCGTCCCCACCCACTCGCTGGGTGCTGTCCCCAGCCCTTCGCTGGCTGCTGTCCCCAGCCCCTCGCTGGCTGCTGTCCCCAGCCCCTCGCTGGCTGCTGTCCCCAGCCCCTCGCTGGCTGCTGTCCCCCAGCTCACACGTGCCTGCCAACCCAATCTGCACAGAGGGGAGCCCCAAACGTAACCCCATCAGCACATGGGTTTGGAGATAGCGGGGTGATAGGGTGTGGGGTACCCACACGGCGTGCCCGGCCTCGCCAGGGCTGCCAGGGTGCTGATGGCCTGGAGATGCTGAGAGGGAGATAGGCGCCTGCATTTGCTCCTTGGGGTTTTGATAACCATCATGAAACCGCCCCTGAGCGTCGCTCTTGTGGTTGTCAGGATGTTCACCAAGTGCCCTCGTGAGCGTGGGGTGAGGCAGGATGGGGTCCCAAGCCTCCCCACGCCGGGGAGGGTGATGCCAGCCGTGCTGCCAGCATCCACGCTGCTCCCAGAGCATTTTTAATGGCCTCAGTGTGGGCTCGGGGGATGTGGAAGGACCCCAACCATCCTCTCACACCCCCTCTCCCAGCAGAAGGGTTGGTATTTGCAGCTTGCCCAGCCCCCAGTGCTCCCAGTCCTCCTCACACTGGTTTTACAAGAAGCCTGAGGGATGACCTGGCTTCTCCCACCCATGGTCCAGCCAGGATGGAGCGGGATGATCAGCTGCACACCAGGGACTCACCTGGCCCGTTCCAGGCATCTGGCTCCGGTGGGTTTTCTTCAGGATCTGGCTTGTCTGGCTCCTTTGGACTCTCTGGTGCCTCTCTGGACTCTGCAGCAGGACAGAGGTGGTGTCAGCTCACACACCAGGAACTGCAGAGGCAGTTCCATGGGGGTTGGGACCACCGCAGCGGTGACACCACGGGGTGGGCAGTGGTGTGTGTCCCTTAAAATCCCCCAGTCTGAACCACTCCCTCAAACTGCCCAACTCTGGGGTTGGACCCCAGAGTGTCAGGGCCTGGAACAGGCTGCCCAGGGAGGTGGTTGAGTCACCAAAAAGGGTAGATGAGGTGCTCAGGGATCTGGTTTAGTTTAGGATGGGGTTGGTTGGACTTGATCTTCAAAGGTCTTTCCCAACCTGGTGACTCTGTGACCCGATGATCTCTCAAGGTCCCTTCCAACCCCTACCATTCTGTGATCCCACCTCTATAATCACCCCAAAACCCACCCCCAAAAAGCACTTCCCAAGCCCTCCCCCACCCTCAAACCCCCCATTTCCCCTACTCCCCATCCCCTCATCTCCCCCATCCCCACCTCCCCGGACCCTTGCGTCACCCTGCGCAACCCCACGCCCGTCACGGCTCCATCTGTGGCGTATCCCACAGCAACTTGATAACCATTATTCTCTCCATTAACTGCTGGAGGTGGGGGCTGAGAACACCTCTCTGCATAGGACAGTGGGGGGGGGGGGGGGGGGGGGGAAGATTAGTGCCCAAAGTACATGTTTGCCTTGGCGTCCCGGGGCGGATAACCAGCGCGGAGCCCAATCGATCGGCGCCAGAGTGAACACCCAGGGGTGACGTCACCAGCATTGCAGATTATTAATACAGGTGATAAGCAGGATGATTAACATCAAATAAATCAATCCCCGGGTATAAAAGTCCTATTATTTTTGGCTATAAATCAAAGTGCCTGGCATATCGATTTCTATCCGTGGCGCTGAAAGCTTTAGTGGCCGTTATTGCTGCTTGGGCCTTATCTCTGCTATCACCTTTTTATCAAGGCAGGCTAGTGCCAGGTGCAGCTCCGTGCCCAGGCTCCCGGCTCCCTCGCCCCCAGCCCGGCTCCCCCATCAGATAAGCACAGCTCAAGCTTCTCCCTGCTGCTGAGCAAAGTTTGCTGGAGAACTGGAGGATCAGAGAATGGTCTGAGTTGGGAGGGACCCCAAGGAGCACAGAGCTCCAACCCCCTGCCACAGGCAGGGACACCACCCTCCAGGCCTGGAGCTACACAAGGGTGCCCAGGGCTCCAGCCAACCTGGCCTTGAACACCCCCAGGGATGGGGCACCCACCCCCTCTCTGGGCAGCCCCTTCCAGCCCCTCACCACTCTCTCTGCACAGAACTTCCCCCCAATCTCTCCTCTCCCCCTTCCCTCCTCCAGCTTCACTCCAGCCCCCTTGTCCTGCCAGTCTCTGCCCTTGAACAAGCTGATTCCCCTCCTGTTCCTCTGCTCCCTTCAGGGACTGGAAGGCTGCAGTGAGGTCCCCCTGCAGCCTTCTCTTCTCTGCTCCAGGCTGACCCAGCCCAGCTCCCTCAGCCTCTCTCCACAGGGGAGCTGCTCCACCCTCCCTTTGAGCCAGCTGGGGTGCTGGGAGGGGGGATCCCACCCTTTTCTCTTTTCCATGGGGGTTTTTAGGGCACACACACACACACACACACACTGGTTTTACTGGGGGATGGAGGCAGTGGGTGCTCGCTGGGGACCAGTTGGGCTCCATTAGCCAGCACAGCCTTGCCCTGCCGTGGTTATCTCGAAGGGCACTGCAAACATGAACTGATTAGGATTTGCCCCCACCTCCACAGGAAGGAACTTAAAGGATATCTGGGGACTGTTTCGGCCCGGCCCTGAAACGCAGCCACCCCTGGGGTGGGGCACGGCGTGGCGGCGACCAGGCGGCGTGGGCAGGAAGCAGCCAGCAACGGCCCTGGCTCCACATCCCCATCCCTGGCGTGGCTGCTGCCAAGCACCTGCCTCCGTGGCTGCTCTGCACCCTGGGGAGGGGGTCCCTTTGCAGCCCTGGGGAGGGGGTCCCTTTGCAGCCCTGGGGGGGTGGGGAAGGGGGTCCCTTTGCACCCCTGGGAGGGGGGTCCCTTTGCACCCCTGGGAAGGGGGTCCCTTTGCACCCCTGGAGGGGTGGGGAAGGGGGTCCCTTTGCACCCCTGGAGGGGTGGGGAAGGGGGTCCCTTTGCACCCCTGGAGGGGTGGGGAAGGGGGTCCCTTTGCACCCCTGGAGGGGTGGGGAAGGGGGTCCCTTTGCAGCCTGGGAAGGGGGAAGGGGGTCCCTTTGCACCCCTGGGAAGGGGGAAGGGGGTCCCTTTGCACCCCTGGGAAGGGGGAAGGGGGTCCCTTTGCACCCCTGGGAAGGGGGAAGGGGGTCCCTTTGCACCCCTGGGAAGGGGGGGAAGGGGGTCCCTTTGCATGCCCTGGGGAAGGGAGGGAAGGGGGGTCCCTTTGCATCCCCTGGGAAGGGGGTCCCTTTGCATCCCCTGGGAAGGGGGTCCCTTTGCACCCCTCATGGGGAGGGAAGGAGGTCCCTTTGCATCTCCTGGAAGGGGGTTCCTTTGCACTCCTGGTAAGGCGCAGAGGGGGGTCTATTTGCACCCCTAGTGGGGTGGGAAGGGGGGAAAGGGCCACTCTGCACCCCTCATCCCTTCAGCACTGCTGGCAGCTCAGCACTGGGGCGGGTGAAAGGGACTGAAATGGATACAGGGTGACGCTGCTCAGCAGCACCCACGGACACCAAGCAGCTCGCCTCTGGTTCCCAGGAGCCCAGCTTGCAGCTCCCCCCTTCCCCAGCACGCTGCTACCCCCAGCCAAGCCGAGATTGCTCCTGCCTGTGCCCACCCCATGAAGCCCCTACGTTCTGGGAGCATCCCTGCTACGGGGGCAGCTGCTCAGCATCACCCCAGGGCTGGGCTGCACCCAGAGGGATGGAGCACCCCAGGGAGATTGGGGGAGAGGAGGGGGGGTCCTTGCTTAACCAACAGCCCAATGGATGGATGGGTGGGTGGGATGCTTTGTTTGCTTAATTAACACCCCAGAGCTGATGCCCAGCCCGTTGTCCCATGGTGGGAGGATGCTGTGGGGAGCCCCCACCAGCACAGCCAGACTCACCTTCGCTGCTGGGGGGGCTGGGGGCATCGCAGTCGGCAGAGCCCTCGCGGTCTGAGGCAGCCCCCTCCCTCTCTGAGGGGCTCTTGTCCCCTGCTGTGCTGTCCTGGCCTTCCTCCATGGCTGCCAGGGAACCTGCAGAGACACAGAGGGGTGGTTGTGGGGGGAGAACTGGAGGGGGGGGGAAAGGAACCCATGGGGGGAGGTTTGGGAGGTGTAGGATGGCAGTACCTCAGGGCTGGCAAACGGCCCTTCCTGGAGATCCCCAGCCAGTCCCATGGTCTGGCATCTCCCTGGGGGTCCCTCAAAGAGGGGGTTAGAGCCTCAGGGTGTCCCCAAGGGATGCCCAGCTCCCCCCAAGACACTGTGGGGCAGGAGCCCCATGCCTGCCTGGGATGTGAGGGGTCTGTGCGTGCCAGGGTGCAGCCCGCAGCACCCCTCACTGCACTTCCCACCCAGACCCACCCTCCCCCGGCTCCAGCACCTGCCCCAGACTGGGTGAGAGACCCCAAAGACCCATGCCCACAGTCCCCAGCACCCCCTGTTTCACAGGGGACCCACAACACAGCCCCCCTGCCATGCCCCAGGATAAAGGGGGACACCAGAGCGCAGACACAGGGTACAACCGGGATGCCTGAGGATGCAAACTGGGCTCACTCCAGCATCCCCCCCCCCGAGCCCATCAACCCACACTGACATTTCCATGGCAACACAGCATCTCTCTTTTCCCCCCCATAACCAAGAAAGCCTTAAACAGCAGCACACATGGCTCATGCCATGAAGCTGTGCCATGGGCTGCCCCATCCAGCACCGGGCTGGAGCCCAGCACAGGGATGGGGTAGAGGGGAAACCAGCACAGTGAGGAACCCTCTGCAGACCTCAGCTGCTCTCTGTGACTCCAGGCATGTATATTTACAGCAGGAGAACAAAGAGCCCATAATCTATACAAAGCAGACAACAATGAGCGTGAATAAAGAGCCTGGTGGAGAAGGGAAGGCAATTTATTCTAATTCTGCTAATTTCAGTTCCAGCACAATTAAAAAGGCCCTGATAATATTCAGAAACAATCACCAGCTAACAAATCGTTTCTCTCAGCTGTAAATGAAACATTGTTAGGCTAATTTCTTCCTTCACGCCTTCACGGCTCTCGGGCTTCTGATAAAGTTAACCCGACTCTTGCCTGCTCTGGCAGTGGTTTGGCATCTCGAGCCTGGCCAAGGAGGGATGGATGGGGCTGGGATTACATGTAGCACCCAGCCAAAGGTGGTTGGGCTACTTGTATCCTGCCCCAAAACACTGTGCCACCCCCGAGATGGGGATGCCCTGTGGAAATGTGGCTACGTACAAGCTGGGGTTTGGGTACCACAGCATCACGCAGGGATGATGGGCAGCTGGCAGCATCCCCATCCCCACAGCACCACGCAGTCCTTGGATGCAGCTCAGCACCCAGCCTGTCCCAACGCAGCATCCCACTCCCAACACACCCATGGCTTGTCCCTGTGGGTGTTCAAAGCCAGGTTGGCTGGGGCCCTGGGCAATGTTGTGTAGCTCCAAGCCTGGAGGTTGGTGGCCCTGCCTGTGGCAGGGGGTTGGAGCTCTGTGCTCCTTGGGGTCCCTCCCAACCCAGACCAGGCTGGGATTCTATGATTCTTATGATCCTAAGGGATGCTCTGCCACTGCTGCCAGCTCCCCGAGTTAAACCAACTACTGGAAAGCTTAACAAAACTTTAAAAATTGGGGAAAAAAAGGGGAAAAAAGAAAAGGCTAATAATAAAAAAAAAGGAAGCAAAGGAGGGAGAGGGAGTGGGGAGCTGGGAGCAGAGCGTCACTTCTCCAGGATTGCTGGAAGCCCTGCACAGTTATCACCGCACACAGCCTCCCTCGGCTTGCCTGATCTGTCTATTCTTCATTAAGCAAATACGCTGGGATGGAAATGAAAACATAATAGCTATTTGATTTTCGGCGAGATATTTTGCATATTGGTTGGGTGCTGATAGCGGAATTTCATCAACTCCCTTTTTTCATGCTTTAAAAACTGAATTACTCAGCCTGGCTTTAACAGAGAGGGGAAGAGCCCCCCAAAAAAAAAACCCCTGCTCCCTTCCAAGCCACTCCGCTTCGGCAATTAACTCTCCTCCCTCCCTCTTTTTTTTTCCTTTCCTCCTTGATAACAAGGAAAAGGGGTTTGTTGGTTTGGGGTTTTTTTTCCTCTCTTTTTCTTCTTTTTATTTAATTTTTAAACCTTTTTTTGTTTTTCAGCGTTTCACTGATTGTAACAACTCGCAGGGTGGTGATGCACCCGTTAGCACCCTGGCGTGATGCACCCATAACTGCTGTGGAACACAGAAGCCCAACAGATTTCAAGGGGCAGCATTCCTGGGAATGGGAAAACCCATTGATTGGTTTGATGGCTTCACTCAAATGAAGGTTTCCCCTCTTAACCCAGCGTTGCCCAGGTGATTGGTTGGATGGTTTCACTCAAATTAAGGTTCTCCCCTGCACAGGGACAAGAAACCCTGTTTTTTTCCTCCTCTCTGTTCATTGAGCTTCTCTGAGAAATTGGATAAAAGGGGAAAGAATCTAGAAAATTGTTAAAAAATGTAAAAAGACAAGAAAAAAAAAAGGGAGGGAGGGATTCTCTGGGCTGCCAAGAGCGAGACCCTGGCCGCTCCGAAAGCCGGCATGCAGACAAGAGCAAAGCGATAAGCGGCCTCGATAGTGGATAGAAAATAGCAACAGCCCCAGACTTTCCCACCAGCTCTGGAGAGGGGAGGAGGAGGAGGAGGAGGAGGAGGGAGGAAGAGGAGGAGTCCTCATGGTGGATAGCAAGTCCTGGACTGAAAACACATGGAGGTTGGGCGCAAGCTTTGCTGTCCGGTGCCCGGCGTCCCGCTCTGAAAGTGGGAAGGTTGGGGAGGTGCCTGAGGGGCAGAGGGAGAGAGCCACACCTCACCCTCAGAGCTCGTGGTGCAGAGAGGCCCTGGGGTGTCACCCCCCATCCTAAAAAAACGGTAGGATCCAGGGGACATCCCCAGTGCTGATGGGGTTGGTGTGACCATGCAGAGATGGAGGCTCTCTTCTTCGTCCTGCCAGCTCCTCCTCATCCCTGTGCTGGCCTTGAATCCCTCCTCCAACTAAAAATAAGCTTAAAATAATGATAAATAATAATAATAATAATAATATACTGACATCATCATCAACATCTACCCCCCCAATATACCACCCCAAGGCGAAGCTCCTCACCAGCACCACCACGATGCTCACCCAGCGCATCCCGCTTGAGACCTGGGTCCAGCTCTCCCACCGCCTCCTCAGAGCGACCCCACTGCCCCTAAACCTCCTGATTCCCCCCCTCCCCACCCCAAATTTTGCTGCCAGGAGCCTAGGGATGGAGGAGTAGGTAAAGAAATGGGTGTTCCCCCAGGAAAGCCGCCCTGGGAGAGGGGTGTGGATGCTCCTGATGCTCACATCGGCTGCAAAACCATCTCTGGGGGTTTGGGGGGGGTTCAGCACAGCCTGGGGATTCCCTGGGGTCTCGTAGCAGGGTTGTGCCATGTCAGCCCTGCAGCAAGCAACACCCAGAGAACAACCCAGGCTGCAAATCCAAAACCCACTGGTATCTGATGGGACACCAGCCTGCCTCTTCTCACCCAATTTTCCCCTGGTATGTATTAATGTTTGCTTTTACCAGCGACCTCAGGTGCCCCCAAGCCCGTTCCCCACGGGATGGGGGATGCCAAGCGCCACAGCCAAGGGCAACCAAGGTTTTGGTGGCTGGGAAATGACACCAACTCCTCCACAGCCACAGTATCCAGAGGGATTTTTTTCCCCTCCCCTTGGTCCATGCTGCTGGGATCCAGCATTAAATTGCAACACCCCTCACCCAAGACACTGCATTTTGGAGGAAAAACGGACTTTTTAGAGCACAAATCAACCCTCCTCCCCCCACTATCAGCCTGGCTGCAGCATCCCAGGGCCAGGCTCCCCCCACAGATATCAGCACATTAAATATCAGCCCCGTGCTCAGAGCTGATAGCAGTTGGGGCCAGCTCCAGCCCCAGCTGTACCTATCTCTAATTTGGGGCCCTTCTCCATCGCCCCCAGATAAAACTCACCCTGACCCTTCATGTGCTGCCCTGAGTTAAAAGGGCAAGAAAAAATAATACAGGTTTGGCAAGCTGAGAGGTGGAGGGAGGATTTATTATGTATTTATACTCATTTATTAATAAATTAAACTGAATTTATCCAGGATGGGGGGATGAAGGATAGTGGGGGGGGGGGGATGCTGCAGTTCCTGGTGGGATGCTGGAGTTGCTGGTGGGAAGAGATGCTGCAATTGCTCATGGGGCTGGGAGGGGGGGGGGAAGGATTTCCAATAATTAATTATAAATTTTATAAAGTATTTAAGTCTTAATTTATCCAAGAAGGGAAGGAAGAATAGCAGGGGAACAGAGGTGGTGGGGGATGCTGTGCATGCTCATGGGGGAGGGGGGATTTAGAACACTTTATAATTAAATTTATTAAGTCATTAGGCCTAATTTATCCAGGAGGGGAGTGAAGGGGGGTGTGCTGTGATTTCTCATGGGGGTGTAGGGTGCTCTGAGTGTTACTGATGGGGGGGCATCAGTAATGGTTGGAGCATCCTACCCTCAATGGGACGGAGATGTGTTCATCTGTCCTGACCATGGTGGCATCCCAGTCACCACGGCATCCCAATCACCACGGCACCCCGACCACTGCAGCACCCCGACCACTGCAGCATCTGAATGACCACAGCATCCCAATCACCACGGCATCTCGACCACCGTGCACCTACCACAGTATCCCGACCACTATGGCACCCCAACCACCACGGCACCCCAACCACTGTGGCATCTGAATCACCACAGCATCCCAACTACCGTGGCACCCCGACCATCACAGCATCCCGACCACTACGGCATCTGAATCACCATGGCACCCCGACCACCACAGCATCCCAACCACCAGGGCACCCCAACCACCATGGCACCCTGACCACTGTGGCATCTGAATCACCACAGCATCCCAACTACTGTGGCACCCCGACCATCACAGCATCCCAACCACTGTGGCATCCCAACCACTGTGGGACCCCAACCACCGTGGCATCTGAATCACCACAGCACCCTGACCACCACAGCATCCCAACCACCGTGGCACCCTGACCACCGTGGCATCTGAATCACCACAACATCCCGACCACCACGGCACCCCGACCAATACAGCATCCCAACCACCACAGCACCCCAACCACCATGGTATCTGAATCACCACAGCATCCCGACCACCATGGCACCCCAACCACCACGGCACCCAGACCATCATAGCATCCCAACCACCATGGCACCCCAACCACTGTGGCATCTGAATCACCACAGCACCCTGACTACCACAGCATCCCAACCACCATGGCACCCCAACCATCATGGCACCCCAACCACTGTGGCATCTGAATCACCACAGCACCCTGACCATCACAGCATCCCAACCACCATGGCACCCCAACCATCATGGCATCCCAACCACTGTGGCACCCGAATCACCACAGCACCCCGACCACCGTGGCACCCAAATCACCGTGGCACCCCAACCACCCCATATCAACACAGCCACAAAACACCCCACCAACCCAACCCATCCACAGCACCCCACTCCCCCCTCCCAAACCCAGCACACCGCATCACCCCAGGGGAGCCCCAGGCCGCAACCACCCGGGAAGCAGCAGGGCCTGAGAAAAAGCAGCCCTGCTGATAGGGGAGAGCTTGGTTTCAGCCGGAGCTGCTCCCCCTGCCAAGTGCAGCTCCTATCTGCGCGGGGTGCAGTCACTTAACATTCATCACGGGCTGAACTCTGTAACTCTATCAGCGGGCGAGCATGGCGCCAGCGCCGGGCCCAGCCAGCCCCGGCCTCAGATAGGCCCGATAAGGCGCTGATAGATTACAGGAGATTGGGCCGCGGCGGGGGCCGCGAGCACCGAGACAGGCGGTGAGGGAGCCCCCCCTGCACCCAACAGTGGCTGGGGGGGGGGGTTAGTCTCGGGGGGTGGTGGGGTGGTGGGTGTCTTGGGGGGAGTGCCTGGGGGGGGGGTGGGGGGTCTGGGGGGGGGTGTTGGGGGGTGTGTCTGGGGGGGGTGAGGGGTCAGGGGGGGTGTTGGGGGGTGTGTCTGGGAGGGGGGATGTGTGTGTGTCTGGGGGGGTGAGGGGTCTGGGGGGGGTGGGGGATCTGGGGGGGTTGTCTGGGAGGGGGGATGTGTGTGTGTCTGGGGGGGGTGTTGGGGGTTGTGTCTGGGAGGGGGGATGTGTGTGTCTGGGGGGGTGAGTGGTCTGGGGGGGTGGGGGATCTTGGGGGGGGGTGTTGGGGGGTGTCTGGGAGGGGGGATGTGTGTGTGTGTCTGGGGGGGGTGAGGGGTCTGGGGGGGGGTGTTGGGGTGTGTGTCTGGGAGGGGGGAAGTGTCTGTTTGTCTGGGGGGGTGAGGGGTCTGGGGGGGGGTGTGTGTTGGGGGGGGATGTGTGTGTCTGAGGGGGGATGTCTTGGGGGGGGTCTGTGTCAGGAGGGGAAGTGTGTGTGCGTGTCTGGGGGGGTGGTGTGTGTCTTGGGATTGTGTGTTGGGGGGCAGTGTGTCGGGGGGGTGTCTGGGGGGGGGGTGTGTGTATCTAGGGGGGGGTGTGTGTGTGTCTGGGTGTGTGTATGTCTGGGGTGGCGGGGGGGGAGAGGTGGGAAACTAATGGGAAAGAAGATACAGGGACAATGACAATGAAGTGACTTGAGGTTTCAGATGGGGCCTGATAACACCCTGATAGATTTTTTTTTTAAGAGAGGAGAGAGTCTAACAGAGCTGCTTCCCCCCCCACCCCCTCAGCCCCCCCAGCACATCAGGTTGCTCTGAGATAGGGATGTGATGCTTAATGTGGCCCTGCCTGCCTGGCGGGGTGAGGAGGAGCTGGTTAAAGCCTGGGAGGGAAACTGAGGCAGCTGGTGGCCATCAGTCCTTAGTGGGGGGGGCATCCTCCATCCAAACCCCCAGTTTGGGGTGTTTAATCCCATGCTGATTTGGGCAGCTTGGTGGGAGTTTGGGGCTGGGGAGCAGCTGGATGCCCTGATAATATGGAAGGAAACTTTACAGTGTCACAGAGTGCTGGGGGCTGGGAGGGACCTCTGGGGATCACCCAGTCCCACCCCCCTCTCAGAGCAGAGTCCCCCCAAGCAGGCTGCACAGGGCAGCACCCAGGGTCACCGGGTTGGGATGTCTCCAGAGATGGAGGGAGACTCCCCAACCTCTCTGGGCAGCCTGGCCCAGGGCTCTGCCACCCTCCCAGCACAGAAGTTCCTCCTCAGGGTTAGGGGGAGCTTCCTCTGCTCCAGCCTGTGCCCACAGCCCCTTGTCCCGTCCCTGGGCACCCCTGACCACAGACTGACCCATCCCCCTGAGCCCACCCCTCAAGGATCTATCAGCACTGAGAAGATCCCCCTCAGGCTTCTCTTCTCCAGGCTGAACAGCCCCAAATCCCTCAGCCTCTCCATCAGAGAGATGTCCCTGTCCCCTCAGCATCTCCACAGCCCTTTTCTGGACCCCCTCCAGCAGCCCCCTGACCCTCCACAGGTGAAGATCAGGCTCCAAACATGAACAAGCAGGGGAAGTGATTGGGGTGTGCAAGGCTCCTGCAGCTCTGTTGACCTCAAGGAGTTTTCTGGGTGAAAACCCCTCAGTTTTGGTCTTCTCTCCCACCTGGAATAAAGCTGTTCCAGTCGGGAATGGCTGGGGGCAGGGGGAATGCTGGCCTGGCCCCGTGGAGTCCATCAATACCAGGTGACTGTGAGGCCAGAGGTCAAGCTCCTCGCTAATCTAGCGACAAATTACCCCAGAGATGCAGCACTGGAGCCACCCCCCTCCCTGTGGGAAGGGGCTTCAGCTCCCACCAGGTCCATCCTGCTGCCAAAAGCTGCTGGGATGGGACCAGGGATGGATGCCAGCCCCCACCAGACAGGGACAAGGGATGGAGGGGCAAGGAGGATGGTGGGCACCAGACCCATCACCAAAGATGCTCTGGCTGGGGTGCCCAGTGCCAGCTCCCAGCGCTGTCCTGGACCACTTCAGGGTCTCCAGCTAATGCTGCACCACTGAGTAAGGGCTGGGTGGGGGGGCTCCAGGAGCAGAAAAGGACCCTATGAGGGTGCAACACGTTTGGGTGGCCAACTGCAAGCAGCAGCATGGGCTTCTAGCACCCAGCCTGGCAGAGGATGGTTATGGCGATGGCACCATGCCCCAAAATTGTACCACTACAGCTTCCCACACACACACCTCAACCCTTGCTGGCCCAGCACAAGCCCCTTCATCACCAGCACCCCCAACCTTCCTCTTCCTCCAACTCCAAGCAGCGTGGCCATTCATGCCCAGCTCCACGAACACCCTGTTTCCCTCCCCACACGTGCCTGTGCTGCCTCTGTTCTGTGTTGGGGGGGGAGAATTGAGGGGTTTTTTTGGGTTTTTTTTCTATTCCTTTTTTTTTTTTTCCTGTTCTTGGCATTTTGGTGGAGTGAGATAAGGGTAAAAAACAACAGAGCTGCTCAGAGAGTGAAAAAGGGAGATAGATAACGCAGATACTGACTCCTACACAAAACAGTCCTGGCTTTATCGCTGCTTTTTATCACAGTTCCTCCAAGAAAAAAAAAAAAGAAAATAATAAAAAAAAATAAAGAGAGCAGCCCAACTGGAATGGGGCAGCACATTAAAAAAAAAAATAAATGGAACTTTATACTGTTTGCTCTTTAGTTTTATATTTAGATGAAACAAACTTCAGATTCTGGAGGTTGATAGGGGTTTTTTTTTTCCCCCCTAGTTCAAGGGACCAACCAAAAAGTCTGGCAACCCAGTTTGCTCCAGTGGGGATGAGGTGAGGGAACTCAAGGGTGATTTAGGAAAGTGGATGCCAAGGGAGAGGTGCTGGCACCCATCACCCAGCCTTGTTTGAGGCCATGGGGTGTAGCAGTTTGGGCATCTTTGAGCTCAGATGGGTTGGAGGGATGAGGCCGGTCCTGAAGCATCCCGCTGGACTCCAGCATCCCCCAGCAGAACCAGTGAGGCTCAGACTGGACCCTGGCATAGGAAGGGAGATGCTTCCCAAGCATCAGCCAGCTGCTAGTCCCTGGGGATGGTCAGAACCCACATGAACCCAGGAGCCTGGCATAGGAGCCCCAGAACCCAGGAGCCTGGCATAGGAGCCCCAGAACCCAGGAGCCTGGCATAGGAGCCCCAGAACCCAGGAGCCTGGCATAGGAGCCCCAGAACCCAGGAGCCTGGCATAGGAGCCCCAGAACCCAGGAGCCTGGCATAGGAGCCCCAGAACCCAGGAGCCTGGCATAGGAGCCCGGCATAGGAGCCCCAGAACCACAGCACCCAGGAGCCTGGCATAGGAAGGGAGATGCTTCCCAAGCAGCCAGCTGCTGGTCCCTGGGGATGGTCAGAACCCACATGAACCCAGGAGCCTGGCATAGGAGCCCCAGAACCACAGCACCCTGGAGCCTGGCATAGGAAGGGAGATGCTTCCCAAGCAGCCAGCTGCTGGTCCCTGGGGATGGTCAGGATCCCAGTGCATGCTACAGCCTCGTGGCATCACAAGAGCATCCCTGCGGGTCCCCAGCATCCCAGGACAGCATCTCCATCCCGGTGCAGAGACCTGACCGTGCGTGTGATACTCCCTGCCCACATGGATCCCAAAAATCCTTTCCCCACTGCAACAACCCCCCTGTCCCTATCCCCAAGGCTCTGCCCTCCCGTTACCAACCCCAAGCACAGGCTGGGGACGGTGTTTCCAAGCAGAAAACCCACAGGGCCCAGCCAGAAAGAAGGAAAGAAGAAGAAAAATATATATATATATAAAAAAAAATCATAATAAAAATGGACTGGAGGTTTTTCCCTCCCCTCACACTCCCTTCCCTACCTTCTTTTTGAAAAACATAATTTATCTGTGTATTATCAAGAAATCCAGACACTTTAATCAGTGAGCTATGAAGTCAGTATTTCCATTCTTATCTAGCGGAGGAGTGGAAATGGAGAGCAGATAGGCAGCTCCGAGCCCGGTCCGTGGTGGGGAATGTTAATGGGAGGAGAGGCAGAGCCATTGGCTACCGAGCTGCCGCTATCGCTGCCATTATCGGGCCGTTATCGAGGCAACCATCGCCGCGCAGTAATGGGGCCAGTTCAACTTTCCGCATTATCATAGGAGCTGGAAGTAGCATGAGAGGCCTCAGCTGGGAGATGGAGAAGGGAGCGAGCAGCCAAACTTCCCAGCGGAGCAGAGGGAAGGGGAAAGAAGCGTTTCCTCCCCCCACCGTGGTCCCCTGAGGTGGTGATGCGATGCTGGTCTGTTTCAGCATCCTCTTGCGCGTCTTAGGGATGCTCCGTTAGCCAAAGGTACATGTGGCCACAGGTATCGGCCTCACTGAGCAGCACCAAAAACCTGGGTACCAACCCCGAGGCACATCCCCAAAATCCTGTGTATCGACCTCACTGAGCATCCCTAAAACCCTGGGTATCGATCCCAAGGAGCATCCCCAAAGCCTCAAATACCAACCCCGCAGAGCATCCCCAAAACTCTGGGTACCAATTGGAAGGCGCATTCCCAAAGCCCCACATACTGATCCCACTGAGCATCCCTCAAACTCTGGGTACCAACCCCAAGGCGCATCCCCAAAGCCCCACATACTGACTCCACTGAGCATCCCCAAAACTCTGGGTACCAACCCAAGGCGCATGCCCAAAGCTCCAAATACCAACCCTGCTGAGCATCCCCAAAACTCTGGATACTGACCCCACCAAGCATCCCCAAAACCTTTGGTACCAACCCCAAGGCGCATCCCCCAAAGCCCCACATACTGACCCCACCAAGCATCCCCAAAACTCTGGGTACTGATCCCAAGGTGCATCCCCAAAGCCCCACATGTCGATCCCACCGAGCATCCCCAAAATGCTGGGTACCAACTCCAAGGTACATCCCCAAAATCCTGTGTACCAACCTCACTGAGCATCCCCAAAACTCTGGGTACTGATTCCAAGGTGCATCCCCAAAGTCCCACATACTGACCCCACCGAGCATCCCCAAAACCCTGGATCCCAACCCCAAGGTGCATCCCCAAAGCCCCACATGTCGATCCCACCGAGCATCCCCAAAATGCTGGGTACCAACTCCAAGGTGCATCCCCAAAATCTTGTTTATCAACCTCACTGAGCATCCCCAAAACTCTGGGTACTGATTCCAAGGCGCATCCCCAAAGCCCCACATACTGACCCCACCGAGCATCCCCAAAACTCTGGGTACTGATCCCAAGGTGCATCCCCAAAGCCCCACATACTGACCCCACCAAGCATCCCCAAAATGCTGGGTACCAACTCCAAGGTGCATCCCCAAAATCTTGTTTATCAACTTCACCGAGCATCCCCAAAACTCTGGGTACTGATCCCAAGGTGCATCCCCAAAGCCCCACATACTGACCCCACCGAGCATCCCCAAAACCCTGGATCCCAACCCCAAGGTGCATCCCCAAAGCCCCACATGTCGATCCCACCGAGCATCCCCAAAATGCTGGGTACCAACTCCAAGGTGCATCCCCAAAATCTTGTTTATCAACTTCACCGAGCATTCCCAAAACTCTGGGTACTGATTCCAAGGTGCATCCCCAAAGTCCCACATACTGACCCCACCGAGCATCCCCAAAACCCTGGATACCAACCCCAAGGCGCATCCCCCAAAGCCCCACATACTGACCCCACTGAGCATCCCCAAAATGCTGGGTACCAACTCCAAGGTACATCCCCAAAATCTTGTTTATCAACTTCACCGAGCATCCCCAAAATGCTGGGTACCAACTCCAAGGTACATCCCCAAAACCCTGGATCCCAACCCCAAGGCGCATCCCCCAAAATGCTGGGTACCAACCCCAAGGCGCATCCCCCAAAGCCCCACATACTGACCCCACCGAGCATCCCCAGATCTCCAGGCCACGACCCATGGCTCGTCAAGGACAAGAGAAAACAATGCATCTATATTTCATCAGATGAGCAAATGAGAGGAGCACATTTCCTCCGCCGCGCTATCGAATGGGAGATGTCAAGAAAATATGTTGATGTGAGAAAGAGGAGATAAAGAATTATTTTGGAAGGGGGGGAAAAAAAAAAAGCCGTGGAAGCCTCTTATCTGGAGTGACTCATAGGCACACACTCCTTAACCCCACTGCAGCCCAAGGTCAGCAGTTACATTCCTTTCGGCATTTCAGCCCTTCCAAAAAAACAGGGAGCTGCAGGAACAATGCGGAGCCTTTGCAGGGCAGCCATCGGAAGAGGGAACTGTATTACCCCCCCTCTGAAACACTTGAACTTTCCTGATAAAAGAAACAGTGGGACAAGCAGCCCTGGCCAAGGCAGAGAGGCCAAAAAGCCCTGAGTCAGGCAACAAAAACAGTCACGGGACGTGTCACTGGAAAAAAAATACAAGGGAAAAGAAAAGATACCGGCCTCCTGCTCCCGTTCCTGCTCCTCTCGGATGGGGAGGAGATGATTCCTTCTTCCCCCCTCGGAAGATAAACTCCATCCACTCGGCATGGCAGTAGGGCTCATGGAGCCAGAGCATGAGATGGGGCTGGCAGAGAGGTGTTCTCTACTTTTTATTCCTCTTTAAAAGAGGGAAAAGATGTCTTTAAAGAGATCTTTAAAAATCACTAAGTTTCTCTGCTCCCTCTCTGAGTAGCTCTGACTGGCCCCTCACATCCCGCTCACCAGGCAGCCTTGGGTCCCACAGCCAGGCTCTGCTGCCGTGGAAAGCCTCAAACTGGGGGGGTTAGGGGTTTTTAGGAGGTTTTTTTGCAGCAAGATGGACATTGTGCATGGAAAACATCCTCTACCCTTCACCCAGAAGGGATGTATTTGACCCCAAACCCACCAACACCAAGCAGGGTGGCACGGCTCTGTCCCCAGGCTGCACCCAGTTTGGGCAGCGACATCCCTCCCTTTCCCAGGGATGCGGGTAGCATCATCCCTGGGGCTGGGAGCATCGCATGACACGGGGTACCGCAGAGATGCTGGAGGACTCAGCTCCCTGGTGACTTCACACCGGGATGCTGCCAAGGCTGGGTGGCTCCAATGGGTCCCCAAGAAGGGCTGGGGCCACCCCTCTCCGGGTGCCACGCATCTCCTGTGCCACCAGGGCTCTATCTCCTTGCGCAATTGGCTGCAACACCCGTGGGGGAAGGATTACTTTCTTCCCAAGCCCTGATTGCCGAGCTGGCCGGCTCACAACTTGGCCAAAGGGGAACCTGCAGCTTGTTAGGTGGCCTCATGATTCACGACGGAAAATAAGACCTTGCCCAACCACACAGGTTCAGAGCCAGAGCTGCTGTAAATCCCAGCCTCGGGTGGCTTTCCCGCGCCGGCATGGGATGTCGGTGACACATCCCCGCGGTGTGGCATCACCACAGCTCCCTGCCTGCTCAGGGTGCCCCAAGAAGGATGGGGGGGGATGGTGTGGGGGTATCCCCAGGGTGGGGATGGGAGGTGGAAGAGCGGCAGCAGACACAAACCAACCCAACCCCGGCGCCCACGGGCCCTGGAAGCGGCCGCCTGCCAAAGCTGCCGCAGCCTCCCTCGCCGGCGCGGCTGCCAGCAGCACCTTCCCACCCCGCGGCTGCCAGCAGGGATGTGTGCTGGGGCTCTTGGCAGAGCAGGTTTGGCCATGCTGCCAGGTGCCCCATGCGTGGTTGTGGCCAGCCTGGCTCTGGCACTCGCCCTCTGAGCATCCCATGAGCATCCCTCCCCTGCCTCTGCTTGATGTGAGGATGAGGATGGCCGGGGAGGGTCACCCTGGGGGGGGAGAAAAAGAACTAAAAAGCCAAGTGGGGTCTCAAAACTGGCTCACAGGGTGCCCCAACACTGAGGGAAGCACCTAGATGGATCAGCTGCTGTGTGTCCCATGGCTGGCAGAGCACAAGGCTGGTGGCACAGGGAGCCCAGAGCTCCACTGATGGGTGTATTACTCTGGAGACAGACTGTCCTGGCTCACAAGGATGGTCACACCTGGACCACCGGCCATGGAAAAGGAGAGAAACTTCCCCCAGCATCACCTGTGGCTGGTCCAAACCCCTCACCGAGCAGAAACACGGCTTCCCTGCAGTGCTGCCCAGTAATCACCAGCAAACAGCTGATGATGGGCCAGTGAGCCCACCACGGGGGGGCAACAGGCTCTGCTGGGTGCATCCCATCCCATCATCAGCCCAGCCTGGGGCCACCTCCCTGTCCCATAAGCACCACGACGTGTCCTCACCACCGTGAGCCCCCAGTGCTGCCCCTGGTGCATCCCAAAGCACCGGCAGCTTCTGGAATGGGGCAGAACCACTGTGGAGGCAGATGTGCCATGGGGCTTTGCTGCCTGCACCCCTGCCAGCAGGACCTGCTGCTTTGGGATGCCACTGAGTCAGGGCTGGTAAATGCCTCGGGGGGTTTTGCACAAGAGGGGAGGGGCTGGCAGGGGAGCAGGCAGCTCCCCTGGGAGCAGCAGACACATGGGACACAGAGATGCCACCCCTGGGATGCCAGAAGCAGGGCCAAACCTGGGGAGAAGGAGCTGGGGGGGGGGGGGGGGCTGCAACGCTGAGGCATCCCCCAGGGAAGCACAGCAAACACAGGTTTCAGGAGCAGAGGTGGGAGGCCCTGCCAGCACCCAGCTCATGCCCAGGGAGCAGGCAGCAAGCTCCCCCCACGCAGCAGAGCAGCCTGGGGTAACACACCTCCTCAGACACCCCGACACCCACCCCGGAGCATCCCTTCCCCGGTAGGCGTGGATGGGGAAACTGAGGCACGGAGGCTGGCAGCGATGGAAAGGCACAGCAGCAGCGTGGCAGCGGGGGAGCCAGTGGAGGCAGTTAGTCACCTGCACGGCCTGAAAGGAAGAGAGCGACTCAGCGAGCTAAGGCAGCAGGAGAGGAGCAGGCAGGAGGCGTGCCGGGAGCATCCCACGCCACCGGGAGCATCCCACGCCGCTGCTAAATATAGAACCTGGGTTGGCCACTGTCATCTTGACAAGAAATGCCATTTTCCAGGCTCCTGGGAAGGATGGCTCCCACGGTCTGACTGGCACCATGACACCCCCACCCTCCTCTTCCTCCTTCCCACCCCCAATCCGGTACCGTGACCCCTCACCCAGCATCACCGCAGAGCCCACTGGGGAGCTTGCAAAAGAGGAAAGGAGAGAAATATATATATAAATATATATATATATACACACACTTAAAACCCCAAACCCACAACAAACCCGACCTGCCCCCATCAAGAAGTGGCAGGGTTTAACAGCGCAGATCACACTCGTTATCTAACACCATCTAATAGCAATTAAAGAAAATCCACATGCAAAAAATACGACGGTGCTTTCACCTCCCTTCCCCCCCCCCCAAAAAAAAAAAAACCCCTCCCCAACCCCCTGCATCTCGCTCGGCGGAGCAGAATGGGAGATAACGATCGCGAAAGAAAGTCAAAGCTCTCATCAAAACTAATGCAACATCTGCAGCTGATAAGAGGCGCTGGGGAGAGCTCAGCTGAGACATGGGGAGGGGATAAGACAAAACCCCCACCTTGAGAAATAAAAACACATACGCAGCTGTGAGTCTGTGTGTCCCACCTCACACACACACCCCCCCCCTCCACTCCCATCAGATAATTAAAGCGCCTGCGTTAATCACATTTGCAATGGAACAAATTGCTGGAGCCCTTTGGCCCCTCTCTTGGCCGGGCTTGTTGCTGTAGCACAGCCAGCCCTAGTCTGGTGGGGAGAGATAAGTGGTCCTTATCGGCGCTGGCGATCGCGATCAGGATGCGATCGGGGCCTCGGCGCTTATCACCAACTCGGATCTGCTGGAGCCCAGAGCAGAAGAGGGAGGAAAAAGAAAAACAAGAGAGAAAAAAACCCCAATAATAACAAAAGAAAAGCCACAAACAGGCCCCTGCAAGGACTACGGAGGTGTTCGCTTCCAGTTAAGAGGAAAAAAAAAAACCACTATATATATATATATATATATATATTAGAACAACAACAGAAGGAGAGGCACATCAGGGAGATGAGATCAATCTCCTGCTTATCAGCTTCCTCCATCGAAGACCCGGCGCTGCTGAGTGCACGCAGAGGCAGCTGCCAGCACCAGCCGCCGTGCGCGCCCGCGTTTGAAGTTAATAAATATAACGGGGCTATCTGGGTTGGGGATCGGCTCCCCCTGCTCTCTTATCAAGCTCCTCACATCTATCTACCGGGCAGAACAAAAGGCGAGAGCCAAAAGGAAACAGAAATTAAAAAGGTGGGGGGGGTGGTGAAAAAAAAAAAGTCAATAAATAGGTATTTTTAAAAAATTGAATATATAAAAATTATAAAGAGGGGGAAAAAAAAAAAAAAAAAGAACCCAAAACACAACAACGTGCTACCTCCCCTCCCCTTCCCCCCAAACCACCTCAAACAACCCCAGCTGCTGGTTTTACAGTCACAGATGGAGATGGGGAGACGGGGGGGGGGGGGGAGGAGGTAAAAAGCAACCCCCCCCACCACCACCACCCTGGGCAGGTATTGAATAAAAGAAATGAAATAAAGAAACGCTCTGGGTGTTTTCTCAGCTATAGGAAGTCAGCACCGAGACACAATCAGCCTTCAAAGCATCACCGCTGCGTGCCACCGGTACCCCCCTCGGGGAAGAGAGGGTGTCCCAGGGTGGGGGTTGGAGGGACCCTCATGTTGCTGGTGTGGTTCCCCCCTCACCCCCCATTCCTTTGGTGCATCAGTCCAGCCCGAAACGCGAAGAAGAAGAAGAGGAGGAAGGTCAAAGCAGCTGGTTAAATATAGTCCGGTGTCTGATCTTTGTCTTATCGCTCTTGGCGATCGCCCGCTCTCCCGGCGATCTCCCCTGCGAGCCTATCTGCACATCACATCAGGCTTTGAAAAACAACAACACACACAGCAACCCAACACCCCAAAAAAGCCAACAAAACCAGCCCAAAAAAAATAAAAACCCCGTAACAACACAACTACACCCACCCCTCCCACCCCCCCCCCCCACCCCCTTCCCCAAACAAACCCAGAAGAGACGAAGCCGGAGCGAGAACATCGCGTCACCCAGGAGAAAGAAAAGAACCCAGCAGATACCCATCTGGAGGAGGATTTTAATGCTCACGCTGAGATGATAGAAAGGATAGACTTTGTGGAAACAGGTCCGGTCTGTACATGAGAGTCTGGTCACCGGAGCCCTGATTCATGCATACCTTCCCTCGGCGGCGGGGAGAGCCCGGCGGAGGCAGCGGCACGGCGCTCTCGCCGCCTCTAATGACTGTTTTCATGTTGACACATACAGGAAGGGTTCCAAGCTTTCAGGCTTTTAATCAGTTTTGGCCATCGCCGGCGGCCTGAGATCAGCCTCCCACTTTTATCATCTCTTCACATCTCTTGCAGAAAAGCAGCGGAGGAAGGAGATGCGAGAGACGCCTTCGCCCTGGCCGAGCTGCCACGGTCTCATCCAGCCCCCACCCCTGCTCCGGCCACATTGGTGGGTTTGGGATGAGCATCCCACCATCGGCATGTCTAGTCTGCTCTCCCCTCCTTATCCTACCCCCACCCCACGCAGGAGGGTATCACCCCCCCCGCACCCACACGTCCTTCTTTTGGTGGCTGCTCCGCTACTGCTCGCTGCTGGTTGAAGGAGCTGGAGTTACCCAGGGTGGGATTCACTGGGCTTTGTGCTGAAATAAACCCCCAGTGGAAGTTGGGCAAAGCCAAAGGAGAACACTAATCACCAGGAAAAAAATATAAATTAAGAATAATAAAATAAAAAATATATATATATAGGAGGCAGCTGGGACTATTTTTAACTCTCCCCGGGTAAAAGTCTAGCTGAGCTTTATCACCAGAGCAATCACCCCAGGCAGGGAAACAGGTAGGTGCAACTCAGCCTTGCAATTATTTCAAGAGAAAGATAAAGGCAGATTATCACATGGTGGCCAGCCTTCCCTATCCTCCATCTCCCTCTTATCACCGGCTTCCATCGACTCGAGGGGGAAAGGGAAAAAACACCCCCCCCCCCCGCCCTCTGCTTCAACCCCCCCTGCCCCACGCGGGGAGGAAGGAAGGGAAGCTGAGCTAAGCCCATCACCCAAAAACTTCCAGCACTTGGCAGAGTCGCTCAGCACACATCCTCACTGTACCGAAACCAGACCCCGGGCGATGGGCTGGACCGCGGGGAGCGGAACCCTCCGGAGACAGCGCGTTGGATTTGGGGGGGGAAGGCATGGATGGCAGCCAAAGTCCTGTGGGACCCCGTTGGGGTCCCTCGTACTGTCAGTCTGGGGTGTTATGGACCCGTCCCCATCCAAGCTGGGGTGTGAAGAGGGTGGTTGAGGAGGGGGGGACATTGGGAAGTGGGAAATGGGGAGGCCGGCGTGGTCAGCGGGATGATGGTCAGCGGGGATGGCCACACGCCACGGCCCGCGGGGTCCCCATGAGGGAAGGGGAGCCCCCGGCAAGGTTGTGGGGAGGAGTAGCCGGGGTGAGGAGCTGCTGGCAAGGTTGGGGAGCCCTGGGGGGGTCGGGGGAGCCCCTCAGCCCGGCTCGCGGCGCTGGATGGGAGGGAGGCGGCGGAGATAAGATCACAATTTCAGGCCGTCCCGACAGAGCGATGTTATCAGGACGGGACTTGCAGAACGGAATATTTTAAAGCCTTATCGGGGCCCCCATCGGGAGCCGGTACCGGAGCCACCGCGCTGGCGGCGAGGGGAGTGGGGAAGGGGGGGGTTAAAGAGGGAAGCGGCGGGGACGGAGCCCAAAGAGGGCACCCGGGAGCGGGAGAGGGCACCCACCGCGGCCGTCCCGGGTGGGTACCGGGGGGGTGTGTGTGTGATGGGAGGGGGGGTAGCAGGGAGCTGGGGGGGGCTGCGCTGTGCCGGGGGCAGGGGTGCTGCCTCCGCGGGAGCGGTACAAAAATATAAAGGCGGGGCTGGGAGGAGGGAGCGGGGGGGGGGGAGCGGGGATACGGCGCGTAGTACCGAAGCGGGGAGCGGCGGGGACTCACGTTTGATCTGCCGGGGGTTGCTCTGTTTCCTCCTGGACATCGCTCGGCGGGGGGCGAGCCCGGCGCCCCGGCTGGCGGCTGGGCGGGCGGCAGGTGGGTGGCGGCGGGCGGGCCCCCCCCGGCTGCTCTCATGCCCGCCCGCCCGCCCCCCCTCCCCACGCTGCCGGGCCGGGGCCGGGGCCGGGGCCGGCCGGGCCGTGAGCGGCGGAGCGGAGCCACCGCCGCCGCCGCCGCGGGATTTTCTCAATGGGGCGCCGCGGCCGATCAAACCCGCGGAACGTTCCACGGGGGCGGGGCTGGGCCCCCGCCGCGGCCGCCCATAGGCCCCCGCCCCCCGACAGGCCACGCCCCCGCCAGACCCCGCCCCCCCTCCAGGCACCGCCCACATCAGGCTCCGCCCCTGATGACGTAACGGCCGAGGGGCGGGGCCGGGAGGGCGCGCGGGGCGGCGGGAGGAGCCGCGGGGAGGGGCGGGGCTGGGCCCGAGGGCCCGATCCCGGCGGGATTCCGGGACACTCCCCCCCCCCCCCACTCAAACCCACTCCCCCAGGCTGGGCAAAGCCCCCCCGTGTGTCCCCAGACCCCCCACGGCGAGGCCCCCAACCCCCTGCCTTGGCACCCTGACCCCCGCCCCTCTGGGGTCCTGCCCCTCTTTGGGGTCCCCAACCCCTCTGGGGTGGCCCCAACCCCTCTGGGGTGGCCCCAACGCCCACTTGGGGTCTCCAAGCCTCTCCTGTGGGGTCACAACCCCAACTTGGGGTCCCCGCACTCCAGTCCCTTGGAACACCAACATCGCCTTTGGGGTCCCCAACCCTCCTTGGGGTCCCAGCCTTCCCTTGGGGTCCCCGGGATCCTGTCCCTTGGGACCCCAACCCCCCTTTGCGGTCCCCAACCCTCCTTCTGGAGACCCCAATCCCCCCTTGCGGTTCCAACACCCCTTTGGGATCCCCAACCTCCCCCTTGGGGTCCCAAGGCTCTTGTCTCTTGGGACCCCAACACCACCTTTGGGGTCCCCAACCCCCTTTTTGGGGTTCCCACCCCCTCTTGGGGTCCCCAGACCCCCTTTATGTTCCCAGTCACCCTTTACACCCTCACCCCCCCCTCCAGAAGACCCCAAAATCCTGAAGAGCTACCAATCCCCTCCTTCTGGGACCACAGCCCCCCTACCCACACTGAGGTCCCAACCCACCCTTTGAGACCCTCAGACCCTCCTGTGGGACCCCCAAACCTTTCGATGGGGTCCCCAGGGCCTCTCTTCATCTCAAACCCCTCTGAAAATCCCAATGGGTGGGTCAAAAAGTCCCACCCCTGGCTTCCAGGGTCACTATAACCCTGGGGCACACTGGGGATGGCATAGGGGTGCTGGGGTCCCCCTCAGCATCACCCCATCTCCGTGAGCTGGTCCTTGCCGTGAGCATGCAGCCAGGCAGCAATTTTGGGGCTAACTGTGGGGTAAACAGGAGCTCCTTATATTTTGGGGACATCACCATTTCTCCCAAAGCCAAATCTTGGCCACAGCCAGTCTTGGCTTTGGGGGGGGGGGAAAGAAAGAGGGGGGGCAAAGGGGGGCTTGCCAGCAGCGATGTGATTTTTGGATCAGTGGGGACAGAGCTGGGCACAGCATCCTGTCCATGTCCCCTCTCCATCCATCCCCTGGCACGCTGGAGGGGAAGAGGAGGGGGTGTTGGGGTTTTTTTTTTTTTTCCCCTTCTTTTCCTCCCCCCTCTCCATCTCTTGTTCTTTTTTTTTAAAGGGTTTGTTAATTAACTTCCTGTTCCAAATGTGGGATAATGAGTTTTAGGCAGCACATGATTCCAGGAAGGAGGTCAAGCCGGCGATGGGGATGTCAGAAGAAATTAAGTTAGGAATTAAGAAGAGTTCCAGGGGAAAAATGAACAAAAAAAAAAAAAAAAGCCCACAACATCGAAGGGGGAAGATGCTGCTGAGGACAAGGCTTTGCTCTCCCCCCATTTTGACCACCCACCCCCCTCCCAAATTGATCCTGATGGCGTTTTTCACCTCGTTTGGCCCCAAAATCGCAGCGTCCCTGGAAGCATCACACCCTAGGGCCCGTGGCTCTGCCACAGGACACCCAGCTCCTGCCTGTGCTGGCTTTGTGGGGTCCTGCCCAAGGATTCTCTGCTGCTTTTTGGGGGGGTCCCCATTCACTGTGCCCCCACATGGCTGTGGGTGTTTTGGGGATGGGGTCCAGCGCAGCACCGCAGACTCAGCTCCGTGACTCCTCTGGTGCACCCATGGCACCACCATGGGCACAGCTCACAGCACTCCTGTTCTTTATCCAGCATGTTCACTTTATGCTGAGACAATTAGACAACTGTTTAATTAATCACAGCACTGGTAATTGCAAGGACCTGGAGTGGGGGGCTGGGGGCCAGCAGATATGAACAGGGTGCCCGAATTTCCTCTCCCCAGGATGGAGCAGGGGGACGTTGGCTATTCCTGGCTCTTTGTGCTAGAAAATCGCAGCCATGGCATCCCTTGAGGGGCTGAGGGGACAGCCCCCACTGCCTGTCACCCCCTCAGGGGATAGAAGGGGCTGGGGGGGTGGGCTGCATCCCACCCCTGCCATAAGACGTCTGGATGGAGCTGGTGGATGCTGCGCACGGGTGTGCAGCCCTGTGCTGGGGGGAAACAGGTTGCAGTCCTTCCCCTCACACATTCCTTGCCAGTGTCCTTTTAATTAGATATTTGGCACCATCCCAAAGCCTCTTAGATCCCCCCCCTCTCCCCTTGCCCCCCTCCTCCCAGGCCTGAGATGCAGTCACATCAAATAATGCTGGGCCAAGGGCCACATCCCCTGCGTGGCGATGGCCCGCGTGGCGATGGCCCACTTGCTCCCAGTCTCCTGCATCCCCTGTGTGGTGATGTCCCCATCTCCTGCACCCCTGTACTATGACATCCCACGTGCTCCCCATCTCCTGCACCCCTGTGCCATGATGTCCAACGTGCTCCCCATCTCCCACATCCCCTGCACCGTGACATCCCACGTGCTCCCCGTCTCCTGCATCCCCTGTGCAGTGATGTCCCCATCTCCTGCATCCCCTGTGATGTCCATGTGCTCCCCATCTCCCACATCCCCTGTACCATGACATCCCACGTGCTCCCCATCTCCCACATCCCCTCTGCAGTGATGTCCCACGTGCTCCCCATCCCCTGCACCCGCTGTGCAGTGATGTCCCACATGCTCCCCATCTCCCACATCCCCTGTACTATGACATCCCACGCCCTCCCCATCTCCTGCATCCCCTGTGCAGTGATGTCCCCATCTCCTGCATCCCCTGTGATGTCCCACATGCCCCCCATCACCCGCATCCCCTCTGCAGTGACATCCCATGTGCTCCCCATCTCCTGCACCCCCTGTGCCATGATGTCCAACGTGCTCCCCATCTCCCACATCCCCTGTACCATGACATCCCACGTGCCCCCCGTCACCCGCACCCCCTCTGCAGTGACATCCCATGTGCTCCCCGTCTCCTGCATCTCCTGTGCAGTGATGTCCCCATATCCTGCAGCCCCTGTGATGTCCATGTGCTCCCCATCTCCCACATCCCCTGTACTATGACATCCCACGCCCTCCCCATCTCCTGCATCCCCTGTGATGTCCCACATGCCCCCCATCACCCGCACCCCTTCTGCAGTGACATCCCTTGTGCTCCCCATCTCCTGCACCCCCTGTGCAATGATGTCCCATGTGCTCCCCATCACCTGCACCCCCTCTGCAGTGATGTCCCACATGCTCCCCACCTCCCACATCCCCTGTACCATGACATCCCACGCCCTCCCCATCTCCTGCATCCCCTGGGATGTCCCACACCCTCCCCATCTCCCACATCCCCTGTACCATGACATCCCACGCCCTCCCCATCTCCTGCATCCCCTGGGATGTCCCACGCCCTCCCCATCTCCCACATCCCCTGCACCACAATGTCCCCATCTCCCCATTCCATCACCTCACCCACCCTGCCACGCTGGCCATGGGTACCCCTGCGAGGGGCCAACCATCTCAATGCCAGTGCCAACAGCATGGCTGAGTGTGGGGGGTGGGTTTTCTTGCCCCCTCCCCAATCCCATGGTGTTTGCAGAGAGCTTGTTGGAGGGTAACAGAATAAATGCGTGTTTTCCCGAGGAGTGAATTACACGCCTGCAGAGCAGAGATAATGCTGAGCAGCCGTCTCCCCCCATTGTGAGCGAGGTGACAGCTCTTTACCGAGCTGTGTACATTTGTATTAGTGCCAATTAATCTGGGGGGATATTATTAGAGGCACAGGGAGAGGAGGAGGCGGCGGCACAGGAATGTAAATGGGAAGGAAAGCCAAGGCGATGCCATATTTCAAGGGTCTGCTGATGGTGATGCTGGGTGCTGCGCTGAGCACCCTGACCTGGTTTGGGTGCCCAAGGGATGATGGGGACCATCCCCAGGCAGGGCTCCTCTGGGGCTGAAGAAATAGCTATTTCCAGCTGCAAAAAGTCGTGCTTTAGGTGTTTTTTTCTCTTTTGTCCCAAGAGGGAGGAGTGGCACCTCGGTGTCCCTGGTTGTGGGCAGCACAGGACCCGCAGCGCTGGGTGGTTGGGTGCGCTGTGGGGGGCCCCTGCCACCTACTGGCAGGAGAACCTGGCCCTGGGTGGCACTTGTCACCTGCCTGCAGCTGCCTGCACCTCGGGGTCCTCTGTGGCTTAGGCACAGCTTGGGTGTGATTTGGGGACAGCTTGGGCACAGCTTGGGCATGACTTGGGCACAGTTTGGGCATGGCTTGGGCACAACTCAGGCACAATTTGGGATGCCCTGTGCAGTGCTGGTGCTGCAGGATTTGGGGCTCCTGAGAGCTGCAGAGGCAGCATGATGGTTTCTGGAGTAAACCAAATGATGCTGAGTGAGGCTGGATACTACTGAAGACCAGTGGGAATGTGCAGATGCATGGACCCCAACCATGCCCCAGATTCAAGGCTGGGATTTCTCAGGACTTATTCCCCCTTTTCCCACTCCCCACCCCCCCCACCCCATCCCCTCCCATTGATGTCCCACTATAAGGATGATGCTCTAACTCACCAAAGGAGTGATCCCCCTCCATCCCTGGGGGGATCCCTGGGGGTCAGGCAGCGATGCTGGGCTGCAGCTCAAGAAGCATCACTGCTGGTGGGATGGCAGGTCCTGGGTGGGTGCCTTGCATCCAAGTTATCTCCCCCAAAGCTGCCGTCCCTGCAGCCACCTGGTCCTCCAGGTTCCCTACATCAGGGATGCAGGAGCCAGCTCCCCCCCCACCCCATATGGGCAGGGGGAGGTGGGAGCCAGGGTTTAAACTCCTGCTGTGCAAGGAATGGTCAGATTTAACTCAAAAGCAAGGAAAAAAGTACATAAATCTTGAGTCCCTGCCAGCAGCGTGACAACCATGGTGGATCCCCTTATCCCCTGGGCTTTGCAGAGAGGCTTAAAGCACCTCCAGCTCAGGAACTTGGGGGTGTGGCTGAGAAGAAAGGCTTGAGGGGGGAGCTGCAGGGTCACCTCCACCCATGGAGAGTGTGGATTTGGGCTGAGGATGGTGCAAACCCACCACATGTCTGGGTGGGGTGCAGCCCCTGGGATCCCCATACATGCTGGGTCCCATGGGTGCCCCCCAGTGCCACTGGCACCCGCAGAGCAGCGAGTTAATCTGCAGCTGGGAGAAGCTGTCTGGCTTTGCTTTCCCTGCTGGAATTACCTTGATGGGGACCTGCAGTCTTCCCAGTGTCAAATGCTGCTGGAGTCCTGACTCAGCAAACCCGGGGGCTTTGGGGAGCTGATGGATGTGGGGGGGGGTTCCCTGCTCAGCAGGCTCCGAGGCTGTGGGAGGGGGATGTGGGTGGGGTGGGAGGGAAAAAAAACCCCTCTCACTTGGAGGGAGAAGGAAAGAATTAAATATTCCAGCCTTCAAAGCTGCAGGGATGATGGTAACATCTCCCCGGGGAGTGGCGTTCGGGATGCAGTGGTACCCAAAGCGAGCATCACTCATGGCTAAGGCAGGGGCAGCTGTAGGACATTGACCCCACACTGAGCCCAAGGTTCTGGAGATGGATCCAATCCCCTGCTCCCAGAAAAACTTCATTTCCAGGTTCCCTGGGTTATGAATCTGGAGGGGAGGGAGAGCTCCAGCACCAACCCAGCATGAAATACTCCTCTGCTGTGCAGGTTTGCAGCCCCAGTGAAATACGGTGGAGGGGAAACATAAAAGTCCCATTTCCAACCCCATAATATTTCCTGCCAAACCAAAGGAACAAATGTGCTGCCTTAAATTTCCTGCAAAATTCTTTGGAGGTTATTTTTTTCCCTAAATTAAGCCATACTAATTATTTTCAGCCACTTTATCTCCTCTCTGCAACACACCAGGAGGGTGCAGGCAGCGAGCATTTTAAGCCTCCATAAACAAAAGAGTAGTTTGGAAAAGAATTCTATCAATTAATCAAATTAATCCTGCAGTTTTAGTTACAAGCCCCAAGTGGCAAGGATTCCAGCCCGTGGTGAGGAGCTATCTCTCATTGACAGCGGTTAAATGTTATGATTGCAGCAGTAATTAAAGAATATAATATGCCTGGCTTTGTGTCAGCCTCCTACCTTCAGCCCTCAGCGCTGCGTTGGCAGAGGTCAGCTTGAGGACAAATTGGTGATGGCCAAACTAAGCTCTCACCATCACAGATTGGTGATGGACAAACTGGCCTGGTGATGTCGCCAATCAGTGGTGAACTAATTGGTCTGTCGCTATCACCAGTTGTGTTGGGATGTCACCATTGCCATCATCAACTGGTGGTGACCAAACTGGGCCATCAGCACCATCAGTTGGTGGTGACCAAACTGGGCCATCACCATCACCAATCAGTGGGGACCAAGTTGGTCTGTCGCTATCACCAGTTGTGTTGGGATGTCACCATTGCCATCACCAACTGGTGGTGACCAAACTGGGCCATCACCATCATCAATTGGTGATGAACAAATTGGACCATCACTGCCACCAGTTGGTGATGACCAAACTGGGCCAATCAATGATGACCGAACTGGACCATCACCATCACCAATCAGTGGTGACCAAGATGGTCTGTCGCTATCACCAATTGTGTTGGGATGTCACCATTGCCATCATCAACTGGTGGTGACCAAACTGGGCCATCAACACCATCAGTTGGTGATGATTAGACTGGGCCATCACCATTGCCAATCAATTATGACCAAACTGGGTCATCACCATCACCAATCGGTGATGACCAAACTGGACCATCACTGCCACTAGTCGGTGATGACCAAACTGGGCCATCAACACCATCAACTGGTGATGACTGATTTGGACCATCACCATTGCCAATCAATGATGACCAAACTATGCCATCACCATCACTAATCAGTGATGACCAAACTGGGCCATCAACACCATCAATTGGTGATGATTAGACTGGGACATCACCATTGCCAATCAATTAGGCTCAGTTTGGTCAATTGCCATCACCAATCAGTGATGACCAATTGGACCATCACTGCCAGCAGTTGGTGATGACCAAACCGAGCCATCACCATCGCCAATTGGTGATGGCCAAACTGGGCCATCACCATCACCAATCAATGATGATCAAACTGGGCCATCACCATTGCCAATCAGTGATGACCAAAGTAAACCATCACTGCCACCAATCAATGATGATCAAACTGAGCCATCACCATTGCCAATCAATGATGGCCAAACTGGGCCATCACCATCGCCAATCAGTGATGGCCAAACTGGGCCATCACCAATCAATGATGACCAAAGTAAACCATCACTGCCACCAGTTGGTGATGACCAAACTGGACCATCACCATCACCAGCACCATCACGACCATCACACTAGAGGTTTTTTTCCCAATCCCTGGGCAGCACTCAGGCAAGATGAAGTGTGGAAGAGGAGATGTACGAGCACCTTCACCACAGAGAAGCTCCACTCCTTTGCCAAATGATTGACCATCCAACCACAACCACTTGACTGTTTTAGAGGACACCACCAAGGCGTGCAGACCAGCCCACTCTCATAGAATCATAGAATGGCATGGGTTGGAAGGGACCCCAAGGATCACAGAGCTCCAACCCCGCTGCCACAGGCAGGGACACCAACCTCCAGGCCTGGAGCTACACAAGGTTGCCCAGGGCCCCATCCAACCTGGCCTTGAACACTTCCAGGGATGGAAACACCATCATTTGCTTAGAGATGTGTGCAAGAAGAGTTGACCTACAGCACACAGGACCCAACCAAGCAGGCCCATCCTCCAAAACACCACACAAGACAGGGAATTTCTGTGAAAATATTGGAATATATTTGAAAAGATTACTCACCGTATGATTTTACAGTACCACCCCATATTTTCATCTCATACTTTATTTAACAATATTAAAGAGGCACTTTATAAAGCACACATACGACATCATAGAACGGCGTTCCCTGCTCTCTCTCTCTCTCTCTTTCTCTGCTTCTCTGACAAAAAAAAAAAATATCAAAATAAAAACTTTGGACAGAACACATTGCACCCAAGGTAAAATACCTACAATAGTTTTGTTTTTTTTTTTTTTATACAATACAAAGAATTGTAAAGATACATATTAACAGAATAAAGCCTCTTTTTTCTTAATTTTTTTTTTTTTTTTTCCTTTTAAAATCTAAAATCAACCCCCTCCCCCAAAAAAAATAACCACCCCCCACCCCCCCAAAAAATAATAACTGCAGGACAGACGCAAAGTACTCTGACTGTTCATATCACATCAGTGCATTACTTCACCTCCTTGACTTGGGAGTGTTTCAATAGTATTTAGTTATCTTCCATGTCCTCGTTTGCACCTGAGATTTCTTACTGGTTCAAGAGTTCACTTGTACAACGTGACAGAACCTTTGTGACGCTGTGGAGTACCAGCATACAGGATTTTTTTTTTGGTTTGTAATCCCTCAAATTGGATTTTTTTAGCATTTTTTTTTTTCCTCTTTTTCTTCCTTTTGGTTTTTTTATTTTGCTCCACCCCCTTTGCTTCCTTTCCTTTTAGAGGTGATGGCTACTTCCCTAATGGGTCCCTTTTCTTGTCTCAATTGAGGAAGTCCATAGTTCACATTACCAAAGAAGAATAGCACCAGTAACTGTGTAGTAAGAAGCGGATACTATATAGCTACTAACTCAATACAGTAAGAGAGTTTAGAAGTGATACCGTTGAGGCTACTCAGCCAGTACCGCTATCGGTGGGGTAAATTGGCACAGTTTTATCATTGAGCAACCAAAAAAAACCCCCAACAAACAACCTCACACACACACACACTCTCTCACACACACACAACACCCCAAAAAACCCCTTAATAAATCAGAGTTTGTCACAAGTGTCAAGGTGCAGTTTGCTCTCCTCCCCTTACATTGGAGTCTACAGTGGTCAACGAGCGGCAGCATCCTCTGAAGGGCTCCAACAGAGCTGGTTTGGTATTCTCTTGACAACGTAGCAATAAATTCCTAGGGATGGCTGGTGGAAATATAGGACACTTGGTTCTTAATTTAATTTTTGTTTTTCTTCTTTTTTCCCCTTTTTTTTCCTGTTTTTTTTTTTCTTTTTTTTTTAAAAAAAAAAAATCATATCATCTCCGAAGGCCAACTCCCAATTAAATGAATCATACAGGATTATTTGTGCAAAAAAAAACCCCCTTCTTTTTGTCTCCTTTTTTTTTCCTTTTTTAAAATAGAGAAAAAAAAAAAAGAAATTTGCTTTTCTACAGTGTACTGCACCTCATGAATAAGATGTCTAAGGAATGAAGTTCATCTCTTCAAGTACTTTGTACAAAGATAACACAGACTCAGCCTCCAAAAAGAAAAATTTAAAGGGGGGGAGGGTGGGGGCTGTGTCTGAGATTTGCAAGGATCCTTCTAACCTCAGCACTTCTGCAATGAAAGCAATTGCTCTCCACGATTCGCTCTGCCCAAAGCGATTACAATTTCAGTTCGGGGAAAAAAATCATCAGCAACATCAAAGTTCTACGCATTTGCATGATAAATCAGGTGAATTAAAGGAGATTAGGAGACACAAAGCCAACTATTTCACAGAGGCTGCAGTGCAAGTTCATTTAAGCTAGACAGAGAAATCATGCTACGCAAACGAATTTAAGGCTTTGATAATTTTTTCTTCTCTTCCCCCCCCCCCCCCCCCCCCTCCTCCCCACCCTTTGCAAACCCCATGAAAGCAGCTGAGGATCATCGTTAAGTCACTTCCATAAATTACTCTGAAGTATCTCTCCTTAAAGGGATTTTAAAGCTAGTTAATTTTTGCCCAAAGAGTTGGCTTAGCAGGTTGTTCTGGGATTCGGCGGTGCGGTAGCTGGTTGAACCGGCTGGCTTGGCACCGCGGGTGACGCATGGGTTGTGCAAGGAACCGCGTGGGGATGGAGGTGGCCCTTTGGCCAACACTTGGTGGAGGCTCTTCCCCAGAATGGCCTTCCTGCGTTTCAGGTCGCCGTTGGCATGACGGAGCTCTCCTTTCTTCTGGTTGTAAGTGTCCAGGACCATCTTCTTCAGTTGGGTGCCCGTTTTGGGCTTGGGGACCAGTTTGTTGCAGTGAGTCTCCTTCCTCCCTGGGGAGAGGGCAGATGCTTCGCCGTTGCTCCAGCTGGTGTGTTTGAACTCGCTGGTGCTCTCACTCCTCCCTGGGCACGGGGTTCGGGCTTTTTTCTTTTTCCCATCTCCTTCCATGTTCTCCCTGGAGCCGGAGCTGCTCCGGTGGCTCAAGGACTTGTGGTCTTTCCTCCTCTTGGGATGGAGCTTGCTGGTGGCTTTGCTTGGCTCCACGTGGCCGTGTCTCACAGCGTTGCTGGCTGCCTCACCTCTGGGTTGGTGGCTGGTGGATTTGCTTGGGTTGACTCCTTGGTCCTTGGTGTTAGTGCTGCTGTCCTTGGCCTCGGGCATGGCTTTCTCCCTCCCCAAGATGGGTTGCTGACCCTCCTCAGTGCTGCTGCCTGGACTGTCTACACCAGGAGCAGCCTCACTGCTGGGCTGGCTACCTGAGCTCTTCTTCTGTGGGACCAAATCTTTGGTGGCCTTGTTCAGCGTGGGTGAAGATGTCTTGTCCTTCAGGGGCTGGTGCTGGTGAGCAGCCTCTGGAGACGTGCTCTTAGATGCACCTTCCCAAGAAGAGGCATCGCTGGCACTGGGGCTGCCCCATAGTGTCCTGTGGGTCTCCTTGGCCGTTGGAATCTCTGCCTGTGGGGATGGGAGCTCCGAGACCTTCTTGGCAACCTGGAGAAATGGGATCCCACCCGCAGTGCTGGTGGCCCCACTGGGATTTTCTAGCACACCCACTATGTATTCATCTTTGTTGCTTGTTCTTTTCTGGCTGTCAGCGTAGCCACGTTTCTCAGCGAGGTGTGGAGGAGCCAGCTTTTGGTCTGTGGCCTGGTTACACGCCAACCCAGCAAGGTCAATGGTAAACTGGGGTGAGTCCAAGAAAGGAAGTGGTTTCCCATCAAACGCTCCTTTCTCCAGTTCCTCAATAGACAGGGCAGTGATATGGCCGAGCTCTGGGCTGCTCGCCGCCGCCTGTGGCAAAGATGGGGAGAGGCAGGGGGGTGGAGGCAGGGTGTCAAACTGGGACTTCTCCATCTCTGCCAGGAGGTCGGAGAAGTCACCCACCAGGTCTTCTGTTTTCATGGAGGGTTGGGGTGCCCCCGGGTCACCAGGTGTTGTGGGGAAGGAGTCGGTGGTGGGGGGCTGCAGGCTGGGGCTTGCAGCCTCTACCAGCTGAAGGTCACCAGCGTGGTCCAGGTGGATGGGTGAGCCACGTGGGAGCGAGCTGCCATGGTGAGCCACCTTCCTCTTCTTGCTTGGTGGCATGCCCTCCCGGAGAGACCCATCTTCTTTCACCTTCTCCCTGCTCTCCCTGGAGGCAACACCAGGCCTCATGACCCCTCTGAATTTGAAAGTCTTGTTGCTCCCTGCCAAGTGCTTCTCCATGTGCCGGTCATACTGCTCTTTCTTGGAGAAGGTGTAGTTGCACATGCTGCAGATGAAGGACTTCTTGATAACATGCATGACATCTGCACAGAGCTCACAGGCGTACAGGGTGGTGTGCTTGATCTCCTGCTCCTCAACTATCCCGTGCTCCTGGCTGAGGTGGTTTCGAAGCTCTTTGGTCTCCTGGTAGAACATTGGACACCTGTGGCACAAGTAAATCTTCTGTAAACTGTGCACAACTAAGTGCCGCTGGAGCTTGAAGGGCTTGGGAAACTGTTTGCCACAGTGATGACAGTCCCTGGAAGGATCCTTGCAGTCTGGGTGCATGGGGACAGATTTTGAGGTGCCTTCACTTTTAGCTGTATGCTCTGGAGATGGACTGGAGGATGCTTTAGAGGAACTGGGTGCTGCTGGCTTCACCCTGACGCCGCTTTCCAAGGGGTCTTTCATCACCTTGGCCTCCTGCTCAAGGGGCAGCTCCTTGGGGCTCTTGCTTTCTCTGCTGACCGTGTGCTTGCTGCTGGGATCGGCGTGCCGGGAGGACCTGCTGGACTTGCGGTACATGATGGTGTTGAGGAAGTGGGTGACAGCAGCGCTGTCCTCACCGAAGCAGGCTGGCAGGCCCATCACCGACTTCTGTGCTTGCCCCTTGCGAGCGAACTGGGTGGCGTGCTCCCGGAGGTGCTCGTTGTACATCCAGACATCAGAGATCTCCTTCAGGCACATCCCACAAGCCCACAGCCCGGCTTTGTTCTTGGCATGCTTCTCCTTCAGGTGGTCCCTCAGTTGCTCCCGGGAGCTGAATTTGCGCTGGACGCACATGTAGCAGGTAGGTGGAGGAGAAGGGTTATGGGAGAGCTTGTGGAAGTCCAGCTCCCCTAACGTCAGGAACCACTGGAAGCAGACCTTGCATTTGTACTGCTTGTCTTTGGCCTTGATGGTTATCTCACCACGGTTTTTCCCCACCTTCCCATCTTCTAGCTTACTTCTGTGCTTGCTGTGCTGGCCTGGCTTTGGCTTGAAACTCACAGGGTTGTCCTCTCCGTGGCCAGGCAGATCTTCACAAGGGCCAAAGAAACACACATCCCTCATCTTCAGCTTTGCATTCAGCATCTCAATGTCGATAGTATGAAACTCAGGAGAGTCTGAGTCTTCACCAGCCTTTCCATCGTAGGGTTCCTCCACCGGGTCGGGGAGCTTCGAGCTTGCTTCTCTCAGGGAGTGCTCATCCTCGAGGTCTATCAGAGGCTCAAACATGTCCTCGGCAGAGAGGCTTTCTCCCTGCTTCTCCAGGCTTCCCCAGATGTTCAAGCTGGGGACATTGTCTACTTGGCTGTTCTGGCACAGGAAGGTTAGCATGTTGTCTTCCAGGTCAATGTCCTCCTTCCCTTGGTCGGTCTTCTCACAGTCCAACCTCAGTGCAATGCTTTTAGATTCGCTGGGAGCGGCGTCTCCGCTCTGCGCCTTGCTGCCGTGACACATGTTCAACATCAAGGCATCATCGACGGAGATGGTTTCATACTCGCCAGGGTCCTCCCTGGTGACACAGAAGGATCTGGTTTCGCTGAGGTCAGAAGCTAATTGGATGGTGAAGAGGTCCATGGCACCTGCTGGGCGGAGGTTGACCTCGGTGATGGGCTTGGGCTTCTTGCTGCGCTTCCCGTACACCCGCGTGCACTTTCTCCGGATGAACTGGTCGTCGCGGGGGAAGAGCTGGGAGAACGTGGAGTCATCATCAAACAAGCTCTGGAGGTCTGAGACGGCTGTGCTCTCCATGCCATGCTCCCTGCCCAGCGGCATGGCTGGCTTTGCCCATTGCTTTGGCTCCTCAGGAGGAGGGCTGGTCCCCGGTGTGATCTGCAGAGCGCCTTGTCCCAGAGCCTTTTGGGTGGTTTCTGATTCACACATCTCCAGTGGTGCCACCTCTTCAGCAGGAGCCACAGGACCCTGTGGAGCACCATCCTGGTTCCCAGTGACGCTGCCTGCTGCAGGACTGTCTTCTGTCTCAGCACCCACCTTCTCCACGCCATCAGAACTGCCACGTCGCTCCTTGCCTACCTTGTCCAATCCCTTCTCCACTTGCTTCACAAACCCGCTAACCCACTTCTTGCAAGCCTGCATGTCTTCTTCATTTGGATCTTCCATGTCCCTGGGACAGGTAACTGTGCCTGTTACTGATGCTTTGTTGGCTTTCTCCTTTGAAGACACCATCCTGTCATCCAGGTCCTCTGCGAGCTCGGCTGCACAAGGGGACTGTTCAGCTTTTTGAGGGTGCTGGGATGAGTTGGGCATGTTTTGTGCCTCTGTGGAGATGCAACCACCCGACTCATGCAAGCCCTCCATGATCCTGGGCAGAGCAGAGCTGAGGAGAGCAGGAGGAGGACCTGCATCCTTCTCCAGCTCAGATGGACCACTGGGCTCATTTCTGCTGGGAAACCCCTTTGCTTTCCTTCGTCTCACTTTCCTGTTCAGCTTCTTTTCAGAATTATCCTTCACCTCTTCAGGAACTTTGGTTTGGCTCCTCCTGCCCTTCTCTCCCTTCTTGCCTTGCCGTCCCAGCTCCAGCTTCTCAGCTGTCCCCTCACTTGCTCCCCTTGTCTCCGAGCGCAGCCCCTTTGGCTTCATCTCCCTCTGCAGAACACGTGTGCGGTGCAGCTCCTGGGACATCTCAAAGGAGATCACGCTGAGATCACTGAGCACTCTGCTGACCACTTCCTGCATCTGAGTGCTGGGCTCTTTCTCCAGGTCAGGGCAGGTTTTCTTGGGGATGGGGTCAACATTGGTGGTGGGCATCTGTGAGCTGCAGGTTTTCTCTTTGGCTGAAGTCTTCAGGCTCCTCCTGGGCACCTTGTGTGCTGCTTTTGATGTCCTGTCTGCAGGGATCAAAGTGGCCCTGGGAGTCTTGCTGGGCTGTGCTATGCCACCGTTCTTCACCTGGTGCTTGACAGCTTTGTGCCTGGTCAGGCCAGGCTTGGACCGGAAAGAAGCTGAACAAATGTCACAGGTCACTGGAAGCCCATTTGGCTTCTTTTCATTGGGAAGTTCATTTTGGGAAGCTTTTGGAGTACTGCTACATGCGCTGCCCTCTCCTTGGCCCATAGTGCTTGACACACAACTCCCAGCTTCTCCAGCCCCATGGCTCTTGGCTTTCTCCCCTTCTAAACCCTTTTTTCCACTCTCCATGGTTTTGGAAAGACCAAGTCTCACCTCTGCTGCCTCTGAAAACTCACAGCCCTTTAATTCATCAGGGCCAAGATCTCCACTCTGTGTAAGACTTCTACTGACAGCAGCTGCTGCCTGTTGAACCACAAAACCATCAGACAAAGCCTCTGGTTCACTTTGATGCTTATTTCCATCATGGGAACAGTTTTCAAGCTGGTTCTCTTGGTCCAGCTTTACCTCTCTTTCTCCAACTGGCAGAAGGTCCATCGTGGGCTGGATTGGGTAATCTTGGGCTTCTGGAGGAATGGAGTCAACAACCACATCTGTGACAGTGTCTGCCTGGGTTTCTTGAGAACGAGAGCCTGACAGCACAGCACTGGTGCTTTTGGGAAGCTCTTGTCCACCAACCTTTTGGTTGAAGGGTGGTGAGCAGGGGACTGAGCAGTCCTTCCTGTGTGGCTTCTGGGAACTATCCATCTCCAAGTCAGAGCCCACTAGACCATCAGCATGCAGCAGAGCACAGGGTCTCGTGGACTCTTCTCCTGCAGGTGGTCCATAGTGGCCCAAAACACCATCAGGGAGGTGATGGTGACTGTCCTCAACCACCTCCATAGGGGCAGCCCTGCAGTGATGCAGCAAGGGAGGAAAGGTGGGTGTCCTTTTCCATGCCCCTTGCTCTACTGGGCCCACGGTGGGGTGATGAATGGGATGGGAGTTGGCCTCTGGAGGACAGCTCTTCATGATGAAGGAACTTGATGTGTTGAGTGTGTCGTATTTCTTCTCATCCGAGGCCTGAGTGCTGAAGCCAGGGACCTCTCCTCCCTCAGCCCCACCGCTTTGCAAGCATTTGGGCTGAGAAAAATCAGTTGGCAAGGGCAAACTGTCTGGAGATTCACCCACATAATGACAGCTGTTGAGGGGCTTCATGCCATCTCCTTCTCTGGGAACCTCTGCACTGACCGCACTGGCTTTCATCTCTGGCACCAAGTGATGATCCTGGTGGAGATCCTCCTTGGAGGGACCAGGGGGGCTGGTGGGACTCCCAGGAGCACTATGCAGGGGCTGTACCCCCTGCCCCACCTGCCTCCTCTCCAACCTCTCCACAGCTGCGCTGCCTACTGCTTCTTTCTCAAGCAAACCACAGCTTAACCGGGATCGCTCGTGGTTTCCAAACACCGAGGTTGTGTTGTTGTTGTTATCTCCCTCTTGCTCCTCCACGAGCTGCTCAGCTTTCCTCCTCTGCCCTGGCAGCGGGGTCACTGCTGTGTTTGTGAGTGGTGAGAGGTCATGATGCTCTTGGGAAGCACCATCTGCAGGGATATTAATGTCACCCGGCTCCGTTTCTAAGCGCTGCGGCTCTGTTACGTTATTTGGCAGCTCTGGCTTCCCAACTGTGGGTTGTTTTGTGTGGTAGGAGCCCAAAACACCAAGAGACTCCAGCTGCTCATGTCCACCAGAGAAAGCCACAACCTCTTTTGCTGGGGCACCAATGTTTTCTGTGTTGCCTCCAACAGGGATGTTCCCCTCCCCTTGGGCAGGGCAGTATGTCTGATTTTCCCCTTCCAAAGCACTGCTGCTCTCCTCTTTCTGCTCTGGCTGGACAAGGGAGGTGGTAGAGGGGTGGCTGGGAGGAAGCAGCATGGGGAAGCATGGCATCAATAGTTCTTCCTCGTTGCTCTTCACTGTCCGGGCAACGAAGAGCTGGAGCTGCTGCAGAGGGTTGGCAGATGTCTCCTGGGATGCCAACATCTGTCCAGAGCCACAGTTGCTCTCTTTGGGCAGACTCAGCATCTTGAACAGCAGCACTTTTTGCTTGGTGGCTTTGTCACTGGATCCAGGGGCTGGATAGGTGGTGGGGCTCTTCTTCTCCCCCATTTCTTCCATCAATACAGACCCATCACAGTCGCCTTTGAAGTCCACAGCACTTTTCACCATTTTGGGTGACTCAGGCTTGTTTAAGGGTCTTTCTTCTGTATCTGGGACCTCTTTGATGTGAGGTGAGAAGGTGAGATCCAAGGCTGGGGTGGGACCATGCTGAAAGCCAAATTCAGGTTTAGGGTTTGGATGATGGGTATCAAACTTCTCCAGCTCTGCAGCATCAGTGAAGCTTTCATCCACTTTCCTTGGCACTGTGAAGCTCTCAGCACCGTGCTGGCATGGCAGGGATGGCAGGGGCTCTTTGGTCACTTCTGCTGCCTCCAGGCTCTTGGGGAACATGGACTCGGTGACAAGAGGGGGGCTTTTTGTCATGGGGTCTGCATAGACAGGAGCCTCTGTTTGGTCTGGCATGCGTGAGCCAGGTAGACTGTTGGAGGAAGACCCACTTTCCATCTTCCCAAGGTCTCTTTCCTCAGCAGCTGCAGTTTCCTGGAGCTGCTCACTGCTGTCCTTGGAGCAGAAATGGTCCGTGGTGAGCGGGGCTGGCGTGCAAATCCCCACCTCCAACGAGCCCAGTTCCACTGGGCAGGGCCAGGGCTCCCTGGGTCTCTCATAGTCCCCACGGGTGCTCCCAACAGCTGGCTTCTCACCTCCCAACCTCTCCCTGCCACAGAGGCTTGAACCACCCAGCTCATCTCCCAAAAACAGTCCTTTCTCACAGCCTGCCTCCTGCTCGACCGGCAGCGGTGGGAAGTGCTCAGCTGCTGGTCCTTGCAGATGGGCAGCAACGTGTTGCTCGGGTTTCTGAAGGGCAACAGGCGCCTCGGTATCCAACTTGCTGGTTTGCAGTTGGCTTTCCAACTCCGTGACCAGTCGCTTGATCTCCAGCTCCTCATCTGACATGTTGTTCATGAAAGTCACGTTGTAGTCTGTTATCCTGTCTGGCAGAGGCAGTGAGAGTTGGCTGGTGGGGACAGATCCTTCCTCAGGGAATTTCTTGGCTAGTGGCTTCTCCACTGAAAGGCTGTGGAACTGAGTCATGTCTTCTGGCAGCATTGGAGCCACCTCCTCCATAAGGGACCAGTCTTTCTCCGGCATGAATGGTGGGTATGGTTGCTCAAAGGGCAGTGGCTTGCTGGGAGGATTGCCAGGGCAGGTGAATGTTGTCACATAACCATCCTTGCTTGTTGACACGCTCTCATACAGAGGTGGATCAAACTCAGTGACGGGAAGCTCTCCAAATATCGAAGAGGAATCAAAGCTGAGAGGGGACGACACCTTGCCCTGGGACGTTTCTGTGGTGTAAGGGGAGATGCTGGCATGTTTCTGCTCAAAGGAGCCAGTGTTGATGTCATCCCGGCATAAGTACATGTCATCCATGTGCGAGGAGCCCAAGGCTGGGGGCTTTGTGAAGAGGTTGTCATCGTAGTGACCAGGAAGGCCTTTGGGATCAAAGAATGTGTTGTTGTCGCTGACATATGGATCAGGCGCCTTGGCAGTGAGCATCATCCCCACTGCATCCCCCCCATATGGAGCGACTGGCGTGGGATAGTCCTTCTGACCATCACAGAGCCCGTGTGCCTTCAAGTATTTGATGCCTGCTTCTGAGTAGGCAGTGCCCACGTTGCCAGGACCGGCTTCGTTGCCGCTGTGGGGTGGAGCAATCAGCTCTTCTGCGTGGTACTTCATCGTGTCGCCCGCAAAAGGGGCAAGCTGATGCCTCTGGTTGACCATGGTGAGATTGGATGCATCTTGAGCCTCCAGGATGGGTTCTCCTGCCTCACCTGTGTGCTTTGCTGCTCCTTTGGGGTCTTCTGCCCCCTTCTTACAGGAGACCCTGATGGGGCTCCTGCCTGAGACAGCCGCACTGGGCAGCTGCCTTTCCTGGGGTTGTAGTAACGGCTCCTCCTTTGCACAGTCCATCACAACAGCGTCTGGTTCAGCACTCGGACGGGTCCTGGAGCTTGCCACCAAAGGTTTGGCTGAGCAGAGCTGCCTGCTCCCCCTGGGAAGGTCCTCTTTGCTCTTCTGGCTCTTCTTTGGGCTCCTGTCCTTGGGAAGGCTGAGCGGTATCCTTGGCACATGCGCCGGACTGCCCAAGCGCCTTCTCCTCTGCGTGCCTCCCTTCTCACCGCCCGAGCCAGCCCCATCAGTGTGGGGCAGGATGCTGCCCGTCTCGCTGGGTATGCTCTCGCTGTGGTTGCTGCCAGTAGATGACTGGCTGCTCCGTCTTCGGACTCTGGTGGCACAATCCTCTTTCTCACCATCCTCCTGGCTCGGGACCCTCCTGTGCTCCCGTGTCTCGCTTTTCTGACTGTTCCTTTGCCGGCTGTAGCTCCACACTGGATCTTTCTCCTTGGCTGTCTCACTTTTCCCTGGACATTTCTTGCTAAAGCTGTATTTGGTCCTCCCAATGAACCCTGGGCCTTGCTTCTTCCGTCCACGGAGCTTCCTACACTCTGCCCCTTCATTGTCTGAGTCGGAGACATAGTCGTACTCCCGAAACCTGCCCTCCTTGGCAGCTGGCATCAGCCTCTCAGTAGCCTCGGGGAGCTGTGCCTGCTTGCTGCTCTTCACCTGCAGTTTGTGGAGCTTGTTCTTCTGCTGAACAATCTTGTGAATGAGCTCCTTGCTCCACGTCCCGCTTCGGGGCTTCCGCTTCTTCATCTCCTTCATGGAAAACCGGGGTGGTTTGGAGCTCTTGGTGGCAATGCCTGACCCCACATCGCTCTTTGTCGGAGGCTCCTGGCTGAGCTTCTTGGGATGCTTTTGGCTGGAGGTGGACTTGGAGGAGGTTGTGGCTGGTGGGATGATGTTCCTCCTGCCTGCTTGCAGCCTGGCCACTCTCTCTGTTCCTGCTGACTCAGGGTCTGACTCCTGGGCTGCCAACCTCCGTGCTGCCCTCCCCTTGTGAAGGTGGTGCTTTCCTGATCCTCTCTTCACCTGCTCTTCACCTGGGTGGCCATCCTCAAAGAAAGAATCAGCCTTGGGCTGGCCCACTGCCTTCTCCTCCACTGCTGCCTGCTTTGATTTGCTCTCTGAGGCCAGGGCTTCCTTCACCTTGTGGGACATCCCACCGCCGGCTGCCTTCACGCCAGTCAGCTCCTCATCAGCAAACACATCTATGAAGCTGCTGTCAATCTCTGGGTTATCTGACTGGTACCCCAGGCCGTTGAGGGCTTCAGTAATCAGGCTGTCCAGCTTGGCATCATCGATGTCCAGGTCCGAGGCGGTGAGTGGCAGGGAGCCAGCAGTGAGGCCGTTGAAGAGGCCACCCTTCAGAGCATCTTCCTTGCCCTCGCTTTTGCTCTCCCCATCCAGCAAGAAGTCATCACTCTTGTTTAATGCCAACAAATGTGCCTGGGGGTCTGGAGAGAGCCCCAGGCTGGGGGGCTTGTGGGGCTCAGGAGAGAGTGCTTTCCGCCCCTCGGCTGCCCGGGGAGCATCCTTGCCCTCTCCCTGGGGAGCAGGATGGGAGGTGCAGAACTGGCGGTGCTGAAGGAAGGAGGAGAGGTTGCTGTAGTTCTGGTCACACTGCTTGCAGGTCAGGAGCACATCCAGCTGGTCCAGGCTGGCACTGCTGAGTGAGTTGGCCAGCAAGTGATGGGAGGAGTATGGAGGTGGAGGCTGCTCCCCATCCAGCCCATCCGAGCATCCTTTGGCCACATCCACGCTGGGTTTGTGGAAGGGGCTTGCTGGGGTGCATTTCAGGAGGTTGTCATCTTTCAGGGCATCAGGAGGGAAGAGGAAGGACTTGACTGAGTCTGGGGGGTGGTAATGAAGCGAGCTGGAGCTCAGGACGTCAGAGGGGTGGAAGGTTTTGTTGCCATCCTTGGGATGGCAGGGATGCTGGAAGAAGGGAGAGGGGGTCAGCGCTCCGGACATCTGGCTGTCTTCAAAGCTGGGGTTGAGTGGGCTGCTGGACATGGGGGAGAGCGATGAGCAGGTGCTGCTGCAGGTGGGGTTGGGGACAGGGGATGGCAGCGGGGACTCGCAAGGGGAGGCAGCCACCAAGGCTGAGGGTGGCAGGACCAGCGCTGAGCCTGACGAGCTCCTGGAGGGAGGAGGAGGACCTGTTTGACCCACGCTGTAGAAAAGGGCTTTGCTTCTTGAATCACAGATGGGAGACCCTGGCTCCTTCCCACTGTCAAAAGAGAAAGCACCTGTTGAGTTGGGGTCTCCCCTCTGGATCCCGAGGCTCTCTCCTGGCAAGAGCTTTTTGCTGTGATACCCTGGAGAGTTATTTACAGGGGACCCTTTCTGGCCTTTCCCACTCCCCTGCCACTCTGATGTTCCCAGGGGGAAGGGGAGCTTCTGGCTGGTGATCTGTCTCGACAGCTCCAGCCTGTTTTGACCAGGCATTGCAGCAGTGATGTGTATTTGCTGCCAAGGCATCCTGGAATTTTTCTGCCTGTGCTGCCTCTGCTCGGGGCCAGACTGGCACTCAAATGAGAACTGGTTTCCAACAGGGTTTGAATAAGGTGCTGAATTCTGGTCCATGGGAGAAAACGCCTTAGTGGCACCTTCCCAAGCTTGCACAAGCCTGGGGTGGGTGGGTGCTGTAGTGGGAATGCTTGTCTCAAAAGGCACGGATCCTGCACTGGTGCTGCCTGAGGGGGAACTGCAATAGGCTTTGCTTGGAAAGTGCACTTGGGAGAGAGAGTTTGGTGGCATGTTCCTTCTCAGAGGGCCGCTCTGGACCAGCAGCCGTGGGCCGGGGACATTATCTTTCGCTGAGGCTTGCCTCTTCCCGACTGGCTTTGGCATACTAGGTGAGTGTAAACTAGATGGGAAAACAGCTTGGTTTTCTTGGAAAGTGCTTGGGTTTTGGTCGATAGCACCAGATGATGGGAGAGCACCATTGGGGTCGGCGGGATGCTCGCTCCTGCCCTTGCAGCACGACAACGGGCCGTGGTGTGGGGCTGGTGGTGGGTGCAGGAACGGTGGTGGCGGTGCAGGCAAGCCATACAGCCTGCCCTCGGGGGACACAGTCTCGTAGGAGCCACCGCCACCGCTGCTCAGTGCCTCCTCTTGCCACTCTCTGGAGGAGGAGTGGAAGGCGAAGGTGCCGTGAGCCAGCTGGCCAGTGGCCAGCCCCATGTCCAGGTAGTCCTGGCTCCCCGCATCGCTGCGGTACGGCTCCTTCCCCGGGTTGTGCAGCAGCTGGAAGGGGTATTGGCACGGCAAAACCCCCAGACCGTGGGCACCGGCTTTGCCACCCTCAGGGAAAGAGTTGGGCTTCTGCACCGAGATCCCGTAGCTAGCACCGGCAAAACTCTTCTCCGGGGAAGGCCAGGAGTCGGCCCCATTTGCCTGAAACTCTAAATAATGTAGCTGCCCATTGGTGCTGGGGCTCTTGAGGGGGATGCCGGTGGCGGGGGGCTGCCCTTTGGGGCCGTGGCGGGGAGCAGGCTGTGAGGTATAGTTGGCGGAGGTACGGCTGGCAGCGGCATCGGGGAAGCAGCGGCTGAAGCCGATGTCTTCTTGCTGGAGATCGGCCTCGCGCTGGGGGATGCTGGGCACGTGGAAGCAGTAGCTGCCAGCTACGGGGCCGTGATTCACCTCTGGCTTCTTTGGGGGGGTCACCTTCTGCTGTGGGTAGGCGATGCCGATGGTGGGGTTCGGCCGGGCGCTGGTGATGCTGAGCCGGTACAGCTGATGGTTACCCCGTTCACCCTTCCCCGAGCGCCGGCTGCGCTCACGGGTTCGACCCTTCCCAGGAGGGGACTGGGGGCTGCCCTTGACCTCTCCCCAGGTGCCATCATTGCCAAACTTGGGTTTGTGGTGGAGGGACTTGAAGTCGATCTTCCCCGCTTGCTGCGGCCGGATCACGGCTTCCCGCTGGCTGTGGGGCTCCTTGTCCTTGGGGGTGGGGAAGGGGGATGTGCCCTCCCCAGAGAGCACCTTCCCATCCTTTTCCCTACAGCCTTCAAAGCCAAAGTCCTTGTCGGGATCTTTGCGGCCAGCCTCAGTATCGCTGATGGTGTAAACATGCTGGGTCTCTCCAGTCATGATACCAAGGTTGGGGGGGGGGGGTGTCAAGGCTAGAAAGCCCCGTTTTCCTGTCCCACTGTGAGCTGCTGTCCCTCTGTCATGGGCATGGTCCTCCGCTGGTGGGCACCGGGGCGGTGAGAGGGGCAGTGGCTCCCCGGGGCCAGCGTGGCGTGGGGTCCCGAGCGCTGGCAGGGCTCTGCTGCATCCTTTCAGACCTGGAGAGGAGAGAAGAGAGAAAGGGTGGCTGTCAGCTGGGGAGAGGGAGGGGTCTGTGGAAGGAGAGGCACGTTGGTCCCTTGATGATGTGGTGGGAAGGTGGATGGAGGAAGAAGCAGCGCAATCCCCCCGCCCCTGAGCATCACCAGGGTGAAGCCCTCCAGCTTTTGGTACTTTAAAGGATGCTCAGAGCATTTCACCTTTGGCAAAACTGCTGAGGGAGGCACTTTTTTCCTCCCAGGGAAGCTATTTCTGGGTTACTTCTTAGCAACATAAGCAGAAAAAAGATGACAGAAGAGCTCCACCTACGGATTAGCGGGAAGGCCTGTCGGGAGAGGCGTCCTGAGCAAGGCTCTCCTGTCCCAATATCTCCATAACCCCCATGTCCCTATATCCCTGTGCTCCTGCTCCCATGGATGGACAGACAGCAAGGTTGGGATGCAAGGTGAAAAGCTTTTGCTCCACCTCAATTCCCCTGCTCCAGCTCATCCCTTCGACCCCGCTGCCCCTCCACCAACCCATCGCTCTGAACCCCCTGGAGAAAGGACTTGAGGTCCTGCTGCCCCTGCCTTTAGCACAAACCCTTGCAATTTTAGATGCCTTGACATAGGTGAAAAGAATAAAAGCCAAGTTCCAAATCCACTGGCTGATTTCAGGACCTCGGGGCATTAGACATGGAGCACAAGCCCAGCCTTTTAAAAGGTGCCACCAGGAAGGATTTCAGCCCCAGAGACGGGGTTATATTAAAAAGAGAGCAAACCCTTCATCAAAAGAGTCTCTTTTAAAAAGCCCACTGGAGCCACAAAGGGTTTCCTTCTCCTCCCTTGCTAGAAATGCCTCTTTGCTGTCTGCCATAGGGGTTAAAGGCACCACGCTGCTGGGAGCTGGGGAGGGGGTGACCTGGCTGCAAATCTGCACCGAATTCAGCTTATTGCTCCTCTCAGGGTCTGCAGCCTCACCATCCCTGCCAGCAGTGACCTGCGCAGAGAAACGAGGAGAAGGGGGATGCCCTGCATCTATCTGGGGTCCCTGCAGCGTGCACAGCTCATCTCTTGGGTCACATTTGATGCTCTGTGGGTGCACAAGAGCACCAGGGTGAGCACCCAGTGCTCTGTGATGCTGCCATGGCACTTCAGCATCACTATTTTTGTGTGTAGGGAGAGAGAGCTGCATCCCCACTGCTCCATCTGTAAAGATGCTGTGAGACCTTGGAGGGAAGGGAAAGCAGCTCAGGGATGTGAAGTGGGGGTGTCTCCCCGGGGTCCCCTCTCTGATTCAAGCTGCCAGGCTCCAATTCCTCCACAATTTCACACCCTGCTAAGTGAAACGAATCCTGGGCTGATACAGCTGAACCCTATCATGCTTGACCCCCCCAACCCTGGCCAAAGCTCAAGCGTGGCCCTTTGGAACACAAGGGTTTTGCTTGCAAAACAACGCACCCCCGGTGCCACCTCCAGCCATGGCTGCGGGGCCTGTGTGCTGCTGTTTCAATTTACAAAGGCTCCTTGCCAAGATAAAATACCCAAGGCCAGTGCTCGCTGCGTTATCACAGCCAGGCTCTTTCAGCCACATAAAGGAGGCCTTTTCTCTTTCTTTTTCCTTTTTTTTTTTTTAGGGAAAGGCTCATTAATGCCCCCAGAAAGCTGTGGGGCCTTGTGCGGCCTGGGCTGGAGTTTGCTGGTGCATTAAGGCCTGAGTGCCAGGGGAATGAACGCTGCACTCCCTGCACCGGCAGAGCGATGGAGACAGGGAATCCCAGCCTGGTCTGGTTTGGAAGGGACCCCAAGGGTCACAGAGCTCCAACCCCCTGCCACAGGCAGGGACACCAACCTCCAGGCCTGGAGCTACACAAGGTTGCCCAGGGCCCCAGCCAACCTGGCCTTGAACACCCCCAGGGATGGGGCACCCACCCCCTCTCTGGGCAGCCTGTTCCAGCCCCTCACCACTCTCTCTGCACAGAACTTCCCCCCAATCTCTCCTCTCCCCCTTCCCTCCTCCAGCTTCACTCCAGCCCCCTTGTCCTGCCAGTCTCTGCCCTTGAACAAGCTGATTCCCCTCCTGTTCCTCTGCTCCCTTCAGGGACTGGAAGGCTGCAGTGAGGTCCCCCCACAGCCTTCTCTTCTCTTCTCCAGGCTGACCCAGCCCAGCTCCCTCAGCCTCTCTCCCCAGGGGAGCTGCTCCAGCCCTCTGAGCATCTTCATGGCTGCTCTGACCCCTCTCCAACAGCCCCACAGTTTGGGGGCCCCAGCTCTGGATACAGGACTCCAGCTGGGGCCTCCTGAGGGCAGAGCAGAGAGGGACAATCCCCTCCCTGTCCCTGCTGCCACCCCTCTGCTGATGGAGCCCTGGACCCCATTGCCCTCCTGTGCTGTGAGAACACACTGCTGGGGGAAGGCAGAGCATGTGGGACTGTCCCACCACTGAAGGGCACCCGTGTGCCATGATGGGATGGCAGAGCCCAGGCAGGAGATGGGCACAGGTTTATCCCACGCAAACAACAGACAGAGCAGGGGGATGAGGATGCAGTGTAAATTAGGGCTTCATTCCCCCCAAAACCCAGGCGCTTGTCTCCACCTTAGGGTTTGGGGGTGTCCCCTGTCCCCATGTTGGGGTCCTTCCCGCTGGGTGCACACCCAGCAATGGGTGCACTGGCACAGCAGCCTGGGGAGCAGCACAGTGCAGAAACCTGGGGCCTCTTGGTGAGGCTCAGCCAGCGCCGCTGCTGATGGGGCGTCCGATAAGGAGGGCTGGGTGCTCTGATTTAAAGTGATATTCCCCAGGCAGCTGCCTGCATCCATCACCGGAGGGTTTACAGATCCAGCCCAACCACAGCTTGCCCCTTGTGGGATGGGAAACCCTGAATGAAATGAAAATAGAAAAGGCAATTTCATCTTCTTTCTATTCCCCCTCCTCACCCCCCCCACGCTCTCAGCCTGCTCCTTAACCTGTTCCCAGGACCAGGCTCCTCTTTGCATTACCTCTGGCATCGCATCTTGGGGTCTTTTATGTTTCAGCTCTTGGAAGAGGAGGTGGGAAGCAGCAGGATGGGAGCAGAGGAAGGTTCTGCTTTATAAAAAAGCATGTGCTTTTAATTAACAGCCTGTCTGGCTGTGGGGAGAACTCTCTCCACCTGTGATCGTGTGCTGGGTGCTCAGCCCTTTCTCCCATCCCTGGAGCTGATGTCGGGGCCACCTGCAGCCCCACTGGAGCTCAGGGACATGGGGACAAGCCAAGCAGTGACAGCAGGAGCCTGGCTGGCAAGGCAGAGCCCAGCCTGCTGCTGTGTGGGGCAGGTCCCATCCTGCCAGGAGCCCCAACATGCCAGGCGGGTTGTGATTCACCACCCCAGCTCTCCAGCACCTGGAGCCAAGTGGCTCGACTCCTTGCACCCCAAAAGCTAGCTGCACTCAAGGGACAGAGTGCCCTGGGGAGTCCATGCTCCCCATCCCCTTCACACTTCTTCCTGCAGCACACACATCCCAGGGCGCTGCATCACCCCCAGCCCGATGGGGCTGTGAATCCCACCAGGAGGATGCTGAAGCTTCACCTCTCAGCCTGGACATTGCATGGGGACCACATTGTGATGAGGGAGGGGAGCAGGGAGAGCATCAGCAGGTGAAGCATCTCCAAATGAAACTAAATGATTGTCAAACAGCAAAAAAAACCCCAACCCCAAAGCACCCCAACACCCAACAAGAAACTCCACCAGCTGCTGAAGCAAAGCACGAAGGAAGAGCTGAAACAGCAGAGAGGCAGGTTCAGCCCCACTGCCCAGCCTCTGCCTGGGTTCAGGGGAGCATCACTCTGGGTAGAAGGAAAAAACCTCCTTCCCATGGCAGGGAGCAGAGGGATGGCCTCGCTGGGGGACTTGGGAGAGCCGGGTTCAGCGCTCAGCTCGGCCTCTCCCTTGCATGACCTTGGGTAAGTCGGTTAATCACGGTGACTCAGCCCTCCATCTGTAAATCAAGCCTGATAATGCTTCCCCGGGTCTATCTGCTCTTTGTATCGTCTGTTGAGATTAGTGAGGCAGGGACTGTTCTCCTCACATGTGTGGTGCCCAGGCTGGCGCTGGGAGATGTCCAGGGCTGGGGGAAGAAAAAGGAGCTCTGGTTTGAGGTGGGGGTCCTGAAGCTGTGGGTCTAAGTAGAGGGGGAAGCTCACAGGCTGCTCCTGCAAGGAGAATAAACAACCATCCCAGGATGGGGCTGCTCTTATCTGGGTGGGTATCACAGCCGGAGGCACTGCGGTTTCGGCAACGGCGGCTCAGGGATGGGTGTGGGAGTGGGTGGAAGGAGAGGAAAAAACCCAGCAAAGAGTGGAATAAAATCAAGAAATCAGTTGGGTGGCATCACCCAGGCAAAAGGCTCTTGGCTGTGGCTGGTGGGAGGGACATGGGGGGCAGGTGGGGGGGCCCAAAATGAAACCCCTTAGCTCCACGAGACGTGGGGAGGGGGGTGACTCTGAACACACTTTGCGCTTTCAGTCCTCAAAATGGGGTGTTTAACCACTGCTTAAAGAGTTTAAACCTGATCCAGGCGGGTCCCCCCCAACCCTGGCAAGGCTGGGGCTCTGAAAAATCCTGTCCCCTCACAAACAGGCCCCTTCTCAAAGCCTTGGCACCTCTTGAAACATCCTTCTTCTCACAGCCAGGGTGCTGCGGGGCCAGAAAAGCAACCAGGGAGGTCTCTCAGCATCCCCACAGCCAGGGTTTGGGGAAGGAGGAAGGAGCAGGGGAGGGTCAGGGGCATTCCCTGAGCTGGGCTCCCAAAAATAGCATCCAACCCTGTGCTGTCAGCTGGTCCATACCTTGGCACCCTCGGCTGCTTGGTTACTGCTGGGACTCGCTGTCACCTCCCATGAAATCTGGGTTTCTTGGCTGCAAAGGAGAGAGAAAAGTATGTCAGGAATCCGTGTCTGGCTGGGCTGCCAGCACCACCATGCATGGGGATCACTCAGCTGCCCAAAGGAAGGGTTTCCACCCCAAAACGCCCCATCATGGGCACCCTCCAGCCAGGTCACCCTTGGTGGGTGGTTCAGCTGGGGTGCGTGGGCATAGGGCGCTGTGGGAGTGGGGAAACTGAGGCACAGAGGGAGATGGAGGCTTGCCTCGCCCCTCCCTGCATCTCAGCTCTGTCTGCTGTATCCTGGTCACAGCCTCTGCTGGTTGGGGTCCTGTGGACCCAAAGCCTCGAAGGGGCTCAGTGCCACCTCGGTCAGGATGTGGCCCTGAGATGCAGGAAATGGCCTTGCTGGAGGGAGGAGAAGGAGGAGGAAGGGGAGACTGAGCACAATCAAAACCCAAATCACAGCCCTGGGTGCCAGCAAGGCTTGATCCTGCACCCCCAAAGCCACCCCCCACCCACAGAACCCCCCCATCCAGGTGGAGACATGCCAGTCCCTGTGATGCCCAGCTCCACGCAGGGAGGCGGTGAGGAGATGAGGACTGCTCATCTCCATCCTGTACCACGCTGGATCCAGCCACGCTCCTGCAACAGCACCTTGGGAGTGAGCTGGGAAAAGGGTGATTTTTGCCAAGTTAGGGAAAAAGAAGGGATTTTAAGGGATCACTGTGCCCTCCCTGCCAGCCCCAGGTCCAGCCTGGAGTTACCCCGTGTTCACTGCGCTCCAGGAGCCTGTGGGTCATATCCAGGCACACCAAATCCTGTTCTGACATTGATTAATACTAATAATCAAGTAGAAAAGTAGGATGAGGGGGTCTGGTTCCTGCCCACAGTGGGTGGGAGCATCTGAAGAGGAGGACTGTGACATCTCCTGGTCCCTGCTTGTCCCTCAGGAGGGAGGCTGGGATGGGAACCAGGACCAAAGGTTTGGGGATGGCCAGAGGCTTTTTCTGAGAAAGGCTGGAGCATCCCTTGGGCAGAAACCTCAGTGGGAAGGACCCAACAGCTTGAAAAGGACCTGGGGGGGGGTCTGAGAAAGGTGCTGGGGGGAATGGACACACACTCCTGGAAGGTCTGGTCTAGCTGTGTCGGGGCAAGGAGCATGGCAAGAAGTTGTTTCCAGCAGGTTTTTCTGGCCCAAGGAGAATTTGGAAGGTCATTCAGAAAGTTTCTTTCTTGCTCATGATGATCCCAAATCCATTTGCTGGATCTCAGCAGGTTTAGGATGTCCAAGCTGGTGGGAATCCAACTTTCTCTCGGGATCCGGATTTGGCACACAGTCCTACTCCTGCCTCAGCTGGTGATGCACAAGAGTGGAGGAGGGCAGGTCCCTGGGTGGGCAGGGCTGAGCCTGGCAGCTCCCCCAGCACCCCATGAGTGAGATGTGGGGGTGTTGCAAGCCGGCGTCTTGGCACCGTGCCCGGGGTCCCTCCCGAATCTTCGCGCCGCCCGACCCGGAGGCGCTGGGGGAGGAGGTTGCACGTCTGGGATGCTCCACAGACAGAGAGGAGGTGGATGAGGTGGGAGGGGAAGAGGAGAAGACACAGGGTACGGCTGGAGGTCGCCCCAATGCCTGTGTGGCAAGGGATGGATGGATCAGGGTGACCTGGGAAAGCAAACCCTGCGATTCCCTGGCTGGGTGGTGGTGGGAGCTGGGTGTCACCCATGGCCACTCACTCTGGTCCCACCCTGAGCTGCAGCCAATGGCATCTGAGAGTTTTCCAAGGGAAAGGAGATGGCTGGTGAGGCTCTCCCCAGCTTCCCCTCCATCACAGAGTGGGAAAAGGCAAGTGGGATGCGCTGAGCTGCACTGGGAGTTGCTGGGGGAATAGAGATGGGTTGGAGCGAGGTCAGGGCCAGCTCCCAAATTGTGTGTGTGTCCCAACAAGGGGCTGGCCTGCCTCTGGTATGTTTTGGAAGAGGCAAGCAGAGCCCTTCAAAGCATCCCCTTCCCTAAAAAAAGCAGAGGCATCAGACATCTGAGACCTCCCTTCCTGCTCCCTGAGCCCACGAGGGGTTTAATCTCCCAGGGGAATCAGCAGAGGGGCTGGTCCTGCCAGCAGCATCTTTGTGGAGCCAGAATAAAGAATGACTTATTTTGACATTTTATTTAAGAAATATTAATCTTTCATTTTTTCCTCCTAAATGCTCCTGTTTGCTAAGGAACTATCTGTTACCTAAGTGCTCCGATAAATCTTCTAAGGTAAAATTACATGTTAGATGCTGCCAGAAGGGTACATTTAAGAATACTTCCTAAATTATCAACTGCATTAATCTTAATTACTTGGGGAAAAGTAGAGTCTGGCATTAGGGTGAACTAAATTGAACGGGTGTTTGTTTGTCTTTATCATATCACATATTTGAGATCATTTAACAGGACTCAGATAAAAGGAGCATGGGGCAGCGAGGTACAGAGCAGCTGCCTGATGAAAAGGGTGGCTCTGGGTGACAAAGTGCAGGCAGGAGGGGACTGCAGGCACCCCTGGGGTCCCCTGATGTGGAGTAGGAGTGGTACACGGCAAAAGGAAGTAGGAATAAATTAAATAATTAACTCCCTGGCTAAAAGTTGGGTGGGGATTAAAGCAGAAGATTGGGAGGATAAAAGGATGCTGAGGGAGGAGATGGGCTCTGGGTACCAGCACATCACCCCTGTGGGTGCCACGGCAACCAGCCTGCATCCTGCCAGGGTACAGTGGGACAGAGGGGGATGCACCACAGCTCATCCTCAAGTTTATATCTGAAATTTGGCTGCTGTCTGGCTCATGTGGAGAAGCACAGAGCACCTGAGTGGGCACCAGCCCCCCATGTGGAGACAAGAGCATCACTCGGTGTTTTAAGGCACAGAAAAGAAATGAGGCGTTGGGATTAAGTGGTCTCTTGCACGGGGGCCTTGGAGGGGTATTAAATATTGCTGGCACGAAATCTTGCCATCTCCCCAGGTCTGTGTGACCTGGGAAGCTTCATTATCCAGGGGAAATCAATTTGCATGAGCCGAATGTGAGGATTTTCCCTCTTGTTTTAAATTTAACAAAAAGAAATTTGTCCATCGACACCCCTGTGTGGGGGATGCTGGAGGGAGAAATGAGTCTGCACACTGCCAGAGATCAGGGAATCATAGAATCCCAGACCGGGCTGGGCTGGAAGGGACCCCAAGGGTCACAGAGCTCTAACCCCCTGCCACAGGCAGGGCCACCAACCTCCAGGCCTGGAGCTACACAAGGGTGCCCAGGGCCCCAGCCAACCTGGCCTTGAACACCCCCAGGGATGGGGCACCCACCCCCTCTCTGGGCAGCCCCTTCCAGCCCCTCACCACTCTCTCTGTAAAAAACTTCCACCTAATATCTCCTCTCACCCTTCCCTCCTTCAGCTTCACTCCAGCCCCCTTGTCCTGCCATTATCTACCCTTTTAAACAGTTGATGCAGGTAAAGGATGGATTTTGGGGGTGGGTGGCAGCACTGTGACTGACCCCAGCCCCAGCTGACCCCTCAGGCTCAGCACACCAGCATCCCACGTCACCATATCCCCCTTGCCCCACTTCCCTGAGGTACAGCCCTGCTCTGCATTGCCCTCTTAGCCTTCCATGACCCCCCTGCAAAAAAATAGAAGACAAAAGGGAGAAGGAAAAAAGCAGAAAGCCAAGGCAGTGACACCATCCCCAGGTCAGTCATCATGTTTCCTTCCTCCCAGCAGAGCCTGGGTCAGCTCCAAGCTGCCTTCCCCTTCGCTCCCGCTCCCAGCCCTGGTCAACTGGGGACAGGAAACCTGAGAGCCACGAGCACATCACTGGGATTTTCACCCGAGCCTCATTTAGCTTGTTGTCCTTTCAGCATCCTTCTCCTCCCCTTCGCTGGGCGGCGCGGCTGCTGGGGCGGTGATGGGGGTTTTGGGGTGGGGGGGGGACGGGACAGGGCAGATCAGAATCCATCCCACCTTCATCTGGCCAGTTCTGCCTTTGGGCAGACACAGACACTCATCTCTGAGTGAAATTAATTGCCTTGCTGCAATTAACACAGCCACAGACTTCAAATGGGGTTTTGCTGGATGCACGTCAGCGAGTGCACGGATCCAGCCCTCACCCAGCGGGGGCCCACGAGCCCTCTGGCCACAGAAGAACACGCAGGGAAAGCCACTTCTCTGTGGGTCTCATCCTTCCTACATCTACACTGATGCCCAGTGAGGCTGGCTTTGCTGAGCCCCGCGGACAGGCTGGGGCTGGTCTCTGTGAGAGCAGCAAAGTCCTGTTATTCCTCCCCAAACGGCAATGAAATCCCATTAAACCTTCCCAAACTGCCAAGAAATTCTGTTATTCCTTCCCAAACTGCAGAGAAATCCCATTAAACTTTCCCAAACTACAGCGAAATCCTGTTATTCCTTCCCAAACTGCCAAGAAATCCTGTTATTCCTTCCCAAACTGCAGAGAAATCCCATTAAACTTTCCCAAACTGCAGCGAAATTCCGTTATTCCTTCCCAAACTGCCAAGAAATCCTGTTATTCCTTCCCAAACTGCAGAGAAATCCCATTAAACTTTTCCAAACTACAGCGAAATCCTGTTATTCCTTCCCAAACTGCCAAGAAATCCTGTTATTCCTCCCCAAACTGCAATGAAATCCCATTATTCCTCCCCAAACTGCAGTGAAATCCCATTAATCCTCCCCAAACTGCAGTGAAATCCCATTAATCCTCCCCAAATTGCAGAGAAATCCCGTTATTCCTTCCCAAACTGCAGTGAAACCCCGTTATTCCTCCCCAAGCTGCAGAGAAATCCCATTATTCCTTCCCAAACTGCAGTGAAATTCCATTATTCCTTCCCAAACTGCAGCGAAATTCCATTATTCCTCCCTAAACTGCAGTGAAAGCCCGTTATTCCTCCCCAAGCTGCAGAGAAATCCCGTTATTCCTCCCCAAACTGCTCTTCCCTAAAGGACTCAGCGCACTGGATACACACACACAGAGCCAGGGTTGGAAAGATGGAGACAGCAGCATTTCATGCTGAGGCTTAGAAGCACCACGAGCAGGATGAGGACCGTGGGCAGCACAAGGAGCATCACCAGCAGCCCCAGTGTGGATGCTCTGACAGCACCCACCAAGCATGATGATCTCATCACCCCCTGTGCATCTCACCAAGCAGGAGGGATGACCCTCAGTAGGAGCCTTTCCAAACCCATCCCTGGTCACACAGACCCCTCATCCCCCATAACCCACCCTGGCACCATCCTTCGTGGTACCCAACAGCCGCAGCAGCCAGCCCAGCCCAGAGAGCAGAGCTGCTCCCACCCAGCCTGAACTAGTTCCCCATGATCTGATAGGAGGAGACTCCTGCTAGATTTGGGAGCTTTTAAGCTGTCAACTTTCCTATAATTATTAGCAATGTTTTAACTAAGCTCTCTTCTGAAATATGCTTCTGAAAGACAAGATTAATGAGCATTTCCTTTGGGGATTTATTGCACTGTTAATTATTCTCTTCCAGAAATTTGGTTCAGAATATTATCAGCTTTTTTTTTTCTTTTTTCAATTAAAAGTGATTATAATTTGCTCTGAATAAAAGAAAAGTGGATTTTTAAAAAAGGAAAAAATATTATAATACCCCCCCCCCCCCCCTTTCCTGATTAAGTATAATAGTCAAGTGATGGAGATAAGAGTAGCCAGTGGCTCTGGCAGACCACATCGTGCAGTCCCTCATCCTGCAGCATCTCCATCCCTGGTGGGGATCCAGCTCTTGGGATGAAGGGATGTACAGAGCCTGGCTTGCAATTTATGGAGATCTCCTGCAGAGGGAAGCAAAGGTGTCTGCAAGCAGCCGCCCGGCGCGGTACCAACTTGGGACTGGGGGGCGGGTTTGGGGAGGGGAGGGATGGGGATGGTGAGACCCAGCGATGCTGGTCCAGTAGTCACCTCCTTCTAAATAATGTCTGGGCTTTGAGGTAGAGGCCGGGAGATGCTCCACTGCAGACCCACCTTGGCAGTTGGTACAAAGGGTGGTTTCTCTTTTCATTGAGAAAAAATGAGGGGTTGGAGGTAGGACAGCCTGGGAGGAGGGGGTCAGGCCCCCAAAATGCAGCACCAGTGTCCCAGCAGCTCCCCTGCCCTTTGCACCCCCCCAGCAGACATTCCTCGTGGGGCTCCCAAAGGTGAAACATTTGGAAAATGCCCCGAAAACACAAGTATGTCCTTGGTGGGGGCTGGATCTGGTTACACCCAGGGTATGGGGGGAGCAGCACCCCTTCCCCTCAGACTGCAGCAAGAACCTGAGCCCACATCTGCTGTGAGCTCAGTGCCAACTCCTCACTGGATGGGGCATCTACTCCCTCTCTGGGCAGCCCCTTCCAGCCCCTCACCACTCTCTCTGTGGTGAGTGGGATGTGGGTGTGTCAGAGCATCACTGACCTAAGAGGGAGGTGGATTTAGCCAGCACATCCCTGGTTTGTAGGGTGAGGAGGAGCTGGACCAAAACTCCATCATGTTATCTGTCATCCCTCCTGGGTATCCAGACCCCTCTCCATGAGGGTGACAACAGTCTGTGGGTGCAGGGACCCTCCCACACAGTGAAATATCAAAGCTGGTCAGTTGCTGGAGCCTGGTTTGTGTGCAGGTGTCAAACAGGAGCCCAGCACATGCCTGAAACTTCAAAGGGAGAGTGATGAAAGCATTTTGCCGATGGGTTTCCAGGCACATGAGACCCTTCCCAAGCTGCTGGGTGGCAGATGTGGGGGCACATCCCTGCATCCCAGCCATGGCAGGAGAGGGCACAAGCCAGGTGACACCAAGGTGGAGAAAACCCATCAAAAGGCTCCATGATATTTCTTTTCCTGGGGTTTTTTTCCCCCCTTTTTTCCCTTCCTCACCAGTCCACGAGCACATGCAGTTGAGTAACGCTGATATTCACGGCCTGGGCTGCTTGCTCAGAGGGATGTTCTCTCCAGAGACACACTGAGCAGCAAAATCCCCTTCCTCATGCTGGAGTATTTTACTTTCATGGGTCAAAAACCTCAGCAGAGGATGTTTCAGAGGGCTGGAGAATGGCATCCTGCAAATATCCCCCTTTTACTGGTGCTGCGTGAAGTGGAAAAGCTCTTGAGATCCAAGCCCATCCTTGCTTTGCTGGTCCAGGGCAACATCCCACCTTGGCACATGCTGGGATGTGAAGAGAGGAGAGGGAATATCCCTTCTGCTTCAGGGTTTTCAGGCAGAGCAGGGAGATTTTAAGATGTTGCCTCCAGAAGATCAGGTATGAGGAGATGCTGCTGCCGCCCTTCTTGCAGGGAAAACGTCAGTGTGACGTGATGCTGGAAGCCAGAAGTGGCTGGAAAGGATGGGAATGGGTGTGGGGGTCTGGCTGTTGCCCCTGATGCCCATCACCAGGGACCAGGCTCCATGCTTTCCTGTGCATCTCATCCCTTTCCTCATCTTCAGCCACTGAAGGAGGAATGAGAACAAAACCCCCACCCTGACGCTCTGGGAGTCTGGAAAAAAATGTGTATTTTTATATCCTGGCTGGAAAATTGAATTCTTCCAAACAGGGACTTGGGTTTGGGGTTTTTTTCCCCCTTTTTTCCCTAAAAACCTCACTCCTGAAAAAGGACTGAAACCAACTCACTGGCCACCTCCCTCCAGACCCCCCCAGCAGCAGGCAGATGCGGGCAGGAGAGGGAAGGGGGTCAGAGCATCACTCCCCATCCGACAGGTCACAGCTCATCCCAGGATTATTTTTCCTTCCCCACAGAAAGCATCCCAGACAATACCTAATCCCATGGACACCGGAAACTATTTATTTCCCTCAGCTATTTAGCAACGACCCAACCGCTGCTAACGCAGGATTACCAAACCCTGCATAGTTTCACAGTGAATTCACACACCAAGAGGTTTTGGGAGGGGGTTTTCCCCCTCCCCCCCCTCTTCACCTAGAGTCTGGGAGCAGGGAGGAGCTATTAGCAGGGGGGAATTGGGGTGGGATACTCTCACCAGTGTGGGGATGGGGCTGCAGAGCAAACAGCTTCCTGCATCCCTCATCTGCCACGCTCCTTTTTCTTGGGGTTTTGGGGTTTTTTCTTTCTCTCCAGGAAAACGTTGCAACTAATAATTTTCACACATGGTGCAAGAGCTGCTGTAAAGAGGCTGCTTATTTCATTAGCAGCTGCTGGCTGCTATCGGGTTTAGGGAAAGGGGGGTGTTGGAGAAAGGCTGCCCATGCCCCGTGGGGTATCGCTTTACCCCGCTGCTTCCTGCCCAGGTGAACCCACACAAACCAGCCTGTGTGATGGAAAACACTCGGGACCCCAGACATGTTTCCAGCTGAAAAACACAGGCAGTGATTCAGCTTCCCTCCCCTGCCTTCCAAGGCGTCCTCCTTTTCACACAGAAAGTGGCATTTATCTCAGGATTCCTCAAAGCCACCATATACAAACTATATAAATATATATATATACACACACACAGACATATAGAAAAGAATTAAATATAGGTCTGGGAGTCTGGCTGAGCCCCACTGTGCTCACACTGCCCATCTCCTGCCTACATCACACCTTCCATCCCAAGGCGGTCGGTACCCCTCCTGTTTGGGGGATGCTGGTGGGGGGATGCTCCTAAAACAAGTCGTTCCTTCCCAAACTGCAGAGAAATCCCGTTATTCCTTTGCAAACCACAGCAAATTCCCATTATTCCTCCCCAAACTGCAGTGAAATACCAGTACTGGGATTGGATGGAGGGAAATGGGTTCACCACCCTGGGGTCCTCCTGAAAAAAAAAAGCCAAACCAAGGGGGAGATGGAGGCAAAGTGAGAGGACAACTCCCTTGTGTCCACTCCTGGTATGCCCCAGCATCCTGAGAGGCAGCCTGCCTTCTCCCTGAGCCACCCTTTAATCTTCGTTGCTGTGTGTTTCTAAACTGAGAGTTACGCTGAGCGACCAGAGGAAGACTCTGTTGTTTGTTTGGTTGGGTGTTTTTAAAGCTGGCTTGCAAAAATAGGAAAAAATGGAGGGGAAAAAAAAAAAAGAGGAGGATGTGCTGCCTGCCTCTGCCTCGGGGTCAGCAAGCACAGCGAGGGGATGCGAGGACTTCGCCCATCGTGCCTCACCAGGGCTGAGCCCAGGCACAGCTTGGGGGCTACATTTCCCTTTCGTTGGGTGCCAGGTTTCAGCCCAGGATTTATAGAGTCACATCCCAAATCCCTGGAAGGCAGGGCTTGGCACGGTGGGAACACAGATGCTGCCTTTACCCCGCTGCTGTAATTACGCCACCAAACTTAGAAAGCAGGCGGAAGAGCCGTGTGTAGCGCTGCAATTAGGAGGCTGTTTAATTGCAGTGTGACCACGGATTGTTTTTCCTCTCCCTGGCTCCAGTTGCCAACAACCAGCTGAGCACTGGGAACCACGCTGCAAACTCAGGTTTCCCTGGTGCTCTCTGTTCACGCATCATCCCAGCATCACTGCTAGGGGGATGCACACAGCCAGACAGCTCTGGGGGTGACCAGTTTGGCACCCCAAAGATGACCCACCACATGTGTTGCATCAAGAGCCACAGGTAAACCTGGCTGGAGCATCCAAGCAGGGATGGAGCCACTAAAACACGTTATCTGCTTGATGCAAGATGCTTTCTTCAAGCAACAGCCATCATTCCCCTCTTGTGGGGACTCCCATTCTCCCTCCTACGGAATGCTGACCAGCCTTGGAGCAGCCAGGAGTGATTTCTCCCTGTCAGCCCAGAGATTAAAATGGATATATGTGTGGAACCAGCAGCAGTGATGGAGATGACATGGGAGAGCAGCTGATTTGTATCGTGATGCCCCCAACAAATGCTCCACATAAATCTGCTGCTTTTCCAGGCAAAGCCTGGATCGGGATTGCTCTGCTTGGTTTTATCTCCTCCCTGTGTGGCTCATCCTCAGAGCGTGGAGTTGGGCTTCCCAGGGTAGAGCGATGGATGTCCGTGGCTGTGGACTGGCTTTGCAGTGGGAATTTTGCAGGGCCTGGCAGGAGCAGTGCCCACAGTTTCACTGTGTATGAAGACAACAAGGGTCCAAGAGAAAAAGAGGGGTTGTTTTGGGCAGAGCCAGCTTGGGTCCCCTGCTCGTGCCTGCAGATGTTGCCACATCCCTGGGGTTTCAGCCGGAGCTAAGCCCCCTGAGGTGCTCCACAGCCCTGAGATGCTTCCATGGGCTCATCCAGCTGGGGTACCAGGAAGAGGGATGCACAGAGCACATCCCTGGTGCTGGCACCAGGAGGAAGGATGCACAGAGCACATCTCTGGTGCTGGCAGCACGGCCGAGGCGACACGGCTCTGACAGAGGTGGAAAACACAAGCAGGGCCTGGCGTCTCCTGTGGGACAGCTCTTGGTTGATGGCACTGCTGAAAGGAGGGATGGTAGCGCTCAAACATCAGGTTTGAAGTGTTCCAAAAGTGGGAGCAGCCAGAAACTGAGGCAGCTCTGCGTTCCCACTAGAACTGGGGGCTCCTCCAAGCTTCTCCTCAGCTGCTCTTGGGCAAAGCCCTTTAAAATGAGCAGTCACAGTGACTTAATTCCCCTGCTTCATCATTTCAGTCCTAGAAGCACCCCAAACGTTCAACAGGTGGCAAACAGGGCTGGGCATCCTCCTGTTGCAAAGGCCAGGACGCCAAGAGCACCCAACACTGAGTCCTCTGCTCCCCACGCTGCTACGGTGGCAGGGCCTTTGCTGGTGGAGCCAGACCCATCTCCTGCTCCTCTTGTTTCCACAGCTATGTCAGGTCCAGAGAGGCTGCTGTGGAGCTACGCCGGGGAGGAACCGTGGCAGAGGGACAGCCAGCAGCCATAGCCACTGCTGCCTGTGCCTGGGCTGGTCTTGGACCTACAGCGATGTGGAGGCTCCTGGGTCTGCAGCACATGGGTGTGCAGAGGAGGTTTTCCAGGGATGACCTGCTGCTCCAAAGCTCTGCATGCTCAGGAGCCTGGGAAGAATGGCAGCATCGCCAGGTGATGCTCTAGGTGAGGTATCAATGTGGAGAGCCATGGAGAGTCTTGCAAAGCACCTCAGAAGCAGGACTGCTTGGTGGAAGGTGCCAGGGGAATGTAAAGAATTGGCCAGGCGCTGGTCTCATCCCTGTGATGTCCTTGGTGCTCCTCACCCTGGGCAAAGCTCGGGGATGTGCAACCATCCCAGGCCTTGGTGGCAGCAAGGATGCTGCTCAGGGAGAAAACCTGGCTTCAGAGAGACATCAGAGTGTCCATTCTGCTCCCCCCTTCCATAACGTGCTCTCAATAAAGAAACAAGCCAAAGGAAATAGATGTATATATATATACACACAGAGGCAGACTGTCTGAGAGTCCCTCCGTTGCACCCTGCTGCTGAACGCTTCCCAAAAGGCTGCGGAGCACTTGGCTGAGCCCAACACATGCCTGTCCCCAGCAGCCAGTGTCACAGCGCAGCTGCCATCAGCTTGTCCCCCTCTGCAAAAACAACAGGCAAAGAAAGAGGACTTTTGTTTCTTCCTCCTCTATTGACACAGCTGGAAGGGCTGGAGCCGGGGGAGGTTCCTGCTCCGGAGGGCCAAGAGCCTCTGCACATCAGCTTTGCAGCTCAGGCGGCACTGGAAGAGGCAAAGCTCCTTCACCCACTGAGTGCAGGCTGGTTGGGTGCAGCCAGAGCATCCTTTGGCCCCGTGGGAGGGAGGTGACAATGGGGAGAGATGTCCTTCCCCCCGCAGGGTCTCCACTCCGAGCTGGGAGCTCTGGGATGGATCGTTCCTGGGGGGATGGTGATGTGCAACCCCGGAGCCGTGGCTGCCGGCACCGAGTTGTGCGAACTGAGTCTAGATGAGGTGCCGGTTGCTCTTCCTGCACCCAAACCAGGGGAGCATCCCTGCTCCTCCAATCCCAGGGGATTTGCACAGCAGGCTGTGCTGTGCTGAGCTCCATGCAGGAATGAGTCACTGGCCTTCACCTTCCCCTGCCCCACGGCATCTTCCCAGCTCACTGAGACCCAGCACGGTACTGGCTCAGCCCCAGTCGGTGGTGCCCCCAGGTGAGCCCAGCTCCTTGGCCAGCCTGGGCTCAATCTGCATTTAACATGAAGGCTCCAGCTCCCAATTCTGCTGAAGAATCCACCATGGATGCCCAGCATGGTGATCTTACCACCATTCATCCTGAGCACCCCAATCAGCACCATAACGATGCAGGAAAGAGATTAATTACAAACCATGAAGAGGAGCTGTGTGTTTCCCTGTAAAGAAACCCTCAGGTGTTGCCGTGCTCATGTTGGCAAAGCACCATGGCCAGCTGGGATTTGGGATTTGGGGAGGGGGTGGGACACATGGACACCCAGTTCAACCTCTTAGGGTAGAACGCACCCTCCAAACCAAACCTGGGGCCTCATCCAGCCAACATCTAAGAGTGTCCTGCTCCACAGCACCCTGCGAGCATCACCTCTGAGCATCACCCTCCCAGAATCATGCCATTGACTTGCGCAGAGCTGGGGCCAAATCCAGCCAACATCTAAGACCATCCTGCTCCTCAGCACCCCACGAGCATCACCTCCGAGCATCCTTCTCCCGGGATCGTGCCATTGACTTGCACGGAGCTGGGCCAAATCCAGCCAACATCTAAGAGTGTCCTGCTCCACAGCACCCTGCGAGCATCACCTCTGAGCATCCCCCTCCTGGGATTGTGCCATTGACTTGCACGGAGCTAGGGCTGAATCTAGCCAACACCTAAGACCATCCTGCTCCACAGCACCCCGTGAGCATCACCTCTGAGCATCCCACCTCCGAGCATCCCCCATCCCTGGATCATGCCACTGATTTGCATGGAGCTGGGGCTGAATCTGGCCAACATCTAAGAGAGTCTCACACCACACCACCTATGAGCATCCCACCTTCAAGCATCCCCCTCCCGGGATCATGCCATTGACTTGCACGGAGCCAGGACTGAATCCAGCCAACATCTAAGAGTGTCCTGCTCCACAGCACCCCACGAGCATCACCTCTGAGCATCCCACCTCCAAGCATTCCCCATCCCAGAATCATGCCATTGACTTGCACAGAGCTGGGGCCAAATCCAGCCACCCGGCCATTGCAGGATCAGCAGGTTTCCTCCTCTTTGCCTCGGAGGCAAGAGACAAATACAAAGCATTCCTTTATCTCCCTTCCTCTACCGAACCAGCGACAGGCAAAGCAATAAAATGCATTTTTTTATAGAGCTGTAAATTTAATTTCCTTTTAAACCATTTGCTTCCACTTATAACTCAATGGAAATCCTGCGCCGCTGGCAAAGCCGCAGCCTCCCTGTCCTGCCATCAACGTATAGAAGCAGAGGGCTGCACTTTATTTGGATGAGCTTAAAAGTTGATGGAAGGGAAGACGGGGTGGGGAAAAGAGAGGAAAATTCTTAGGGCATTAAGGGGCTATTTTCCATCTTCCTCCTGGAGCTTCCTCAAGGGAAGAGCTTGAGCTGCTTTATGGGGACACCAATTAAAGTCGTTTCTGCTGTCAGGACAAAAGTTCAGCCCCAGATTACATGGTGAAGCTGAAGTGCTGGTTGGGAGGGGGGAGAGAAAGGATGGGTTTCTGTCCTGGAAAGCCCCCTGAGGGGGTTAGATTTGGTGCTAAGAAGCAAGAAGGAGCAGTGTGGGCTCAGGCACGTGTTCAGCATCCTTATACCATCAGGGATCCAAAGGGAATTTTCCCTGGGGGGCAAAGCAGAGGGGTTGGGATCACCTGCTGTCGGGGTGGGATGTCAACCTGGGCACAAAGTAGTGGCGGTGGGAGTTGGGGTTGATCCCCTTGAGCAGACCCTTCCTTCAGCAGGACATGGATCAGGGCAGAGCCTGCTGCTCAGCCTCCCCTCCTGGGAGCTCCCAGTTAGGGGGTTCAGTGGCAAAACCACTGGGAAGCAAACAACTGGCTGTGGCGTGACAGCCCCTGGCGAGGGATGCTCGGTGGCCTTGGAAACCTGGGGCACCTATCACTCACTCAGCTGCAAGGCTATCATCCCTGGCACCCAGATCACATCCCTGCTCTGAACTGCTTCTCCAGGGGAGGCAGTTGCAGGCTGCACCTGCAGCAGCTGCTGTCCCAGGAAGGAACAGGACTGACAGACACTGCTTGGTGCTACCCAAGGATGCCCAACCCACACACCTCACCCCAGGGCTGTGAGCATCCTCCTCCAGCACCCAGTGGGCACAGTCTGGGCACACATTTCATGCTCCAGCCCAAAGAAGGTGGTGCATCCCCATCACCTACCTGGCACCCTCGGTATTACTTGGGCTCCTCGTGAGCTCTGGATGCGTGGAGCTCCCTGGCGTGGCAGATCCCAAAGGCTGGAGAGGCCATTCCCAGTTGCCCTGGGCAAATCCTTCTGTGCTCGTGTCTGTCCTGTGCCACTCAAAGGTGACAGGCTGCTTACTGGGTGCTGGATCTGTGGGAGAAGGGAGCAACCCATCTCAGTGGGGCAGGGCTGTGTGGGGATGCTGGAGATGGGCTCCACGCCACTGTGACAGGGACATCATCCTGCCTCCCCAGTCCAAAGTAAGGAGCAATCTGGGAGCAGCTTTGATGGAGAAGATCTTCCAGAAAGCCAGCAAAAGGATCTGGGAAGAGTCCCCCCACCAGCCCAGTTGGAGTGGGATGCTGTGGTGGGTTTTGTGGGAGGGGGTCCCACCAAAGTTCTGCCATGCTGTGCCTGCCAAACCCAGCACCCCTGAGGGGACTGCAAGGAGAAAGCAAGCACCCACTCACACTGCAGTCCCTGCTGCCTGCTTCAGCTGCCAAAACCCAAGCAGTGCCCATACTGAGGGGTGCAGGATGCTTCCTCCCTGCCTTACAGCCTACTCCTCCTTGAGCTCTACTTTCACCCTGCATTTTAACTTAGTGATGAGGATGAAGAGGCTCAAGACAAATGCACAGGGACTCTCACTGTGCCTGTACCAGACTTCACATCCAAGTTCTCCTCTCCAGCCCACCACCTCCCCCAGGGATGCTCACCAGGCTGGCAGAGCTCTCTGGCCATACTTCAGGATACCAGCACCCTCCTCACCCCATGCTGGGGAAAGAGCTGCTTGCAAACACCTGCAAACACTTTTAAACCCCTCCCCCTGCCCTCTGAACCTGCTAATATTCAAGCTGGTTTGGGGGACAGACCCCCACCCCTGCTCCTTACACAGCACCCCAGCACCCCATACCATTGAAAAATATAAGTATAAACCCAGCAATAACAGTTAAACTTTAAGCCCAGCTTAAGGCTTTGAAAGGATCAAGCTTGACATCCTGGGAGGTGGCTGCATGACCCACAGCTCATGGGTGCTGCTCGTTAGCAATGTGGGGCTTGATTGCAAATGGAACCCAGCCCACCCAGATCCCCACTAATACAGGTGGGCAGAGGTCCCATCATGGGCTGTTTGAGGCCAGTCCTGTCCCACAGAGTCACCCACTGCTGCTGCTTTGGGTGGGTGTGGGTGCAAATTCCCCTGGGACTGGAGGAGCATCCCTGGTTTGGGTGTGGGAGGAGGTGCTACTGCTCCCAGCTGGATCTACAGCATCTCCTTTTTGGGGTTAAATATTGGGAAGGCAGCCACAGAAGCAAAGTAGGAGGGATTTTTACAGTGACCCAGACAAGCACAACCCTGAAAACATCATCCCAATGTCCACGCCATGTGGCTCCTCTGAAATCAGGCCGTGACCCGTTTCCACCGCCCCAGGTCAGAGGGAGAAGGCCAGATGTTCAAAAGAGCAGAGGAGCCCCCAAATCTTACCCAGGCCACTGTCCTGGGCTCCCTGAAGCTTTAAACCCCCCCCCACTGGTGGGCTGTGAGCTTGGATCTTGCCTATTCTGCAAGCTCCCAGCCTGGGGTGTGAGCGATCCCGCTGATCCCTTGGCCACCCCTCGGTGGCTGTGCTCCTTGGATCTGAAGTCAGGGTGATCTGTACCCAAGCTGCACCCCTCAGTGCCAAAGGTTTAAAGCCCCCAGAAGTTAAAAGCACGACGTGAAGCCCGCTTCAAAGAGCTGCAGCTTCCTACTAGATACCATCAGGAGCCTGGATCAAAGGCTGCATCCTAGGAAGTCCAGCAAGGGAAGGGAAAATAAAATCGCTTCCTCCAGAGCATTCCTCACTGCTGAAAGTCAGCTGCTGGCTTAGGACACTTAGACCATCCTGCTAAAATGACAGAGGATGCTGAAGCATGCTTCTCGTGGTCTTGGGGGCTTCACAAGTGCTTTGCTAGCAGAGGGGAGGGTGGCAGAGGGTCTCTGGTGCTGTTTGAACCCACTCTTGTGCATCATCAGGGTACAGCCAGCTCTGCTCAGTACACAGCTCCCAGCCTCTCCCATCCCAGTGGGGATGGGAGCGAAGGGAACAGGCACAGCCAGGGATGGAGGAGGCAGCTAGGGACAGAGGGATGCTCCCCCCATGCACAGGGACCTGCAACCCAGCACGGAATATCCCTGGGAGGGATATTCCCGTGCTCCTGGTGCCTCTTGCCAGCTGGAGGCAGATATTCCTCTCTTACAGCTGCTGCCATGCCAGCTCCCAGCACGGCTGCGGGCTCTGCATCCCTCCCCACTCTCCAGCGTTCCCAGTTGGCCAGTCCCTGCTGGGTTTGAGATCACCACTCTGGTATGCCGGCACTGGGATCTGGACTTTGCTGGAAGCCGCTCTGGAGAACAGCCTCATCTCCTCCTCCAGCTCCAAAAACATGGGGAGAGTGAGCAAACCTCACCCAGCTGGGAATTCCCAAACCCCAGGCACCCTGTGAGACTCAGCTCTCCAGGCTGGGTATGCCCAAAAAGCCACTGCCACACCCAGATGGGGAACGAGCTGTCACCCTGAGATGTCCCCACGGGACAACACAGCATGCCAGGAACTGCCCATGGCTTCTCCAAAAGTGCTCAGTCCTGCACGGCTACTGAGGGGAAGGGGCACGGTGCCGCCTCCTCTGCAGCTCTGGCACAGCCAGCCTGGCATTTCCTAATGCATTTTACAGGCCAGTGAGTGTCTCAGCCAGATGGGAACCTCAGAGTTCCAAGGAACAGCAGCAAAATGGCATCGTGCAACCAAAAGGCAAAGTCACCCAAGGTGAGGAGAAGCTGTGGGTGGCACCGGTGCCCCAAGCTGGTGCTGGGGGGAAGCTTTCCTCCTGGCTTTGTGAAAGGAGTTGGGGTAACAGCAGGCTCTGAGCATGCCACGTCAGAACAATCCCATTTCACCCACCAGCAAACCCCCAAAGACCCTGCTGAAGCCCACAGATACCTCACGCTGGGTGCTGCCAAGCCCTGTGCAGCCCCCTGCCCCGGCAACCACGTGCAGCTCCAGAGGTGTTTGGGATGCTCACAGCCACCCTGTGCCACCCCATGCTGCCAAGGGACAGGGAGAAGGGGATAAAATAGGAGGGGTGGGTTGTGTGCCGCAAAAGCACGTGCCATGTGCACGTACCGTCAATCATCAGTGAGATACCATCAATCATGGGCGAGATGCCTCCAGCAAAGCCATCCTCTCCTCCACCTTGATGTGAGTTTGGCAGATCCTGGTGTCCAAACACAGGCAGGGGCTGCAGCAGCGCCTGGATCCGGGTGGGCTACAGCTCCTCCTCACCCTCCTGCCCCTCATTTCGCATCCTGCAGCATGCAGGGACAGCGGATCCTTTCTCTGCCCTCCGCCTCCGCAATGCTTAGTGCCTTTCAGGAACTCTTTTTCTCTGGTTTTTTCCTCTGGCTAGCCGGCCCTAGATGAATAGCTCTGGGCAGAAGCGAGCAGACAGCATCCCCTGTATTCCACCCTTCATATGAGAAACAGATGCCACGAGTACGGTTACAAATCAAAGCTGACAGGGGGATGAGAGGTTTACTTAGGAATTGAGAGAGGGCACGAAACCTTTCGATGGGGGTTACTGTGCAGCTCCCCCTCAGACCCCGACGCGCAAACCCCGAATAGGACCAACCCTCCCTCTGCCCTGTGCCTGGAAAATGCCGCTAACCATCCTCTTTTCCCATTATTCCCGCTTGCCCTTGGCTATTCTAGAAAGGATAACTGCCTAAGGAGCTGTTAGCCTTTTATTTCCTTGTTAGTTTTAACTCCTCACTGCTTGAATTGATAGAGCTGATTGGGATGGCATGGGGCACGACGGGGCCTGGGAGGAAAGCCGTGGGGCACAGTTGGGCCTGGGAGGAAAGCCATGGAGCACGGGCAGGCCTGGGAGGAAAGCTGTGGGGCACGGGCAGGCCTGGGGGGAAAGCTGTGGGGCACGGACAGGCCTGGGAGGAAAGCTGTGGGGCATGGACAGGCCTGGGAGGAAAGCCATGGGGCATGGGCAGGCCTGGGGGGAAAGCTGTGGGGCACAGCCAGGCCTGGGAGGAAAGCCGTGGGGCACAGCTGGGCCTGGGAGGAAAGCCATGGGGCACGGGCAGGCCTGGGAGGAAAGCTGTGGGGCATGGACAGGCCTGGGAGGAAAGCTGTGGGGCACAGTTGGGCCTGGGAGGAAAGCTGTGGGGCACGGCTGGGCCTGGGAGGAAAGCCATGGGGCACGGGCAGGCCTGGGAGAAAAGCCATGGGGCACGGGCAGGCCTGGGAGGAAAGCTGTGGGGCACAGCTGGGCCTAGGAGAAAACCCACAGGACACAATCGGGCCTGGGAGGAAAGCCGTGGGGCACAGTTGGGCCTAGGAGAAAAGCCGTGCTCGGAGGCCGAGGTGGTGGCAGCATCCCGACGGGTACCGGGCTCTAATGACCTGTCAGCTTGCGGAGGGAGCGCTGCTGAAGCAGCCGGGCTAATGTTCAGCGACAGCCGCGATTTCCTAATCCGCCCCAGCAATAAACAGGAGCCGCGCGGAGTAACAGGGGAGTTCAAGCCCGGCCCTCGGCGGGGCCTTCGCAGTGAAATGAAATGTCAGGTTTTATAAAGCACCTTTTCATGTAAGTCCCTGGCGAGGCCTGGGAGGAAACGGGGGGTGGCTGCCCCGGGGAATCGCTCTGAAAGCTGCAAAGTCAGGGGGGAAGCCGGTGCTGGATGCGGCTGGAGTCATGGTGGGGTGGGATCGGGGCTGGGAGGAGAGGTGAGGAGGTGAGGACCACAATGTCGGGGTGAGCATCTCCTGCAGAATGTGTGGGGTGGGGGATGCATCTCCTGAAGCAAGCATCGGGGGGGGCATCTCCTGCATCCACAGCACGCAGTGGGGTGTGCAGCTCCTGTTTAACCCCAGCACTGCAGAGAATAAATCCTTATCATGGGCAAGACCTCCGTTTCCCACACTGAGCAACACTCAGATGTCCCATTCCATGCGCAGAGGCTGCTCCAAGAAGCCATCTCAGCCGGGATGCAGGGCTGCATCGACATATCCTCCGCAGCCGAGCCCTCGCATCACTGGTGCTACCGGCTTGGAGCTGCCTGTGCAAAGCATCGGGGCTTTTGCTGCTGGGAAACTTCCCGGCTTTCCCCTCCCGTGAGCCGGGGCTGCCGGCAGCGACACCCTAACAGCCGTGGGAGGGATGTTACATTGCAAAATCCACCGGGACACAGACCGGATCCATGCTGTGCAAACCCTGTAACCATCCCAAGGACCTCGCCGTGAACTCCGGGTTGTGAAACTCTCCCCGGCTGACATTCCCATCCGGGGAGCTCCATCTGTCTGGCTTGTGCATCTCCCAGGAAGAATTTCTCTCTCCTGGAAGCTGAGATTTTTCAGAGCAACCTGCCCTCTGCTTCCCAACACCCCTCGGAGCATCACAGCCCAGGGACCGGCTCAGCGCGGGTAGCTGAAAGGATTGCTGCAACCAGCTGGCAGCGAGGACCGCTCGGACTGTGGAAATGCTTCGGGATGAGAAGTATGTGATAAATTAAGATTACTACTCTCCCCTCTGATCAGCCAGTCACTGGTTTCCAGCACGGTGCTGGCCAGAAAAGTCTCACCGAGGGATTCTGGCCCTGCCCCGAGAGCTTGCGGTTGAATGAAAGCAGATATTTTACACCAGAGTCCAGAGCCTGCTTTGGGCTCTCAAAGTGACAGAGAATTCACCACAGCTTTCGTAATCTCTTCCAAAAATTAATTATTCCCCACTTCTCCAAACCTTCCTGCTTGGATTACTCAGGCTGCAGCTTCGGCAGCAGAGCCAGGGATGCTGCAGCGTGTATGATGGGAGAGCTTCTGCCATCGGGTCCCTTCCCTCTGGGGGTATGGTGGGTGTAATCAACCCCCTTTCAGCCTGCTCCTCCACAAGCCAAACAGATCCAACTGGGTTGGTGTATTTTTTCCACTCAAACTGTTGTTCCAGCTCATCCCTAAGCTCTCAGCATCAGGGCATCCTGCTCCCATGGGAATGCCGTGACAAGCCCTGGGATCATAAGGAGGGGGATGAAGAGCAGCAGACCTTCTGAGGAGCAGCTGAGGGAGCTGGGGGTGTTCAGCCTGGAAAAGAGGAGGCTGAGGGGAGACCTTCTCCCCACCTACACTGACCTGCCAGGAGGGTGCAGAGAGGTGGGCGAGGGTCTCTGCAGCCAGCTGACAGGAGAGGGGAGGACTATGGAAAAAGGGTTTATTACCCCAAGATGCAGGTGTGAGGTGCTGGAGCGATTCTGTGATGTCAGCTGAGAAAATGGACAAAAAACCTCCCAAAGTTTCCATTGCAAGAGCAATGCCCCCACCATGACATTGAGCTTTCTTTTTGGGTTACATCTCCAAGAGAATGCCAACGGGATGGACAACATGCAGACCCCATGCACGGAGGTATCAGTGCTGGTTCCTGCATTGGCAGCATCTCATGCCTGTCCCACCCCCTCTCCCTGTACCAGGGTCGCAGTACCAAGGATGGGCTCCTCAGCACATCCCAGCAGCGCACCACCACGGTGTTGGGCAGTTTTGCTGGAGAGATGTGGGAATCCTCCCTGTCACCATCTCCCTCCCACACCTCTGAACGCTGGCCAAGGAAAACACCATTGTGTTGGGAGCAGACAAGGAGCCGGTGCCAGCAAGGTCCGAACAGCCGGCTCATTGTGTCCCTCTGGCTGCTGGCTTAGCTCGGGGTTAGGTCAGCCTAAGTGTGCAGCTTTTCACTTTGAGCCTTCATTAATGTATAGAGGAAATGAGAAACATTACACGCTGCAGCCGGTCTGCGTGGAAGGCGAATGTGGAGAAGGAAAACAACTTTCCTTTTCCTCCACACGATGAGCCGGTGGAGAGCAGCAGCTCCAAACAGGAGGGAAAGGCAGAGGTCAGAGGGATGGGAGCGATGCCGTGGCCAGTCCACTGCTTCCAGCCAGTTCTGCTACATCCCCTTCATCCAGCATCCCGGTCCCCAGGTTGCTGGGATGCACAGGGCAGGGTTTGGGGGTCCTCCCACTCCAGTGTGCTCCTTTCCTTCTATTAATTAATTTGCTGAAGAACAAGCATCCCACGCTGGGCAAACAATCCAGCCCTTCTGGTGTGTCCTCTGGGGGCTTCTCCAGCTTTGGAAGGGAAGAAGGGACACCCGAGGCCTGAGCTGGGACTCTGGGACTGTGGTGGGTGACAGCGGAGGGGACAGCCGCCAACAGACTCCCCTTTCGGCTTCATCTCATGTCCCCTGAAATGGGGTCAGATCAGTCCAGCCACTCGGGGCTGTGTGAACCCCCCCAAACCTCCTCCATCAGCTTCGGAAGCTTTTCCAGCCCCAGCTGCCACCTGGGACATTCCCGCAGGTTTTACAAGGTCTTTCCATGAGGTGAGAGCGAGCTCATCCTCAGCATCCTCACATCCCTCTCCCAACAGGTCCAGGGCACCAGGGTTTTAGTGAAACCCACGGTCCAGAGGTCTGAAGCACCCACCTCTCCCTTCTCCCTCTCACAGCAGTGTGGGCTCTCTGATGGCTTCTCCGAGCTGCCCAAATCCCCACTCAGGATGGAAGCAGCTTGTCCTCTCTCTGATCCAGTCAAACACCTCCCAGTCCTGCTTCCTCTGCTCCATGCAGCAACCTTTTCCCATTCTTTTGCCCATCCTTTTCTCATTTTCCCTGGCAGCTGTCACAGCCCCCAGCCCCTCCACACAGGCACCGGTGCTTCACCCATCCCTCCCATTCCCATCTCCCAAGCAGGGTTAGGTGTGGGCAGCAGGAGCAGGGTGTTATCACACACACATGTGAGCAGCAGGCTGTCAGCAAGCAGCATCACTCTCTCTGGTCCAAGGACTTCCCGGGTGCTTTGGTTTCAGGAAAGATAAAACATCAACATTTTGAGGCACTGAGGGATGGCCGGATTGCCTGACCTGTCAACATCTAGAATGGAAAACACGCTCGTCAAGTCCTCAGGATGAGGTTCTAATTACTCCCCACATACCAGCCTGCATAAATACAGCAGAGCAGTCCAAGAAAAGCATGCTTCTGACACGGAGAGCTTTTCCTGGAGTTAAACGCAGTCTCCTTTGCCCCAGGAGCTGGGTTTCATCTCTGGTAGGTAGCAATTTGCTCCTGTTGGGTTTGTAGGGCTTTATGGAGGAGCCTTGGTCCAGGAAACATTTCTCTGCACCCTCCGTGCTGCTGGGAATGGGGGGATGCTGAGGGACACAGCATGGGGTGGATGGGGCTGTGGGCCTTGGGGATATAGGTCACATTGGTCCCAAAACACAGGAGGAGGCTGTGGGATGCTGCTGACATCCCACTGCACCTCCCTCATCTGCATCAGCAGCTTCCAGGCTCCCACATGCCCATCAAGGGCAGGTGAAGGGGTACCACCCCAGGAAAAAGCATCACATTTGCTTGAAGGAGAAACCACAGCCCCCAGCCTCACACCACAGCTCCTGAGAGATGGGGGTTCTGCTTCCTCACAGTAAGAAACACCCCCTCCAAAACTCCCACCTTGACTTGGGACAAGCTGCCCTCTCCAGGCCAGCTCCAGGCTCAGGGGAGGCAGCCCCACAGTAAATTACTGCCTCCTGCCTTCCCAAGCATGGCTGGGGCGCTGCTGGGGGAGGGTGGGGAAGGGATGAGGATGCTCTGAGCCAGGGCATAGCAGTGCCATGGGGTGGCTTTGTGTTTGGCTCCCTTGCCTGCTCCTCTTGCCCGCTCTGTATCCCCGTTGCCAACGGGCAAGGGAGAAAATAAACTCAGTGGATGCTCCAGGGAAAGTTCAGGGGAGCAGAGCTCCCTGTTTTCAAGTAAAAAAGAGCCTGACCCAGAGCTGGCCCAGCCATCAGCTCTGAGGATGCTTGACCATGAACAGCACCAAGGTGGGGCTGAAGGACCAGGAGACTCCTCAGAAGCCAGGAGGGTCCCAGCGGGCAGACCAGGAGGACACCCAGACCTCAGTTTCCCCTCCAGCCTTTTTTTCCCTGCTGCAGATATTCCTTCCCAGGTGATAAAACACCCACCTCCCAAACAGCACATGAGGCTCCAAGGGGTGTCAGCTCAGGTGGGCATCTCCCCACCCCTCCCAAACACCCTTCCGAGGGTGCAAGCTTTCCCATCTCCTACTTTGCAACACCCATGAGGAAAGAAAACCAACCCCAAACAACCCCAGAGAAGGACAACAGGGCTTCAGCTTCACCCAAAACACGAGCCCCAGTTTTGGGAGGGTCTTGGGGGACCAGCAGCAGTTGCAGGCAGCGGTGCTGGCTGGGCTGTTTGAAGCCCCACGTGGGGGACCTGCCCTCTGCAATCCATTTAGCACTTGGCAGGGCTCAGAGGGCTATTTTTAAAAGGTATGCAACTGTCCCAGCAACCCCCCTTTGAAGTGTGGTTCAAGGCTTTGTTGTTGGGAAAAAAAAAAAGGCTTTTTTTTTCCCCCCCTACATTTGTAATTAAATGCAAACACAAGTGGGTTATTGGACCAGAGCCGGCCCAGGCAGGTCAGCTCTGCTCCATCCATCGGGTCTGGATGCTGCCTGGTTTCACAGCATGCCTGACAGACTGACAGCCTTCTCTCCCCTCCAGTGCTGTGGTTCGATGGCAATTAGGAAAATTTGTTTCCTGGCCACTGATTAAGTCCTCCCCATCCTCTATAGCCCAGCCTGCCTCTTCCTCCTCTTCCTCCCAAGAGCTCAAGGCAGAAAAGGGTCCGTGCTTTTGGCCAACTCTCCACATTGGCTGGTGATGCCTGATCCAGGGAGACATCAGAGAGAGGGAACACCAGCCAACCAGTGCCACAGGAACCCAGCAGCATGGCCCAAACTGGTGGGAGATGTCAGTTGGAGTGGTTTTGGATGCATCAGGCAGAGCTGCTTTAATTTATCATCACCCCACAGCTCTAGGGCACCAGAGAGTGACCCATCCTCCTCACAGGGCTACCAAATCCCCAGCCAGTCCTTCAGCTGGGGATGTCCTGTCTGCACCCCCATGGTCCAGCAGAGAAGGAACAAGGCTGGAAGAAACACAGAGGTCCCCTTAGACTTCCCACCCAGGGAGGTATTTTGGGGGTGTTGCTGAGTGGGAAGCCCCCAGTGCCAGTACCTGCTGTTACTGCAGCCTGGGTTTAACCCAGGCTGGGGTGGGAGGGTGCTAATTAAACAGGACAGCTTGACAGGAAGGGGTGTTAAGTAATTTCTGCCACCCTGTTTGCCTGGGCATCTCCGTGGGGAGGGGGCAGGTGGTTTCCCCTTAATTAAAAAGCAGCAGAGCCAAACCAAAAATAGACCAGGCTCTTTTTTTTTTTTTAAGGGGACACTGATGGTCGCCCATGGGGGCATTTTTCACATGCCTTCTGAAGGAGATCTGCATGGATGCTCAGGGAGGAGGAGCTGGTTTGCATCCTGCAGCTCACCCCATGCACTGAGCCTGGGGACATGATGCATGCCTGGCTCCTTCCTGTGGGGTCCCCATGCACAGGGGGCTGGGTAGTGCAGGGATGGAAAAGACCTTGCCAGCAGGCAAAGCCACGAGAAGGGAAGGAGGAGTGGGTGCCAGGAGGATTTCGGAGCGCTGCCTGGAAGGCAGGTGGGCAGGCAGCAAGGCTTGGCACGGGGGATGCTGGGCTTGCAAAGAGGCCAAAACACAGTGCAAATACCTGCCTGCTGCCCTGCCAGTGCCTGGCACGTGTGTGCCGTGGTCCTGACCCTGCTCCCCACCAGCCTGGCCCTGCCTGGTCAGGAATGAGCGGCTCTTAAATGTGTTTAAACCCAAAGATTAAAAAAGACATGGATTAAAATCCAAAGGAAACCCCAGGGGACAGCATGAGCGCTGTTTCTAACTCATCCCTGTGTCTGCAGGACTCTGGTGGAAGGAGGAACGTGCATCCTCAGCAGAGCTCCTGCATCCTGCTGTGCAGTGGAGAGGGGTGATGGCTGATGGCAGCGACCCTGTGAGCATGGGAATGGTGAGAAGGGGTCAGACCTGAGGCCGTTGTGTCTGTCTGTGTGGCTCTGAGAGCATCCCATGGTGAAGGATGGGTGGACAGCCCCAAGCAGGACCCTGTCCGTGGGGATGCTGGCTCGGGCCATCATTATCTACAGTCCTAAAGCTCCAGGTTGAACATTCCCTTCTGAACCAGAGTTGTAATAAATCCAGATGGTTTGCTTTGCTATAAAATCCCCAGCCTTTTCTGAGACTCAGCAAGGTCTTGCTTTCAGCCTCTTCCACCTGCAGCTTCATCCACAGGCTCTTTGCTCCCAGATCTTTGAGGTCTGTCCATAGGCAGAGATGCTGCATCCCAGTATCCTCAGGTGATAAATAAGCAGAGATGCTGCATCCCAGTGTCCTCAGGTGATAAATAAGCCGAGATGCTGCATCCCAGTGTCCTCAGGTGATAAATAAGCTGAGATGCTGCATCCCAGTATCCTCAGGTGATAAATAAGCAGAGACACTGCATCCCAATATCCTCAGGTGATAAATAAGCAGAGATGCTGCATCCCAGTATCCTCAGGTGATGCTACAAAGGAAGATCCGGGTTCTGACAGGTGCTACCTGGAAAAGCCACCCCATGCAGGTGGGTGGGAGTGCCCCAGCTGCCTCAGGGTGCAGAGAAGCAGTCCCCACAAGTCTCACATCTTCCCTCCCAGCCATCAGGTTGGCTTTACTGGGATTCTGGCTCTGATTCAGCAAACCTCCAGGTTGGACATTCCTTCTTCCTGCTCCCCCAGGTCGCTGGGGTAGCACAGGGATTCCTGGTGCCATGGGGATGCTGGGCTGCAATGTGGGTGCTGGGCAATACTGCTGTAGGGGTTCCAGCCAGATGGGATTTATAGGGGACCAGGCAAACCCCAAACAACTCTGCGGGGTGTCCCAGGGTGCATCCATGGCCACGATGTGATTTCCCTTGTGCAGTGTGCAGGACATCAGGCTTTTCTTTGTCTGTGGTCACAAAAAGGTGAGGGCAGGCTTGGACTTCCCAGGAAGCCAGGAGTTAAGCGATGAGGAACACCATCATCATCCCCTCTCCATGAGCTGGATGACTCCCCTTCTGCAGGAGGGTGAGGAGAATCCCTTCCCATGCCCGAGTGGGAATTCAAACTGGGAAATCCTTTAACTTGATCCCCAGAGGACGATGGAGAGATGGAGGCTGGTGCAGACGTGTCAGCAAGCCAAGGCCACGCTCCCTCCCCAGTTCTTCCTGGGGAAACCCAACTCTGATCTCGCTGCGTGTGGCAACGAGCCCCAACCTCACCAGGGCTGATGCTGCTGCTGCTCCCCACACGCCAGCGGGTCAGGGCTGAGGAATGAAAGGCTGGATCACAGCCTGAGGTGAGCTTCTGGCAGATGAATGCCCAGCACTCAGGCGCAGATACCTTCCCGGGTTGATTCCCAGCTGCATTAAGGCCCCTTTATGCTCCTCCAGCCACGTAAAGAGGTCTCTAAGTGAGTGTAAATTAAATTTAAGTTACTTGTGCTTTCTTTTTAAGGCCCCTTTATGCTTCGAGTGAGGGGTAAAGGAGCCTCAGTGTGACTGTGAGGCGGGCAGGCAGGTTAGAGCCTGCACTTGCCCACAGAGCTCAGCATCTCTACAGGGTGCAGGGTCCAGCTGCGCTGGCACGGGGCATGATGGTGATGGGGGTGTCTCTGGGCAGGGGCACAGCACATCAGCAGGGACCACATGAAGGCATCCCATGGCCAAGACCTCCTTTCCAAGGATGGGACAGGGTGGGATGTAAGTTTTAAAAGCCCAGGAGCCCTTTTTCACCATGGACCCTGGTCGACTGACAACACAGGTATAACTATTGTGTTGGTGAGCGCTTTCCCCACGCCAGCCTGGTTAGGATGCCCCTCTCCACCTCTCCATTGGCTGGTGGGGATGCATAGCCAGGTTGTTTTGCATCTATCCCAAGCCATTACTGTGTTTTTACAGTGCTAAAAGCACTGCCTGCCATCACTGCTTGTATGGTGTCTGCTGACCACGGGAGCGATGCCGCAGGGTCTGGGATGGTAGAGCACAGGTGTGATGCGCTGTGATGCCGGTGCCAACCATATCCTCACCCTCCCCTCCAAAGCACTGGTACATCCCGACCTTCTGCACAACCCTAGAAGTTGCTCTTAGACCTTGAGCCCAATAACAACTGTGACAAACACGCTCATCCCATCCCAAGGTCCATCTGTCCCCAGGGCATCCCTCCAGCAGCACACCTTGTGCAGGGAAACCCCAACCCAGCGAGGTCCCTGTTAGGGAAACCACCTCTCCCAAGCCTGATTGCCACAAATCTCCCTCCTTATGGGGTTCCAGGTCCATCATACACAGCCAAGCCCAGGTTTCCAAAGCCACTCAGCCCTGAAGGAGTTAAGGGAACGGAGCACAACTCAGATTCCTCCACCTAACCCTCCACAGTCCCTGTATAACCAGACTTGGCACTTTGAGAAAGCTCCACAAATCCAGAGGCTAAAACACGCTGCCTTCCGTTCGTCAAGAGAAGGCAAGTCCCAGCTAATTGAGGAAACAGAGCCTTCCCCCAGCCCCCTTTCCAGGCTGCTTATTTATTTAGGGGCTTCTCCCCCCTCCCCATCTTCTTTTTTTTCCCCTTTTTTCTCCCCCTTTTTCCCCCTGTTCTTCCCAAACATTAGGAAAAGAAAAGTGCAAATTAATTTGCTGGGGCAGAGCTGCAATTTATGATGCTCCCCAGCTGGTGAGGGCTCTTAACCCCATCACTGCCCTGTGTGGGTGCATGCAGACACCCCATTACCCCCAGGGGCAGGGATGGGATGCAACATCCTCCCGACACCACTCCCCATGTCCCCCATTCCTGGAGCAGAGAACAGAAGCTGGGAAGTGAAGGGAATCGGTAGCAGATGACTTTTTATATCCCTAAAAATGTCATTTTTCCCCCTTTTTTTCCCCTTTTTCCCCCCATTTTCCCCCATGTCTCGCCGAAACTTTCCCGAGCACACAGTATTTTGGTTGGTTGGTTTTTAAACACCCCCCCTCTGCCCCCCAGGAGTGCACACAATTCAAAGGAAATCTGGGAAACTCAATTCTCAGCTCTCCAAAGCAGCAAATGGAAAGTCGCTTAAAGGGACTCCGGCCTTAAAGCGACAGCAGCGCTTTTCTCCGCCCGCAAAGAAAAGGGATTAAACACCCTCCCCCACGCCCCGCCACTCATCACTCTCCCCCCCCCCCCCCCCCCCCCCCAATTAATTAATTAAATGCCGCTACACAGCCGGGCTCAGCGCTCCGCACCGTGCGGGGATGCGGCGGGGATGCGGGGGGGTGTCGGGCCACCCCTGGTGACAGCTCGGTCGCGACCCCGCTCCTCTGGCCATCACCGAGGTGTCGTATCGGGTGCGTTCCCCCGCCCCAGGAAAGGGAGGGGGGGAGCAAAGGGATGGGGAGGCAGCAGCACCCCAAGGTGTCCCTGAGTGTCCGCGACCCTTCGCCACCCACACGATAGTCCCATGATGGGGTGGGGTGGGGAGGGGGGGGTCCGTTAAATCCATCCCGGAGGCAGCGAGCACCGGCAGAAGGGTTAAGGGGGGGTGAGGGGGGAGGGATAAAAAAAGAGGAGAAGGAGGAAAGGAAGGACCGACATCAAAGGCAACTTCTCTGCTCAGCAGATGAGCAGATCTCTCCTCACTTCATATTTTTTGCAGCTGAAGTCGGGGCGGGGGGGAAAAGGGGGGGGGGGGGGGGGGGGGGGGCTGGGTTAACTCTTTGTCTCCCAGGGGGTCACCCCGCGGGGGCAGGAGGGACACGTCCCCGGGAGAGGTGGGAACATCGCAGCTCATGACAGGAGGAAAACAGAGCCTGGTTCTCCGGGGAGGGGGTTACCGGGAGCAGCCCCCAGCCCCGAGCATCGTCAGCTGCAAACCGGGAGCAGCTTTAGCCTCGGGGAGGGGGTGGGGGGAAGGGGATGGCAATGTTTTCTCTCTAAAAAGTTCCGAGATGACACAAATCGCCCGAATACTTTGCAGCAGCCGAGCATCATTTTATAACTCTGACAAACCCCGTTGAGTCATTGAATGAGCAAAAAAAGGGCGGGGGGTGGGGGGGGAGAGAAAAGTTGTGTTAAAGGGACTTCGCAGAGTAAAACCTCAGGAACCTTCAGCAAGTCGCATTACAGAGGTGACCAGACCCTGGGAAATCACTGAAGGGGAGGTATTAACCCCCCCAAAAACCCTGACATGTGGCAAACAGCACATTCTCCTTCCCCCCCCCCCCCCCCCAACACCATCCTTCACCCAAACAAAACTAATATCCACATGACATCAGGGAACAAGCCTGGAAAGGACAGAAAAAGGACTTTCCTCACCTCATTCTCCGTCGGCGGGAGGGGAAAGCTGCATTCTCCTCAGGAGGGCTGCAAAATGGGAAGAAAAGTGGGGAAATGAAGAGCTGCTGCCCGGCCCTGGGCTGTTCCTCCGTAATCTGTGTGTATAAAAAGAGAAGTCTTCATTACTGACCACAGACACAGAGCTCTGAGCTGCTCACGCCCCCTCCGCACCGCACCAGCCAGTAGCGCACAGAAGTTGGGCTATGGGAGAAGGAGACAAGCTGAGAGGAGACTTGGAAATGATTTATCTGCACCTCTGGTATGGGAGGGGTGGAGGGGAAAGGCACCCAGAAAAAATAAAGGGGGGGAAAAAAAAGGGAAAAAAAAAAAGGGGGAGGGGAAAAAAGGGGGGAAAAAAAGGGGAAAAAAGGGGGAAAAAAGGGGGGGTAAGAGGGAAAAAAGGGAAAGAAAGGGGAAAAAAAGGGGGAAAAGGGAAAGAAAGGGGAAAAAAAGGGGGGAAAAGGGAAAGAAAGGGGAAAAAAAGGGGGGAAAAGGGAAAGAAAGGGGAAAAAAGGGGGGAAAAGGGAAAGAAAGGGGAAAAAAGGGGGGAAAAGGGAAAGAAAGGGGAAAAAAGGGGGGAAAAGGGAAAGAAAGGGGAAAAAAGGGGGGAAGGGAAAGAAAGGGGAAAAAAGGGGGAAAAAGGGAAAGAAAGGGGAAAGAAGGGGGAAAAGAGAAAAAAAGGGGGAAAAGGGGAAAAAGGGGGAAAAGGGGAAGAATAAAAAAAGGGGAAGAAGAAAAAAAAGGGGAAAAAAGGGGAAGAAGAAAAAAAAGGGGAAAAAAGGGGAAGAAGAAAAAAAAAGGGGAAAAAAGGGGAAGAAGAAAAAAAAGGGGAAACGGGAAGAAGAAAAAAAAGGGGGAACAAAGGGGAAGAAGAAAAAAAAGGGGGAACAAAGGGGAAGAAGAAAAAAGGGGGAAAAAAGGGGAAGAAGAAAAAAAAGGGGGAAAAAAAAGGGGAAAAAAAAAAAGAGATAGAAAAGGGAAGGAAAAAGAAAATTAAAAACGAAAGGCTTTGCTCTGAAAAATGACCCAGGAGGGAAAGTGAGTCTTGTAGTTGCAGAAGGGTGACAGGCGCTGGGATGTGCCAAGTCCCTAAGGACAAACCCCCCCCCACACCTCTTTAATCAGCCCGTTAGCCAAAGCCTTAATTAAAAAAGCTTCTACAAAATATCAGATAATGGATTGCATTTTCAGGCCTCTCTGGAAAACCAGCTCATATGGCAATGTTTCTAAACTCCTGCCAGAGCAGGGAAAGCTGCCAGTTTTAGGTTACAATATCAAAGGCACACATCCTCCCCACCAGCAGCCCGCTCCCAGTTACACCGGAGTAAAGCCAGAGCCACCCCACTGCCTCCGAGGCAGCTGGGGATGATTTGCAGTGGAGCAGGATCAGGCCCTGCCCTGGCAAAGGGTTGGGCTGCTCCTGCCTCCAGCATCCACCGGTGGATGGAGGGTTGGGCCCATATTCTTCACCTCACCCCAAATCTGTGATGGGGTCTGATTGTGTCTTGTGGTAACAAAAATTAAAAATAAAGGGGGGGAAAAGCAAAAAGAGCAAAGGAAAAAAGGGGGAAAAAAGGGGGGAAAGAAGTAAAAGGGAAAAAAAGGTGAAAAAATATAAAAGGAAAAAAGGGGGAAAAAGAATAAAAGGAGGGAAGAAAAAGGGGGAGGGAGAAAAAAGGGGGAAAAGAAAAAAGGGGGAAAAGAAAAAAGGGGGAAATAAAAAAGGGGGAAAAGAAAAAAGGGGGAAAAGAAATAAGGGGAGAAAAGAAAAAAGGGGGGGAAAGAAAAAGGGGAAAAAGAAAAAGGGAATAAAGGAAAAAGGGGAATAAAGAAAAAAGGGAATAAGAAAAAAGGGGGAAAAGAAAAAAAGGGGGGAAAGGAGTAAGGGGAGAAAAGAAAAAAGGGGGGAAAAGAAAAAGGGGGAAAAGAAAAAGGGGGAAAAATAAAAAGGGGAAAAAGAAAAAAGGAGGAAAAGGAAAAAGGGGGGAAGAAAAAGGGAAAAAGAAAAAAGGGGGAAAAGAAAAAAGGGGGAAAAGAAAAAAGGGAAAAAAGAAAAAAGGGGGAACATAAAATGGGGAATAAAGGAAAAAGGGGAATAAAGAAAAAAGGGAATAAGAAAAAAGGGGGAAAGAAAAAAGGGAGAAAAGAAAAAAGGGAAAAAGAAAAAAGGGAAAAAGAAAAAAGGGAAAAAGAAAAAAGGGGAAAAGAGGGAAAAAGAAAAAAGGGGGAAAAGGGAGGAAAAGGGGGAAAAAGAAAAAAGGTGGAAAAGAAATAAGAGGAAAAAGAAAAAGGGGGAAAAAGAAAAAAGGGGGAAAAAGAAAAAATAAGGGGGAAAAAGAAGAAAAAAAGGGGAAAAAAGAAAAAAAGGGGGGGGAAAAGGGTGCATTTTCCCAGTTTGAAGGATGTAAAAGGCCGAGAGGACTGTCTGCTGGCTCTCCTGGGGTGGTGGGTGCAGTCCCTAACGCCTGGCTCTGAGGGCAGAGCGATGCTCCCCCCACTTGCCATTTCTCACCCCTTTATCCCCGAAGCTCGGGGAGGCAGCGAACGAGTTGTCATCTAATCTGGGCAATCAAGTGGAATTGCAATAAAACCCCTGGACTGGATGCTGGCCAGGGAGCTCCAAACTGGAAGAGCACGTGCTTATTAACAGTTAACGACTCCAAACTGCCTCAGAGAAGTCAACCTGGCTTCTGCCTGGGCTACGCCAGCTCTGGACATCACTCGTGATAAAGTTTGGAATTGCTCATGTTTAACATCTTTTTTTTCTTTCCTTTCCTTCCCCCCCCCCCCCCCATTTTCTCCTTTTTTTCCTTCTCTTTTCCCAGCCCCAGGAGTGAACAAACACTTCTTGGCATCGCTGGGTTGTTTCAGGACAACCTCCCTCCCACTCATGGTTTTGCTCTCATGCCGCCCCATACCCTATGGAAACATGGTATATAATAACATCCCCCCCCCCCCAGTTTGGATCAAAAAGCTCTCCAGCAAAGGCCTCTTTTGATGAAAACCAGAATTAAGGGGCTGAAAAAATGCCACTTTTGCCTGGCTTGCTTCCAGACCGCCCTGGAGCCTTGTCCTGGTCCAGGCTGATGGGGATGCTTTGCCTGGTGCTGCCTGCTTGCACCCAGCATCCCAGCTTCCTTCCCAGTGCCACCAAAGCTTGGGTACCAGTTTGGCTTTTGCTTTTTGAAGCCTAGGTGTGTTTATTTCACCCATTTTCTCCCCTTTCCCCCACACCCCAAGCCATTCTCTGTAGTGCAGGTCCATTCACTGCATCCCTGATGTGCTTTATTCCAGCAAGAAGGAATAAAGGATACCAGCCTCCAGCACCCCTTCAGCAAACAGAATATTACTTGCAATCCCTAATAGAGCCTGTGCATCCAGGAGGAGGGATGAAGGAGGAAAATAAAGCTCATTTGAGCTAACAAGGTAAGTCCAGAGGAACTTTCCCAAAGCCAAAGGAGCTACTCCAGGCTGAACTGGGTCTGGCAGCGAGCTGGCTCTGCCACCCAGGCAGGGATTTTTTTTGGTACAAGACTCATTCGTGGGGCAAAACAATGAATTTTAGGACACATGCTGCATCCTTAGATTTCTTCTGACCCTCCCAACATGAAACCATGTATGTAACTGTCACAGAGTGCACAGCTCCTTATGCACAGTAAGAGCATCATTTCATTTCGGTCCCGTTCCCCCCCCAGCCCCCCAGTTCTGTGGGTTTTTTTCCCTTGGCCAAGAGGTTTCTCATGTAACATAAATCAAACCCAAGTGCATCCCTCTGCATGAAGCACTTCACTAACAAACCTTGCTTAAAATACATATATGACTGCATTAAAATAACCCTCAGCCCATCATTTGGAGACCTCAGAATTCCCTTTCAGACCCAGGAATAGTGGGGGGTGTTTTTTACCCCCAGTGTTTTACCCCCATCAGCATCTGGGGCATTAAACCATGAGGATGGAAAGGCCCTGTTCTTCCTGAAGCTGGGTTTCATCTGTGGTACCCAACTCCCAGGCAATTTTGCTAAAAATGGGGTGGGCCCAAAGCTGTTCTCATCTTATGCACACAAAATTGGACGTTTTCAGCCACATACAGCTGGCTTCATGTGTATTTTTAATGGTACCAGATTCTACACTGTGAGCATGGTGTGGTGTGAGTTCCCCCAGAAGACTTCTCCCATGCCTTGCTCCTGTTCAGCCAGAGCCCTTCAGCATCCACCCATCACAGCCCAGGGTTGCTGCTGTGACCTGCAGCGATGGGCTGGGTCAGGATTTGGCTTTGTAGCTCCTCAGCTCCATCTGGACACCGTGCCAGCCACCTTGCATGTGCAGACCCCATGTTTGCATGAGAGATGGGGGTGAAAACAGACTTCAGTCTGACCAGGCATCAGGGATGTCTGATCCCAGCCTGGATCCACAACTCAGATCTGCACAGCTCTGGAGTGTGTGGGCTGGCCAAGATGCCAGCATGAGATGGTCCCAATGAAGGTGCTTGAGGACCCAGCCTTGGAGAGAAGCCAGAAGCTGATTTATGGCCAGGAACATTGCAGGCAGCATTGCTCATCTCTGCCATCTGCTTGTTCTTTCTTTCAGGCTCCTCAAAACCCCAATCCAAGTGACAACAGGCTAGAAATCAGAGACCAAGGTGAGGGAGACTGTCCCTACACCAACACCATTGGGAGTGCCAATGGGAAACCACACTGAGGACCCGGCTTCAAGGACTAGATGATCTCCAGAGGTCCCTTCCAACCCCTGCCATTCTGTGAGCCTGAGACTTGTGGGGCAGTTCTGAATGGCAGCTCTGGACCTGGCAATCCAGGCAGGCAGCAGCAAAGCACACAGGCTGCTCAATGAGAAGAGAGGTTGAGTAGCCACCAGTGCTTTTGACTTCAAGTCTGATGGGGTTTGCAAGGCAGATTTCAAACCCCCAGCCCACAGCAGGTCCCATCATTAAAAACCTATCTGTGAGGACACACTGTGTGCAGGATGGAAGGAGACAACACAGTTCCCATCACACCTGGGTTGGCAGGAGACAAGCCAAGTCATGGAGCATCTATGGGGTCCTGGGGCCATGGAGCATCTATGGGGTCCTGGGTACCAGAAAGGCTCACTACCACTAGGAAAGAGACAGCACCTCTCCAACCCCCTTTTCTACCTGGGTGCTCATCACCTGGGGTCCCCACCACAGCCCCTCCTATTCACATCCTTCCACAAAGAGAAGAGAGCCACCAGTGTTAGATGAAGGGAACGAGTGGTCCAAAGGCAGCCAGCACCATGAGAACTGGGGATGGCACCTCTGAAGAGCCTGGCTGGCCTTGAAGGGCCTTAATCAATCATGATGCATCGCCCAGGACTCAGAGCTACTTGTGAGGCCTCCAAGAATGACAACTGGAGATAGAAATCAGTGATGAGGAACTTTAAATCCACCCCAGATGAGTCCCTGTTACCAACAGAATAATTGCAAAGGGCCAACATGCAGCTCAACATCACAGAATGACCAGGCTGGAAAAGACCTTTGAGACCATCAAGTCCAACTGCTCCTGTCCTGTGCTGACCCAGATCCCTGAGCACCTCATCTACCTGTTTTAAAGACATCCAGGGGGGACTCAGCCCCCTCCCTGGGCAGCCTGTGCCACAGCCCCACAACTCTGCCAGGGAAGCACTTTGCCCTCCCAGCTGAGCTGACCCTGCCCTGGGGCAGCTTGACCCCATTGCCCCTTGTCCCATCTCCTGGCCCCTGGCTGCAGAGGCCCTCGCCCACCTCTCTGCACCCTCCTGGCAGGGCAGGGGAGGTGGGGAGAAGGTCTCCCCTCAGCCTCCTCTTCTCCAGGCTGAACACCCCCAGCTCCCTCAGCTGCTCCTCAGAAGGTCTGCAGCTCTCCAGCCCCTTCCCCAGCCTGGTTGCCCTTCTCTGGACTCGCTCCAGCACCTCCATGTCTTTCATCGCCGCAGATGATAGATGGTCAACGCAAAGCTAACATTTTGCTCCCTGTTTCTATGGAAAAGCCCGTTCCTCTTCCACCAAAAAAACTCATTCAAAGTTAATTTGCTTCACCAGCTCCTCCATAAAAGCCCCAGAGCTGGGCCAAGCCCAGGGGCTGATCTCATCTGGAGGGTGGCAGAGGGGGCGGCGAAAGCCACGGCTGCTCCGCCGCGGTGCCTCGCTCTTCCTTCCCAAAGCAAATTCCCTCATCGTGACCCTTCCCTGACCCCTTGTGTCCCGGCATGGATTTCCTAGAAACTCATTTTCTCTAATCTTGCTGGGGTGAAGCCTCGCTGAGCAGCTCAGCTCCCCGAGGAGAAGCTGACAGCCACCGAAACAGCTTCCTGCCCAGATGGACCCTCTCCCAGCTGTCCTGCACCTGCAATGGGATTCTTCAGCCCATCTCCTTCTTCCCAAAGATTTGGACTGGGGTCAACATTTAAGACCGGGGTTGACACCCATCACTCCTCACACGGAGCACAAGGGCAGCCAAGCCCATGTAGCATAAGGCACATGCATGTTATCCTGTGCTTCAGTCCTGGTGCACACCCTCGGAGCGCTGCCCTGGCTTGGACACAGCCAAATAAACCCCAGAATTTCCCAAAATATCTTCTGATCCCGGGACGAGCAGTGCCTGTCCCACCTGCGGCTCCCCCCGCCAGCAAATGCATGGCTGTGGTGGGTGGAAACAGGGTCTGCTTGGGGAAACTGAGGCACGGGGCAGTCAGGGAGGCGCTTAGACTTGAGTTTATAGGAAAACCTGAGTAAGCAAACCCCAACCCCACAAGTTTTTGGCTTTCTCACTCCACAGACCTCCCGGCAAACATCAGGATGGTGTGTGAGTGGGGCAGGTATTCGCTCAGCCCTTATGCTAATGGGGTAGTAGCATCTCTTCCCAGCCCTTTCGCAGCCATTCAATCTGGGAATCCTGCTAATGAAAGGAAAACAGAGAGGAGCTGGGGAGCGGAGGCCCAGGGTGTGGTAACTCTAGAAGGCAGCAGAGGAGGGATGAATGAAACCTTTCACTGTGGTCCAGGGGAGCCAGCGGCACACACGGGCTTGAGGAATTCAAGAGCTCTGCGCACCAAAGCGGGCGGTGAACACGTTTCATGGGGACGTGGAGACACAGCTTCCCTTTAATTAGGCAGCAGGGAGGAGGATGGAGTTGCTGGGAGAAGGAAAGAGGCGGGGGGGGGGGTGGACGGGATGGGGATGGACTGGGACGGATGGACGCCGCGCCGCGCTGGGCGCATACACCCCACGGGGAGGGTGGGGGGGCCACAATAATGCATATATCAGCAGTCAGAAAGGGGATGGAGGAGGCTGGCTTCCCAAAAGCTGTCCTTATTTTTTCCTGTAATGCTGTCTCTCAGGGCTCCCCAAACATTGACATTCTTGTACGAGCCGCACAGTTTATTCACGGCCCCGCGCGGCAAAAGGCTCCGCTCATAAAGGGGCTTATTGATGCCCACGCTTCTATACCTTATGCTACAGCCCCGCTCAGACAACCAGCCTATTTTAACCCTGCTCTATATATTGTGAACAGAATGAGTCTCCTCTCTGGCATGGTGTGCTCCCCCCACCCAGCCCCGCGCCCCGCTCGCCCCCCAGCCGAGCCATGAATGGCCGCAGTGTACGGGGCTGCTGTGCTCCCCCTGCCCCTCGAAACACTTGATGGGTGTTGTGGGGGGTGATGGGGTGGGGAAAAGGCAAAAAAAAGGCAAAAAAAAGAAGAAAGAAGGGTATAAAAATTCCTTCACACTCTGCTTGGGATTATTTCGCCTCCTCAATACCCCCCCCCCCCCCCACTTACAGCCCCTTTTCCCACTCTAAAAAGAAATATATAAGGAAAAAAGTCCCCCAACCCCAGAGGAAATGATTCCTTAATGCTCCTGCACAGAAATCCTGCAGCCTTGCTCCCTGTTGTCTTCCTCCTGCGGCCAGAACAAACTCTTTTCTCCTGCCCCTCATTCAGGGGGGGATTACTATGGGGAGATGTTTTCCCTCCCACACTCTCAGCTGCCTTGAAATGACTGATATAAAACTAATCTGGAAGCTTCTCCCCAGCCTGAGCTGTGCCAGGCACCTCCAGGACATGGGTGAGGCTGGAAAGAGCCGTATCCTGCTCTTGACAAGCATCCATGAAATGAGTTGGGGAGGTCTCAGCCCTCTCCAACGTGGCACGTGTCCGTGCCCTGAAACCACCCCGTGCTCTGGCAGGTTTGGGGGAGCGGGGCCATCGCTGGCTCATCCCTGTGCTGCAGGAATTAGCCCAGTCTGGGGTGTTTTTTTTTTTTCCACTTTTATGACTTTTTCTTACAGCCAACGTCTTTTCATTGACCTTTTCCTTAATTTCTTTTTCCCCTGCCTCCTTCCCTTTGCATCCCTGCCCACAGCCTCCAAGGCTGCCCGGGCACATGGCAGCATCCCGGCATGAGCATCGCGCTCCACCGCAACAACCCACAGCCCAGCAAAGAGTTTCCCTCACCCCCAAATCACTCTCCAAGGCAGAGAGAAGCATTTCTGGCAGACATCAGTATCAGGATCCTTCCCAGCATCCCTGCTTCCAGCTGAGGACCGCTCTGAAGGCACATAGTACCCCTCTGTGCCTCCGGCACGCAGCGCCACGGACACATAGATGGCATTATACTTTGCTGGCCCCAGATCTTGGGCATAATATTTTTTTTAGCAGTGGACTAAATATTTTTAACATATGCAAACATGCATGACTGAGGCAGCTACAGAGCCGGGGAGCTGGGATGCTGATGGCCTTCCAGGGTAGAACAATGTCACCTTTCTACTCCCCAGCACTGCCTGTCCCTGAGATGATGACTGTACAGCTTGAGAGGGATGGGGAGAAGAGGGCAAAGTAAAATGTGGAAGCTTTTTTTTTTAGCTTTTGGGGGGAATTTTGCAGGGGTACTGCAGTGATAGGGGCTGAATTCCTCTGAGGCATGGAGCTGGGGATGCACAGAGCAGCGGTCTGTCTCTTGAAGCAAACATACCTGAGCCCAGCTTGGCTGAGAGGAAACGTTCCTGGCTTTAAGCAAACAGAAAGGTGCCGGGTCAAATAAGTGGAGCAGAAAGTTCTGCCGTAGGTAAATAGGTCACTGTCAGCCCTGGGTTGAGCAGTGGGGCCAGGGACACGTGTTTTTGGCCACAGGATGCAGAAGGGATGCTGTGGCTGATGGCCTGGAAGGGTGGCTCAGCTCTGGCTAAAGGAATTTGGGTTCATAGCCTGCATTTTTCCAGCAGCTTTGCTCCCTCTGTCTGTCCCCCTGCCACACTGTGGTCCCCACAAGTCACCTGGAAGGTCAGTGAAACTCTGGGTACCAGCGTGACAGGGGTGATGGGGAGTCCAAAACCTGCATCCTGCACCATGAGCAGCAGCTTCGCTGGCTCAGCCATGCAGGGATGTGCAGAACCCCCTCAGTTCTGTCACTTAACTCCTCTTTGCACCATCACAGGTGGCCAGGTATTGGCAAAGTGGGGTGGGAGTAGGGAAGCTGAGGCAGGGAAAGGAGAGCGGGTCCATGGCCAGGTTGAGGAGTGGTGGCCAGAGTCCTGCCACACTGCATGGCAAACTGCAGAGCATCTCCTGCTCTTCCCTGCATGCTGTGGCCATCAGGCCAGGTCCCCTTGCTATGGAATTTGGGAGGCTTTGTGCAAGCTCATCCCTTGGGCTTCAGCAGCTTTTGAATGGCAAAAGAGGCTCCTGAGGAGCACAGCAGGGTTTTTCCAGGGAGGAAAGGGGCTGCAGGGATGGGGCTTTGCCCCATGGCAGCTCTCCCAGCCCTGCTGGGTGCTCTCCCCACCCCATCAACCCATCACATCAATTTCTGGCTCCTTATCTCACTTCTCCTTGCTGAGCATCCATAGCTCCTGTGTACAAAACACTCATCCCAGGGCTGTGTTACGGCATCCAGGGGCCAGGTGTGGACAGGCAGCATGTGCTGTCCATCCCCCCCAGGCTCTGGATCCTCCTCTCCCTGCAAACAGGAGCTGCCATGAATGGGCAGACTGGGGAAAGGTGGCTCCAGAATCTCTCTATCAACCAGCAACACCCCCCAAAACCTCCCTCACCCTTCAGATGGGGCCAGTACCACCCAGCCTGGGTGCAGGGTTGGGCTACATGAGCCATCTCTGTATCTGAAGGCATCGAGTGTGACCTCAGCCCAGAGCATGGAAGCGATGGGGGGTTGGGGGGGTTGGGGGGGTTGGGGAGGGGGTGGTGGGGTGGTGGTTTTGTTGCTTCCCAGAGCAAGAGCCAGATTAAATAGCAGCATATTCCTGCTGCTCCTTCCAAGCCACCAGCCACCTGGAGCAGCTTGTGGTGACTGAAGGCACCAACCCAGGGCAGCTCCAGGACCAGAACAAGGGTGCTGTACCCCAGGCAGGGGATGTCCCCTGCAAAGAGCCGGTGAAGGGAAATGGGGAACCCCAAGGTTGGAGCTTGAAGCATTGCAGGCTCAACCCAGAAGCATTGCAAGAGGTTTGGACATGCTGCTCTTTACCCTAAAAGAACAGTGTGAGGTCAAACCTTGACCTCCATTTCTTATCTCCCTGCTCACTAAAGTCTATTTGCACCCAGAGCTGCCCCAGTGCCTCTGGCTGGCTCGGGGAGATATGCCCTTAGAGCAGCAAAGCCAAAAAGCTCTTTTTTAAAGCTGCCAAAGCTCTGCTGGCTCCAGCACGGGGCTGGGGCTGGACTGCTGGGCTCTCTGCAGCTGGGAGCTGAGCAGCCGACGTGAGGATTCTGCTGCCTGGCTGTGCTGGCACGGCTGCGACGTGCGGGCTGGGCTGGGGATGCGTAGGAACGTCTGCTCTCAAGCTTCCTTTTTAACTCGAAGAAAAACAGCCAAAGCTTGCCTTGCCTCTTCTACCCAGCCAAAATAATACAACCTTGTGCCCTGTGAGGGGAGTGGGTGAGAAATGAAGTCAAACCTGGCAATGGAAATGTCACCCTGAGGAACTGGTGGCACTGGCTGAGCAGGAGGGGACCGCTGCGGGATGGCACCAGGATGGCATGGGTCCTGCAGCCCTGTCTTGCCCACTGAGCTCTGTCCCAGGGCTGCCCCCCACTTCCCCCCAGTGCCAAGCCACAGGCAGGCTCATATTTGATTTGGAAAGATGTGTGATGCCTGCTAGAAGCGTGATGTTCCCTCTCCGATGCGAGCCGGGACGCAAGTGCCAGCTCGGTGCCTGGGGAGCAGCCGAGGCAGCCGGTGCATCCTCCCATTCCCGGCTCCCGGGCTGCCTCCCTGCTCCCTGCACAAACACCCTGCTTATCCCAGGCTCTGGGGGGAAGTTTCAACCCTGCAGATGTGAAACTCAAAGGCTCAATTTGCTGGCTATTTAGAAGCAGAAAGATTGTGACTGTGCCAAAACCGGTATCTCGGAGGCGGCTGCGTGTCGCTAAACCCTTTCCTGTACCTGCTGCAGAGCATCCAGCCAGCATGGAGCTCAGCCAGAGCCAGGCTCCTGGTTCCCTGCCCCATCCCACCAGCACCAGCCCTTGTGAGCATCACTGCTGGGATGCAGGACCCCGTGCCAGAGGTAGGATGTGGACCATCTGCCTCCAGCACCATGGCAGGAGCAGCTCGTGAGCCCGGCAAAGATAGGACAAGGGGCAATGGGCTCAAGCTGCCCCAGGGCAGGGTCAGCTCAGCTGGGAGGGCAAAGTTCTTCCCTGGCAGAGTTGTGGGGCTGTGGCACAGGCTGCCCAGGGAGGGGCTGAGTCACCCCCCTGGGGGTGTTTAAAAACAGGGGAGATGAGGTGCTCAGGGATCTGGTTTAGCACAGGATGGGAATGGTTGGACTGGATGATCTTAAAGGTCTTTTCCAACCTTGTGATTCTGTGATGACAATCCAGGTCTCCTCTGGGTTTAGCATTGATGGTGGCCATGGCAGAGCTGTCCCTGCTGTGGCATTTCCATCTGCACAATGAGATCTCTGAGGTGGATCTCTATTTCAGTGTCCTAAAAGATCTCTGAGCAACCCAGGAGTCAGGCAGCACCCTCTGCAAGGCACTGCTGCGAGGTGTCCTGGAGTCTGGCACCCAGCACTGGCCATCATGGACGGTCACCTGCCTAGAGGGACCACATCTGCTTGTCCTGGTTCTCCATGCTCTCTCATGGATGGTGCCCAGTGTCACCACAGGACTGAGTAACTTTCATTTTCCATTCTCAATCAGCTGAGGGAGTCTCAGGTTTTCCAGTTTCATAGTTTCAGGATGAAACTTTTGGGTGTCACCTGCAAAGGCAGAACCACTGAGCCCATTCCTGCCTCCCAGCTGGCTGCCAACCCAGCCAGACTTTAATCCTCTTGCTTTTCTTTTCGACTCAAACAAGAATCACGAAGGATGGAATGCCACCTTCTCCCCATCTTCAACCCAGACATCTCCCAGCCCCATAAGCATCATCCCAGAGTTACCATGCTGTGTCCAGATGGACACACGCTGCCTTCACCCTTCCCCAGCCAGAGACCCAGAGATGCAGCACCTGTCTTGACATGGGGGCACCACATCTCATCCTGCTGCATCCTCCAATGCCACCACAGCCATAAGCTTTGCCAACTGTCTCTCAACACCACCCAGGCGTTCCCCCTGCCCCCCCAAACACACCCACCAAGCAGCACAGCCCCTCTGTAAAGCCTTAGCATAGGTGCAGCAGCACAGCCCGACACAAAAAGCAGCTTTTCAGGGGCTTTCAAGCAGCACATGCATTAAAAACAAGTCCTAAAAAGCCAAGGGGGGAGGATGAGGTCGCTGGCCCAGTCTGCAGCCACCGTTCCCAGCGTGGGTGCCTCTCTGCTGGGCGCAGAGAGCTGCAGTCTCACCCCGAGGTGCTGCGGCAGCTCCCCTGCGTGTTGAGATGAAAGGACCCCTGACAATCGCTGCTTAAAGCTGCTGGGAAAGTGTTTTCCCTCTAAATGATGGGAGAGGAAATTCACTATTTTTTTAGGACTTGGCTGTGCATAGTAACGACCGGCGCAGGGAGAACAATCCAGTATTCAGGCTCAACACAAACAAGCACCTTCCAGCACCCTCACACCTCCGACTCCAGCCCAGCCACGGGTCACCCACCGACCCGTCCCCAACCATCACCCACGGTGCTGGCACACGCTCCTGTGGAGGTCCCCCTGTCTCCCGTGGAAGGAAGAAGGGTGATGGTGGTGTGTTGTGGCCATCTACGGTCTGAGGTTGCCCCCTGAGATGTTTCACAAGGCTGGGAGATCCATATATATATGGGAGTTGGGGGAAGATCTCTATATATATAGGAGTTGGGGGAAGATCTCTCTCGATATATGGGAGTTGGGGGAAGATCCATGTATATATATGTATTATATATATGGGATTTGGGGGAAGATCTATATATATATATGGGAGTTGGGGGAAGACCCATATATATATATGGGAGTTGGGGGAAGATCTCTATATATATAGGAGTTGGAGGACGATCCATATGTATATATGGGAGTTGGGGGAAGATCCATATATGTGTATATATATATTATATATATGGGAGTTGGGGGAAGATCTCTCTCTATATATGGGAGTTGAGGGAAGATCCATATATATATATAGGAGTTGGGGGAAGAAAGAAGATATCCCCTGGGAAGATATCCCACCTTGGAGGAAGTGGCACAGCAGGACCATGGCAGCTTTGCCCAGAAATACCTGGACTCAAGCCTAGCAGAAACATCAGGAGAGCCACCCAGAGCAGGACATGGGCCAGAGTGGTTTCAAACCCATGGAGAACAAATCCAAACCACATCAGATGAATGAAGACAAGGTTGCTTCACCCACCCAGGAAGCTAGAAGTGGTGACCCACGACCCCACTTTTGGGCATCGCTCCCCAAAACATGTCTCACCACATCTGAGCCCTCTCACGAACCCAACCTGCTCATGTCCTCCACCACCATAGCATCCAGCTTGAGCTATCCTGGACCAGCTCCAGGGGCTGAACCCCTTTTTCCACATATTTCCAAAGAGGACTGGGATACTCCAGCATCTCCCCACCTCCCAGAGGAGAAGGACCTCCATCGCTCAGCAGCTGGACCCACAGCCACGTTAGCTCCCTGCTGAGGGCAGCCAAGGCATGGAGTGTTATTTACTCACTGATAAACACTGACACATCTTTTGGAGCAGAAGGCAGCTTTCAGAACACGCCACAAAGGGGAACACGAGCAGCAGGGTCACCAACCAGCCTTCTCAGGGAGGAAAGATGCTCAGGAGGGTGTAGGTAAGAGACTGGAGCTCCCATCCCTGATCTCACTTCTTCCTTCACCAACTCCTGGCTCTCCTTATCCCTGCCTTTTGCCAGTTATTCCCTCTGCTCCCCTGCAGCCTTTCCTGAGCAGCTGCCCTTTGCTAGTAAACAGCCCTCAGCCCTGGGGCCAGCTTTCCCAGCACTAAAAGCCCACTTATTTCTGTTTGCCTTGACAAAACAGTAGCAGATTTGTGCTATAAATCCCCATTAATGGAACAATCTCTGTCGGCTTGTTCCCATCAGGGGAAGAGGTTCGTGTGGGTGCACACGCCTGTGAGCCAGCAGCCAAGGGCTCTCGACTCCAGACCCTCCCCTTAAACACCAACAGTCATGAGCAGGATCTAAATACTTCAAATCCTGACAGATTTAACTGCAGAAATGTCTTCTTGAGTCATTCCCTAGAAGGATTCTTCCAAACATTTACCCCATGCACACCCTGCCCATGGAAACAGGGGGAGTATAGCAGCATTTATCCAAAGCCTGTGAACTCACCTTATGCATTGTGTGGGCATGAGAAAGATCTGAATTGCATTTTATAGGCACAAAACAGCTTTTAGCATTGAGATGAAGGAAGGCAAACCCAATATATGCACATGTCCTATTGCCAGATATCCTAAATATCCACCAAAACCCAATGAAACCCCCTGAAAAACAACAAACCCCCCCAAAACCAAGGCAGTGAGATGCATGAGCCCAGTGCCCTGATGCTCAGCCTGAGCTCTTGCTCCAGCCAGCTCCAGCTCAGCCTGCTCTTCCCCAGGGCATCTTCCTGAATAGAGACTTTTCTCCAGCAGAAGCAACTGGTTTTGGGGAAGAGAGCCTGCACTTCACAGCAGACCAACTCCAATGGGGTGCAGTGGGCAACTCAACTGCCTGCCCAGCCAGTCCCAGGTGGGTATTGTGGGAAGGTGAAGCCCTCAAAGGGCTTTTTTTACTCCAGGAGAGCGAGAAGCAGGGTGAACCCCTCAACAGCAGCTGACCACTGCTCGCTCCAGAGTTTTCTAGCTGCCACTGCAGAGCAAATCTTCCAGCAACTTCCCAGGGGGATGCAGCAGCTACACCCACTGCAAGGTGCTGTGTGGGTACCCACGGAGCTCCTGATGGCTTGCAGACCACCCCAACCACACGCAGCTCTGCTGTGTCCTGGTCTCACAGACCACATCAGGCTCCAAAGACCTATTTAAACCCCTTGATGTGGATGAGGGGGGAAGAAAAAGCACACCAAGAGCCTGGCAGTGAAGGTCTCCAGGGAATCATGCAAGGGCACATGTGAAAGCTGGAGGTCCCACAGTTTGGAGCAGCAAAGGTTGGTACTGGCACAGCACAGCACACTCCATGGGCTGGGGAGCTCCCTGGCTCCTGCAGAAAAAACAGCACTTAGTCCTGTTTTTCCATCCCCTCCTTGTCCTGCTTTTGGCTGCACAGCCTGGGCATGCTGCAGCTGGGAGCAGAGCTGCAGGGCTGCCTGATGAACTGCATCCCGATGGGCTGCATCTTGGTGGGGTGCATCCTGATGGGCTCCATCCCGGTGGGGTTCATCCCGATGGGCTGCATCCTGGTGGGATTTATCCTGCCGGGATTTATCCCGCTGTATCTTCGCCTATGGCAAACAGGTGGCGATGTTGTACTCCAGGACTTCAGTTTCCAGCCCCAAAAAGCCGGCTGCTGTCAAAAATCCGTGCTCTGAGCGTCTCCCTGGCCCGTGTGCCCCCCAGGAGCCCTTTGTGGACCCCTAGAGAGGTGCTGTGATGAGCCCAAGCTTTCTTCTCCACCGTAACTGAACCAGAAGCAAGCTGAAGCCTCTCCCTCCATTCCCTTCTCATCAAGGCAAGGGATAAACAGTCCATCCTCTGCAGCAGGGAAGATAACGACGTTGTTGGGGTTATCTTGTTTGCTGGCAGAAGCACCCCCCCCAGAGTCAGAGGTGGGGGTCTTGCAGGAGATGGGCAGGGCTGTGCCTTGCCTGAGCAATTCCCAATCCTGGAGGAAACGTGGTGCCTGAGGTGTGCTGGATGCTCTGTGTGTCCCCAAGGGATGCAGCACACCAGGGGCACAGAGGGGACCAGCATCACAGGAGCAGAGGTGGCAGTGATGGGGTAGATGCTGGCACAGGAGTCTGTGGCCACCACTTGCCTTGTGCCCCTGGCCCTGTGACCCCCCAGAGCACCTGGAGTGATGCTCCCCAACACCTCCAGGAAAGCAGAAGCTGGCAGGGACTTTGCACTGCTGCGTCCTGGCTTTGTGGAGAAGCAAATCTGGAAAGTCACCAGAGTCCTTCTCTGAACCAAGAGCCCTGTCCCTGCTCTGGATCCTGCCTCTCACACTCCCCATCCTTCAAAAGGGAAGGTGGAAGCTCGAGGAGAAGCTCCTCTGAGCCTTGTCCTTGTTGTGCAGCTGGGCAGGAGATGCCCACACTCTGGGATGTGTTGAGCAAGTCATAGAGCAAGTGCCACCTTCCCGCAGACCGATGCCACTTCTCAGAAGAGCCCTCACACCAGGCTCATGGGTCACCAGCAGATGATGGTGAGCAAGGGGAGGAAGGCTCCAGATGGTACCAGGACGATGATCTCCATCCCCATAATGAGCATGGGCTGCTCAGAGGAAGGTGAGGGTGCTGCAGAAGTGGCAACCAATCAATTCCAAGGGATGCTCAGCGGGTCTTGGGGTGGCAGAGGCTGGAAACAGGAGGGAGCATCCACAGGCATGGGGAAGAGTGGCATGATGAAAAATGGTGGCAATTTGTGAGTGAAGAAAGCGATTCCCAGGTGAGGTGAGATGGGCTCCGTGCTGTAGGATGTGTTCAAAAGCAGGCTGGGAAAAGCTTTCCTCTTCTTGGAGGGATTCTCTTTCCCTGACTTTCTGCCTGTCCTCGGTGCCTCTCTGGTGAGGATCTGGATTTTGCTGGCTAACCCACAACACACTGCCCAAAATCCCACAGAGGCAACAGGAGGAGTCATCTCAGTTCATACCCAAACAGCAGAGCTCAGGAGACATGTCCCCCTCCACCCAACCCAGATCCCATCCTCTCCTCTCCACAGCGACCAGCATCACTGAAACACCAGCATGACACAGCCCATGGGATGGTAAACCAGCCAAGCAACGACCACCTGGCTCACCCACATGCACTTTTCCTTGCAACAAGACTTACCAGCCTCAAACCCTGAGCATCACATGCCAAAGGAGCTGGGGAACACCTCTGCAGGACAGACAGACACCTGCTCACAGAGATGGGCTGCCCACACAGTTATTTACATGGTGCCAGGACGCAACAGCTCAGAGCAAAGGAAAGCTACCTGTGTGTAGGGTTCCAGCCCTTCCCAGCATGGCCATTCTGGGAAAGCTGCCTTGGAAACGCTGTGCCAGATAAAACCACTTTTTTTTCCTAAATTCAGGTGTTTTGCAGAGTAAATGTTGGTTTTGTGCTCCCCTGGTATTGCCTTGAACCTCAGCGGTGGAACGGGCACCTCCAAAAGTGGTTCCACCAAAAGTCTCCCACCTTTGGATAGAGCCCAGGCACCTCCCAGGCATCTCCCTGGGATCACTCAGGCAGTTGCTGTGGGGGGGATTTCACTGAAATATTCCCTGAGCAATTCCAATCTCGTGGATCTGCACAAAAGCCCAGCATCAAACACCACCAGGGTACCACCCTCCCTCTCTCCATCCACTGAATTTCACAGAAACACCAGGTTGGAAAAGACTTTTGAAGATCATCAAGTCCAACCATTCCCATCCTAAATTAAATCAGATCCCTGAGCACCTCATCTACCCTTTTTTAAACACACCCAGAGAAGGTGACTCAACCACCTCCCTCTCTCTTAGCTGGTGCATGGTCAAGGCTTGACCCAAACTGCACTGGGCTGAAACCAGCATCAAGAAAACACACACAGCATCCCAAACACCCTGTAACTGAGCCTTAAAAAAGAAAAACAACCTAAAAAAACCCCACTTCCACCCCCCCCCCCAAGAAACCCAACCCACCACACCCAACAAACCAGCCTTGAAGGAGAGAAACCAGTAAATCCCAGCTTCTCACTCCCTCACGCTCCCCAGCAGCCAGAGAACTGTGTGTGATGTGAAGCTGTCATAAATATTCAGGGATGTCTAATCTCCAAGGGCTGGCTGATTTGATGTGTGGATGCTGTCATCTAGGAACGAGCAGCAGCCATGCACTACTGACTCACGCCGCAGAGATGCTGGGAATCAGCTGCAGTTCCCCTGCTTTCATAATCACACATATTTTATTTGCTTTAAGGTTGTTGGTAACTGTTGCTTAGTAGTGGGCCATGGGCCCTTTAACACCTTTCTCCTCCAAGGACAGCCAGCCAAAGCGGGTGGTGGAGGAGCTGAGGGGTGTTTAAAGCCCACGGGACACCCCCCGTGGGATGAATTTTGGGTGCCTCTGTGCTATGATCCCTAAAATCCTGCAGCAAAAAGAGAGTCAGAAGGATGCAACTAGTTTACTAAGTTCATTTGTGCTTTGGAGGCACAACTGGCTGGTTGGGGTGCAGCTCGAGCTCTGTTGGGGCTCAAGACACTGACTAAATCCACATCCTCAGTGGGATGAGGCACGTTCCAGGTTGAGAACCCCACTCCCATCTCCCTCTGAAGGTGGACAGAGCCAGATTGACAGCCAGGATTTGCCACCTGGACCCACTGCTGAGCACAGAGCTCAAATCCCACCAAAAAAAAAAAGTAAAATTGGCAATTTTCACTTGTTTTTGGGCGTTTCGGTGCAGCCACAAGCCCAGCTGGCAGCTCGTTGGGGAAGGGCATGCAAGGTGAACCTCTGCGCCAGTGCTTTAAAGGAGTTGGGGTGTACTAAGGAAAAGTCACCCCAAGAGCTCAGAGAGGCAAAGTGGGCTTGGGGAAGTGGCACAGAAGTGGGTCACAGCACCCAAGAGACCTCACCAAGGGTCACCGGGGCTTGGATGCCTCTGCCAGCACCCAAGGTGCTTCTGCGGGTCCTCTGCTTGCACCCAGCAAGAGCAGGGCACGAGATGCTGGGGATGATGAGCTGGAGTTAGGGATGTCCCCAGGGATGTCCCCAGGCTCAGCTGGGATGCGGAGCTGAGCCAGCAGTGAGGAGCTCACCAAGATGCCATCCCTGGCGTGCAATGCACGTGGATGAAGGTGCATTCCCACTGCAGAGAGAAAACACCCCCAAAGGGAAAATCCTCCAGGGACAGTGGTCCCATGGGCATGGTGAGGTGGGGACAACACACACTGACCCATCCACCCTCCACCAGCCAGGGATGGGGGTTTGCAGGGGGCTGCTTTGGGCCAGGATGTGCCTGAACAGAGAGATGCTGCTTTGGGAGTGACTCTGGGGAAGATGTGGTGGCCGTAACGGGCTGCGAGGGACCAAGATGCTTCTGCTGTGGGATTAAAAAGGTCATCGCTGTCACCGATGTCACCCTAGGCCCCAAAAATTCAGTCGATGGTGGTATCATTTTAACCCCCTCAGGGATAAAAATCAAGGGACTATTTTTACAGGCAGGGAGGAGCAGGGTGCTGTGGGGGTACCCAAAAAACCCAGGAGCTGGGGGTCTGGCTTCCTCCAAACACACTCACGGTGTCACAAGCGCGGCTGCTCCTTCAATATGCAAATTAAAACCACAGAGGGGCAAAAAAGGCAGAATTTGGGGGTGGGAGGACACACACAGACCTGAGGATCTAAGCTTGACACAGCGATGGAGTCGCCGGCTCATTTTCTCAACCGCCGCAGCGCGCTTAACGTGCTCGCTTCACTCCTCATCTTGAACGGGTTAATCCCAACGCATCTGGTTGGGAGCAAAACCTCTTCTGCATATTTTTCTTTCCTTCCCCATAAACACAAAATGCATGTTTTTTTCCTGGGGTGACTTTTTATAAATTAAACAGCCCTGTCGAGTCATCAGTCCCCGGCGTGGATTTGCCTGAGTACGAGTTACTGGGTTTAGCCTTAATGCAACGGCTTAACTAAAACTTTCTCCTGTCCTAAGTGTCTAAACGACTCCAAAAAAGCCAATTTTTTTAAACAGAAATAGTAGGACACAAGCCTGCAAGCTGCCCATACCTAAATGCACACAAGCACTAAGCGAAAGGACGATAAAACCTGGACATATTTTCCCTGAGGAGCCCCAGGAAAGGAGAACAATGTCTCTTTTTAATGCCATTAAAACTGCCCCCGTATTTTTCACAGGGGGACCAGAGGGTGAGGACTAAAGGCAGCTGGGTTCTGCTTTCCCAGCCAATCCCAGGAGCAGTTTTCCTGCCCTGCTCTCCCAGGAGAGGTCCGTACCTGGCGCAGGGGCCGGGCAGATCTCTCTGCAGTAATCGGCATCCCCGGATCCCGCTCAGTAAACTTTTTATTTCTTGGGCTGCCAAGCCAGCATAAACCACATCTGTGTTTCCACAAACAAACCCCCTCTCCTTTTCCCCCACTCCCCCCCGCCCCCCCACCTCAAACCCCAGCATTTCCACAAGCCAACCACCAGCGCTAAGAGAAACCCGAGGGATTTTGTTTGCCGAGAGAGAATGCCCCTCACCTTTCCCGCGGAGCAGGGAGCTGCCCTTTGCTGGCTTTTCTAGGCTCTCACTGCCCTATCTCCAGTCTTCCCGCAGCTCCGAGGGAATATGGAAATATCATTAAGCTCCAGTGAAGCAAAAGAAAAGGAGGAAAAAAAAAAAAAAAAAAGAAAAAAGGAAAAAAAAAAAAGTCCCAAGGAAAAGCGTTGCAATATCCAAAGGGAGGGGAGTGAAGTAGGACGGTCGCTCCCCGGGTCCCTGCGAGCCCCCGCTCCACCTGCATGCGCCTTGCTGGGATCCTGCGATACCCCGTCCGGCGTGGAGCAGGCATGAATACTTCTCTGGTGTCTGCTGATGACTTCACTTCATTAGCATGCCCTGATAGTTCTCTCTGACTGTCTTTTTTACTGACTTTAAGGCTCTGCTAATCAAAATACTGTAGCGTTTAACTATTTCCTGGCTCTGAGGGGTTTGGAAAGACGAAGCTCCGCGGGGCAATAAAACCCAACCGGGAGCAGGAACGTGAGCTGCGGTGTGCACCGATTCCCAGCTGCCATCCAAGAGCAATTCCTGCTGTTGGGGTTTGTGGGTCATGACCCCCGAGTATGTTTGGCTTTAATCTACTTAATGAGGGTGAAACTGTTCGTCTGCAGCGCGGGACCTTTTAGCGCAGGAGGACGCACGGAGGAAAGCACCCTTCCACCTTCAGGGATGAGGTTTCCCTGTGTTAATTGTTTTATTTAAAGGGCAGCTCAGGGTGAAGTGGTTCACCCAGCTGGTAACCCCTCGACACTGCATCAAGCATCCCTTTGAGATGCTTGCCACCAAGCTGGGTCCCCTGGGGTGATGTCACCCTCTCCAGAAGTGCCACCGCTGCTGTGTTCACCTCCGTGCTCTGGGAGCAGAGCTGATTTTGGGAGGTGAGGAGAAGTTGAGGAAGCCCCTTGGGCTGGAAAAGGAGAAAGCAAGGTGGAGAGAAAGAAAGCAACTCCACCGAGAGCGTGTGACAAGGACAAGGTGCCAGCCTCGTGCTTTCTCCGGAGGGTTTTGGGATGGTTTGGAGTCCATGTCAGGTTTTACTTCAACAAAGAAAAAACAGGAGTGGATTTTGCAACAGTGGGATAGGAAAAAATGTTAAAAAAAGGAGGAAAGACAGACTGCATGAAGTGGGTGTGCAGCTTTCCCTGGGTGTGTGGGTCGGTACCTGGCCATACAGACCTACACATCGTGCCTACAGCCATGGGTGATGGCAGTTGGGCATGCACCCACACATGCCCATCTGTGTTTGCTGACAGATAAGTGCTGATGCTGCATCCTGGCATGCCTGGGTACCACGGCAAAGCGTGCCTGGCTGTGCTGGCACTGGGGTTGTGCACACTTGTGTGCACACACAGAACACTGGGTTTAACCATTCATATCCCAGCTCCATCACCAGGAAAAATAAGCCATGCCTACGCTCTTACCCAACAGACCCCCGATTTGCTATGGCTGAGAAAACTTTCCCCCCAAAAAAGCCTTTAATAAAGGCAAAACCCTTGGATAAAGGGTCCAGGAACCGTGGCTGAAGCTGCTGGAGCAGGAGCAGCTGTGGGGTCCGGCGGGCTGGACGCCTGATTCATACCCAGCAAAATGAGGTCAGGAGCAGATGAGTCTCTGAACGTTCATTTCTTAGCACAGGAGGTGACCCACATTTTTTACTCCTGATTCACAGCTCAGCTGCAGACACGGCTATCTTTAGCCCCAGAGAGAGACGCGAAGAGGCCGAGGGCCCCTCAGCAAAAGCCGTAAGGTCCAGGCTTCAGAGGGCTATGACTTTTTATAAGCATATATTTACCTCCCCCCCACTTTCTACAGCTTCTCTTGGAGGAGAGCGGGACAAGCTCCAACCACAGGTTTGATGCACTAAGCAGGAGAAGTCCCACACAGGCTCCAGAAGGACAGGGGGCTTCCTGGGATGCACCCGCTGGGTGCCCACCCAGCCAGCACCCATTGCAACCCATATTGGGACCTGCTGGGAATGGGGTGAGCTGCAGAGGGTCAGGAGACAAGGAGAGAGGGGTTTCTAAAACCATCTTGCTGATGGTGGATGGCACCAAGGAGCCACCAACACCCATCCTACACCCACCCTGGAGATGGGGGCCGGTCTTTGCTCACCGAGCCCGCCCCAGAAGATGAGGGGGGAGTGTGTGTGTGTCTGTTTATACTGATAAGGGCAGAGGATGCTAAACAAATCTGTTCCCTGCTCCAGCTGGTCCCAGCCAAACTCCCAGGCACTTTCCCGTGCCGTGGAAGAAACTTGAGGTCGTGGTTGTCTCCAGCACCCAGAGTGGGGCTGCCCAAATGATAACATTTTAGCAATGTTTATCCAGCTCCTTCAGGGAGGGATTTTGTTTTATTTCATTCTTTTTTTGGGTTTTTTAAAATCTCTTTTCAGAGCCCTAAAGCACATGTTTACGTTCACGATGAGTAAAGTCTCCAGCGCTGGCGTGGGGGAGCCTCCAGCCCTGGTGTGAGGTTAAGGATGTGCTTAAAGGGCTTGGACTAAAAATGGCTTTGCTTTTCTGTTTTATTTTAAACAAGGCCACAATACACCAAAAAGAAAACCAATCCCCCCAAAACCTCATCCCTGGGATGGATACACACAAACATTGCCCCCTTCCTTGGGCAGGGGTGTGAAGAGAGAAATGGATGCTCAAGCTGGACCTAAATAGCCCAGATTCTGCTCTACAATCTGTCACCCAAAGATGTTACTCAGTGTTCAGAGCCTGCACCCAGCTTTGTGCCTTTTTAGCACACCTTGCCCCTCTGAATCCACTGATCTTCTCAAGGACCAAGTGGTCACCAGAAGAACTGAGTCGAGCACCTGAACAGGGTTTGCTGGATCCCCAAACCCCACATCAAGCTGTGCTCAGAAGGGATTAAAGAGCTAGGATGAGTCTCCCAGCATCCTGAGATCCTCTTCTACTGCCAAGCAGCGAAGGGCTGCTGGTGACAGCTTATTTCATCCTGCCAGGGTGGATGGGAGGAGAACATCCCCTCAGGGACCATGCTGGCAGCCTTCCTTAGGGCTTGATAACTCACAAATACTCCCTTCTTGCAGCAGCACGGGCTCTGCTGAGATCACCACGCCAGGTATAGCTCCACCAACCCCCCTGATTTCTCCCGTGGGTTTGGGTGGCCCCCAACAATTCCCTTCCCAATGTCTAGAGACGGTGACTTAAAAACCACAAACCCCAATATTGCTTCCACCAGCCACGGCAGGTCCTACCTGGGGGTGGAAACCCATCCAGCTCGTACCTCTAGAGCAACCACAGAAGAAAATACAAGTGTAGGTCTGGCATTTGCTGGAGAGCTAACATGGATTTAGGAGAGAGAGTGAATTTAAAGGCCAGCAACTATTCCCAACTTGTTCCATGCATGGAGACCAATCACACAAAGCTGATGCCCTGCCAGGTCCCCAGATTGGGCAGGTTGGCTCCATCATCCATCTATCCATCCATCCATCCATCCATCCATCCATCCATCCCTCCCTCCCTCCCTCCCTCCATCCATTCATCCCTTCCCCTCCTGGTCATACCATGGAATACAACTCAATTATTTCATAACAAACACAAGTTGGGAAAACCAAGAAGAGAGGAAAAAAAAGTAATATATATAAAAAAAAAAAGCAGCAGCAGCAGATGCTTTCTTAAATAATAACCATATAAAAATGTTATTTAAATCATGCTTTTCCACTGAGACTGATGGGAAAATACCCTCACACGATGCTGAAATGGCCACAGCTTGCTTTTTGCAGTATTTTTTAAACATCTCCTTGCAGGCAAAGGGATGCACAGAGCAAGCAGGATGCAGGGTGCTCACTGTGCACATTGGAGAGAGCCACAGTCCTCTGCAGGGAAGCATCTCCTGCACTAACAGAGGGTGCCAAATGACTTAACGTGCCATGAACGTGGCTCTCAATGAGTCTGTGGTAAACAGAGATATGAGCCCCAGATGTTTGATCCTGGCCTCTGATTTTGTGTGTCCACAGCCTCCCTGTTGTGCCTGCAAACCACAGTGGGGTAGCTAAAGGTGGTTGGGGACTCCCACCTGGGAGCATCACCCCTCCCAGAGAGGTGAAAATCTGGGGGTAAGAGCTCCACAAAAGGGCAACCTGGATGTTCCCTTGCAGACATGTGAGCTCCAGCATGTGGGGGCAGTGGGGGAGGTCTGCAGGGGCTGAAATCCCTTCCAGCAACAGCAGGGGCTTGGTGCACATCCATTCCTTTCAGTAGCAAATGTCCATCCTTCCTTGAGGATGCTGCTCTGTTTTTGAAGGACAACTGCCTTCCTGAGGCCAACCATGATGGGTGCCCCACTTGCAGAGGGGGCTGCATGGTCTCATCCCTTCTTCTGGATGCTTCCATCTCCCCCAGAGCTCTGCAAGGCTGCCAGGAGCTCCTGAGCTCCTGCCACATGCAAATTAATGGAGTAAATCCTGCCCAGCTGCAGGAAGACATCCCACAGCTTGGTATCCTTATGTCTCCTTTCAGAACCTGGAGACCACAGGTTTCAAAACAGTTGGCTGCAGAGGAACTACGAGCCCAGGCTGCCTCTGCTCCTCTCTGCCCAAAACTGTGTCCCTCCTGGACACAACATCTTCCCCCCCAAGACCAGTGACCTATCTCTGGAGCAAGGGAGGGCAGAAGCAGACAAATTCCTCTGCAGCTGCTCCCCACTTGCAATGACTTTAAGGTCTCATTCCTGGGGCTCTCCTTTCCCCAGCGTTACTCATGCTGCCACAAGCTTCTGGGCAGAGTTTTTGGTGTCAGGGTTCCATGTGTGGCCATAACATTCCTACCTCCTCCTCTAGAAGAGCCCCCTGGTAGTGGATGTGCTACAAGCTGGAGCACAGGGAGTTCCCCACCAATCTGGGGAAGAACTTCTTCCCAGTGAGGGTGAGGGAGCCCTGGGACAGGCTGCCCAGGGGGTGTGGAGTCTCCTTCTCTGGAGAGATTCCAGCCCCATCTGGATGTTTCCCTGTGTGCCCTGTCCTAGGGACCCTGCTTTGGCAGGGGGTTGTCCTCAATCTCTGGAGGTCCCTTCCAACCTCTACAGCTCTGTGATTCAATTCTGTGCTTCTCCTACAGCCTCAAAGGTCAAGTGTGGGTGCTTGGTGAGTACCAAGCCTTCCCCACCCCACTGAGTCTTTACCAGCTATAAAACAGGGAGCAGCAAGCCGCTGGTCACCCACCTCCTGCTTTATAGCTGGTAAAGCCTTGGCAGGGTGGGGAAGGCTCAGCAGGCTTTGTGTGGCTCCTTGTTGCCTCTCCAGCAGCTCTGCCCTCCCTAAAGTGTTTCTGGTGGCAACACACCAGGGACACCCATGGCACGGGCTCGGTTACTGGCAGTAAACTCCTTGCCAGCTGCTGCCTGGCACCGCTCTGGATCAGGCTTTGCTGTTTAAAGTCTTGAGGGGGAAATATAAAAGAGCAACCAAAAACCCAGAGGGAGTGACAGGGTGATGGAGATGGAGGTACAAGGTGGTGGGAGGAGCAGAACGGGGTGTCTGGCACCGTTAATTAATGCTCTCAGCAGCCACGTGCAGCTGATTGCCTGGGATTCTCCTAATGCCTCCTCACAGAGTCACGAGGTTGGAAAAGACCTTTGAAGATCATCAAGTCCAACCATTTTCATCCTAAACTAAACCATATCTCTGAGCACCTCATCTCCCCTCTGTTAAACACACCCAGGGAAGGTGACTCAGCCCCTCCCTGGGCAGCCTGTGCCACAGCCCCACAACTCTGCCAGGGAAGAACTTTGCCCTCCCAGCTGAGCTGACCCTGCCCTGGGGCAGCTTGAGCCCATTGCCCCTTGTCCCATCTCCTGGCCCCTGGCTGCAGAGACCGTCGCCCACCTCTCTGCACCCTCCCCTCAGGTAATTGTAGGTGGTGATAAGGTCTCCCCTCAGCCTCCTCTTCTCCAGGCTGAACACCCCCAGCTCCCTCAGCTGCTCCTCAGAGGATTTGCCCTCCAGCCCCTTCCCCAGCCTGGTTGCCCTTCTCTGGACTCGCTCCAGGACCTCAATGTCCTTCTGATGGTGAGGAGCCCAGAACTGGACCCAGCACTCGAGGTGCAGCCTCCCCAGTGCCCAGCCCAGGGGCACAATCCCCTTCCCAGCCCTACTGGCCACACTGTCTCTGACACAAGCCAGGATGCCATTGGCTTTCCTGGGCACACTGCTGGCTCATATTCAGCCTGCAGTCACCCAACACCCCAACCAACCCCCATCCTCAGTGCTTGCTGAGAGAACAGCCCTCTCTGAGCCAGCCTGGAAAGCTTCAAAACCTGCTTATGAAGCTGCTGAGCAAGAGACTAGTGAGAAGCCATGGACAGGCTCCAGCCTGTGCCAAAGGCAGAACAGTGATGAAAACCAAAGGAGAAGGGACAAGGAAGCAACAGGCTTCCTAGAAACCCCACAGCCACCGTGCACATGGCTTCTGTAGTGAGGAGGAGGAGGAGGCATTTAGTGGCCTCCTTGTTGTGGGGAGATGCTTTGAGATGGTATTGAAGTGGCCTGAGCCAGACAAAAGCATTCTGCCATGAATGTTCTGAGGCCAGAAATTAAATGTGAACAAGAAGCTGGAACTCACCCAGCAGGGATAACACAGCGTGTGCAAGAGCTCGACGACTCCCAGCTGTTTGGAGAAAGCCATCCTTGCCACCATCCCCAGAGCTTTTCCTCCACCCTCTTGTAGAAAGTTCATCCCAGTTCTCATCCTCTCAACCCCACCAACTGATGCTGTCATTCCAGAGCAGAAGGAGTCTGGCTCTGCTGCCTCCACCCCTTGTCTGTTCATCCTAAGCTCTGAGTGAGGGCAAGATCCTCCTACGCGATGCCATGGTGAGCTCCTGCAACACAGAGCTGCCTTCAGGAGCGTGGCTACAGCAGTCACAGATGGAGCCAGAGCCTTGAACGTGCTCAGGGAGCCCATCACTGAGATGCTGAGCTTTGCTTCTGCAAGAAAACTCCTGCTGAAGTGCACCAGGAGTCCAAACGTGAGCTGGAGGGATGTGCTCCTCCAGCAGCGAGGTGCAGTTGGGGAAGGGTGGGTTGGAGCATCACACCACAAGCTCCTGTGTATCCCAGGACCTCTGTCCCAAAGATGGGAGCTCCAAAGACCAAACCAGACCTCCTTTGCATGGTCCTTCTGCCCAGCCTCCCCCTCCCCATCTCTAGAGAGACCTTCTTGAGGAACATCTCTGGCAGTGTGCCCTTGCTCACCATAGAGCCCTGATAAGGGGGTGCAGCCCCCATTGATGACCCCATCTTCACATCAGCGTGATCCTCTGAGCAGTGGGTCTCCCAGGCAGCCCCACCATGCTTCCAAACCAAGCCTCCCTATGAAACACTTGTATCTCCAGCTATAAAGCAGGCAGGAGCCAGAAAAACTGTCAACATCAGAGACAAGCTCCCTACATCCAGTAACCCAGGACAGCAGCGAGGGGGGAGAAACAGGCCCCAAAACTGGGCAGAAACCCATCAAGCTGCATTCTTGGGAGCCAAGTTTTGTTTCTGCCAAGGGGAGAGGGATGAGCGAAGGAGCAGAGGCCACTGGGACAGTGTGGAGGGTCACCAGAAGAAAGGCAGATGCCATAAACAGCAGCTGGGCAAGCAAAGGACACGATGGGAACTGCTTCCAAACTGCTTCTGAAGCAAAGAGGCAGATGAAAGCAAACAAGCCCCACCAAGGGATGGATCCAGCCCCTTCCCAACGCTGCCACTGCCCTGAGCATCTCCAAGTGGGGGCCAAGAAAGCAAAGCAGTTTAACCAGGAACCAGCCAGCCAGAGTCACCTCTCCCAGCCCCTGTGACACACACGTATTCCAGCAGTCACACAACTATTTTATTCAGATTTTCATCACCCTTTGGAAGCTGGAAAACTCTTTTCCTCCCCCTCCCTGTTTCCCTTGCCAGGTTTGTTTTCTCCCATCAGCAGCTTGTTGCTGCAGGTTGGCTGGAAGTTCCCCAGCCTGTGATGGGGGGAACGCTCAGGAAAGCTGCACATGGTGTTTTGCACAGGGCTGGACTGATATTTTTGGTAGGAAGAGCAATAAAACAACATTTTTTCCCCCTATAATTTCAGGCAGGAGCCAAGGGACTCCACAAACACCTCCAGCCAGGTGATTTCCTTCCTGGAAAAGCGGATGCAACCCCCTCTCCCATCCTGCTTATGAACCCACATCATGCTTAGGAATGTCTTAGGCAAGAAAATACCATCTCAGAGGGGTGATGCAGGAGCTTGGCATGGCAGGAGCAGCTCTGGGAAGCTGCACAAGCCCAAGGAGCCACCAAGGAGATGCTGATCCTCCACAGCACAGCCTAATAAACCGATGGAGATTTGCTGCTCATGCAGATACCTGCTGAGAAGCCCAATTCCCATGGAGAAAGGTGATTTTTTTCCAGCACTCAGCACTTTTCTAACCCCAAAATCATCCCAGGTTTGGGTGGGGGCTGGAAAAAATGAGCAATTGTTATTTATTTAATTTAATTTACTTCAAATTCCAGGGAACCTGGAAGCTGAGGGTTGGCTCAGAGTGAAAACCTGAGGTTTATTGAGCTGTGGGAAGAACCTGTTTCGGAATATAGGATCACAGGGTGACTTAGGTTGGAAGAGACCTTTGAAATCATCGAGTCCAACCACAGCCAAACCCTGCCTAGTCAACTTCCAGACCATGTCCTCAAGCACAACATCTACATGCCTTTTCAATACTCCCAGGGACAGTGAGCCCACCACTTCCCTGGGAAAGTGGTGGAGTCACTGTAAGTATGTACAATCCCAGACTGGGCTGGGTTGGGAGGGACCCCAGGGATCACAGAGCTCCAACCCCCTGCCACAGGCAGGGCCACCAACCTCCAGGCCTGGAGCTACACAAGGTTGCCCAGGGCCCCAGCCAACCTGGCCTTGAACACCCCCAGGGATGGGGCACCCACCCCCTCTCTGGGCAGCCCCTTCCAGTCCCTCACCACTCTCTCTGCACAGAACTTCCCCCCAATCTCTCCTCTCCCCCTTCCCTCCTCCAGCTTCACTCCATCCCCCTTGTCCTGCCAGTCTCTGCCCTTGAACAAGCTGATTCCCCTCCTGTTCCTCTGCTCCCTTCAGGGACTGGAAGGCTGCAGTGAGGTCCCCCCACAGCCTTCTCTTCTCTTCTCCAGGCTGACCCAGCCCAGCTCCCTCAGCCTCTCTCCTCAGGGGAGCTGCTCCAGCCCTCTGAGCATCTCTGTGGCTCCTCTGACCCCTCTCCAACAGCTCTACAAGTATGTATGGTACCTCATCCAGACCAAATCCAGGTTGATTACTGTGTCTGCCTGGCCATTCCAAAGGGAACTGAGGGTGCTCCCATTCCCAGATAGGAATCAGAACTATTTCAACATGTTCCAGGTATTTCTGCGATGCGTTTCCCTCTGGTCCCTGAGGAGAAGCACAGCAGGATCTGCTGCTCCATCCTTCTTCTTACACAAAAACTGCTCTGGCCCAAATTTCCCTTCCCCTTGCACTGCTTCATTAAGGGACAGCCTGGATTTCCCAGGACTCTCATCTTTCCCTTTGTTTTGTTCCCCAGGGATTTCTCCATCAGCTGCCTCCAGCTCCTGGTGTTCAGGACCAATGATAATCATATCCTCCAGGGCAGCCAGAGAGATGTGAGCTTAAAACTGAACATTGAGAGCACCTCAAGTTTCACTGCTGGCCTCTGTGACATGTTCTCCTTGAAATAAAAGGGACCCTGATGCCACACAGACCCAGCTTTGCAAAGCCCAGATGTTGCACTAAACAGATTGGCTCCTGGACTCAGCAGAGGCAGCGATGGGTTTACAGCACCTCAGGGAGCAGAGCAAAGCTCCAGCATCAGTATTTTGGGAAATCCCCCCTTCTTTTGGCTCCTACACCCCAGCAAAGCTCCACACAGCATTAGCAACCATCACAACTCTTCCTAACCATGATGCCCCCCGGGAAAGAAGCTGTTGTCCTAAGGAACCTGCTTTGGTTGGGGAAGGGTTGGACTTGATGATCTCTAGAGGTTCCTTAAATTCTGGGAATCTCCAAGTCCACGGATGGAAAATGCCACCATCCAGGTGGATGCTACAGAGCTGGATGTAGCCAAGGCATCACTCCTGCATCTCAGTGCATCGTGTTGCTGTCTGATAGATGGGCTCAGGCCTTGGAGAAAAGCCACCTATTGAGCACTTTCAAAACCCCAGAGCTGTGCTAACCCTCCCCTTTTCTTCCTGGCAGCTTTTTAATGAATACTCCTGTTAAAAAACAAAGGAAATTACATTAAAAGGGAGCGTGTTAAAATAGCTTTAAGGCCCTGAATTTAACTGACACCTACAGTCACAACAAGGCTTTGCCAGAGCGTGAATCATACACAGATTATCAGCCAACATGGGTGATTTCCATTATGCAGCCTGGAGTAGTTGGGAGTCTGCTGGGCTGTTTGTACAGAGCTTGGCATGACCTGCTTGGCTCATCTCCCACTGGTGGTATAATTTCATTTAAAAGCCTTCAACTCTTGTTGAAGCAAAGCAAGAGAAACCAAGGGAGGAGGAGGAGGAGGAGGAGGGATGGGGAGGGGTGGGGAATTAAAAACCCCACAAACAAGCTGCATTTTTTTGTGGCTCTGAGATAGAAATATTCCAGGAGAAAGCAGGGAAAAGGCATCTTTAGAAGAGGTGGGTTTGTGCTTGCTGACCATGCCAAAGCTGGGGGTTTATTTATTGGCTCATTAGCCACTAAGGGGAAAGGAATTTGATGAGTAGTCTGGGTCACCCTGCTCTGGCAAGAGTCTGGGGGTCAGCCTAGATGATCTTTTGATGTCCCTTCCAACTCCAAACGTGCTGTGATGCTGTGATCACAGTGGCATCTTGGCTCACTGAACTCAGAAGCCTTCACATTCATTGCAACCCCATGCAAAAGTCACACCCCCCCCCATATAACCCCCCAAAAATCTGCTTCAAACTTTGGCTTCTCCAAACTTTCCAGGTCTTCTTGCTCCAGCGCTCGCCCACATCCATACTTCTCCAGCAGATCCTCCCCACCTTCCTGCCAGTTTGGACTGAGCTCCTAGGAGTAAGCTAGCCAAAAAAAGCCATTTCTGGGAGATTTTCTTTTTTTTTTTTAAAAGGTTTGGTTTGGAATTTTTGCTCCTTTTTCACACATGCAGCAGCAACGCTGCCGAGGGGAAAAGTCAGTACTTGAGAACAGCCCTAGGTCAGAACAGTTGATTTCTAATAAAAACATAGTTATTTTCTAATTTTACAAAGGAAATGAAAATTTAAAGTCTGGTCAGATGGGGTGTTTTCACTTACAAATCCCACCCAGCACAGCTTCAAGGCAAAACCCCAGCAGGTTTTGTGGGGTGGGGGGCAAGGGGGTCTGTTCCCTCTTATGAGAAGAGGATGCATCCCACCATGGAGGGCAAAATCCCTACAAAAAGCACCAAATTTAGATGGGATCCAGGTCCTATTGGAATTTTACATCCAATTTTACATCCTCTGCTGCCTGGTTATTAATTCCTAATAAATATCCCCCCCACACACACTGTCCTGAGCCCTCCTCCCTTGCAAGAAGCCACCCACAATAAGGACCTGGTTGGTTCCAGGGACCCCCAGACCTAAAGCAACTCCTTGGTCTTCCAAATCCCAGGGTGCTGCCCCGATTTGCTTTACTTTTTCCAGATATGAGGATTATTTTGAACCATACAAAGACAAGATGTTCATCCCACCCGAGCATCCAACCTCTTCCACATCTTCATCTCATTTGGGCTGCTGCTGCATCTCCACATGGCATGGACCACATGGACCCCATCCCTTCTCCCCAGAGGGAAAAACAATCCCAGTCCCCCCCAGAAATAGTACCTGGTAAATATTTTTTGGGATAAAAACCAACACAGTTGTCTGCTAGGACATATGCCCGCCCCATCTATGGACCAGGCAAAAGGGCTTCTGGGCTTCCTTGGATGAAGCTCCAGGCACGCAGCCTGAAAAGCCAATGTTGGGTCTTCATCAGCCCCCAGGTGAACGATGGCAAAGCCAAACAGGCAGGTACCTCCCCAAAACTCAGGTGCCTCCCCAAAACTCAGGTACCTCCCCCAAACTCAGCTGCCTCCCCAAAACTCAGGTGCCTCCACAGAACTCAGGTACCTCCCCAAAACTCAGGTGCCTCCCCAAAACTCAGGTGCCTCCCTAAAACTCAGGTACCTCCACAGAACTCAGGTACATCCCCAAAACTCAGGTGCCTCCCCAAAACTCAGGTACCTCCAGAAAACTCAGGTATATCCCCAAAACTCAGGTACCTCCCCAAAACTCAGGTACCTCCACAGAACTCAGGTGCCTCCACCAAACTCAGGTGCCTCCACAAAACTCAGGTGCCTCCACAAAACTCAGGTACCTCCCCAAAACTAAGGTACATCCCCAAAACTCAGATGCCTCCACCAAACTCAGGTACCTCCAGAAAACTCAGGTATATCCCCAAAACTCAGGTACCTCCACAAAACTCAGGTGCCTCCCCAAAACTCAGGTAACCTCCAGAAAACTCAGGTGCCTCCCCAAAACTCAGGTAACCTCCAGAAAACTCAGGTACCTCCAGAAAACTCAGGTATATCCCCAAAACTCAGATACCTCTACAAAACTCAGATGCTTCCCCAAAACTCAGGTGCCTCCCCAAAACTCAAGTACCTCCACAAAACTCACCAGCAGCTGTCAGCAGGGCGGCTGGTTGCCAAACCCCTCCTCTTTCTTAGTCTGCTACCTCTGAATTCCCTCAGAGCCCCCGGCGGCTCCGTGGTTCCACGTGAGCATCTTCTACCCCGACCACTGGTTCCAGTCCCACCTGCTCCAGCTTCCCCCCATCCCCCTGAAGGCTTTGGGAATGAGTTGAGGCACGTGGGAATAGGGTGGTTTTTTTCTTTTAAAGCAGCCTGATGCATGTCAAACCTGAGAAAGGAGCTTGATAAACCCAAGGTCAGGAAGGAATTTAAACTCAGGATTTTAACTCAGCTTCCCTGCGAGGAGGCGATTCAGACCCGTGATGTACCCAGGCAGGCAGCAGAGAGGAGTGAGACAGATGGTGTGGGAGCAGATCTGTAATATAGGAGTTAATATAAAGGGATTAGCTTGAGGGGTGGGGGGTTTTTTTGTTTGGGTTTTTTGGGAAATCACACGTTCTGCCAGGCTTTCTTAGAGGCAAGCATTTTTGTACAGCAGCCAGCCCTGCCAGCCCCAAGGATGCAAAAAGCCTGAGTCAGGTTTCGGAAGGCAAAGTGATACTGACTGAAAAACAATTAAGACTGAAACAAAATTAACTTGAGTTTTCTATTCTAGTCTCTACCCTTCACTCTGGCAACATTTTTGGGGGGTTTCCAGTTACACTGGTTTTATTCCAAATGACCCCGTGAACCTCTGTGAATCTCCTGCCTCTGGCAGCTGGGGCTTTGAGGGACCCCACAAGGAATTGGGGTACGCTTAGGAAGGTTGGGGGGATTGCATTTCTGCCATGGGGAGGGGTGTCCTGTGCTCATTCCCCTTCTCTGCCCCTCTCCCCATCTTGGATCTGGCTGCTGGCAGGGATGAGCTGCAGCGCCCGGCACTGTCATACCTGTGGCTGGAGGGGAATCCTCCTTCAGAGAGGTCCAGCCAGCACCTATCACAACCCCAGCTCCCATGCCAAAGCCTACAAATGGGAATAAATCCCTTTCCCTGCTTTCAGCTGCTGGATCCAAGGCTTTGGCCAGGAATCTGGCCGGTGGGTTCGAGCCCATCGCGCCTCGGCCGCCGCCTCTCGCGCTGCCCTCCCTTCCAAGAAAAATGGAAACAGGAGATGAAGGAACTTTCCTACGCTGCCTCCAGCTTTGCCCGCTGCCAGATTATCATCATGATATTATATGAAGGCGCAAATCAGGATTGCTCACAATAAAAAGAACAGAACACGCCCCGCCAGCGAGCTGCAAGGCTGGGAGCGCGTGAGCTCCAGCTCAGCCTCTGGCAGGACCTAATGCACAAGCGAACCGCCACGGCGTCACCAAAAGGGTCCAGCTCGGCCCTGTGTGGGGTTCGCCCTCCAGAAAACATTTTAGTAGCTGGGAACCTCCTCTTCCTCAGTGCCTGGTGCAGTGCTTTGCCCCAGGAGTCTCCTCGAGCTCCGTACGGGATGTGCCGTGCCAGGCATCAGTGTGTTGGGGTCATTGGAGCTTTGCCCCAGTGACATGGGCTGGAAGGGAGATGTGAGAGAGGTCTGTGGGATTTGGTGTGGGGGGATCAGGAATAAGTTGAGTCAGATTCTTCTTTCTTAAGACATGGTAATGTCCAAACCAAACCCCTTTAAAAAAGCAACATCAAGAGGCAGGTTTCCACCCATGAACCCTTTGGTTAAAGTGCTCATGGGGCTCAATCCTCTGACTTCAAGGCCTCCACATGCAACCATCTGAAAGCAGGGAACGCTGCCTCACCATGTGTGTGTATTCAGGGCTTCCTACCCTCTGCCAATCCCCAAGCTCCAGAGCCTGATGCAGCTTTACAAGCCACTGAGGGCGCAGACCCACATGAACACACCACCAGGGTTACCAAAGGTACATCAGAGCTGCAAGAGCAAAGTTAGGAAATTCCAGAATTGCTGTTTCCTTGGCAACCTCAAAAAAAGCCTCCTTATGTCTTTGCATTTCCATACAAGCTCTTGCTGACAGCCCCCATGGCAAGCCCACTCTTGTCCGTGCACACCCTGGCCATCCTCCCCATCCCATGACCAATGCTCCTGGGATGGTCCAGGAAGCAGCTGGTACCCTGGAGGGATGGGTTATTTGGGGTGAGGAGCACTGGGGGTGCTGGACCCCTGGTGTAAGGATGGAGGGGATGGTGGGAATGTGGCAGCTGCCTCCCAGCTCTGCTGTCCCCCAGCATCCCAATAGGCACGAAGGAGCACAGTGGAGTCCCTGCTGATGTAAAATGAAGATGTCAGGTGGATTTCTGTGGTTTGGAGGAGCAGTGGAGCTGAAATCGGGTCTCAAACTGAGATTGCAGCTATTTTCCAGAGCTATTTTTCAAGCAGCATCAGTTCCACCCTGAAATGCAAAGTCTTTTCCACAAATACCCCCCACCCATGACTTGCCAAAAATGCCAGCTTATCTCCTGAAAGCACAGATACACACAGGCTGGGGATGAACAGCGTGGACAAGACCAGACAAAAGTAGGAACAAAACCCTATCAGGACTGTTTTGGACAAAGATCTGTTGCAGATCCTGTCCCTAAACTGATGCTCCTTTCTGTCCATCACATCACTATTGAACCTGAAGAGCTGGTACTTTGAAAAGTACTTGGGAAGCCAAAGATAAAAGCATGAAATCACTTTTAGGACCCTTCTCAGGACCTTTGAGAAGAATCACAGAACATGAGGAGTCGGAAGGGACCCTGAAAGCTCATCCAGTCCCACCCCCTGCCAGAGCAGGAGCACCCAGACTAAATCCCACAGGAACACATCCAGGAGGGTTTGAATGCCTCCAGAGAAGGAGACTCCCCAACCTCTCTGGGCAGCCTGGCCCAGGGCTCCAGCACCCTCACAGGGAGAAAGTTCCTCCTGCCATTCCCATGGAGCTTCCTCTGCTCCAGCTGCACCCGCTGCCCCTTGTCCTGTCGCTGCCACCCCTGAGCAGAGCCTGGCTCTGTCCTGACTCTCACCCTTTACATATTGATAGACATTAATAAGTTCACCCCTCAGTCTCCTCCAGGCTAACGAGGCCCAGCTCCCTCAGCCTCTCCTCACAAGGAAGGGGTTCCACTCCCTCCATCCCCTCGGTGTCCCTGTGCTGGGCTCTTTCCAGGAGCTCTGTGTCCTTCTGGAGCTGAGGGGCTGAGAACTGGACACACTATTCCAGGTGGGGTCTGACCAGGGCAGAGCAGAGGGGAAAAGGACCTCTCCTGACCTACTAACCACCCCTCTTCTGATACCCCCCAGGATGCCATCAGCCTTCTTGGCCACATTGCTGGTCACGGTCACCCTGCTGTCCCCCAGGTCCCTCTCCCCTACACTGCTCCCCAACATCCCAGCCCCCATCCTACACTGGTCCCTGGGGCTGTTCTTCCCCAGATGCCAGACCCTGCCCTTGTTCAATCTCACTAAACCTCTCCCTGCCAAGCATGGCACACCACGATGTGCCCTCTGGCTCCTGATGTCCCCAAGGCAGGTGACACGTGCGGGTTAAACCATCCACACGGGCTTAGATCTGTGCAATAAACTCAACTTCCTTCAGCTCCTCAAGTCACAGCCCCAAACAAGCTCCAGGAAAATCAAAACAAGGTAATTAAGAGCAGATCTGGCCCTTAGCACTTTTTGTATACAAAACCCTCTGGAAAGTAATTAAACCAGCATCCAAGGCGATGCCATTACGCATCCAGAATGCCACGAATGTGCTGGCCTGAGCTGCTGCCTGAGGATGGGGAAAGCATCAATAATCCCAAACTGGGCCTGATGGAGCTGCCACATCTGACATCCCCAAGCAGCTTGCAACTGGATTTATGAGGTGTCAGGGCGAGGAGGGGGGGATGTCACTCGCAAAGGATCATCCCTTTCCCAGGAAGCACCAAGGGAAACCTGGAACAGCTCACACCAGCGTGTTGCTACCGGGGAGAAAACAATGCTGGGGAGAGGCTGTGAGGCAGAGCTGCTGGGATAGAATTTTATGCCTCTTCCAGATGCCAGAGCTCCTCAAACTACAGAATATTTTGATGTATTAGAAGAGGGACAGGTGGCACAAAGCTCTCTGCTCTGCCCTGGTCAGGCCCCACCTGGAGTGGTGTGGCCAGTGCTGGGCTCCCTGGGATCAAACAGCCAGGGATCTCCTGGAGAGAGTCCAGAGGAAGCTACAGAGATGATGAAGGGCCTGGAGCATCTCCCCTGTGAGGAAAGGCTGAGGGAGCTGGGGCTGTTCAGCCTGGAGAGAAGAGACTGAGAGGGGATCTGATCAATGGGGATCAATAGCTGAAGGGTGGGACACAGGGGGACATGGGCAGCCTCTTCTCAGTGTCTGTGGGGACAGGACAAGGGGCGATGGGCTCAAGTTGGAGCACAGGGAGTTCCCCCCCAATGTGGGGAAGAACTTCTTCCCAGTGAGGGTGAGGGAGCCCTGGGACAGGCTGCCCAGGGGGTGTGGAGTCTCCTTCTCTGGAGAGATTCCAGCCCCATCTGGACACCGACTTGTGTGACCTGTCCTAGGGACCCTGCTTTGGCAGGGGGTTGGACCCCATGGACTCTGGAGGCCCCTTCCAACCCCTGTGAGTCTGTGATTCTCTTCTTAGGGAGTGGGCTGCAAGCTGGAGTGACCTGAGGACTGCTTTGGGATGCTACTGGTGATCCTCACGTTTGTCCATGGATTTATTTAAGCAATGGAAACAGAGAAATGTTCCTTTCCTGAAAAGCTTAGCAAAGCTGCCCTCAAATGGGAGGCAGCAAAAACTGAAGCTGCAGGGCAGGAGTTGGGGAAAGCACCCATGGAGGAGTAGAAAACAAGGAGATGCTGACTCAGCAGGATGGGGAGAGCTGGTGCAGCCCCACGCTGGAGCTTTGCCAGAGCTCTCTGCACTGGGTTTTGCAAAAGCCAAGCTGCCCAGATGGAAGAAAGTGTATTTTTATGCCATGATGCACATCAAATGCATGGAAAACATCTCACCTACCCGCTGGTCCAAGGTGTTCAGGAAGGAGGAGCAGCCTCTGGCCACCATCATCTCATCTGCATCCCTCCAAGCAGCCTGCAGCCACCTGCTGGGTCAGTCAGCAGCTCATTTCCCCAATTTATGGTGAGGAAAAGGCTCTTTTGCTCCTTCCTTCCCATATAAAGGCTTTCTTGGTGTTTTCAAGCTCTCTGGTATCCTGCCCATAGGATGTGCTGGCCTGCTCAGAGAGCAGCAAACTGGTGGGACCAAATTTGTCCTGCTGGTGACAGCATCCCAATGGGGATGGATGGAGTGGTACCTTGAAACCCCCCTGGGCTGATGGGCAACACAGGGTTGCAAAGAGGAGTTGTGAAACAGGAGCAAAATGATGCTCTCAGCTGGGATGTGCAAACAGGAGAACCAGCAAAGGCAGGAGAGGTGTCAGGAAGAGCAGGGCCACATGCAGAGATAATGAGCAACACACCAGCAGGTAATAATGGGGGTGGATGCTAATTTCTAGGGGAGAAGCATGTCCCATTCCTAGCCAAAAGGAAACCTTGCAGAGAGGATCTTCCACAATGAAGATCCTTTCTTTGCCCTCTAACATCTTGGCACCCTCTCTTTCTGAGGTCTCCTGACACCCCAAAACTGCCCTGGGCCCATCTAAGAAGTGTTTCTTGGGAGTTGCAGCCTCTCATGCTCTCTTTCCACTCTCAAAGTCTCTACAAATGTCTAGTTTAGATATAAAAATACAGGCAAAATACATGGTGGGTGGGGATAGGAGACAGAAACTCACCATTCTTTCCCTCCAATAAATAAATAAACTATTGGAGGGTGGAACTTTGCCTGCCCATATACTTCATTACTAATCCAAATTACATATTGATGCCTTGAGATGGGGCCCCCCACCCAAACCCCAGGGCATGAAGAAACCCAGCAGCATCCCAACATCTCCACCACGTCAGCTGACCAAAGCTCTTGCTTTGCCTCCTATCTCCAGACAACACCAGATAGGAAAGAATAAAATGGCAGGAAATTAAACATGCACAGTATTTGCTACCACTTCTGCTCTGCCCCTTTAACCTTTTGCTTTTTGCTCAGCAAAAACCCAACAGAAACCAACTTCTGAGCTGGCTTTTCCTCGGTGGAGCCTTTGGATTTCTCCATGGGAGGAATCCCAGTGAAGACTGACCTTTCTCAAAGCACTTCCCTAATTTTCCCCGTTGCCTTAACATCCCATATTTTTATTGGGGTCTGAATTTAGAGTTATTCTCCCTTATTTTCCTCCCCTTTTGATTTTCCTCCCCTTTTTTTTGGCCACTGAATCTGTCAGCGAGCATCCTGGAGGAGGTGGGAGAGGGAGGAGGAGGAGGAGGAGGGGGGGAAGAGTTTTCCACAACTGCTGGTAGCAAAATTCTTTATGTTTTATTTTAGCCCTTTTGTGGCTTCAAAGAACACAGCTTGAACTCCAGCTTGAAGAGTCCAGATTGGCCAAGGAAATCTGAAGCATCGTAATATTTCTAATGTTAGAAGAATTTTTCAAAGGTTACATAGTGGAAAAAATCAAATATGAAAACCTTGTGGAAGCAAGGAGGTTCCTCGAATGCTCCTGCCAGCCCCCCCTGCTACTGCAAAAAGGGTGAGAGGAAGAGGGGGGGAATGTAAAAAAATCCCCCTTAAAAGCAAATTTCACCAAACAGAAGGAAAAGCATTTTAAATCCTGCAAAGCAGAAACCACTCCAAGCTTTCCACACTGCTGTTCCCATAGCTGACCTATTCTAATCACCATTTTCACTCTCCTTTTTCTGGCCCAGAGCTGCTGTGTGCACGTCCCTAACGCTGCCTATGGATGCTCAAAACCTATTTGAATGGAAATGAGGGAGTAATGGAAACATTTTGATTTCCTATTAGCTTCCCTAAAGCCTTTTTACTACAAACCCCTGAAAATTTGGGCTTAGCAAACACACCTCTAATGCTGTTTGCTGCCACTTTGCATCCTGATCCCACACGTGATGCTTCAGGATGGCAGAAAAACCCCAGCTACTCATCACTGCAAAGCCTCAGTGGGCAGGTTTTAGGTACAGGCAACAGCATTTCAGGGAATATTTAATTTATGTGGAATAAAAGAACACTGGGAAGAAGCTGAGGTTTCAACCCTGCCCATCACGAGGAGCTCAGATCACCACACAACCTGCACCAGGGTTTTATTTGGGCACATTGATGCTAAACAGCTCTAATGGAAACCAGGCACCAAGCTGATTTGCTTCTCCCTCTGGCTTATCAAATGAGGTGGATGTCACCACTATGTTCTCCAGCCAAGAAAAGCTCCTTTTCTTTCCCTATTATTATTATTTTTTTCTTCAGCTGTTTTTTCACTTGAGGAATGAGGTGGTTTATGAGGATTTTCTTCACCAGGGGGGAAGAAAAAAAAAAAACCTCCTCAAAAAACTCCAAACTATCAGCCCAGGCAGGCAGAGAATAAGCTGATTTTTTCAACACTTCAAAATTATGTCATAAAGACCCAGAAAGAGACTTTGGCAAATATATAAACACAGAATCCAATCGAAGTCACAGGGTGATTAACTAAAACCAGTGTTTCCAGAGGAATAACAGCTACACAAACAGCCACATGCTTTGTTTAGCTAAATCAGTAACAGCGCCCCAGCCACTGCCAAGTGTCTTTTTTTAACCAAAAAAAAGGAGATTTGGGACAGATTGGCTCTTTAATATAAAATGTAGCGCTGGGAGCAAAAGTTGTACCCAATGTGGAGAAGTTTTACCTTTATGGGATGTGTTATTGGCACTTGGTTCGGGGTCTCTGCCTGGTGGGCTCAGTGCTAAATGCCCTCCTGTGCCCCTGCCTGCATGGCTTGCTCTGGCACGCAGGAGGATGAATGGATTTGGGATGGGATGCTGAGAGATGCAGTCCAAAGCTCACTTGTAGAAGGAGGGTGCGAAGGGAAGGGGAAGATCATAGAATCATAGAATGGCATGAGTTGGAAGGGACCTCAGGGATCACAGAGCTCCAACCCCCCTGCCATAGGCAGGGCCACCAACCTCCAGGCCTGGAGCTACACAAGGTTGCCCAGGGCCCCAGCCAACCTGGCCTTGAACACCCCAGGGATGGGGCACCCACCCCCTCTCTGGGCAGCCTGTTCCAGCCCCTCACCACTCTCTCTGCAAAGAACTTCCCCCTAATATCTAATCTAAACCTTCCTTCCTTTAGTTTTAATCCATCCCCCTTGTCCTGTCATTGTCTATCCTTTTAAAAAGTTGAATCCCCTCCTGCTTATAAGCTCCCTTCAGGGACTGGAAGGCTGCAGTGAGGTCCCCCCACAGCCTTCTCTTCTCCAGGCTGAACCAGCCCAGCTCCCTCAGCCTCTCTTCACAGGGCAGGTGCTCCAGCCCTCTAATCATCTTCGTGGCTCCTCTGACCCCTCTCCAACAGCCCCACATCCTTCTTGTATTGGGGGCCCCAGATCTGGACACAGGACTCCAGCTGGGGCCTCCTGAGGGCAGAGTAGAGAGGGACAATCCCCTCCCTGTCCCTGCTGCCACCCCTCTGCTGATGGAGCCCAGGATCCCATTGGCCTTGTGAGCTGCAAGAGCACACTGCTGGCTCATGTTAAGTTTCTCATCCACCAGAATCCCCAGGTCCTTCTCAGCAGGGCTGCTCTCAAGAAGCTCTTCTCCCAGTCTGTATCTATGTCTGGGATTCTTCCAGCCCAAGTGCAACACCTGACACTTGGCAGTGTTGAACCTCATTAGGTTCACCCGGGCCCATCTCTCCAGCCTGTCAAGATCCCTCTGGATGGCTTCCTTTCCTTCTAGGGTGTCGACCACACCACTCAGCTTGGTGTCATCCACAAACTTGCTGAGGGTGCACTCAATTCCATCATCGATGTCACTTGTAAAGATGTTGAAGAGAACCAGTCCCAAGACAGACCCCTGGGGGACACCGCTTGTCACCGGCCTCCACCTGGACACAGACCCATTGACCACCACCCTTGTAACCAGCCCATTAATTATCACTGTGGTGCCACTGGGACAGAGAGATTTGCTGCCTGCTTCTCCAGCACTGAAACACCAGCATCTCGTGCGTCGCACGTGGCTCTGGCACCGAGCCGTGCGAGGCACCGTGCTGGGCTTGGCCATGGAGGGGAGAAGAGGGTGCAAGAACTGCTGATTTTTTACAGGTCAGCAAGTCCAAAGCAGACTTTAAGTGATATAATGCAATAAGAATATTGCCCTGCCTCTCCCAGGGCAGGATGAACCCTTTGCAAACATCAGCCAGAGCCCTCGCAGTGCCTGGAGAGGGGTGGTGGGAGCATCACACTCCCTCCCTGTGGCTTTCCCACCCTTCCCAAGGGATGAGCCTCCCAGCATGGGGTAGCCAGGGGCACTGCCCACATCCTCCTCCCTATTTTACCCTCCAGCTCTCCTCACCCACGCTCACATCACTTCACTCCTTCCCTGGGTGCTGGCTCCCTGCAGCACAGCAGCACCCAGTGCTTTGGCCCCAGGGGCAGCACCCTGCACAAAACACCCCCCTCCCCTTCCAAAAGCGATGCTCTCCCCTCCATCACCTCCTTCCCCCACCCTGAGAGATGCTCATGTGGGGCACGGATGGAGAGACAGACCCATAGCTTGGAGACCCCGTGGCAGTGACTGTGATGCTGAACCAGAGCAGTTTGTTTAAAGCTGGGGAGGGGGGGAAGAATATATATATATATATGAATAAATAAACAAGATTCTCCTTTCTCTTAGTGGAGGAGCAGCCCCTGGATTGTGCAATCATGTAAAACTCGGACCAAATGCTGGGCCCTGGAGGAAAGTTTCCTATGGAAAGATGTATAGTGCTGAGGGGCTGGAAAAGCTCCCACTGCCTGGGCGCAGGCAGCAGCCCTGTAAGGGGCTGTAACCAGACCCTGACAGCTACGTGAATGGCTTTAGCAGGGCACTTCCCTTCGTACAGCATGTGCCTTCGGCCCCGAGTTGCCATGGTAAAGGGTGAATCTTTGAAGTAAATAGTCTGTGCAGTGACATTGCAGGTCAGGTTATAGGCTTGCATCATCTGACTTGCATTTTATTCCCTTTCTCCCTCCCCTCTTCCCTCCTGCTGCCTCTTCTTCTAAGCAGAGACGAGCATGGAAATCCTCATGGCAAGAACCCTGTGTATCGCTCTGCAGCACCAGACCAGATCCAGGTTGGAAAGTTTTCCTGGAACAAAAGCAACCCAGGAAGGGGAAAGGCAGGTAGGCATGGCAGAGCAGAGGTTAGGAAATCGACTTTTAGCTTCAGCAGCCCCAGGATTCATAACCTCAACCCTCATCCAGGAGAAGACGTGAGCGCTCAGCTGAAGTTAAGCAGATGCTTAAGCTCACCCCTACCCTTAAATATGTAAACATATCATATGAGTCACTGCACTGACTGCACGGACATGGGGGAGACACAGAGGGGGCTCCTGGCTGAGGAAGGTGTGGGATGGGACAGAAAAACTTCCCTGGCCAGGCAGTTCAGGCAAGCAGTGGCCACGAGTGGATTTTGGGGATGGCACACACAGTCGGGTCCAAATCCATAACTTATCCCTCGACAGCAGCCACAAACCAGCTGTAAATAACTCCTGAACCAAACTTCTCCAGGAATAAACGTGTTAGGAGGTGTGCACGCTCTTATCACTTAAGATAACCCCAAGTAGATGTGTGTCTTCCTTCCCTGCCCGCTCTCCTCCCTGGAGCTGGGGGTGCAAGGCGAGGGGATAGGAATAAGGTGGAGGATTCACAAGCTTGAAACCAGGAAAGCTCACACAGAGTCAGCAGGGCCTGTGTGAGAGAAAAGGCAGAAGCTTCCCTTAGAAGATGTTGAGAGGCAGGAAAGCTCTGGAGGAAACGTGGCTGCTGCCAGGAACGCAGAGGTGTGGAAATACGAAGCAATTAAGACAAATGGCAACTGTGAAACAAGAGCTTTCTAGACCATGAGATGCTGCTTACGACAAATAAATAAACCCAGGGCCTGATTGCAAAGGCAGATATTCACAGGAGCCACTTCTACACCAGGACCTGGAGCCTTTGTGCAGCCAGCGATGACTCTGTGAGCCCCAAACCCTTGGCAAACCCCCTCCCCTCCTCGGGAATTGGTCCTTTCAATCAACAGGTTGGCATCAGATAGACAACAAATAAATGAAGCCACAACAAAGATGAAAGTGAATAACCTGATGGTGTGGGAAGAAGGGAAGAGCCCTGAGCAGCAGTGGGTAGGAATAGCTCGTTAGCACAGCAGCAATTAGTAGCTGCTCTGGTTTAATTGTGCAACACCCTTAATCACAGTACAGCAGGCAATTCCCTGTGCTTTTCCTTCTGGCACACGCTTCTTCCTCCTCAAATTAGCTGCACGGAAGCAGCTCATTAATGCACCCATCAGCAAAGCTTTCTTAGGCCAGAAATAATGAGGTGCTATCTGCTTTGCTTATGTTGTTCTGGGTTGTTCTGGCTTGGGCCATCTCCAAGACTCAGACCTGAGCTCCAGACTATCACCCAGGACTACAGCAATCCCAGGAAGCCCACAGCTGCATCAGTCCCCAGGACCTGGCTCTTGCTTGGGGAATTGTGTACAGGAGCTGCTGGCTCCCACCAAAGCTGACACTGCTGGAACCAGCCACCCTCCTTAAACATAAGCAGAGCTTCACGTGTGTTATGGAAAACCAGAGTCAAAGCTGCTGCTGAGCAGCAGCATCAAAGCCTGACTAAGCAGAAAGGAGGAAGAGGTTTAAACTAAGAGGCATTCTTTAGATTAGAGCAGGTACCAGAGCTGGATTAGATCTGTGAGGAACAAAACCATTCAAGCAGCAAAATCCTTCCAGGAAAGATCTGCACAGGATAACAGAGCATCTTAAGTATGGGATGCAGGGGGCAATGGCCAGCCCCTTTACAGTGCCTGTGGGGACAGGACAAGGGGCAATGGCTGGAATTTGGAGCATAGGAAGTTCCACACCAACATGACGAGGAACTTCTTCCCAGTGAGGGTGAGTGAGCCCTGGGACAGGCTGCCCAGGGCGTGTGGAGTCTCCTTCTCTGGAGAGATTCCAGACCCATTGGGACGCCTATCTGTGCAATATGAGCTGGGGAGCTGCTTTGGCAGGGGGGTTGGACCCGATGATCTCTCGAGGTCCCTTCCAACCCCTGTGATCCTGTGATTCTATGATCAACACCTAATGCACACAGGCAGCTGCCTAAGAACTTCCTGGAGTCAGACAAGGGAACACCAGGATTACTCCTCATTTTGGCAATCAAATAATCCCTGGGCTAACAACGGCTTTGAAGGTACGCAGGAAGCACAGCAGGGCCTGCCCAATCGCCCCACACTAGATGGATGCTCAGATAAGCTGGGGTTGACATTATCTTTTCAGCACCAGTGATGAGAAATGACTTGTCGGCTCTCTTCACTTTCTAACCAGCTTAATCGCTTCATGATGAAACAACAGCATTTCCACTTCCATGTGCTTCTGATAGTACTTAATAAACTTAATTAGAAAGCAGTCATCCTACTGGAAAAATAACATTTCGAGGGTTCCCTCTCCCTGGGAAGGGGACAGGCCACGTTACATAACTGGATTTCTTTGCTGCTCCATATTATCACAATTGGGTTAAATTGGGTTAAATTCCATTATTCATTTTTACAATGCATGGTTAAACTAATAATCAAATAATTTTGCAAGTAGGTAATAAAATACCTGTCTGACCAAGTTTGCAGGTAATGCCTGAAAAGGTCATAGCATCCCAGACTGGTCTGGGTTGGAATCACAGAGCTCCAACCCCCTGCCACAGGCAGGGCCACCAACCTCCAGGCCTGGAGCTACACAAGGTTGCCCAGGGCCCCAGCCAACCTGGCCTTGAACACCCCCAGGGATGGGGCACCCACCCCCTCTCTGGGCAGCCCCTTCCAGCCCCTCACCCCTCTCTCTGGAAATAGCTTCCCCCTAATATCTCATCTCACCCTTCCCTCCTCCAGCTTCACTCCAGCCCCCTTGTCCTGCCAGTCTCTGCCCTTGAACAAGCTGATTCCCCTCCTGTTCCTCTGCTCCCTTCAGGGACTGGAAGGCTGCAGTAAGGTCCCCCCACAGCCTTCTCTGCTCCAGGCTGACCCAGCCCAGCTCCCTCAGCCTCTCTCCATAGGGGAGCTGCTCCAGCCCTCTGATAATCTTTGTAGATCCTCTGACCCCTCTCCAACAGTCCCACATCTTCCTTGTGTTGGGGCCCCAGCTCTGGACACAGGACTCCAGCTGGGGAGGGCAGAGCAGAGAGGGACAATCAACTCCCTGTTGTTGGGTGTTACTAAAAAAAAAGATGTTCTGAGTCTGTGGCTTTTCCTACACTCCTGGTGAGCTGTGTCCCCACAGGGATCTGCTCCCTGTGCTGAGATGCCCTGCTCCTTGTGAGCTGTGTCCCCACAGGGATCTGCTCCCTGTGCTGAGATGCCCTGCTCCTCATGAGCTGTGTCCCCACAGGGATCTGCTCACACACTATACAGCATTTGTTCTCTTGAGAGGTTGTTTCAACAGACTGAAAACCAGACCAGCTTGAGAAGTTCCTCCCTGCTCTGGAGGTATTTCAGAGGCAATATCAACTTCAAGGCTTTTCTACAATGAATACACATGCTTACAGCACCTGAAGGTGATCCATGTCTACCAGGATCTGTAGGTCTTTCCACCTGCAATGGGAAGTCATTGCACACGAGCAGTGGGACAGTAAGAAAAGTCTCTGGGCTACAAATAGGAGTGGAGCAGAGCAAAGATTGGTTTTCAACCCTCAAAACTGATTTTTAACACCAAAGGTTTTCTTCCATCCTTGGTCTCACACAACAGGTTTCCAAGCTTTTTACAACACTCCATGAAAAATGTGATTAATTTATGAGAAATGATTAATTTATGACAACCTCCTGATGAGTTTGGGAGCCTACATACCACCTGCAAATTCTGCTTGGCCACTGAGGACGTTTTACCTCTATGTTTTATTACTGAAAACATCTTGAATGTGGAGGTTATCTGGTTTTCCCATTGCCTTTCCCCACCGATGAGCCTCTGGAAGCTCAGCAGCCAGAAACACAGGTACTGTTTAGGCAAATCATTTTTTAGAGCTGAATTCCAGGGCTGAAATAACGAAGCAACAGACCTGGTGAGATGCCTGAATCGTGTGTTGGGGCCGAGCAAGAACCAACTGGTAAAGGGTGGGAAGATTATGAAAGGGAAGGTGTCTCAGTGGTCATTTTTGGAAAGCAGAGGTGAAAGCGAGATGGGTTATGTGTGCAGGAGGAGAGCTCAGAGCATCAAAGAAGGAGGAGGGAGGATCTGGCATTATTTAGAAGGTTTGGACTTGTGTTCAAAGACCTTTCAAGAGGCATTAAAGAAAAAAGAGGCAGGAAAACATACTTGGGCACTTGTTATTTTGTCTAAACCTGTGTGTTTCTTGGGTTGGCTGAGGTTTCTTTAGAATCTTTGCAAAGTCTGGATCTCTGTTTGCTTTATCACTTCTCCTCAACAAGGGGAATTACAAAAAGCACCATGAATTTTCACCGTTCATAACGGCTGAGGTTCAGTTGCTGAGGACTCTGAGGGGGTTAACCCTGGACACCCAGGTCTTCAGCAGCAACTGGGGTGAATGATGGTGCCAAGACCTTCGATTCATGTCCAAGAGGTGAAAGAAAGGGTGCTGTAACTAAACCAGAACAGAACCAGCTTGGAATGCTGAGCTCCGTGTCGCCGGACTCGGTCTGATGGAGGAGTTTCACCACAGCCCTGTGACATCCATTAAATGACATAACCTTCAAAGAAATGCATACCAAGGACATTACCAGCAAAACCCCTTCTGCCTGAGCTGAACAGCAAATGAGCAGTGAAGATGATTTATGTCCATCTGCTGTTCCCCTTACAGCTTAGCGAATTCCTTCGGTAGCATCAATTAGGACAACGTGTGCTGCTCTAATTCCAGTAACGAACTTGGATCACATTCATCAGCACAGATCAGATTAGGAGGAGGAAAGGTAATGAGGTGTCACCCATGAAATATGCCACGGACACCTGGGGATGCAAAATGAGACCTGTCCCCAGGAGAAACTTCAGCAGTGCAGCCACGGGTCCATCTCTGTGACCAGGGACATCTCCTGGGTCACACCCTCAGTCATGGGTCTCCTCTAAGGCAAAGATGGTGCTGGGACAGCACATGCTCCGATTGTACAGAGCAAATACCTCATACTGTCACCACAGAGCACCCAAAGGACCTTGGGTGATTCCCTTAATCCATTGCCACTCTTGGAGCTGATCAGATGCTCACAGCCATGGTTCTGGTCTCCTTGGGCAACTCTTGGTCCTCCTACAGCCCAGCAGAGCTGAGAGGAGGAAGACAGGGGTTAAGGAGAAGTGATGCTTTGCACAATTTAGGGGGTCATCAGAATACCTGGCTACAACAAAAGCAATCAAGGACAGCTCTTAGCTCTGAACTTCTGGCAGCCAAGTAATAACTATAATGTTGTTTTAATGTAACACCAAGTATTCAGCTTGGGATCGCTGGCATGCTCGCTCAAGGATATGACTGGGAGACAGGATGCACTAATATTTGCCAGTGAGACAGAACAGAAGACAAGAGATAAAGAACAGGATTACTCACAGCACACTACATACACAATAAAGAGCATTATTTCATTGCTCTTGGGACCGTCATGCAAACTAATTAAAATGGTATTTCAGCATATTGAATTAATGACTCCACTGAGGGCAAGAAAGATCTTATCAACAGGCGTTCTGAAACCTCATTTGCTTTAAAAAATGTACCAGATTGGTAATAATCTCAACAGTGAACTGGCAGAGTCAAGTGGGAACACACGTTCTTGTCAAGGTTGACGCAGGGATGAACGTCGACACTGTGTAGCTCTGAAGATCATAGAATCATAGAATCCCAGCCTGGGCTGGGTTGGAAGGGACCCCAAGGGTCACAGAACTCCAACCCCCTGCCACAGGCAGGGCCACCAACCTCCAGGCCTGGAGCTACACAAGGTTGCCCAGGGCCCCAGCCAACCTGGCCTTGAACACCCCCAGGGATGGGGCACCCACCCCCTCTCTGGGCAGCCCCTTCCAGCCCCTCACCACTCTCTCTGGAAAGAACTTCCCCCTAATCTCTCCTCTCCCCCTTCCCTCCTCTCACCCTTCACTCCATCCCCCTTGTCCTGCCAGTCTCTGCCCTTTAACAAGCTGATTCCCCTCCTGTTCCTCTGCTCCCTTCAGGGACTGGAAGGCTGCAGTGAGGACCCCCCACAGCCTTCTCTTCTCTTCTCCAGGCTGACCCAGCCCAGCTCCCTCAGCCTCACTTTGTAGGGGAGGTGATGCCATCAGCCAGGAGTGGGACACAGCAGGACGAGCATCAAGCATCACTCTGAGCTTTGTGCTCTCTTTGTGGGAGCTCCCACCTTCACTCTAGCTTAAAGCAAGGACTTCTGGCTGGAGAGAAAGGCTGCAGGGAGTAGGGTTCTTTGCCCAATTGGCCTCTCATGAAGGACATGCTGTGTTGGCTCCTTGCAGCCATGTAAAACGTCACCCACACAACTCCCAGCACACAGTCCCAGCTCTGCTTTGGGTTGTTTTTTTACTCACTGCATTTCCTAGATGAAAGATGCTTCGTTTAGGATTTGTGGGGCCTCCAGCACCATCTGCTAATGCTGAAAACTATGTTAGCTAGTCCTCTTCCCAGATAAAACCAAGCTCCAGCCCAGAACCAGCCAGGGTTTTGCCCTTCTCCTACAAGAAGGACACGTGTGACTCACAGCCAAGTACTATGCTAAAGTATGGATTGGTGCATATAGAATAAAAAGAGAAATAAAATGCCTTGGCTTCCCTCCCTGCTCCTCCCCAGGCTGCCAGCAGCCTGGGTTGGACCCTTGCATGGTACAGCCCACCATAGATGATGACATGAGCTTCAACGCCTACGTGGTCCTCAGGCAGCCCAGGGTCTGCAGGGTCTCTGCTCAGACATATCCCTGCCCCATCGCAGCCATAAATGTCTTTCCCATGGTCCTGAAGTCAAGTCTCAGAGCAAGAATCAGTGCAAAACCAACACAGTCCTGGAGAGCATGAACAGATGCCAAAAAGATAGATGGGAAAAACTCACATTTCCAAGTGCCAGAGAGGACAATGAGACATAACAAACCTCTTTGTTTGGGACAGGGTTTTTCTTTAGGGAAGAGGGGAGAAAACTGGAGGAGGGGGGTTGGGGAATAATAGTCCACCCCACACCCCATCCAACAGTCAAATAATTCTATTGTGAAGCCAAAAGTTTTTCATATCCAACCATCACATTTTGGTGCCAGAGAACTCCCTGTCCAGATAAGCTCCCTGGGAAGGGACGTGTCCTGGGTTGGTCTAGCCAGTTTTCCTTCCTTATTTTATATAAAGCCCACCACCCTTTGGCTCAGCAGATGTCTAGCAGGGCTGTTTGTCGTGCACACGTGGCTGGGAACCACTCAGATTGGGTCTGATGGAGACTGGGATGGGCACAAAAGATCAGCTGGAGGCTGAGCATGTGCGTTGCAAGAGAGTTGGTCCCAGGGAAGAGGAGCAGGGAAGTGGGATGAGATGTCATCTCACCTAAGGTCAGAGAAATTAGAGCTGCTGCACGCGGGTGGAGATGCCTGCACAGTCGGTCCTCCCCCATGTACTCAGAGATCCCGACCAGCAGTGACACAAAAACCTCTGCTGGCTTTCAGCTGAGGACTTGGAGCGACTGGGAACTTAACCAGGAGCCTGATGGCCTTGCAGCAAGGCTCCCAAAAACCCAGCACAGGCGTCTGGGTGCCTTAAAGCAGCTCTGTGGGTGCTTTCTGGACGGCTGCTGCACATCAAGAAAACACCCGTTACTGCTTGGAAGGCTTCAGGTCATGCAAGAGTCTCTTTAAGAGGGGCTGGAGTGTACACAAAGCTTTGGCTTTTGCTTCTGAAGTAGGCTTTGCACCTATAAAGGGAAATGAGTGGAGACTAGATGGAGTACGTGGCTTTCCCATGGTGACCTTTCAGATCTCCCACCCTGGGGTCTCAGAGCTTGGTCTGACAGCACAGCAGCAAGCTCCAACCTTCGAGCTACAATGCCTTGACCTTGGCCAACAAGGAGTGGAAGCCATTGCAGGAGCACCCACCATCCCCCAGAGTGGCATAAATCCTCTGCTGAGCATCAGCTTGGTGGTCAAGGCAGAGCAAAGCTGAAGAACGTGCTCTGAGGTGATTTGAGGATGAGAATGTGGAGGCATAAAACCTCACGCTCAGCAGGCTGCTGATGCGAGTCCCCATTGACACTTGTTTTAGGAGATGCCAGGTGCCTTCCTGCAGCTATGAAGGGGGTGATTAGAACAGGCTTAGGTGTCTGAGCTGTAGGTGCCTGAGGTCAGGCAGGTGAATCCACGCTTCACCTGCTAAGGAGTTTCCACTTGGGAGCAAAGACTGAGCCAGAAAACTCCCTGTACGACAGCAAAACAACCTAAAGTAAATTAAAAGAAGAGCCTGGAGTGCATTGCCCTCCCAGTGAACTGCACAGGGTGAAAAAAATAAGCTGTCAGTTCAGAGTAGCTGCTATCTCACCCATCACCACTGTTACCTGTGGTGCTGAGTGGATGGATCACACCTGACGGCGAGCACAGCGCTGTCACAGGGTATGAAGTGCTTTCCTCTACCAGTATCATCACCAGCTGTCAACTGGGTTGCCTGGGGTGGGAGAAGGGTGGGAGCTCACAGGTAAAGCAAAACTACCCAAAATGAGCAGGGATTCTACAAAGCAACCCCCCAACCCCCCAGTGTTTGAGGTGGACCTGCATCTCCTCGCTTGGGTGGGGAGCTCGGAGACCACCGATGCTCACCCCATGGTTGTGGCACGAAGCTTTTCAGCAGCAGATCCCAAGAGGACAAACAGTCAGCAGCACACAGCAAACCCCAGGCAGAAAATTACAAACATCAACATATTTTTTTTTTCTTTAAAATGCTGTTTCCCATCCAGGAACAGAACAACACGGAGCGTGCTGGGAACTGGGCCCAGGGAAGGGAAGAGGCCCACGTGGAGCAGAGGCTGCTCTTGCTTAATGGTTATTTGAATTTTCAAAATCTCCCTCCCTTATCAGCAGCTTGGTGTCGGGATTCTGGGAAAGCCTAACCACATTTCCTGGCTTGCTCTTGCATTTTCCCACCTCTCCGTTTCTAGGAGGGAAACCGCCACGGTGAAGAGGTAAAGCAAAGTGCTTGACCTTACTCACACAGAACATGAACCAGGGCTTCAGCCTTTGCAAAAACCTTTTGAAACACCCCTCCTCTGCTGACTCAGAGACCCCTGGTTCATCCCAGCAAGCCTTGCTGAGACATGGCAGTGGGAAAAGGGTTAACACGCTGGCAGAAACTCTTTGGGATGCCAACAGTGTGTCTTTTCCAGCCCTTTGGATGCAAAGGTGCTCTGCCACCCCAGCCTCTGGGGAACCCAACACCACAAATGGGGACGTACGGGTCCTTTACACCTCCAAGGAGCAGCCAAGCTCTGTGCAGGGCAAGTCAGCTGCCTCTGTAAGAAAGAGCATCCTTTCCCTCCCAGCCCATAAGCCCTGTGGCTGCTATTATCCAATATTCCCAAGTGTCTCTCTCTTGCATTGGCATCTTCTCTTAGCAGAACAAGCCCTAAAATGACTCAAATCATATGGTCAGGGCTGCCCTATTGTGCTCCCTGGATGGATGGAACTGGATCTCAAGAGACATGACAGCATTCAACCTCCTGGTGTCCCTTCCCCACTCCCCACAACTCCTCTATCTCAGAGCAAAGCAGCACCAGCCTGTGCTGACACCTCCAAGTGCACCCAAAACCCCCCAAACAAGCAAAACAAAGGCAGCTCGATCATAGTTTCTATGGTGAAAAGTGCAAAGGGAATGATTTCAGCCCCAAAAGGTTTCCCTGAGCAAGATATGAGCTGCTGGAAGAACTTAACCCCGGGTGTAGGGTTAAGGATGCTCCAAGGCGCCCTCAGCCACCCGAGCGCTGCCATCGCCCCAGCAACCTGCCCTGTTTGCATCGCTGTTTCAGGTCTGTTCTCCATCCTGCCAAGGGCAACGCTTTGGTTGCTACGATAACAGGGATCTGTTTTCCACCCGTCCCCGTTCACACCTGATGCTGAAGGAGTTTGACCTTTCCTTCCCCCACCTCCGACAGCTCATTAGGATCAGCAGGAGATGGCAAGGAGAATAAAGCCCGGCGGCGGCATGCGCTCCAGCAGAAGGAATTGGAGCTCAGCTTGAAAACACAGCTAATAAACTTGAAAGCCTGAGCCTATCTGAAGCCAGTTCCCTCAATTTTTATGATAACCCAAAGTGTCGTTCGAAAAAAGCTCAGCCTCTCCTCTGCCAGGACTGGCTTCCCCAGGGGCTCAGGGGCAGGAACATCTTTCTCCACCAGCACCAGGCAGAAGTGCCCTACACACTTCCAAACCCACTGGCTGGACCAGTTTGCTTCAAGTCCTCATCTATCTCTGCCCTCAAAACCTTGTGATGATAATTAACCACCTGAGCAGAGGCTGCTGAAGCCCATCAGGACCGAGCACGTTTTCCTAGCATCTTTTATCCTCCCCATTTGTCCGACTGAACTTTGTGCTTCCCCCAGAGCAGCAGGAATTTCCTGCTTCCTGAGACAGCAATAAATACTTAAATATGCTCAATGAGCTGCTGGGCTTCTACTCAGAGTTTGGAGAATTGGCTCCTTGGGCTCTGCCTGAGCTGCCCATCATCCATGGTACCACCTCTCCCAGCCCAACCTCAGTCCTCAACCTGGTTCTTTTTTAAGTCAAGCCTTGGCAACAAGCTACCAACATTTTTCTGGTGCAAATATCAGTGTGGTGGTGAGAATTCCCAATTCAGCAGGATTTCAGGGACCTGCAGAACAATTTTTGTTGGTTTTTCTTTGTTTTTTTAAATAGAAATCTTTCTCCCTGGTGCTGCTCTACTTCTAATTCTTAATTGGACAAGGCAGGTTCTTTCCTATTTCCAACAGGGCTGTGCAAAATGATGAGATCCATTAGCTTTGCAAAGAGGAAAAAAAATAATAATAAAAAGGCCTTCTCAAATGATTTTCAAATTGTTCCTTGGAACACATGTGCTCTGTGGCAGGGTAATTTTGTTTGGGGTAGTTCACTTGCACTAATTTCCTGTAAGTCTTGCAAGATATATGACTCTATTTTTTGGTTATTTTCCATGTATATTCAGCACTAATTTCCCTCAGAGCATTATTTATGTGCAAAATATCCCCAGACAGTGGAAGGTTGAGGGGTTTCTTTTGTTGGTTGGTTGGGTGGAGGAACAGTGAAGCTGCCCCATGCATCACATCAACCCCATCCACATCGTTAATCAGAGCTGTTCTTCCAAAATACATGGATACCACCTCAAACACAGCCCCAACTTTCCCCAAGGTCCTGACCTCTTGGGATTGTAGTTTTAATTAGTCATTGTAGTTTTGATTAGTCATTGTAGTTTTAATTAGTCATTGTGACTTCATTTCAGTAAACAGCTGTAACTGAATGATGCTGTTTCTGGGAACTGCAAGTTATTGTTGAGAGCAGGTTGAAATGAGTAGCTTGGTTGCTCTGAACATGAGGAGTTGAGATATTTAAAATCTTTAAGGTATGTGCTCAAAATGAATGACAAGTGATGAGGAGGCTCAGTGCCCAGAAAGGAGGTGGCTTGCCCAGAGATGCAGAAGCAGGAGCAAGGAAAAGCTTCAGCTGCTGAGCTCAAAAGAAACCTGTGCTTCAGGAGGGGAGACCCCTTAATTCACATCCTCAGTCCTGGCCCCAAAAAGCTCCACGGTCTCCCCGTGATAGAGGCAGCAGGATGCAGAGAGGTGCTGGGAGAGATGCAGCCTGTTGTAGGAGCATCTCCTGCTGTGCACCACCTTCCCATCACACAGGTTGGATTTGCCTGCTTCCACATCACTTTCCTCTTAAATCCTGAATACTTTCCCTCAATATAACCGCGGTTTCTGGTTGATGTGATGTTAAATATGTGTCTCTTGTGGTTTCAGTTGAGCTGCTGATCTCTGAATCCCAAAGTCCCCTTACAATTGGCTTCCACCTCCAGATGGAGCAGTTCGGTTGCGGTTGCAGAGCTGAGCCTCAACTGGACACCACGCTGCAAAGGGGGGTGTGTGGGGGGATACCCACCCAACCCCCCTTGTCCAAATGCCAAACTGCCACTGCTCTTTGAGTCAACCACTTGCCAAGACAGATGGACAGTGGCCAAGTGATAGCACCCAGGCTTGGTGCATGTGCAATGAGACCCATCACCACCACCATCTCTTGATGGTGACAGCAAGGATATTCTGCAAAGGACTGGCTTTTGGGGATGTCCCAAGCAGGTGATGTGATGAAGGGATCTCCCCCAGTAGCAGAAAGTTCTGGGTTTGTTGGAGAAAGCATCTTGTTCCAGGGTGGATTTTCACGCTCTGAGAGACAGGACTGGAAAGCCAGAAAGGAAAAATTGCAAAACAGGACTGGGAAGGAGGGGAGATCTGGATCAAACCCCACTCTGCTCACTTACAGGAAGGCAACTGGGAGAAAGCATGGTGTGGAAAGGAACCTCTCCAAATAAAGGCAATTTAACGCTAACCAAAACACCCAGCACAGATGAACTTAATCATACTGAAGCGAGCAAAGGTCATTAAATAAACAGCAAAAGTCAAAGTGCTGAGACCAGGAATATATTTAGCTATCAGGTCTTAGGGAGAAAAAAAAATAAACAGCAAAAAGTTATCTGAAGCACTGAGACAAAGAGCAAACAGCAAATACGAGGCTTTGCTGACACATAACGCACACAATGGCTCTTTCAGAAGGCTGTGGGTTAGGAAGGTGATGCTGCAATGGCAGGGGGATTTCCAAGGCACTTTATATGCCTTTGCCTTCTCTGATTTCTTATTCTTCTGCACCGTGGTCCCAACATCACCATAAAACCTTTGAATGTTGGCTGTGGTTGGTATAGGTCTCGATGGCCACGGGCTGGTCCTTGGCTGCTGGCTGACCCTTTGTTTCATCTCCCATTATTGCTGCTGGTTTCCCTAATTGCAAAGCACAGCAGCTCAGGTGTGTGGGTGTCCATATCAACCCCTTGCCACTCTGTGGTATAAAATGGGATATAAACTTTTAACCCTCCTTTGGTTTTCCTGTCTGTCAGCTTGGCAAAGAGGCCACATTTTCAAAGCAGATGATCACAGAATCACAGCATTTTCGGGGTTGGGAGGGACCGTGAGAGATCATCAGGTCCAACCCCCCTGCCAAATGATCTAGGGTTCAAAGTCTTGCTGAAGAATTTCACTTCTATTTTGCCATTGCAAGAAAATCCACCCAAAAAGGCAGACAAGTCATTTCAGCCCTTGAGTAAACCTGAAACGGGGGAGTGAGGCTTTGCACAGAGGGATCCTCGTACCAGGCTCGGTGATGGTGGTGACTTGCTGCGCTCGCCTGGCAGCCCTCTGCATGCAAAAGTGTCTGTAAAACTTGTGGGACCCATAAAATCAGAACTGGCCCCTTAGTCATCTGAAGCTTTTGACCTTGAACCGCTCTTCAGCCTCCTGATGGGGAGTTTCATTGGTTTTAAGAGGACACATGGTGAATAAAGCACCTGAGCCAATCTTTTCCATCACACCTGCACTACAGAAACATCTCTGCAAAGTGGGTGAGAAGAGTGATTTCCCTGAAGTGAATAAGCAAGGGCCCTTTACACCTTGAAACACAGTGTTTAGTTGGGGGGTGGAGGCAGAATTCCTGCAGAGCCCTTGCAGGAAGGATCGTTTGTGGAGGGATCACTTGGAAATGCAAAGGAACACATCTTCCTCTCTGAATCACAGCATCTCCTGGGTTGGAAGAGCCCCTTTAGATTGAGTCCAACCACAGCCTGACCCTGCCCAGCCCACCTCTAGCTTATGTCCTTAAGTACTTCATCCACATGCCTCTTGAACCCCTCTGGGGATGGTGACCCCATCACCTCCCTGGTCAACCTGTGCCAACCCCTGACAGCCCTTTCAGTACAGAAATTCCTCCAGATATCCAACTTAAACCCCCTCTGGTGCAGTTTCAAGCTGTTCCCTCTCATCCTTTCACTTGTCACCTGAGAGAAGAGACCGACCCCGACATCTCTGAAGCCTCCTTGCAGGTAGTTGTAGAAAGCAATAAGGTCTCCCCTCAGCATCCTTTCCTCAAGACTAAAAAGCCCCAGCTCCCTCAGCCACTCCTCACAGGACCTGTGCTCCAGAAATCACATCCATACCAAAGAGATACCTGGACTGCAAACACACACACTCAGCAAAAGTAAGTGAGTAAAAATCAGAGCTAAAAACTCATGGCTAAACTCACCCCCAGAGTCACTGGGGCTGTGCATCTGACCCCTATAGCTGCTTCCACAAGTATTAACTCAAGCTTTTAATGCCAACAAAACGTCTGCTGGGCCCTCTCAATTTCCCCGAGTCATTAGACGGTCAAGAAAACAGCAGGTCACTGGATGCTTTTCAAACTCCCTAGAAGAAACCCATAAAGCCATTTATTCTACACATGACTCAAACCCAGCACATGCAAATTCCTGCTCCCAAAAACATTTCGATGATTAGCTTTGATTAATGGGGCTGCCAGAGGATCATTCATCAGTATTAACCAACAACATCTTTTTCCACACTATTTCCAACTCCCTAGAAGCTGGGAAGTGAACTATATGTTTTTCTTTCTGGATATTCTTTTTTACCCTGTTCCCATCTGCATACTGGTTTCCTAGGGTTTTTTAGGGTTGCCCACAAGAACTGCTTGAATAGAAGGACCAGCACGCTCTGGTTCTCCATCAACAGGGTGTGGGCATCCTTCTTCCATTTGTTACTGAGAGGTTGCTTAGATGCACCCCTTCCTCAAAGGCTGCTCAGTGGTGCTGAGCTTCTAACAGTGATTTTTCTCCCCCTCTCCCCAACACCCCCTTTTTTTTAACCCTGCAGAAGAGAACGGCCATAAAGTCCTGAATTTGGAAACAACTCACAGCATGTGATGCTGATCTCACAAAGATACAGGGTAAGAAAGAGTCAGGCCCAATTTTGGGCTGCAACAGCATCTCACCACCACTAAAGACAAAGGGAGGGCAGAGTGTGTCCCCCACGCATGTGGGACCTTGAGCCCTGCGCTCTCCTGGAGCATCCAGGATAACATGGAAACAAAAGCTGGTGTCCCACATACACACAACAGCAATAGCCAAGATCCCTGTTCTGCCAGAGGTATTCCCTGCATCCCAAATTCGAGTGGGATTCAAGTGCTGGCCTTCACAGGCTGAACATCTGGGTTTCTACAGAGGAGTTATTTTGGGAGGTGCAATACAATTGTGTCTCACCATGGAAGCATCATCATGCTCTAAGAACATATACTTATGTACCCAGAGAAGGGATGGTGCAACCTTTATAGCTGCAGGGACCAGGGAGCAGCCAGAGGTATCCATGGGACCTTCAAGCAAACAAAACCTCACAAGCAAAGTCCTGCCCCAAGTCCCTGGGCACGACAGCACAGCAGAGAAAACATTCAGCACTGTGTTCAGCGATTTACCAGTTCAGGAGAAATAAAACCCAGTTTCCTTACCGTTGCTTGACCAGGTCTGTGCTCCAGCCAGCAGCAGTGCAGCCTATGATGGCCTCAGCGTTGTGTTCTCCCTCCTGCTCCAGTCCTGACACCTCATCTGCTGCCAGACACCTTGGGGAAGAAGAGAAAAAGAAGCCATCAAGAGATTTTGTTAGTAAACAGAAAGATCTGTGTCCCTGCTCCTCTGCTTTCTCACTTATTGCTGTATCCAGGGTTCTTAGCAATAAAAACAGCAACTGAGGGAAAGCACCAAAGATATTTTAGAGGAAAAAAGCTGCAAGGCAGAGCAGGCATCACCTGCAGAGTGGGGCTTCCCAGTCCCCCAGGAAAGAAGGACTTGCCAGCAAGCTAGACATCTTCCTCCATGATGCTGTGGGTAGAGTTAGGGCCCCTTGCAGCTCCCAAAACTTTGGTTCTTTACACAAACACCTCCCAGCTTTTTGAGTTAGCAGCTAGCTCCTCAGGAGAAGCTGTTCCCCTTGCTGGGCAAGAAGGAGTCAGCATCCCTGGGTGTGTTTAACAGAAGGGTAGATGGGGTGCTCAGGGATATGGGTTAGCATGGGACAGGAATGGTTGGACTCAATGGTCTCAAAGGTCTTTTCCAACCCTGTGATTCTGTGAAGTGGTGGGAACACACACCCCAGTAACTGCTAGAGCAGGAAAGGCTGTTCCTCTCCAATGTTACCTTCCCAGTGCTGAATTTAGGCATTCCCAGGATTTCAGAGGAGGCATCAATAAACCTCAGGGAAAGGCAGGACTCCCACCCTGCCTCCTCCTTGTTCCTCTCCAAACCCAAACAGTGGAGCAACCAGAGATCTGCTTGATGCCCCTCCTGTGGCAGGGTCTCCCCAGCCTCCCCCATGGCAGATCTGCCCATGACAATGGGCAGAGGGGTCGACTTGCCCCCCAGCTCCCACAACAGCCTGCCACAGGTCAGCTTTCCACCAAGCTGCAGAGAGCAACCATCATTCTTCTGACAGCTCGGGGAGCGTTTCCAGACTGCTGGACTCGCTTTCTGTCACTGCAGATAGGAAAAAATCTCCAGTCATCCAAAAATGGATTCCAGCAGGCCCTCCAGGTCATTCTTAAACCTTGAGACAGGCCTGGAGAGTGATCATTCCCCTCTTAATCCCCTAAAAACATCCACAGGAATAGCAAGGCGGCTTCCCCCATGTGTCTGCCCCTTCCCCTGGAGCCCCCGTCGCTCCCTGTTCAGAGTTGGGCTGACAAAGGCTGCCTCAAATCTCAGCTTTCCCAAGAGTTTAGTTTCAGGTCAATGAGTCTATGAAGAATAATTGCATGATAGGAATGGCACATGCCATCGCCGTGATGTGATGCTGGCTCCCAGTCCATGCTGTTCCTAAACTGCCTGGATGTTGCCCCATCCTGGACATGTCAGGACCTCATCCAGGCACTGGAAGGCCCCAGAGATGTGCTCAACTTGTGACCCAGAGAGAGTGGTGAGGGGCTGGAATGGGCTGCCCAGAGACAGGGTGGGTGCCCCATCCCTGGGGGTGTTCAAGGCCAGGTTGGATGGGGTCCTGGGCAACCTTGTGTAGCTCCAGGCCTGGAGGTTGGTGTCCCTGCCTGTGGCAGGGGGTTGGAGCTCTGTGACCCTTGGGGTCCCTTCCAACGCAGACCAGGCTGTGATTCTATGACCCTTCACTCCTTTTTTCCACCAATATGTGTTTATATTTGTGTTACCATAACATACAACACATTTATACCATGTGTAAACACACTCCATGCCTTGTATTTACACTTCACATTAAGCTAATACTAATGCAGGTGCCTCAACCACGTAGGTTGAAGTAGGTAGTAGGCAGACAGAGCCTACAATAGTAAGAAAAGCAAAGCTGGTTAGCTACTCCTTCAAGCAAGCAGGCATACCCAGTGCAAGCAGGCTCAGATATGCTTCAGGAGCCATCTTCATCACGAACACACACCGGCCCTTCCCCAAAAATGAGCTGCTGGGTCAAACCATCTCCCACCAAGGCACCACCTCCCACTTTCCTTTTGGTGAGCGGGCAGTATCCCTGAGCAAGGTGCATACATACTCATACACACCCTCCATCCCTCACAGAACCTACTGGAAACCAACCAAAAAAGAAGGCAGCACACATGAACCAGAGAAATCCCAACAAATGGGCAAACCCAGAGGCAGCTCTTTGCATAGATGTGCTTTGTTTTTTTAGGGTTGGTTTTTTTGGCTAGGAAACACTAACAAATGAGGTTTTCCTGTATCCAAACAGCCCTCGTTCAGCTTCAAGTGCTTCCCATTTTTAAAGCCTGTCTGCAGTTGTGTATCTAGAGCTCTATAAATATTTCATTGAGCCCACAGCACGAGCCTTTGCCTTCGAGATCATCCTCCTGCACTTCCTTTTTACTGCTCTTCAGTGATGCTCAAGTAGGAGCTGCCTGGAGCTGACCCCTGGGCTGTCAAACCCCCGTGCTGCGCAGACCGCGGAGGTAGAAGTGATGATAACAGCTAATGGGATCACGTCGCTAGAATTCCTAGAATTGGGATCATCACAGCACACAGCCTTTTCTGCTAGAAACCAAACTGTAAAAGCCTTTTTTCTCCACCCTTTTTCTAATCATCAGCATGCTTGCATAACGGGAAGGAAGCATGATAGCCTCCCACCTCCCACCACAACTGGGTATGGGGGTGTTCCTAGGGAATACTGTGCTGAAAATGAAGATCACAGGATACAAGGAAAGAGAAACCAGGCATCAGCCCTCCTCAGGCACCTCCCTAACTCTTGCTGGAACAAGTGTGGGTGCCACTTGAAACACCCCTTTTCCCTTAATGTTCTTGGAGGTCAAGCGATGGTTTAGAAGATGAAGGTTTCTCCTCCAAAAGGCTTTTTGGAGACCACCATCACATCCCACTGGCACTGCTGGGCGTCCTCAGCTTTAACTTGGTGGTTTCTACACAGAATATTTCTCTTTTCCTCCATCCCTTAAGAACTTTGCTCTTCATTCATGCTAATATCAAGCCCCTCCTAGGACTGGAGCAGCACCTCAGTAGGTCTAAACCAGCTCCAAGGACCCTGCAGAGTTTGTTTGCTCCTGATCCCAAGGGAAAAAAAAAACCCCCAGGTCCTACATGAATGAAGCAAAAGAAAGGAGAGAAAGCATGACTCCAGCAATTTTTATGGTATTCAGCAGGGCTGGAAACAGTGATGGCAATAATTGCCTGTAGCCTCCCAAAAAGTGCTTGTCACAGATTTTCCGAATGCTGAAAACTAGAGATATATATGTTTGTAAGTAACCACCAGACTCAGTCAGCTCATCTTGACCAAATACTCCACAATGACATTATTCCAGAATGGCATAATCCTTAGAGAAAAACCACAGCATTCTTGGACCCCAAACAGAAACTCGACACATGTAATACCTAATACTAGAGTGTACTTTATACCCTGTTTTCCTATGAGTCATTTTCCATCCCACTGTCTGTAGAAAAATGCTCCCCCCTTCTTTTTTTTTTTTTTGTTTTTTTGTTTATTTATTAAAGATTCTCTCAATGGTTTTATTGATGACAGAAGAAGGGAGCAAACGAGGCAGAGATTCGGCATCCCAGAGACCTGCCACCGAATCTGGTCTAACTAAAGCCATCTGCTCGGGACAGGAGCCACAGCCATCAAGACCTGCTGCCAAAAATCTCATTTTAAAGGGACAGTGCTAGAGCTGGGCGGGCTGCAGCCCAGGCTTTGGGTTTTTAAAGCAAAGTTGTGTTACAAACTAACAAACAAACACGTAAATGAGATTTAATTTCTTGGGAGGGGCACGAGACGGGAGCGTGAAGTTGGGTTTGTTTTGTTTGTACTGTCAAAGCCCAATTTTCTTGGCATAAATGGAAACACCCCCTGGGCCTGTCTAGAAGAACCCACGCTGGGCAGCTTTTCAGACAGAGAAAATGGGCAAATGAAACCAGTACCAACCCCCAAAAAGTGAAACCAGCTGATCTAGCCTGATAGGCCAAAGCAACGCTCGATTCAGCCCTTGCCTGAGCTATGTCTGTGCAGCAGAACCCACTTAAAGCCAGCTGAGCATCAGCCCTGTGGGCACAAGGCAGAGGAAAGATAAACCCCCCATTCATTTAATAAATACATTTAATTGTGGTATTTGATCAATCTTCATCATCTCACCAGCTCAAGCCTGAGCTGTCGGGGGTTATTTTCCAACTACATCTCAGAAAGACCTGTTTAAAGGCTGCAAAGTGAGTAGCAGCCTCTTGTGGGGATGCTGCTGGGAGCTGAAGGGTGCTGGATGGAGTTGGGGCTGCTGGGAGCTCGTACAAAGCTGGGTGAACACAGGGTCGGGGATGGGGGGGGAACCCCAGCACTGACAGCAACAGCTCCCATCTTCAGTAGATGTTTAACCAACTAACCCTCTTCATTTTGAGCTAGGGCTGTCAGCTCTGCTGCCCCAGTCTGTTTTGGTGGCAATCTAAGAGGTCACTTGGTAAATGAAAGGCTGACCTTTCCTCCTCAAAAAAAGAGCTCCAAGTCTCTGCTCACAGAGGTTACACTGGGGTTTTGCCAGATGTTGGGACTTTCAGAAGGGAAAGAAGAAAGTTTGCAGATGACACTAAATTGGCTGGGAGTGTGGATCTGCCTGGGGGTAGCGAGGCCCTACAGAGGGATCTGGACAGGCTGGAGAGCTGGGCTGAAGCCAATGGCATGAGGTTCAACAAGAGCAAATGCCGAGTCCTGCACTTTGGCCACAACAACCCCAGGCAGCGCTATAGGCTTGGGGCGGAGTGGCTGGAGGACTGTGTGGAGGAAATGGACCTGGGGGTACTGATTGATGCACGGCTGAACATGAGCCGACAGTGTGCGCGGGTGGCCAAGAAGGCCAACGGCATCCTGGCTTGCATCAAAAATAGTGTTACTAGTAGGAGCAGGGAGGTAATTGTCCCCCTGTACTCAGCACTTGTGAGGCCGCATCTCGAGTACTGTGTTCAGTTTTGGGCCCCTCACTACAGGAAAGACATTGAGGCTCTGGAACGCGTTCAGAGGAGGGCTACTAAGCTGGTGAGGGGTCTGGAACACAGGCCTTACGAGGAGCGTCTGAGGAAGCTGGGATTGTTCAGCCTGGAGAAGAGGAGGCTTAGGGGAGACCTTATAGCTCTCTATAACTTCCTGAAGGGAGGTTGTAGTGAGCTGGGGGTCGGCCTCTTCTCCCGTGTAGGCAGTGACAGAACTAGAGGGAATGGTAGCAAGCTGCGCCAGGGGAGATTCAGGCTCGACATTAGGAAGCACTACTTCTCAGAAAGGGTAGTCAGGCACTGGAATGCACTGCCCAGGGAGGTGGTGGAGTCACCAACCCTGAGGGTGTTCAAGGAAAGACTGGATGTTGTATTGAGGGATATGGTTTAGTGGGAGCTAGTAGTAATAGGTGAATGGTTGGACTGGATGATCTTCTAGGTCTTTTCCAACCTTGATAATTCTGTGTGATTCTGTGTGAAAGGTCTGCAGGAAGGGGTCTCTAGGCATGCTCCAGCTCTGGCTAGCCAAATCCAGCTGATGGTTATGGAGAGGGACTCATCCTAGCTTGCTCCATCACACTCAAGCTACAGAAGACTGACGGTCACCAACAGCCCAACTATCAGAGATCACCAGACAACACAACCCACCCATGGTAATGACTGATGAGACAAGCAACAGCGTGGTCATGGTCTGCTGGAGATGAGATTAACCAGTGGTCATGATCTGTGCAATGAATCAAAGGATCTGCAGTAGATAGGCTCACCTCCTGATGACAACCCTGCTGCTGCCATGAAGCAGCACATTGTGTGGAGCTCTCCCAGCATATGGGGGGACTGGCTGTTCTCATTAACACCAACAATCACAGCTCTGCAATGACAACACTAGAAGTAGCCTTCCTTCAAACAGAGGTTCTGTCTTCTCCAACCTCAGCCAAACAGAAAGAATAAACTCTAAAGCATGCCTTTATATACATGGATGATAAACCCATGACACAACCAAGTCAGCTCTCCCTGCCCTATCAGCAGTGCTGACAGCAGATCCCTGGTGCAAACGTTACACGTTAGCCTTATATTCATTCTTAAACAAAATGTGCAGAGGTCAAAACTAAGTTCCTGTAGGAGGGCACATTTGCTGTCCAGATGGTAACAAAATATGAAGGCCTTTTCTGTGAGGAGAATGGACAAACAGACGCTCTGCAGCCCTAACGTCATGCTGACCTTCATGCTGTACAGTACACACGCTTTTCCCTTCGGGCTTCAGCATCAGAGGTGGAGTTTGGGACTAGCAAAGTGGAGTGCAAGGAGGGTACTGTCTTATTACAGTACCTGGTCTTGCATCACACCAAGCGCAGTGAAGCTCAAGCACCTCCATAAAGCCCTGGTACAAAGGTCAACCTTGGGGTGAAAAGCCTGTCTGCAGCACGTGGGGTTTCCTTTTCAATGTTTGGCACAACCCTAAAATCACTTGAGTGGCCTGTAGAAATAGCAGGCTAGGGGAAGGAAAACAGACCCAGGGCTGGGATCTACTTCAGGTTAACAATATTTCTCAGGATAACCAGGTTAACTGGTTGGTTTCTAAAAAGTACACACAAAAAACCCATCTCATGGTTTGTCTCTGTTGGGAAGAAGCACCAAGGCTCCGTGGAGTAGGTTGCCTTCAGAAGCAGCAGCTTCCCATTTCTAGCAAGATGCTTTAACTGGGGGTTCCTGGGTGGTGCACAGGGCTTAGAGTTTACAAAGAGTCGAAAGAGAAGGTTTGAGGACCTAGGCAACAGTGTCACAACAACTTCTACCCTTTACCACTGACACCACAGTCATGCCAAAGCCATACCAGAGAGGTAGTGGATGCCCCATCCCTGGGGGTGTTCAAGCCCAGGTTGGATGGGGCCCTGGGCAACCTTGTGTAGCTCCAGGCCTGAGGTTGATGGCCCTGCCTGTGGCAGGGGGTTGGAGCTCTATGACCCTTGGGGTCCCTTCCAACCCATGCCATTCTATGATTCTATGATACCTGGCCTTGCAGGAGAAGACAAAGAGCAGCAGAGCTCTCTGAGCTTCCATCCTGCCATCAGCCAGCAGTTTGGAGATCATGCTCCAGGTCCCACAATGGTGAAGATGCACCTCACAGCTTCATCCAGGCTGCTGAGCAGAACTACCCCTCAGAAAGCACTGCCCAGAATCTCAAAGGAAAAAGAAAGAAGAAATAAAAAACTCAAACCAAACCCAACAGGGCCACAGCCCAGAGTGAAAGCGCCTGGGTCCGACGGTCCTGGAAGCAATACTGCAGACTGAAAGCTCCAAACGAGTCCCAGTTGTTTCTGATTTGTTTTCTTGGCCTAATTTCTTTCAGGCTGTCAATAGCTGCATGTCCTTTGCAGAGCCAAGCATAAATCTAGTCAAGTCCTGCCTTATCCTAGAGCAGAGAAACGTCCTGACTGTTATTCTAGCCAGACAGGCATGACTTTTTATTGGCCTGAGAAGAGCAATCAAAACCCTCCAAGCAAAGGTATTGTCCCCATCTGCCACCTCCTCTCTCTCTTCATCCCACAAAAAAGACCAAGCTCCTTGCAACTTGATTTTTCCCAGGTTGAGCAACCAGGTGAGAAGGAAGGTCTCCAGCAGGAGGAGGATCAGCACTCTTCAGCTTCCCTATCTCACTCCAAACGCTGAAGCTAATGCAATGTGAAAACTATTACCCAATCGCAGGAGAAAGCTAATTCTCCAGGACAGACTGAAGCATGCAAATATAGCCATGATCTTTGCCATTTGAAGCACAATGGAAAATTGCTAATAAAAGTTCCTATTGTGTCGGGGATGTAATGCTAACCGCATGGTATTGCTCTCTCCCCCTCCTCCCTTCCCTTTCCCCTCTGCAGCCAAGCAGCTAAAAATGGCTTGAAACTTCCCAGCTCAAATGCTCGAGGTCAAACAGTGATGCTGAAAGCTCCAGAATGAAGGGGTTGAAGACTGTCTACTGCACAGCCTGCCAGGCTGAGGGGATGCTCCTGCTCTGTGCTCTGAGCCCTGAAGCACTGCCTGCGACTCTCACTCGAGGGTGGACATCCCCAAAGTGGCTGGAGGACTCCCCTCTAAGCCCTCAATGCCACCCCACGCTTTCAGCACCATGCCATGGGGTAGGCAATGTGAAGATGATGCCATGGCATCGTCCTTCCCACCCTGCTGCTGAGCCATGGCTCACATTGCCTCTGTCCCATGCAGTGAGACTCTTCCCAAGCTGTGTGGGTGGGAAGGCACCTTGTTTTGGACACAGCTCTCTCCTCCTGCCCCTAAAGGGAAAACATACACATGCTCAGATGCTGTGGTGATGTCTGCTGACACCCCATCCCAGCCCCAGGAAAGGAAGCCCAGACATAGAAATTAAAACCTGGGCCAGTATTTTCGTGGCTGGATGCCTAGAGAAGGGTTCCTTGATCCATCTTTCAGCACAGAGACGCCGACCTGATGGCTTTACAACCCACAGGAGCACCTGCAGCTCTCTGCAGCCTCCTCAAAGAGGGGTCAGTGCTTGCAGGGATGCCAAAGGAGGATTGAAAACCTGACTCCAGGCTCCACGCTTTGAAGGCTGTGAGCTTCCTCAAGTGTTCTTCTGACTCATTTCCTTCCTCCCAGGTCTCTTAAGCTTAAGCAATGAAGAGGCAGCAGCAGGACAGGGGTCAAGGGGGGAGGCAAGAGCAGCTCACATCCCCTGCCCTGCTTTGGAAGGGCACTTGTCTCTCCCATGTCATGCTTTGGCCACAGCATCCTTTCTCCTACCAACATGTCATGAGCATCAGCCTCTCTGGTCCAGCTTCTCCACTGGCTCTTCCATGGGGGGAAAGCAGAGGATTAAACCTGTGGCTCACAGGAGATGCAAAACCCAACACAGAACCTCAGATCTTGACAGAGTGTAGGAAAAACACCCATTACAGGGCAGTTGGGGGCACTTAAGAGACTTCAGCCAAAACTAGTGGCTTCAGTGTTTCAGCAAGGCAGCCAAATGGCTTTATTTCTGTGTATTTGTTAATAATCTCATTATTTACAGGACCCATGTGCTCTCTATTACCTTCCATATTCCAATATTGAAGGGACATCTGAGGCTGGTTAGCCTGTTTGTAACGGGTCCATCTTCAGCTTTTTGGTATTTCCTGGTTGGCATGTCACCAAATCAACACACTCCTCTTTCCACTTTAGAAAGAAGACAAAAAAAGTCCCTCCAAGGGACTGCACTAAGCAATTACCTTGTTCAGCAATTCCTAATGCACAAGCTGCTCTGGGAATTCAAAGGTTTTAAGGCAAAAAGCCCAACCAAAACCCCTTAAAACTGAAAACCAACAAGAAAACTCACAACCTCTTTGATTCCTGCAGCTGTCCACCAGTGGGTGCAGGTGAGGAAAAGAGTTTGGGACTTGGGAACATTTCACAGGAGGGGGTATGTCAGGGGTCTGTTTGGGATGGTGGTGATTTTTAGGAGGCTTGGAGGGTTAGTTAGCTGCAGATGTCAGCTGCATGTTCAAGCACAGGACACGCTGCCAGCACCTGAACCTCTTCCACTGAATCTTCCTCTTTATCTGGCATCTGATGGGGGCTCTGATGGAAGAAGCCATGTGAAGCAGCAGCATCCCTTCCTGGATGCTGAAGGCATCTGCTCCAGCTGATCTGAGAAGCAGCAGCCTGAAAAACAAGTGGTGTTCTTATCTGTCTCCTGTGCCTCCTGAGTGTTACCACCCCACAAGGTGTGGGTTTGCTTTCCCTGCTGGCATTCCTCATTTCATGGTGCTGGTGTCTGGCAAATCTTTGCTGCCAGCATGCTTCTTTTACCCTGAGGATCTCAGCCTGGCTCTAACATCTGGTACTTTCAAAGAGATGTAGTTTAGGGAGGATTTCCAAGCTGTTGGGTTCAGACAGATTAAGTGACTCACTGATGGCTTCAGCACGAGTTGGTGACCCATCCTCAGCCCCAAACAGGCACCCTCAGCTTGGCTGCCTTATGCCTGCCCCTACCCAGCAAAAAATCTAAGCAGCAAACGTGCTCCCTTCCTGACTTCACCATTCCCTGAGGCTGGTCCCGTGGAGCAGCCCACCCTACCATCAACCAACCAAGTGGAAATCCTCTGATCACAACACAGACAGCTTAGGAGACTTATTTCTGCAAGACACATTATGGGACCAACATGCTGATGTCTCTTCTAAAGACATGCCCATGCACACCCCCATGACAGTTTGGATACCACTGCCCTGTCCCCTTGAGAGATAAACTAGAAGCCACCTTCAACATCATGACCTTATGTCCTTGAGATATATCCTATATCCTGGAGACATTCAAGGTCAGGGTGGATGGGGTTCTGAGTGACCTGCTCCAGTGAAGATGTCCCTGCTCACTGCAGGGTGTGACTGGATGGGCTTTGAAGGTCCCTTCCAACCCAACACATCCTGTGATTCTATGATCTTACACATCAAGGAGGTTATGACTGCCAGAGAGGATCCAACTTAGCATAGGGGTTGGAACTCTGTGATCCTTGGGATCCTTTCCAACCCAGACCATTCTATGTGCCCATCAGCTGGAAGCAGAGGGGACCATCACAAGCCCCAGCTCGTGACCACCTTCCTTGCTGCCAGATTCCACCAGCACAGCCAGCCAGGCAGATCTTCTGGCATTTCTAACTTCTCTGAGGTTCATGGGTGGCCCAGAATATGACAAAATCTTGAGCTGTTAGCAAAGCAAAGAGATTTGGGCTGGAGTTCCTGGCTAAAACTGCCAGATGTGTCACTTTTCCTCAGCGCTGAATTGGCAGATCATCACCACTGGGGAAAAAGCTGGAGGGGAAGGAAAGAAAATCAATTTCCCAAGTCACCTGTTTCCTTTGTGCCAGTGCTGTCAGCCTGGGGCTGGAAAGTACAGCCTGAGGATTTAATTGATGCTAAACAGGATCCCTTTGCCACTCTTCCTCCTCCTCTTCCCACTCCCCTCCAGCATCCCTTGACTCGAGCCATTTCTAGGCATTTCACGCCTAATTATTTATCATCCCTAATGAACGTTCTCATGCATCCACCCCTTTCCCTCATCTGTAGCTGGTTTTAATCGGGCAGCTCCATCCTCAGCCATGAGAAGTTGTGCAATCCTTCGCACACATCTGCCACCAGCCCTGCTCCACCTCCACTGCTATTTATTTTAATCCCAAACAATGAGTCCTGGGGACTTTCTCTGCTCTGTCTATTCAGGGAGAAGGCTCAGTCGCTGAAGAGGGAGAGAGGGACCTTGCAGAAACAAGGTTCCAGGCGGATGCTTAATCAACACTATGGCCTCATTAACAGCACAACCCCGATAACGCAATCCTTGCAGCGCTGGCATTCCTCCTTGCTGAGCAGGCACATCATAAATCAAGAGGAGATTTGGTGGGAAAGAAAAGCCCTGCTCTGTTCCCATGTGCTCTGGTGGTACAGTCTTTAGCCCCAAAGGCCTCAAAACTTCTCTGGTTATTCCATACCAGCAGATAATCAACACCTCTCTGGTTCCCAATGGACCGGTCCACAGCTGGACCCCTTGGGCTCCCACCTGATGCAGAATGACCCTGCAACGTGGAGCTGGAAATCTGTGGCAGCCATCAGCAGAGATGCTACAACCAATTCTCCCAGAGTAAAACCAGCGCCTGAGATGCCCCCAACACCAGTCAGCAGTTTTGGAAAGCCATGCTCTGCTTTGCCTTTCCATTACTTGGAGCTTCAAACCTTGTCCCGACAAGGGAGGGTTTGGCCCATTTTTTTTTTTCCTCTTTCTTGGGACTCTTTCTGCCCACCTGTCATCACAATCCAAGCTCCTGCCTGGCAGTAGGCAGAGGAAAAATCAAGGCTAGCACTGCTCCCAACCCAGCCTGCCCCACAGGAGTGCTGGCTCGGCATGAGCCATAGTCCTGGGAGTGCATCCATTCACTTGAAAGCCTAAATGGAAACCCTTTGAAAATGGTGGGAACAAATAAAGGGCACAGATCAGTCCTGCAGAAGGGAGCTCTGCTTGGCAGCTGCCCATCTCACAGGGAAAAAAATAGTAATTCCACAAAGTCTGTTTATTTTTAATTCATCCTTTCTAGGTAGCCTGTGCTGAGTGCTTGCCCTGGGAGGGAGCAACCAGATGAATTCAGGAATGTCATGGACAACTTTCCTCATCCCACACAAATGCTCACAGCCTCCTGATGCTGCTGGCATCCCCTGAGCGTTAAGAGATGAACAACTGACCCAAGGCAGGGAATTGTCTTCTCCTCATAGCCCCAGGTCTCCTGGAAATACCACTGGGAGGATTATAGCTTGTGAGTATCCCAGCAGAGGTTGCACGCTGGAGAAGTTCAAGGGAGAGGGGTGGAGGGAAAGGCCAAGAAGCAATCCAAGAGCACAGCAAGTTTTCATTAAGCCTGACTTCAGATTTGGCTTTCATGCACGTCTCAGATCCAGGCTGCTTCGCATAAAAGGACAGTTTTTTACCCCAGTGAACATCATGGTTTAGATTTACATCAAGGCTTTTGGTTTGAGCCTGTTTTGCCTGCTGCAGGAATTTCTGGGTAAATAGTTTCTCCTTGGGAGCTCTGGAGATGACAGAGCCCTTTTCCAAGAATGCCAACATTTCCAAAAGCCAACATTTCTTGTTGGGATCTCACCTTGCACTTGGCAGCTGGAGGAATTCGACTGCATCTACCTGACATCAGGGAAAAAAAAAACCCACACGGTTTGGGTTCAAACACTAAAGCATTTGGAAACTGGAGGACACAAAGAGTCCCACAGACCAAAAAACCACGAACATTCAAACAACCTCACGTCAAATGCCTTGGTGCTGCTCTCATGTTCCTCAACACAAGGCTCTGCTGAGTCTCTTGAGCTATTTGAAGGCTTGCAGTGGCTCATGCAGGCCAGCCAACACAACTCCCTCAACAGACCCAGTCACTCACGGCTCTATAATTGGAGACAGGCCTCAACAAAGGCCCAGATCAGAGAACCTCCAAAAGCTGGTAGAGGCAGGAAACTTCAAAATACAAACCCAACCCCAAGTTCTTGAACTTTTTAGTGGGGCTCAAGTAGAAATACACTGATTTGTATTTGAAATCTGAACCAAATGGCACGTCAGGGCTTGAACCCATCTCTCCAGCTCCCTTTTCAGCTCCTCTTTTACTTGAGAAGCAGTAGTCTCCCTCCTGACTTCAGGGTACTTATTTTTCCATTTATCCCAGAACAACAGGATTCCTTCTCCAAGGGTTACCCTACAGGGTACCAGTACCTTGTGGAGAACATCTTGGCCCCTTGAAATGAAAACCTTCACGGCAGCTCTGCTGCAAAGGCTGGATGTGGTTTGCAGCTCTGCCTGAAAACAGGCAGACAGTGACTTCAGGCAGATGATCTGGAAACTTGGGTCTTTCTTGAGCTGCCAGAGAGCTTCACCTCCATTTCCTCCAGGACTCTGGGACCTTCGTCATTCCAAAGCCCTTTTAAGATGTCATCACTTCACCAGAGGCACGTCGGTGCTTGAGCCAGGGCTGGCCTGCTGGGGTGACGGAGCGATGAGACTAAAGCTTTGAACTTTGAACAGTCTAGAAAGCCTGGAGAAGCCAGAGCAGGAGCTTACATCACCCTATCTCAGAGGCAAGCAAGCATGGATTCTCCCCAAGCCTTTGCATTGTAGCCACTGTCGGACAGTGATGGGAAGCCAGGATGATGAACGTGTGAGTCATTGCGGCTAGATGGTCTCCTGAGAGGGAGGAGCAAGAGTTTCCTCACAAGAAGTAGCTTTTTTCCACTGTAAATCTTCTAAGCACAGTGATGAGTCTGAAAGGTCACCGGGGCTTGGCACTGGTTTGGCAACTGAGAGCCAGATGGCTTTGATGGGAAAGAGGATCACGCTGTCTCCTCTCTGCTAACAGGCTTCACCTACAGCTTGTCTGGTTCACTCTGGACCAGCTTTCTTCACCTCCTGGCTGCTCTAAGGCAGGCAGAGACCTTCACAGTGTTGGAAATCCTGGTCCTACCTAAGACAATGGGAAATTTATAAGGTCCTACCTAAGGCAAGGGAAGGAGATCCCCATTTGTATTTTGAGAGGGGATCTTCAGCCAATAGTGAACTAGACCTGAATGTATTCTGAGGGATCTGAGTGGACCCAAAGCTTCTGAATTTATGGTGAAGGTTTTAAACACACATACCATCAGTGCTTTGCCAGATCCCAGCTTTGTCTTTCAAATCAGAGGGGTTCCTGATAAGAGTCAGTTCCTTCCACAATAGCTTTTGCTCACTGAGGCCCCTTTTTCTTGCATTTGGGAGAGAAGCATCAACATTAAAGGGCACAAAGATAGGAAAACCTTCAACTGGAAGTGTGGGGAAGATTAGCAGTGCTCCATGGTGGAGCTGACACTGCTGGCAGCAGTGGTACCCGAGAGGAGAGCACTCAAACACTGGAGCCTTGAGCATCCTCAAGAGCAGGAGATAAAACCCTGTGAAAGCAACTGTGCACAGCTTTAGCCCAGCCAAGACTGACCTCTTCAGAAAGGCTGGTGGTACCACAGTCAGAGGAAAAGCCGATTCAAAGCAGAGAGGTTCTCAGAGGAAGGGTGGGAAGAAAAGCAGGATGATGGCGACCACCAAAAAACCCCCTCAAGCATCCCTCAGCATGTCTGTAACACTGATTAAAAGACAAAGGAACAGCCTGGTGACACACAGTGTAATTGTGGCTTCCACCTGACTCTGTGTTTTGTCACTAAAAGTGGCCAAAAGCAGATGCTTAGGGAAGGGATTAAGAAGAAATATATATGTTGTGTTTTTTTCATTTTCCCCAACCAGAATATTCCCTTGGAGAAGGAAAGGGGAAAGGAAAAAGGAAAATAAAGGGGGAAAGGAAAATAAAGGGGGAAAGGAAAATAAAGGGGGAAAGGAAAATAAAGGGGGAAAGGAAAATAAAGGGGGAAAGGAAAATAAAGGGGGAAAGGAAAATAAAGGGGGAAAGGAAAATAAAGGGGGAAAGGAAAATAAAGGGGGAAAGGAAAATAAAGGGGGAAAGGAAAATAAAGGGGGAAAGGAAAATAAAGGGGGAAAGGAAAATAAAGGGGGAAAGGAAAATAAAGGGGGAAAAGGAAAATAAAGGGGAAAAGGAAAATAAAGGGGAAAAGGAAAATAAAGGGGAAAAGGAAAATAAAGGGGAAAAGGAAAATAAAGGGGAAAAGGAAAATAAAGGGGAAAAGGAAAATAAAGGGGAAAAGGAAAATAAAGGGAAAAATAAAGAAAAGAAAAATGCAGCTGAGGGATTTCCTGAGCTGAAGGAGGTGTTGTCTTTGTATTAAACAGGGCTTGGGGGATTTCCCTTCTACAAACCTCTCCATTGTCCCTGGGTTAATAACAACAGAAGAGAGAGAAACACTGATATTGATGATTAGGTGTCAGCCTGAAACTGAACTCACTCACCTGCACCCACAAGCCAGGCCAGAGAAAGGCCCGTTTCCCTCCCTCCTCTGACAGCACAATCTTGGTTCATTAACTGGGAATTTTTTCCCCTGACCTAACAGGACTGCTCCACTGTCCTTGGAAGGATTATTTCAACACTCCAGGCTGGATCAGTTGGTTCATTAAGCAGTGAAGGTTGAGAAACCCCCACCAGGGATTTCCTCCCCCAACGTTATTATTGCTCCTACAAAGCGTCTCCCCTGATTTTCCAACCACCTGCGAGCGGGTCTTGGCTTTTAAAGCAAATGAAACCAGGACCCATCAGCACCCAACCCCATCTGTGGGGAAGTGTTAACGGGCCTTTTGGGGCAGCATTAGAGCTGGAGAATGGTATTTAAAGGCCTTTGGCTAGGAGGGATGGTGGCCAATGTACGGCTGCAGCTGTACATTTTACCCTCCCCTCTCCCCAAAACCCCTTTAATAAGGAGTTTGATGTTCGCTCCACGTGGTTCCCAGCGACACACAACCTGGGCAAACAGGGATTCTCACACACAAAGCCATGACCCTTTCACACAACCCTCCCTGGATGGCATCCAAAGAATGCTGCTGGAGCTTTCTGCTCTGCTGCAGAAATCCCTGAGTCTATTCAGAAGGACATGTCTGGGCAGAAGGCTTGGCCCACAGGACCTGCCTTCCACTCATTTCTCAATCAGGAATTTCTGCCTGGCTTGAGTAAAGTTAATTTTCTTTGCCACTCTTGATAATCACTGTAGAAAACTCAGCACTCTGAGTTATTTTTAAAATTATTATTATTATATCTTCCTTTCACTGGCTTCACACTGCTTCATGTTATCTTTTTTGAGCATCTTCTCAAGCATCTTCTGGTACCATACATTTCTGGTACCAGAAATCCAAACTCACAGAATCACAAGGTTGGAAAAGACCTTTAAGATCATCAAGTCCAACCATTCTCATCCTAAACTAAACCAGATCCCTAAGTACTTCATCTACCCTTTTTTTGAACACATCCAGGGAAGGTGACTCAACCACCTCCCTGGGCAGCCTGTTCCAGGCCCTGACAACTCTTTCAGTAACAAATTTTTTTCTAACATCCAATCTAAACATGCCCTGGCACAGCTTCATGCCATTGCCCCTTGTCCCATCTCCTGTCCCCTGGCTGCAGAGACCCTCGCCCACCTCTCTGCACCCTCCTGGCAGGGCAGGGGAGGTGGGGAGAAGGTCTCCCCTCAGCCTCCTCTTCTCCAGGCTGAACACCCCCAGCTCCCTCAGCTGCTCCTCAGAGGATTTGCCCTCCAGCCCCTTCCCCAGCCTGGTTGCCCTTCTCTGGACTCGCTCCAGGACCTCAATGTCCTTCTGATGGTGAGGAGCCCAGAACTGGGCCCAGCACTCGAGGTGCAGCCTCCCCAGTGCCCAGTCCAGGGGCACAATCCCCTCCCCAGCCCTCCTGGCCACACTGTGTCTGACACAAGCCAAGATGCCATTGGCCTTCTTGGCTGCCTGGGCACACTGCTGACTCATATCCAGCCTGCAGTCACCCAACACCCCCAGGTCCTTCTCTGCCTGACAGCTCTCCAGACAGTCCTCCCCAGCCTGTAGCACTGCATGGGGTTATTATGTCCCATGTGCAGCACTCTACACTTGGCCTTGTTAAACTTCATCCCATTGGACTCAGCCCATCGGTCCAGTCTGTTCAGATCCCTCTGAAGAGTCTCCCTACTCTCAGGCAGATCAACACTTCCTCCTAGTTTAGTGTCATCTGCAACTCCAGACTAGTTGCAACATCATCACCATGCATCACAAACGGGCAGCTAACCCGTGGTGGGAAACAGACGCTACCATGGGATGCTCACTGCAGTACCACTGATTTTTATTAGAGGTCACATCAAAATTGGGTCCAACAAAGAGTTATAGAGCCTAGCAGCTCCTGGCTGGTGGTGCAGGTACCACAAATGTCATGCAAAACCATGTGCAGGTGCAGTTCTGCTCCTGCTCAAGAGCAAATGCAGCATGAGGAGAAAAAACCCCAGAAAAACACCCAAGAGATATTAAATATTTTCATTTTTGGTGGTTCTAAAGAAGCATCCCCTTGCTGAGGCGCTGCCTTCTGGCCATTGCTGCTAGACACATCACAGATCTCAGATTATATTGTTAAAAAGTGATGTCATAGTCATTCAACTAAAAAGTTTGAGACAGGCAGATCTGGTCCCCCACCTCAAGGCAGGGTGAACTGTCTGAGGGATGTCTGTCTGAATTATTCCTGATGCCTGGAGACAGGCAAGGCAGGAGATGCAACGGGGTTCAGAAACTGGTGTTTCTCATCTCCTGGCCAGTATTACCAAGGCAAGCCTGAAGATATCCATAACACCACAGGGGAAGAAAAATAATTAAATAACTTTTGTAATTTAAGAGAAGCTTCCCAATTAATTTCCACACTGATGAGGCACCTCCAGACACCACAATGACACCACTGGGCTTGATTTTTTTTTTTCTTTTTTCCATTTTTTTAATGGAAAACAGCAGAAAAAAGAGAAGCAAAAAGAGGAGGGTGTCCACCCTGAGTCTGGTTTCCACCCAAACCCTTTAAAACAACCCAGGGTTGCAGTGCTGGGACCTCTGAGGACAATGCAGTGTATGGAAGAGCAAGCAACCAAAAAGAGTCATGGGAGAGGGGTTTTGGCAAAAGGTCAACACAGTGGCAGGGTGAATGAAGGGAAGAATGGGGAAAGCAGCTCTTTTTCCCACAAAACTGCCAAATTCCTCATTTCCATGGCAAATACAAACACATCCTGCTATCTCCATGCCTTGTCTAGGTAGCCCTCAAGCCCAGGGCTTCCACATAGCCTCAGACTAGCTAATTGACATTTCAATCATTAGCAGCACACCAAATTAGTGTCAGGGCCTCCAACATCCTTGGGCTGCTGGCTTGTTTTTGTAGCCCTTGTCCCAGGGAGGAGGCCCTGCTCATTGTTAATGAGGCATTTCAGCACCTACTCAGGATCCTTATTGGTCTCTAATGAGGGCAAAGGTGTTTGTGGTATTTGACCACTTGCCTAATTAGTTTATAGCAGAAATGCTCCCTGCTGAGTAGAAGATTTATGAGCTTGAGTTTGTCCAGGAGAGCAGTACTGGGAAGGGAGCTGATGGCTGCAAACACTGATGGTTTCTCAAAGCACAGCTCCCACCTGCCCACTTCACTGCTGGGGAGCTTCTGGGGAGCAGCATCACCCCACAGGGCACTGCTTGTAGCCCCAACTCAGCTACATGAGTCTTCCCTTTGCACCTTGCAAGCACTGGAGTTCAACCACCCCAAAGAACCTCAGCTGAGGTGTTTTTCCAGTGTGCAGCAGAACAGGGTCAACTGCCAACATGAAACCTCTTCCAACACAGTCCTTGGCTTGCAGACCCCTCAGCAAGCATGGCCTGCCCTACCAAACCACTGCACTGCAGGCAGGAACCTCTGGGTGTCACTGGGCACCCCTAGCTGGTGTTGAGCAAGAGGCAAGGATGGAATCCTGCATTGGGAGGAGTATGTTCTTGCTGCCAGGTAGAGGTGCTGGGTACCAGCTGTACCACCATGGATGGAGATGGAGGGAAGACTCCTCAGGTCTTTATTCTCCTCTCCAAAGCCACATGTGGGTCATCTACAAACTCGTTTTGCTTCAATTCTGCTGCACAGCTCTGCCAGGAAGGTGTCACTTGAGGTGGGAACCACCTCAATTCAACCTGGGCTTGCAACATCCCTCAGTACCAACAACGAGCATCACCACACACCCAAGGACAATTCCCCATCCTCAATTTTGGTTGTTTCACGCTGGGTTTCATCACTAATGGGAGAACAATTGGGGCAGAGCTTCAGCAGCTCCTCACATTGAGCAGAAAAAGCCTCAGAAATTCAGAGCTTTGGCTGAATTGCATCTGAAACCTTTGGGACTGGAAATCCCTCATGCAACTGTAGCACCAGGGGAAGAGCTACTATTTGTTGACAACCTCTTGATATCGTGCACCCAAAAAATGTCCAGTGACTGGAAATGATTTCCCTCTAAATTTCCAGCTAATTAGAGGATGTTATAAATGCAGCTCACATTGCTAAAAATGGTTTGCTTTGCTTTCAGCTCTTAGATTCCTTCCTATACATTTTGGAGTAAGATTTAGGAGGAGAATTTCCAGTGAAGAAGTGGTTTCAACCACCCTAAGAATGCCTCCCTCACACGATCCAAAAACTTTCACATCTCAAAAAAAGCTGAGATTAGATAAATAGAAAAAAAAAAAAAAGAAACAAGCCCAGCACATACACACAACCAGCTCCACACACATCCCCATCTTCTGTGAGGGATGAAAAAGAACATTTAACACAAAACATGCTGTGGAAGCTCAGCTTGGCCATGACCAAGTCGATGACCCCAGGGCTGAGCCCATGAGCTGCCTCCCCATGCCCAGCGCTGTGGTCCCCCTCAAGATGCTCTGCTCCCTGAGGGCAGGCACTGGCTTGGAGACACAACCCCCCCTCCCAACGACCTCCTTTCTGTTTGCCTCAGCTGGAAGAGTTGTTTGTTTGGTTTTTAAAGTTGCAGCAAATAGCTTAATGCAAAGCAGGAGCAAACGAGCAGCGGGGCTTGCCAGACCCATCGCATCTTTCCTGCCTCTCCCCTCCAGCCATACCGGTTCCCTTTGCATTTTTGGTTCCCCTCAAGTGTTTGGGTTGAGTTCATAAATCATTCCTGACAGTCCCAGTTGGTAACTGGGATGCCAGCCCATGGAGGGGACTGCAGAAACCAGCATCACTGCTGGTAGGATAAGGCTTAGCTTGACCGGGGTAGCAATGCACCCCCACCCCAAATAGCCTGGTGCCTCCATTCTCCTGTTTTCCCCCTCCTCTGCTCCCAAATGGCACATGGTGTTAGAAACCCCTAGCTACTCTCCAAAATCCTTCTGCTACAGAAATAACCAACCTTTCAGGCCCCTTTTCCCTCTGTTTTTCCCCCAGTATTCATTCTCTAGTCCTTTGCAGGTGCCCATGTGGGATGTCCAAAGGCTGCCCATGGCACTGGCTCTCCCATGCATCATAGAATCCAAGACTGGGCTGGGTTGGAAGGGACCCCAAGGGTCACAGAGCTCCAACCCCTTGCCACAGGCAGGGCCACCAACCTCCAGGCCTGGAGCTACACAAGGGTGCCCAGGGCCCCATCCAACCTGGCTTTGAACACCCCCAGGGACGGGGCACCACCCCCTCTCTGGGCAGCCCCTTCCAGCCCCTCACCACTCTCTCTGGAAAAAACTTCCCCCAATATCCAATTTAAACCTTCCTTCCTTTAGCTTTAATCCACCCTTTAGCATCCCCCATTCCTGGCCCAGTACACTCTACTCCTGCCCCAGCACCATGGGTCTGTCATCAGCTTCTGGTGGTTGTGCAATAGCTTGAGGACAAGTGGAAAAATCCTGCTTCCAAGCAGGAGGTAATGAGATGTGATTCTGTCTGTAAAGGACAATAAATCACCTCTTAGACTTCTCTAGCCTTCAAATACACGAGCAGAGAGCAAGGATGTGGCCAGTGAAGGAAGACTGGAAGGACTGGGGTTGCTTTTGCCAGAAGAAAAAGACAAGAGCTGAAGAAAGATGCAAATAGCAGCCTTCAGATCTGCAGCAGAAAGAAAGAAAACATACTCCACACATCCACTGTGCATAAGACAAGACATGCTTGAAGATATTCACCACCTAAACAACAGATCATGCTTGGCAGACAGCGTCATGTTCCTGAAAAGTCTCTAAAAAGGCACATTTTGGACAACAACAAAGTAAACCCAAGGAAGGCGCCCTCGTTCCCCCAACACCCAGGGCCAGCACCCCTCACCAAAGCTTCTGAGCACCCCCTGGGGCTTTTCAGCTATAATTGTTTTATTCATTAGCTAGAGATCACTGGGTGTTTATTAATAGCCTGGATGAAACTTCACAGCAGTGTAGTAGAGGAGAAGGAGAAAATAGAACAAATAATTGTCTTTGTCTGAAAATTTGGAGGGGGTTGGCAAGGAGGAGGAACTGATGGAGTCTAACGAGGGGGATGTGCAGTCAGCCAGGGGACAGAACTTATACCCAGTGAGGGTGAAGGAGCCCTGGGACAGGCTGCTCAGGGGGGTGTGGAGTCTCCTTCTCTGGAGAGATTCCAGCCCTGACCTGTCCTAGGGACCCTGCTTTGGCATTTGGTTGGACCCCATGGGCTCTGGAGGCCCCTTCCAACTCCTATGATTCTATGATTCATTGGGGACATTCAGCCATCCCCTCTGCTGCTGGTCTATGGGGTTACAATCCCAGTGGAGTTGAGCTCCCTGCCTCACCACTCCACACCTGCAAAATGGGTGCAATGCTACCACCCACCTCTGCCACACGTGGGGACGTAGGCATGACTCATGGAGAAACAGGACCTAAAAACCAGGTGGCATCACTCTGTTTGCAGCTTAACCCTCCCCAAGGACAGACCCTTCTGTCTGATTCCTGATCCACCATGGCACTTGAACGGTGAGAAGCTCAGCATCTCTCTCCTACCAGGCTTTCAATTTAAAAAGCATTACACAGATGTAATTGGATTCAGTCGCTACTACACATGGCATCTGGGGCTGCAGCCACCGAGTCACATTTGATATCAAAGAGATTGGGTTTGGCACAGCCCCTAATGAGGGCAGCTGCAGCACACCCTGGCCAAGAAACTGTCAAAAAATGTCAATCAAAAATAATTATGGAGAAAGGAAAGGGGAAAAAAAAAAGGGAAAGAAAAAGTAGAATTGCCATGAAAACAGACAGGTGATGTGTGTGCCTCATGCACCCAAGGAGGACAAGTGGGATCATCGAATCACACACTGGTCTGGGTTGGAAGGGACCCCCAGGGATCACAGAGCTCCAACCCCCTGCCACAGGCAGCGCCACCAACCTCTAGGCCTGGAGCTACACAAGGTTGCCCAGAGTCCCATCCAACCTGGCCTTGAAGATGGTGATCTGCTCTAAATCAGGGTGAGAGTAACTGATGCTGGGGGGAAGCAGCATAGAGCAGCTGCTGACAGGCAAAGCCCAAAGGTGTGAAGTCGACACAAACTTTGCCTCCTCCACCAAAAAACTGCCCCAACTGCGCTGGTTGCCCTTGCACAGGTAGGAAGGGTGCATCTTTGGAGTCAACCTGCAGTGATAACACTTCTCTGCCCTGTGACATCTCAGCGGCAGTGTTCACTGAGGCTCTGGAAAATCTCTTCCAAAGGAGAAGATCCTTCACCATGGGGAAGGATTGCAAACATCCACCACCAGCACGTGCTAAAGGGGAGCACTTTCCCCAAAAGATGAGAACGTTCTCTGGAAGAGGACCGCTTTCTCCACTAAGAAGCCCGCTTTCTCCACAAAGGGGACCACTTTCTCCACAAAGGGGACCACTTTCTCCACAAAGGGGACCACTTTCTCCACAAAGGGGACCACTTTCTCCACAAAGGGGACCACTTTCTCCACAAAGGGGACCACTTTCTCCACAAAGGGGACCACTTTCTCCACAAAGGGGACCACTTTCTCCACAAAGGGGACCACTTTCTCCACAAAGGGGACCACTTTCTCCACAAAGGGGACCACTTTCTCCACAAAGGGGACCACTTTCTCCACAAAGGGGACCACTTTCTCCACAAAGGGGACCACTTTCTCCACAAAGGGGACCACTTTCTCCACAAAGGGGACCACTTTCTCCACAAAGGGGACCACTTTCTCCACAAAGGGGACCACTTTCTCCACAAAGGGGACCACTTTCTCCACAAAGGGGACCACTTTCTCCACAAAGGGGACCACTTTCTCCACAAAGGGGACCACTTTCTCCACAAAGGGGACCACTTTCTCCACAAAGGGGACCACTTTCTCCACAAAGGGGACCACTTTCTCCACAAAGGGGACCACTTTCTCCACAAAGGGGACCACTTTCTCCACAAAGGGGACCACTTTCTCCACAAAGGGGACCACTTTCTCCACAAAGGGGACCACTTTCTCCACAAAGGGGACCACTTTCTCCACAAAGGGGACCACTTTCTCCACAAAGGGGACCACTTTCTCCACAAAGGGGACCACTTTCTCCACAAAGGGGACCACTTTCTCCACAAAGGGGACCACTTTCTCCACAAAGGGGACCACTTTCTCCACAAAGGGGACCACTTTCTCCACAAAGGGGACCACTTTCTCCACAAAGGGGACCACTTTCTCCACAAAGGGGACCACTTTCTCCACAAAGGGGACCACTTTCTCCACAAAGGGGACCACTTTCTCCACAAAGGGGACCACTTTCTCCACAAAGGGGACCACTTTCTCCACAAAGGGGACCACTTTCTCCACAAAGGGGACCACTTTCTCCACAAAGGGGACCACTTTCTCCACAAAGGGGACCACTTTCTCCACAAAGGGGACCACTTTCTCCACAAAGGGGACCACTTTCTCCACTAAGAAGCCCACTTTCTCCACTAAGAGGACCACTTTCTCCACAAAGGGGACCACTTTCTCCACAAAGGGGACCACTTTCTCCACAAAGGGGACCACTTTCTCCACAAAGGGGACCACTTTCTCCACAAAGGGGACCACTTTCTCCACAAAGGGGACCACTTTCTCCACAAAGGGGACCACTTTCTCCACAAAGGGGACCACTTTCTCCACAAAGGGGACCACTTTCTCCACTAAGGGGACCACTTTCTCCACTAAGGGGACCACTTTCTCCACTAAGAAGCCCACTTTCTCCACTAAGAAGCCCACTTTCTCCACTAAGAAGCCCACTTTCTCCACTAAGAAGCCCACTTTCTCCACTAAGAAGCCCACTTTCTCCACTAAGAAGCCCACTTTCTCCACTAAGAAGCCCACTTTCTCCACTAAGAAGCCCACTTTCTCCACTAAGAAGCCCACTTTCTCCACTAAGAAGCCCACTTTCTCCACTAAGAAGCCCACTTTCTCCACTAAGAAGCCCACTTTCTCCACTAAGAAGCCCACTTTCTCCAGAAAGCCTGGAGTTGTCTGCATAAAACACCTGCTATTGGCTCCTCTTCACTTCCAGCTGCTAAACATTAGCTCCAACTTCTGCTGTGTTTATATCACACGATCTCCTAACTTCATCTTGCCAGGTAACAGCTTGCTGGGGCTTCCCAAGGAAAATCCTCAGTGCCAAAGCGTCGAGGAACGCAGGCTGTGACCTCTTGTTGAAGCACACTCCTTGTCATCTGCCTGAATGAGACTGGGTGGAGATGACAGCTTCTCTTTTTTAAAGCTTTGAAATAAAACACGTTAAAAACTCAGTAGTCCAGTCATTTAATAACTGAAGGAAATCTGAACGAAGCTCCAGAGTCACGCTGGCATTATGGGCTTCCTCTCCAACCCCTTCTCCTGGAGAAATTCTTCCAGCATTGTGGGTTGGGTTTCAGCCTTTCTCTTGAGGTTACCAGCCCGTTTGCCAGTCACACCACTTGTGAGAGCGGGTTTTGCTGCATGGGCATCTTTTCCACCATGCTGGTGACCAAACATCCACCACCTTGGTTTCCATAAGTCACCAAACCCTCATCAACCATCCAGGCTCTCGGGTCGTGGGCTGGATGCTAACGATGGAAGACTCCATCTAGCACATTACCAACATCCTGAGCTGCTTCATGTTCCCCACAGCTGGGTATTAACTTCTCTCCATCATTTTGTGGTTTGTGGTGCTCTCAGAGGAGCCCAGTTGAGCTCTAACAGTCCTGTGTGTGAACAAACACAGCAGGGGAGCAGATAAAGCTATGACTTTTTTGGACACAGCTCCAGAGAGCACAGATGGACCCAGGGAACAGCATCTCCCTCCAAGCCCCCACCTGCTTTGCCTCTCCGTTACCGTGCAGCTGCTCCTTGTCAGGGGCTCCCTGAGACATGGATGTTTCTATTGTGTGCTACCGTCCTTGTGCTCAGCTAAATGACACCCTGGGCCTTTAAAGTCAGTAAATAAAACCACTGAGTGGATGTGACCTGGGTGCAGAATATAGAGTGGGCTCAGTCCCAAGGATCTTCATTAATGATGCTCCACAGTGAGGACAACACAACTTGCGTGCCGTTACAGCCTGAACCGTGGCTATGCACTCCTGGTAGGGATTCAGAGCTTGCAATCCAAGCATCCTAACATCCTGCTGGCAAGGGATAATGTAGAGGTAGGAGGCTCTGCTCTCTCTGCTACAGACATAACTCGCTGCAGAGCATGATCCCCAGGGAGGAGGAGAACCAGAACACTCATTCGAGTTCGCCGCCGCCGCTTTGGAAGTCAAATGCTGGGTTTGTTTTCAGGGGCTCAGAAGGTCAATATTCAAGATGGGTCCAAACCGCAACATTCAGTTCCAAATCCAAATTTTCCCAGTGTTCAGGGGTATGAGGATCCAAGGTTTGGGTTCAGCAGTGAAGTCTGGCCGTCAGTTTCACTCAAGGCGAGGGATGCGCGGGTCGAAGTGCAGCTCTGGTCCAGCTCTAGGGAGAATCATACCTGCCTGGAGCAGGTAGGGAACCTGACCCAACACTCCTTGCACCAATATCTTCACATAGGAGATGCATGGGGGATGTGCTGGGTACCCCCACAGCCCAGGGAACCCCAGGAGGAGTTGGTCAGGAGTTGCAGAGGTCCAGAGAGGTAAGATGATGACTTGGGACTTGGAATCCCTCTTCAATCACCAACTTGCTAAGCAACATATTGCTTTTCTTTTTTTTCCCCTTTCTTTGCCCCATCTCCACTCCCTGTCCCTAAAACTGTGGCATCTCTCAGCCTGAGGGTCATAGAAGTCAATAAATAAAAGAGCCCCAGCACCTGGCTACTTATGTGCTGCAGCAGCCACAGCTCCTCACATGAAGAGCTGAAGATGTTACAAGTACCACTCTCCATACTTGATCTTTTCACCCCCCTCCTCATTTCCATTTCCTTACAACAGCTCATGAGCAACCAGACTGTGATGTTTCCCATACTTTGTCTAAACTCAGAGAAGAGCAAACAAACATTCAAGCAACATCTACTGAGCCCATTTTGCTAATTGGCAAACGAGGCAAAAAAAACCCCCCCCTCCTCCCCCTCCACATTTCCCCCATATGTTCCTGAGTACATCAAGTGTTTATGATACCAACCACAACGCTGCATTAACTGTGCTCCTCACAAGAGCTTAGCTGGAAATCACAACCCCATCCTCAGTCTGAGAAAGACAACAAAACAACCAGGATTTAAATAATGAAGAATTATTAACAGCATCTAGCACTAATGAGCACTTCCATAACATTTTGTATCTCCCAAGTAATTATCCCCATAAGCAACACAAATGTCACACCACGGGCAATCCTGAAGCATAAGGAATAACTTCACAAACCATTTGTCACCCCAGTCTGCCCACTTTTCCCTGGAGAAGACGGCTGCCCATCAGGGAGGAGATGCAAAGCTCTGCACAGCCCTGCAAACCAAAGCAGCCAGAAGCACTGGGCCCATGAAGGCATCACCCAAAGAGACAGACCGGTGCCAACACCCCTTCATGACAAAAGGGAACAGTAATCACATCTGAAATAAGAGGTTTAACAGCTAAAGCTGGATCCATAAATAAGCCAAGATTAGGGATTGCAATTTATTTGGCTTTGTATAATAATATCCAGACCGAACTGGAAGAGGGAAGTTCTGCACTGCATTAGCATCCTGTGCAGGGCCAGCAGTGCCTGGGTCTGGCTGCAGCGTGAGGATGCACAGATGCTGTGCTCCTCAGGGATGCCAGCCCACTGCCCCACTGCCATGCCACGCTGATGGCATCGCTCTGTCAGGGAGCATCCTGCCAGGTGATGGTCATGGATGTAGGCTGTGCCCACAAACAGTCCTACACCAGCCAAAATAGCAACAAGAAATGGGTAAAAGTGACTCAAACCAATTCTATGTGACTCCAGAGGTAGTGAAATAAGGACCTGGAAAGGTTTCCAAGCAGAAGCACACACCCACACCAACTTTTCAAGCAAGACAGATGCCCTTCCCACACACACACTTGGCTTCAGAGCTTGTGCAGAGGGACTCTGGCTGATGTCAGGAGCACCCACATGAAGGGTTCACACACTGGAAGGATCTATGCTGTCTTACCTGTCACAGTTTCTACACACAGAATCCCAGACTGGTTTGGGTTGGGAGGGACCCCAAGGATCACAGAGTTCCAAACCTCTGCCACAGGCAGGGCCACCAACCTCCAGGCGTGGAGCTACATGAGAGGGATCCACCACTTCTCTGGGCAGCCTGTTCCAGCTCCTCACCACTCTCTCTGTAAAAAACTTCCCCCTAATATCTCATCTAACCCTTCCCTCCTTCAGCTTTAATCCATCCCCCCTTGTCCTGCCACTCTCTGCCCTTTTAAACAGTTGATTCCCCTACATAAGTAAGCCCACCTGGATCTCCACACACTTTTTAAAGCACTTTAAAAATGCCTTAATTTTCAGGGTTGCTGAAGGGCCCAAATTTCTGGTAAAGTCACCATAGGTACTCACCACCTCCAGAAATCACTGCCCTATCCAAAGGTCCAACTCAGCACACGAGAAGCATTAAAGCAGCTCCACTGAGGTGCCTCAGGTTCATATGCTGCACTTCAGACCAGCCACTCGCAGAGAGCCCAGAGAAAAACCTTCTCTTCTCCCTAGACTCCCTCCACCAAGTCAGGCCCACAGGATCCCAAACACGCTCTGAGCTGCTCGGTGCCAAGCTGAAACCTCATCCACGAGGTTTGGCAAGAGCCAGGCCAGTCCCCTTGTCTGCCTGTCCCAAAGCCAATGATCACAAGGATGATTATTTAATATTTCAAGCGTGACGGTACCCAGAAGCTCCAGCATGGAGCAGGACTCCATCCTGTGATGCAAACAAAACTCTTTGAAGGTGACAGCTGCCTCTGCTCTGGGAGCTGCATCAGGAGCTTCCCAGGTGCTCTGTAAACCCAGGGAAAAGCTCTAAACCATGAAGAACTGGGCAACAGAGACCGTGATAGAAGGAATTCCTCTATCTATAACCACCACAGCACCATAAGGTTGCTTAAAATAGGGAACAGAGACTGTTTTCTTTGTGGAAATCCTATGTTTATTATTAGTTATGCCTCTGAGTATAAATAAATATGTAATGGATTGCATATTGGTTAATTCCCTTCATTGTGCACTTAATTGCTTCCTTGTTTGCTTTATACTTTCCACTCCGCTATAGCCTCATATTTCAGCATAAGCTCATCCCTTCCACGTTTGTTTATTGTGTCTACATTTCCAGAAACTGAAAGGTCAAGAGAAAATATGATTTGTTATGGAACTTCCTAATACTAACACAGCTTTAACATACAGCACAGGTCCCCGCCCTCCCTTGGCATAGGGATCAGCCCAGCTTCCCTCCCAGCTCAGACACCCACCAGCCCAAACACCAGGCAAGCCAGCTCAGTTCCAGCAAGGAGGCAGCTTCTCTGAAACATCCTCCCTTGTTCTCTTTCCCAGACAGCAGGCTTGTGTTTGAGCTCTCAGCTCACATCCCTGAAGGGGACGTTCTCCTAACCCACAGGACAGACGCTCCTGGGGTAGGGATGCTGCCAAAGCAGATGGCGCCCTGCCAGCACCTCCTCACCCTGGTTTTGTGGGGTCATCCTTGGCTGAGAAATGAGTCTTTGGCCCTTTTGGCACCATCTGATGATGCTTTCCCAGCAGGGCTGGTGGTTTTTGCTACGTGGATGCCTCCATGCATGAGTTGGAGCTGAGATCGCTGTGTGTTCCAGAGCACAGCGAGCACCCTAAGGAGACCCACAGGTTGCTTGGCTGGGGCATTCCTGGACCTGGAGCAGTGCCATGCTCATGTGGTTTTGAATGGTGAAGGTCTTACCTAGCACTGACAGCCTCTAAACCTGTTCCCCAACCTGCAGTGGGGCAAAGCTCACCTCCCTGCTGCACACACCTCACCCACCAAAACCTCCACAACCCTCCTTCGAGTCCACCCTGATCCTTGCTTCAAAAACATGAGGGAGGAAGCTGCAATCCTCCCTGCACACCACACGTGTTCCTAACACCAGAGCCCTCACAGGCAGCTCAGGATGCATGGGGAAGGTGTTTCCATTTGCATTTCATAGGCCATGCATGGCTCCTGCTTCACAGAGACATGGGTGGGTGGGAAGTGTGTGCTGGAGATGAGCACATATTTCGAAGGTGAATGCATGAGGGAAGTCACTCTGAGTTCATTATTGGAAGGACAGAGAAACACGGGCTTTTTCCAATAAAACATTGGATCAAGATGACATCTGGCTCAGTGTACAGATGCACCAGCTGGGGGCAGGGGGAAACGTGTGCCCCGAGGATACGGCTGCACAAGTAGGTGTGTTGCTGAGGGTATCCGTGATCCCTTCAAGCATCCTGGAGCAGCCAGACCCAGTGGCATTGCACAGGGGGATGCCTAGAATTGCACAGAGGTGATTGAACCCTCTAGGAATGAGGTGCTGGGAGTTGCTGAGGTCAGCTTGAACGCAGACTAACCTCAGGCAGTGGAAAGAAAGGAGAATGAGGAACTTGAAGCTCCTGCGCCACACTCCCAGCAAGCAAACTGCATCCTCCCTGCATCCATCCATCCATGCTTCTCTCCCAGCAAGAAGGCATCCCCAGATGCTTCCTCAGTTACTGCTCTGAGGACCAGCAGTCCATCCTGTGGCCATGGTGAATCTGGCCATGTGCAATATCTCCCCACCCTGTCCCCACCTCCAGGTCCCAAACGAGCACCCATTTTAATTTTGTTATATTTTTTCCAAACCTATCCTTGGACTATAAAGCCACCCAGAGATTCCAACTGCCTGCCAGGACTGCTGCCCTCAGTCTGGTCAGTCCTTGTGCTTCTCAAAAAAAAAAAGGGTTGGTTTTTGGTGAGCAACCAGAGGCTTAAAATTCCTAACTCAACCTTATGAGAGGTAAGGAGAAAAATATGCAGGGACACGAAGCAAATTCCTGCCTAATTCCTCGGGAGACCCAATCAATGGAAGACTTCTCCTCTCTGTTTATTTTCTTCCCAGCAGAAGTCCCAGTCTGTCCTCTTCCTCTTCCAAAAACCCGACTGTGCTCCACACCCAGGAGCTGTGACATCAGAGGATTATTTTAGGAAGGCAAATTTGTCCCCAACCCAGGTTTGGTCTCATTCCCTTTCCCTCACACAACCCCAGCCCAACCCCACAGCTTGCTGCAGAGGAAAGTCAAAGCTGGCTACTGAATGCCAAACCTGGAGGTAAAGTGGGAATTTAAAAAAGAAGGAATTGTCTTTTCCAGTAATTTCCCCTTCAGAAGAAATAATATGCTTGGCTTGTCTCTCTGTTGATACAAGGGTGACTCATTAATCCAACAATGTGAGACTGTTTTAAGGTTAATGGCAGGCATCTAGAACTGGCATCATGTCAGTTGGCAGCTTGCAAGCTCAGCTAAAAAAATGCACTTTTATCACTGTAATATATCCGGAATGCAGCCATACCTAAAGGTTTCCTTCTCAGACTCATTCTTTTAAGGTTATTCTCAGAGTTGATTTGCTCCTGGGCTCTGAGCTTCCCTTCAAAATTCGCTTTGCAAACCTTACTTGTGCCCACCCTTGGTGTAGCGTGTTAGAGAGCCTGGTCCCACCTCTGCATAGTCTTGTTTGACCCAGGTTTGGTCTAAGTTATCACTCTGCAGATGGTTATGGACTCAGTCAGCTCACTGCAGGAGCTGAGCAGAGGCAGGAGTTTTATAACTCTCTCAACACCCATCCAGCACCCATCCCTTGGAGTACATCTGGGAGCAAATTCCAAAATGCCTATTGACCTCCACCTGAGAGCTGAAAAAAAGCTGCCTTCCCTCGAGTTTACTAGTTTTTCATGATGTCCTCCAACAAAAACAACAACCAACAGTGGTATTTCTGCTATGAGAGGAAAAAAAAAAAAGAAGAAGGGGAAAAGAAACAAGCTAAAATAAACTACTTCCACCCTTCCTACATCATAAAATGAAAGGGGGAAAAAAAAGCAAGAATATTCTCTCCACGCACGTCACCTCTGAATTTTCCTTTAACTTTTAAAAGATGTTTGCTTGGTTGGTTACAGCCATCCTGTGGACAAATGCCTACATCCTTACTCACAAACTGCTCAGGCAGAATTCCCAGGGAAAACGGTGGGCCAAGTCTTAAAACTGCTTCATTGAGTCCTACCAAAGCAGGGCTCCACTAGCCAGGGACATGCAGGGAGCTGGAAACTCAGCCCCCTCAAAGATGGTCAGGATGCCTTAAACAAGAGAGGAGAATGGGGAAAATAATAATAATAATAATAACAACAACAACAATAACAATAATAATAATAATATTCTCTTTTTCAGCATCAAAAGCCTCTCCTCATGCCTAAGACCATTGCTAAGGACTTGGAAATGCTCTCCTGCAGTGCTGCAGACAGGCAGAAGGGTGATGCAAGCTGGATGGACTGAGCACCAGAGTGGGCAGAGCAGGACCCAAGACCCATTCAACGCAGGGCTTGTTTCCAGCAGTGGCCAAGAGCCATGGGAAGAGTATAAAAACCAGAAGCATAAAGTGACACTCCCCCAATATACTCTATCAGCCTCCAGCTTTTTTGCATCACCGAGCTGTACCATGCCAGGTACTTTATCTTTGTAGTTATTAGCCCTTGGCTCAAGCTCTTGCCAAGGTCCATATGGGGCAAGTTCTCTGCTGGGCTTCCAAATCCCAGAACCACACGTAGCTTTGAGGCATGGCGTAACCCCGCTTGCGAAAGTGGCCCGATGAGCTTAGTATTAGTCAGGTTAGGCCTCATTAAACATCTGCTTAGCATTTGTAGGCCCAGGCCTCAATGCTGAGGGTTGTTTTTTTCCAAAGATAATGATCCTTTTTTCCGTCAGATTCCCAGCGACAGCACAATACATCATTCTAACCGTGGGCAAAGCTCTCCAAACACAAACCTGCTGCAGGCCTTTCAGAAATGTGCATCATATTTTAATCAGGCCTAGAATACCAAACTTACACACCTCTAAGCGGAAGAGACAAGTCCCAGGGATTCAGGATTAGAAAACACATCTGCTGGAAGGCTTTTGGAAAACTGGCCTCCATTTATTAGGTTCGTGGAAGCTACAAAAAGCAAATAAACTGAGTTATCTCTGCTTTCCATCTCCTGAAATTTTCCAGTGTTATTTGTCTTGAGGAATGGGCCACATCATATTCCTGGGCTTGTCACGCTGGGACATGCATCCACCTGCCATAAACCTTTATTTTACTGAACCCCATTAACAAAGGCTGCTCGTTAACAGCCCATCTCCACAGTTCTCCATCCACCCACCCGTGGCTGAAGGAGGACCCCGTGGCAAACTCCCACACTCACTGGAAACATCCACTGAGGAGAAAGCTCAGTTCACTTTCTAGAGTAAAGTGGTTATGTCAGAGTGAATGGAGAAATAGGTTGTCAAGAGCCTGGAACTGCTGCCTCTGGAAAGGGGCACAGTTTGAGAGGGGACATCATCACATGTTCACTCACCCCTAACCTTGTGCTCTCCCTCACAGGGAGATGGTGGTCTTTCTCCACCCCCAGTAGCAAGAGCAGACACCAGGAAGGTACCACCAGCACAACTGGGGCCCTTTCTAACAGGTGGCAATAGCCCACGTGCAGGAGATGGTGCCAAGGAGGCAGAAGTGGCCTCCAAGCCACAGCAGGGAAGGCAGTGGCTATCATGACACAACACTTACCCCCAAGCAGCCAACACACACCTCAATACATTCCATTCTTTGGGTTCCACCACCCTCTCTGCCCCTTTTCTCTGGTGCAATATTTAAAACACTGATGCTCAACCAGAACTCATGGGTGTACCTGCAGCAAAACCAAGCACTAACAACTATACAGCTACTCCAGAGTGGATAACAGCATCAGATGGATGGGGAAGAATACAATAACTCCAGTAACACCTCCATGGTGTGTTAAATCATGTAAGAACAGACCGGTTATGGATGCAGTTCATGTGGTGAAGCATGTAAGAAAAGCACACACCCAAGTCCTCCATCAGTTGTCACTTTGGAGACCACATCAGCAACCTGATGATGGTGCCAGGTGTTTTCAAGCTCCACCACAGTGGGAACCTGCCCAACTGTGGTCAGACATGACAGCTACTATCACTTACTAAACACATCACCCATCTGGAAGGCAACAGCACCAGGTGCCACGGGCAGAGCCACGCACAAGCACCTCACCCTCCCCACTGTCATTTTCCTGCACACAAAGGGAACTTCAGCTTTGCCACAACACCCAGTTGAGAAGGAAGCCTGTTCTGCTTCAGAAACCCTTCTACTGCTGCAGCCCCCAGCTCTTGGAGAGGCTGGGAGCGGAGCTGGCTGACGGCAGCAGAGGGCAGCGGTTGATTCACGCTGGCCAATCTGTCCTGACAGAAACATAGACACGTGTTCCTCATAACTCTGCCCTAAACTACAGGCACATAAGGTCTTAGATTTACCAGGTGAAACCTTTCAGCTGAGACAGTAGGTGAGGCTAAAGGAGAGCGCAGCTGCCCTGCCTGGATTCAGGGATGGCAGTGGTGCAGGCATGGTGGTTACCCACCGCTCCCACCAAGGCAGAGGTTGGTGCTGGGGGTTCCTTCCCTTTTTGTTACAGTTCCTACTCTGGGGATGCTGCTTCAGCCCAGGCAAAACAAGATGAGAAAGAAAATTTAAAAACAAAAAGGAAAGAAAAAAGACACGCTCCAATGATGAGCTGGTTCTTACGTGCTTCAAAAGTCGAGGGTTTTATAAAAAAACCCCACAGAATTTCAAGGAAACCCAACGTTTTCTGTGTTAAGTCAAACATCCTGGCCAGTGAGAGCCCTAATCTCTTTTGCAATTGCTCTTAATTACATCTTAATTAGGGTAGGAGATCCAGAAGCTTCAAACCCACCCCAAGTGTCTTTCATTCAGAGTGAGGGTCTCCAAGCAAAAAGCCTCACCAGCAATCGATGGGCCTGCTCCTCCTAAAGCCCACCAACGCTTCCCCTTGGCCATCCTCCTCCTCTAGCACACACAAGGCTGAGATTATACAGCCATTTCCCTCTCGGTTTATGAATGGCTTTTATTTTTTTAGTGCTGTTCCTCCCCAGGCCAGAGAGTCCTAAGAGGAACAGAAGTAGAAAAGGGACAATTAAAGGCTTTTTAGCAGCTCCAGAAAGCCAGGCCACCGACCATGCTAATCGCTAACAGCTTTCCTTGCTATCCCTCTCCTTTCCCTGCACGTGAAGGCAGTGTACTGAAAGCAGAGCTGACAGTGCAGGGGAGAGGCCAGCTGAGGAGGACCAGCTGCTCTGCCGGGTGTCCCACACCGCCCTGGCCAGAGCAACGTGGTCCAGATCCTTCATCATCCTCGTGCTCCTCCACTCCAGCCCAGAGGCTCTCATCCACGCTGCCCGATTCTCGGCAAAGCCCAGACCTCCCACATCCAGCTACCCAGCCACGTGTGGTTTCCCCTCCAGCCTCACCCCCCCGCCTCCTTCCCCTATGCTGTCTCCTCTTCCAGCCCCACGTCTCCCCATACACACCAGCTGTTGTCCTCCAGCCCAACGCATGCTCTTCTGTGTGTCACCCTGACATTTGAAGCTTCAGCTCCTAAGCTGACATCTCAGCCTTGACCTGCGGCACCCAGCAGACAAAGACCAGCTGTAAAACACTTCATCCCAGACGACAAACCCTTTTCTAGAATTTAAAAGGTCAGGAACCATATCCATCTTGTTGCACAGTGCATGACATCTCGCCATGATCCATGGCCAGACCCTTCCACCACTGGCATTTCCACAGCATGACAAGAACACTTCTGAAACAGGACACTGTTCTAGAGGGATGCCTAAGACTTTTTGGAGGATGCTAACCCAAGTACCACACATCCTACGTTCTCAGAGCTCATTTTGGTGTGTGCAATGGCTTTCCCTTTCACAATTTGGCCCCTTTTCCCTCCTGGCTGCGTGCCTGTAGCTGGCAGTTCAAGCATCCCAGTAGATCCATAAATAATTCAACAGCTTGCTAAAAAACGTGATCAATCATGTTTATGGTTCTGAAACATGCAGAAAACATAGGCAGAGTCAGAGACCCAGAGTACCAGGAATAAGTCAGGAGAATTCGGAGGGGGGGTTTATCGTAAGGCAAAGCATCAGAGAAGCCAGCTGCAACAGCACTGAGCTGTTCTAGAAGGAGGGAGGAAAAAAACCATCCAACTTTTAATTAAATCTTCAACAGAATAAAATAAAAAAAAGAAAAAAGAAAAAAAAAGAAAGAAGAAAAGCTTTTCCATTTCCAGATGAGAACATTTTAGGGCCCTAAACGTGACAAGTTCCAGCTAGAGTAAAAGCCTTTTTACACATCTTCCAGTAGCATATGCTTTAAAAATCACACAAGAGGAAAGCATGCATTGCCTCTGCTATTCTTGCCTATTTACTTCCCAGCTCTAAGAGCAAAGTATGCCACAGAGACAAATTTCAGCCATCCTCACAGCTACTGCTCCTCTGCTGATATGCAAATACCCATGCTCATTCGTTCTCTCTTTCAAGTTTATTAGCCTTCTTTCCACATCACTGTTAGTTTAGTAACACCATCCCAACCAGAACTCGTCATTCCACGGCCTGCACTCTGCAGATATTGGTGTAAAATTAAAAGACTGTTTTCTTTTACAGAGATCTCCAAATCTTTCTGGCAGGGAGATCATCTGACAACCGGCTGGGCTCCAGCCCATGCTGCTGAGTGCTGGTTTCTTTTCAGTTTTCCCTTTCTTTGGCTGTTGAGCTGGATGTAGTGAAGAGAGACTGACTTTTTTATTTACATATCTCATCTATATGTAGAAGCAGGGTCTTATGTTAGCAGGAGGAGCACGCCAGCATTCCAGACCTGCTGGTCATGCACGCTGGAGAGGTCCCTCCCTGAGCATTGCTCGCAGAACCACCCACCTCCAACTTTCTGCAGCTTTCCATCAGTGGATTAAATGGTATTGAGGAGGATGATACAGGCAATGAAGGACTTTGGGATGGAAGAGATTCATTTTAATCTTATTTTTTATTGTTTTATATTATTTCTAATGGTTGCAAGTGCAGGTATGTTCACAGCGAAGTGTCTCATTCAGTTTCCAAGGGCTGGAGCAGGAGAATTACAGAATCACAGGGTTGGAAAAGACCTTTAAGCTCATCCAGTCCAACCATTCCCATCCTGTGCTGAACCAGATCCCTGAGCACCTCATCTCCCCTCTGCTAAACACCCCCAGGGGGGTGACTCAGCCCCTCCCTGGGCAGCCTGTGCCACAGCCCCACAACTCTGCCAGGGAAGAACTTTGCCCTTCCAGCTGAGCTGACCCTGCCCTGGGGCAGCTTGACCCCATTGCCCCTTGTCCCATCTCCTGTCCCCTGGCTGCAGAGACCATCGCCCACCTCTCTGCACCCTCCTGGCAGGGCAGGGGAGGTGGGGAGAAGGTCTCCCCTCAGCCTCCTCTTCTCCAGGCTCAACACCCCCAGCTCCCTCAGCTGCTCCTCAGAGGATTTGCCCTCCAGCCCCTTCCCCAGCCTGGTTGCCCTTCTCTGGACTCGCTCCACGACCTCAATGTCCTTCTGATGCTGAGGAGCCCAGAACTGGACCCAGAACTCGAGGTGCAGCCTCCCCAGTGCCAAGTCCAGGGGCACAATCCCCTCCCCAGCACTACTGGCCACACTGTGTCTGACACAAGCCAGGATGCCATTGGCCTTCCTGGGCACACTGCTGACTCATATCCAGCCTGCAGTCACCCAACACCCCCAGGTCCTTCTCTGCCTGACAGCTCTCCAGCCAGTCCCCCCCAAGCCTGTAGCTGCAGGGGGTTGTTCTGTCCCATGTGCTGCACTCTGCACTTGGCCTTGTTAAACTTCATCCCATTGGTCTCAGCCCATCAGCTGATTCCTGCTGCTCTGTTGGGGAAGCTACATCAGACCTTAAGAAAAATCTCCCTCTGATAAAACATAGTAGCAAACCTCCTAAGAGAGGTTTTGAATGCTTAAGTACCTAATATAACTCCACCACTCACCCACGCTGCAAATCAAAGACAGTCCTTGGTCCTCTTCTGCCCTGTCCTCACAGTGCTGCTCTCCTCGCAGTGATGGAGTAGGAGAAGGGCTCCAAAGTAAGAAATCAACTGGAATACCCTGAGTTCTTTATGCAAAACCTCTTCCCTCTGAAGCAAATGATCCTAATGCAACATAAAATCAGCAAGAAGAGTGCAGCTGCTGGCCAACACCAGGACTTCCTTCTTTGCATGGAAGCTGCCAAACAGCTGAGGGGAGCAGGACCAGCACTGAGGACACTTTGGATTACCCATGGATACACCCAGCTCTTGAAAGGAGTCTTTCAAACCAGAAACTTAATTTTACCTGGCTGTAAGCAGGTAAAAATTTTTCCCCCACAAAAACCTTCTGATTTTTTTTTTCTGCTCCTTGTTCCACCTTTCTCACTTGATGCCCAGGACAAGCCTTTCTGATTCAACTCCATCACAACACCAGGAAGCTCCCAGAAGCGTGGCCTGCAGCTATGAGCTGTAAGAGACATTTCTGGCTTAATCACAGCTCTGATAAACCACACAGCAAGAGCCCATGTACAGCCACCACCTGCCCATGATGCATGGCTCTGCATGGGTGCATCAAAAGAAAAGATTTCCATAAGGATGCAACTGCTTTTTAATATCCTCAAGTGTCACCCTGCAGCCAGTATGGTCCAGCAGCAGGGAACTGCTGGATTTGCAATCAACCAGGAACACACTGATGCTCCATGATAGTATTTCATGGGATCCTGGGATAGTTGAGATCCCAGAGTTAACTCACAGCCAAGAAACCAACCAACACAACAAAATCCAAACCCCAACCAACAGGTATAACAGGTACAATCAGAAAACCCCAGCCTCTGTTATCAGCACTGTAAAGAGAAATACACAGGCAGCAAAATGAGGAAGGGGACATCAGGGGTCTGCTGTGAAGCTCTCTGCAGGCTTTTGAGGAACTGCTTTGCTACTTTATGAAGGTTCTCCCCATGGCCAGAAGCAGATGTAGAGGGTTAGAGGAACACCCAGTTCCTCTTGTGCCAGTGGGAGAAGAGCTACAGAAGCACACTGACATCTCAGGGCAAGGACCATAACAGTACCTCTGGGGTGAAACCTGAGTATCAACATGCCCTTGTCCCACCAAGGAACAGGACTGGCTTATAGGTCTGGCAAAAACAAAGGAAAAGGAACAAGGGGAAGAAGGAAGGGGAAGGGGAAGAAGGAAGGGGAAGGGGAAGAAGGAAGGGGAAGGGGAAGAAGGAAGGGGAAGGGGAAGAAGGAAGGGGAAGGGGAAGAAGGAAGGGGAAGGGGAAGAAGGAAGGGGAAGGGGAAGAAGGAAGGGGAAGGGGAAGAAGGAAGGGGAAGGGGAAGAAGGAAGGGGAAGGGGAAGAAGGAAGGGGAAGGGGAAGAAGGAAGGGGAAGGGGAAGAAGGAAGGGGAAGGGGAAGAAGGAAGGGGAAGGGGAAGAAGGAAGGGGAAGGGGAAGAAGGAAGGGGAAGGGGAAGAAGGAAGGGGAAGGGGAAGAAGGAAGGGGAAGGGGAAGAAGGAAGGGGAAGGGGAAGAAGGAAGGGGAAGGGGAAAGGGCTGTGCTGGTGGGGACACAGAGCCTTCACCCACTGTCTTGTGCCTGGGAGATGTGTGTTAGGTGAAGCAACAAAAGCACATAGCAGGAGATGGTGTCAAACCCATCTTCCTGGCCGTGAGGAGGGTGCCTGCTGCGAGCCACGCAGTGCAAAGCTGTTTCCAAGATGTAATTGCCTCTGGCACCTTTTGTGGGAGGGATGGGTGTTTGGAGGGTGCCTGTAATTCAATTGCCTCTGAAGGATGAAAGAGGCTTTTTTTCCTCCTTCAAAAACAAAACCCCAAACCAAAACAAGGGGTGGGGGTGGGGGGGGTGGGGGGGAAGGAACAAAAAAGAGAGAGAAAAGCAGAAAAGCATCCAGGTAACAGTTTCCTTTGGGAACACAGTCCTCCAAAATGTAGGTGGTAGCACAAACACATATCTGGGGAATCTATATTGAGAGCTTGGCCATGGTGAGCTTCCATCCAAAACATGCCTTATTGCTGTTGGGCTTGGAGGGTAATTGCAAGTCCAAAGAAAAGAGAAAAAAAAAAAACCCTCAATGGAACTGAGCTTTAAAGACAGTAACTTCCAAATGCTATTTGGACACTGGCAAGCACATGCTCCATTTCAGACTTGAGGAGAAGAGAAAACAAACATGCCACTACTGGGAACACACTGGAGGTCTTTAGCTGGGGATATAGAGAGGAAGCTCCCTCGCCAGCCCACACAAACACACAAGCTCACACAGTTGGATCAGTCACTTAGAACAGAAGGAAATAGTAAGTGCTTTTGGAGGTGGATGCTAGCCTTGTATCTCCAGTGACCCACCCCATCACATAGCCTGCAGTGACTCCAGGGCATGGGAACTGCCATCCAGGAGAGCCAAGGAGCAGGTTCCCTGCCAGAGAGGAGCTGCAGCATCTCTCCAAGCTGGACATCACCCACATGAGGTATTTTGCATCATTGTGTGTCTGCTCCTAGATGGTGGCAAGCATAGAAGCATCACAGGTGCTGCTGAGGAAGCTACACATCACCTACCCATAGTATAAGTGAGGGATTAGTGACATTTCACATGCTTTACAAACCCATGCAGCGCTCAGAAAACCCCATCACAGATGAGCTGAGTGAAGGAGGAGACTGGTGAATGAGACCCGCTCTCTTTTATCTTGGTTGGAGAAACCCAAGAGGTAGGAGACCGAATTTCTGCAAGGACATAAGGGACCAGCATTGCCACCCACTCTGCCTTGAGCCATGTCTGAGATGTGTCCTGTTCTGTGCTAACCATCAGCCAGAAGTTGAGCTTTGCAGTAAAACCTCTTCCATCCTTCCTGCCAGGTCCCACCGCTGCATCCTCCCCCTGGACCAGCCTGATGGCAGCACTCAGCACCCCTTTGATCTCTGCTGAGGGTGGGTCTTGGGGGAAGAGCAGGGGGGGTCAGAGGCTGGATCTGAAGGTGGTATGTGGGGCAACAGCTCCCCCAAAGGGTTTATTCATCCTTAACCCATCAGCAGGAGCTGGCAGGAGGCTGCCCGCCTCTGCTCGCCGCCTGCTTGTAATTAGACCTGCGAGTGCACCTCTGGCAGGTCATTTTATTTCCCTCCTCCTCCTCATATGTTTTTTATAGCCCCACTGGCAAAGCGTTTGACAGCTTCACAGCTTTCAATGTGTTCAGCTGGGGGAGGGAGGGCAGTGCTGGCGTCTCCATTTCGCAGCAGGGGCAGAGGAAAGGGAGGGAAGTCACGAGGGAAACATGGGCCAAAGCAGAAAATGGACTTGGATCCCCCCAAATCTAACAAGCCACTCCACTAAAGCAAGGGATAATCTCCCTCATGAAGTCCAGCTACCATTACCAGCAATTAAACAGCTTGAGTCTGTTGTTTGCAAGGCTCTGGCACAGAGGAAGCTGTGGAAAATGCTGTGCAGTGGTGGTGGGATCTCTGGATGCAGCTGGTATGCAGCTGGGGTATGGCTCTCCAACACAGTGGTCATCACACCCTGACCCTGCCAAGTCATTCCTCCCAAGCCCGATTGCATCTTTGGCTGTTGTCAGCATTTCTGGGTTTGTTTTCCACAAGCATTGCAACACAACTGATAACGCTGCTGCTGCTACTTCACAGGGCACCCAACACGTACAGGGATGTCCACAGAGAAAGAAAAGGGAAAAATAAGATTTATGGGATGTTTTACTCCTGTAAGATGGTCAGTTCCCAGAATATCCTTAAAGGAAAACCCCCTTCTCCTTTATTTCTCAACAGGAGCAGACTGGGAGTGCAGGGCCTGTCTCTGCAAACAGGCAACCCTTCCACTACCACAGGGATGGGGAGCAAGGTAAGAGAAGGAAGAAGCAGACCCCTGAGAGTCAGCAGCATCAGAGACTTCTTTTGAGAAGAAAAGCAGGTGGGAACTCTGTATCACCTCCTTTGCCACACTCCCTGGGCCAAGCACAGCTCTCCACAGCTTCACTGCAGACCATGAGGGTCTTTCCTTGCCCTCTCCCTGTAGCTCTGTGCAGAAACACCAGCCTTGGTACTTGCCCCTACCACCTCTCCAGAGGATGGACATGATGAGCCATGGCTGTTTCATCAAATCTGGTCACCTGAAGGTGGCACTGAAAGGTGACACTCCAAATAAACCCAGAGAGCAACTCCAGGGACCTGCTGGGCTTATGTAGAGATGGACAGGTGATGATTTAGAAGTGGGAAGGGTACAACAAATTAAGAAACCATAATTAAGCACTGCCATACACAGCATATTTGCTCCAAGATGTGCTGGAGGGCCAGCAATCTCCTCCTTGCCCACCACCTCTCACCATCAGTGCTGAGTCTGGCTCCCATGGCCAGGACCCTTTCCTCTCACCCACTCAAGGGGAGCACAGATCTGAGGCTGCTCTACTCCAATAAAATAAAATGGTACATGACTGGCTGATCCTGCCTATAATACAAATGACTTGCTAGAGACCAGCAAGAGATTTTACTTCCTAAAACCATTCCCAGCCATCCTAGGAAGGGTAATTCCCATTCGTCAACTTGAGTTTTTCCTGGCAGCACCTTCTAATTTCTTGGAACCAGTTTGTGAGTTGAAGCAAACAGATGTGTACGTTAGCAAATCCAACTCCTGCACACAAGTCAGGTGTGAGAGCTGATCAAAAGCCTCCTAGCAAATGTCAGGCCTGCGTTTGGATGACAAATTAATTATTTTTGATTAATTTTTTTTCCCCCCCCAAGTGATCCATTTCCCCAGCAGATATTAACCATTCATCAAAAAAGTTGGGAGCACATAGGTCTAGGCATTGCTCTGTCACATTCTGTTTCCTCCAGGAGAAAAATCCAAGCCTTGCCTTGGGCAAAACCCTTTTTCTTTTACCTCTATTCACAGCATCATCTGCATATGTCACCACTAAACTGTCCTCTACGAAGCTGGAAGAAACAGAAGCAGCAGAGTTAACGCTGAATTGTTTTAAATCCCCTTTTCCCTGAGCACTCCCCACAAACATCTTCTATTAACCTCATGCCAACGTGTCATATACCTGAAGAGGCCTACAAGGAAGCTGAGGAGGGCCTTTTTAGAAGGGCCTGGAGTGACAGGATGAGGGGGAATGGGTTTAAATTGGAAGGGAGGAGATTTATATTGGATATTAGGAAGAAATTCTTCCCTCTGAGGGTAGTTAGGCCCTGGCACAGGGTGCCCAGGGAGGAAGTGGCTGCTCCATCCCTGGAGGTGTTCAAGGCCGGGTTGGATGTGGCCTTGAGCAGCCTGGGGTGGTCAGAGGTGTCCCTGCCCATGGCAGGGAGTGGGACTTGATGATCTTTGAAGTCCTTTCCAACCCAAAGCATTCTGTGAGTCTATGATATCCACCTTAATGACACAGCCTGGGTGCAATATTGTGTTGTTTCAGCGACTGCCAGGTACCCTGGGAGAACTTTCCACCTCCTCCCAGTGCAGCAGAGACCCAAATAAACCTGGCCATAGCCTGATGGATGGGATGTGGAGGACAAGTCAAGGCCCTGTGCTGGCATCCATCCACGGCAGCAGAGCCCAGCACAGGCTGGTTTACAGGATCAGTTCCCTGTGTTGCTCCACTCCTAAGTTGGCATGGGGCAGCATCGCTCTGCCCACGCATGCTCATGCACTGATGAGGATATTGGGCTCTGTTTTCCCCTCCCAGGGGACCTCTGGAGCAAGCTGTGGCATCAACAGGAGGTGGGGATGTTTGGATGTGCAGTGTCACCAACCCACACCATCTCCACATCTCCTGAAGAAGGAAGCTCCAGGGAGACCTGATAGCTCTCTACAACTCCCTATAAGGTGGGTGCAGGGAGGTGGGGTTGGTCCCTTCTCCCAAGTAACAAGCAACAGGACAAGAGGAGATGGCCTCACATTGCATCAGGGGAGGTTTAAGTTGGATATTAGGTAACAGTTTTTCACTGAAAGCATGGTCAGGATTGGACCAGGCTGCCCAGAGAGCTGGTGGAGTCACCATCCCTGGAGGGGTTCAAAACACGCATAGACATGGCACTGCAGGACATGGGTTAGTTGACACGGTGGTGTTGGACAGACAGTTGGACTTGATGATCTTAGAGGTCTTTTCCAACCTTAAATATTCTCTGATCCACATCCAGACACATGCAGGATTAGGGACACACCACACAAACTCCTCCTCCTCACTGACTTCACTATTTTCTCCTCTGCACAAGCCAGCCAAGCAGAGTTCTCTGTAATGGGGGAGGAGGGTGTTGTGTAAAGCCTGTGGCCCCAGGGGAGCCTCTGAATTCCCTATCAGCAGCCAAGTCCTTCGGACAAGCTTCTCCGCACGCAAAGCTGCTGGGACCGAGGGTGTTTGTCAGCAGGATTTCCCTCCCTGTAATTTAAGGCAGGCGGGTGTTCAGGGAGGCCACAGCTCACCTCCCTACAATAAAACCCCATCAGAACAGGCCAACTTGTTAACACCCAGGTACACAGGGGCTGTGTGAGCAGTCACATACTCAGGCACTACACAACAGTCGCCAAACTATGGACAAAAAACATCCAGAAGAGAAAATCAGTGAGTTTGGGAGAGGGTGGGCTGCTGCCAGCCCTGTGGTTTCCCATCTTCTGGGTCCCTCTCCTCCTGAGGCCATCACAGGCATGAAATGGGAGCCTGGAAGGAGGATCCTCTCATCCTCTTGCTCTGAGAAGTGATGCTTTAAAGTCAGCGCCAAGCAGGCTGCAAACCTGTCTGAGCAGCTGAAGAGCCTGCAGGCAGAGCTCCTCCTCCTTCCAAGCCCTCACCATCAGCTACACTTCATCACTGCTGATGCAGTCAGGGGTCGGAGGCACAAACTCACAGGTTCAGTGGCAATTCTGGCAGGAGATGCCTTCAGTTGTCAGCAGGTTTCTTCCCAGTATGTTGGGGACACCATGTTTGGGTCTGTGCCACACAAATGCTGCCTCGTTGGAAAGGCAATGAGCTCCAAAATGACTCCTTGATCCTACAGCTCGGTGGCCTTCATCTCCAGGCTATGGAAACCCCTCCAGGACTTCAAAAACATTCAGAAGGAGCAACTCTCCAAGATATAGCTTTTGGATTGTGTGTGTAAAACACTAAGCCCTAGCATCTTCTACCCCACAATCCAAACAATAGGTTGGTTTACTCAAGATGGTTTTTTTCCTCAAACAAGTCACTCAAAAGACTCTAAACCCCCTCTTAAACTGAGGATTTTACATCACCTGATCTATCAAGCAGCAAGGTGTGTTACACTCTTCTGCTCACTGCCCAACACCTTGGACCTCAATTTCCTTTTCTACTTTATTGGGAACCACCAAGGGGAAAACAGATGGTACACCACTTGAATCCAAAAAAGCAATTAAGACCACTTCAGAATACCAATAAAAGGTAATTTCTCTTCTCCCCAGGGTTCATGTACTCTACATATCCATCTCATGGAGGCTTTAGAGCTGGAGGGGCAACAGTGAAAAATGGAACAGCGAGACAGGTCGATATTTCAAACATACTTATCTACTACTGAACAAATCTGGATGGGAAAAGATACAAGTTTTTGCCTGAACAGGGACTTCAGGATTTGGCCAACGTTGCTTTTTGTTGAGAATACCAGAGGAATTGAGTGTTTAGGAAAGCTGGGCAGTTCCCCCCTTAAATCAGTTATCACTGCGATCCAGAAACAGCTGAGACATGCAAGTCGAGTCACAACTGACACCCTAATGACTCAACACTCAATTAAAAAACCCTAAAAAAGTCAGCTGAGTTTTACCAGCTTAGGTGATACAAATAGTTTAGGAAAAGTAAAAATAAAATAAAGAAGTTCTTCTGATAAGCTATGAGCTTGCACAGCCAGCACCATCCAACCTGACACCAGAAAAGGTTGGAAGAATGAATCTAGAAGGCCCAGAGACCAAGTGTGTTTACAGGCTAAAGCTAAGCCTTGCTGATAGGGGAGGATTGCACACAGTCACCATACTGCCATTGGCAGGGACTCCTCTAAAGCAGAATCAAAGTAACCTATGGAAAGATGGGTTTCCTTCCCTTTACTATTGTTTAGAATACTGGGAAACAGATAATGGTATTTAACTGCTGGCATTCAGACCGCAGTTTTATAGCATTTTTTGCCAGTGCTGTTACAGCCTGGAAGTATTTCTCTACTAAAAGACCATGGGAGCCATCAAATATTTAGTGTGGGATCCATTTCAAAGGCAGCATCCCTGGCAGGACCAGTATGTGGAACATCCACTTGCAGTGTTCAACTCCTGCCTTCCTTCCAAGATACCTGGGCAGTTCTCCATGACCACCAACACTTCAATGGGTGAAGAGACACCTGCTCCACACGTACCCAACTCCAGTGGGTACAGACCTGAGGGCACATTTAAACTTGTCATCTGCTGTCAGCCAGGACAGGGGCATCCCAGGAAGCCAGCTTGGGGTCTCAGCTCTATCTCATGACTTCTAAATGGCCAGGGAAGCCTGATGATGAACCTGTTTCAATGCAACAAGGCCTTTCTGAAACATGCTAGTTATCTGGCTTCCCTTCCAAGTGCCTTTTGAAACTGGTGCACCAGCTCCTCTGCGCTTCAACCCCAGGAACAGGGAAACCTGAGCCCCCATGAAGGAAGGACACACTGAAGATGGCTCTAAAACCTCTGATGATGCTCAGATACTGCCAAAACAGAGCCACTCCCATCACTGATGTGCAGCAAGAGCCAGGAGCGCTGTCACCTCTCTGTGGCTCCTCAACACAGGATCAGAACAGCATCAGAGTGTTTGCAGCAGTGAGGACCCTTGGCATGCAGCCAGACATTTATCACATACCCTACAGTTACTTACAGCTATGTAATCACCCAGACCTCTTAGTGAGGACAGGGCAGAGGTCCACAAGGCATTTTTCCAAGTGGTTATGCTCTTTGGAAGGGAGGCAATCAGAAATCCCCCTGAGACTTGCAGGAACGTTCATAGGATTTATTGCATGCATGCATGCAATGCAACTGAGCTCCTTGAAACAAAACATTCTTTGTGTGATTAGCCAAAGAAGGTAGAAGGGAGAATATTAATTACAGGAAGAGGCTTCATTCTGCTTTTATTCCAGTAAAAGTGAAAGCTGGGTAACTGATTTACTTCATTTTTTTCTTTATTCTTTAGAAGCACAAATGAAACATGGTTTGGCTGCTTGCAAACTGCCTCTGATGCATGCCCAGGGTTGCAGTCCTAACCTAACAAACACCTGCTGCAGGGTGAGGGTAAATTCAACCCTGTGCTGAACACTCATATGCTCATCCCTACCCCAGCTGTCCTTCCAAAGCCAACGGCATCACTACATCTCTACTTTCTGCAACAGATGCTCAGCAGAGCTGGTGTAGGCATCATCTGGAGCTGTGCAACCAGATGAGCCTCCTGGGATGGCTGAGCCTCCTGGCAGCCAAGACAGCAAGTTTGAGAGCCCAGTTTCTTAATCTTCTGTTCACAACCCAGCTCTGTTATGAGTAACACCAAATACTCCCATCATCCGTGACAGGAGCTGGTGGTGACCCTGCTCCTGTTGGGACAACAGCCTCTGCTCAGCACCTACCCCATAAGCCTTCCAAAGCATCCTCAGCAGACACTCCTCCTCCTCCTCCTCCCCACAGGTGGGGAAGTCTTCTCAAATCTGCCCAGTAGAAACCTCCAGTCTGAGTCTCAGAACCTGTGGGTGACTTTGTGATGAGGCCAGTTGCTTCTCAAGGCGTTTAAAGGGCTGTGTGCTCTGTCACACCCTGCCATCATGCACAATGTGGCTCATACTGGAGGGCCATGAGGGAAGCAGATATGTCAGGTCCCACTAGGAACCCATCAAGATGCAAACCACCCAACCAGACCCCAACATTTATAGCTGCTTCTGGCCACCACAGCAAACTTACAGAAACAGGAGCACCAGGACTTGCACTTTCCATCCTGTGCCAGATCTATCCATGTGGATTTGGTAAGAGTTTGACATAAGCAGACTAAAATGTTGCAAGAAGCTGTGGAACAGGTGATGACTCTGCTGGGAGAGCTGGGAGTCCTGGTTGTGGCTGTCTAGCCAACATCTCCCTCTCCCAGACCTTACTGCCTGACCCCACGTATTTCAAATTCCTCTAAAGGTCTTGACCACCGAGCCAGTGTTCTGAGATGCCAAGAATCTCCATCACCACCAGAATCACAAAATCACAGCATCACAAGGCTGGAAAAGACCTTTAAGATCATCAAGTCCAACTGTTCCTGTCCTATGCTAGACCATACTGATCTACCCTTTCTTTAAACACATCCAAGTCAGGAAGAACCAGAAACTGCTCATACCTTAAAAACCCAATCCAGGCTTCCTCCTAAAGCATTCCTCCAGCAGGAGCAGAGGTTATCCTCAGGGATAATCCTCCGAGAGATGGGGAGAAAAACAGAGCACAGGCAAAAATGAACAGGACTTGCAGTGAACAGGGTCAACACCGTGGAGTCACGGGAATTCCCTTCCCCTGTCCCTTTGCTGGGTGACTCCTTGTGCTCCTTGCCAGCAAGCAACAAAGCACACGTGCAGAGGACAGAGATCTGAAGAAGGCAGCAACCGGCTTGTTTGTGTTTCTGCTCGACTGCAGCTGGATGTTGCTCAGAGGCAAAGTTGATGGGGACGTGATTTATTTATTGGATGATGTACGCAACTCAGAAATATGGCACTGAAGCCAGAGCTCTGCAGAGGCTTTTTAAAGGCGACCATAAATCAAACAGCACGGTGGAAAACCCCGTTCTTGGGACTCTTACCACACGCCACCTCCACCTGTTGCCTTTACATTTGCCCCAAAACTCATCAAGAGCTGTCACTGTCCCACTCTGCCAACCGCTCCTGCCTTGAGCTGCTGCCAGGGCTCAGCCCCACACATCCATTCCCACGTGCTGGTGGGTTCCACCTCCCACAGAACTTGCACAACCCCCTGTTCATACAGCCCCACACATCCATTCCCACGTGCTGGTGGGTTCCACCTCCCACAGCACTTGCACAACCCCCTGTTCATACAATGTGGTGTGTGAAACGTGGTCTGACTCAGGCCCCACTCCACTTGCAAACATCAAGGAAAACGGTAACCCACACCCTCAGTCTTTTTTCTTTTGGGTTTTTTTCCTCCCTATGGATATTTTCCCAATTTTTATTTGGCTTTCAGCTCCCATATGCGTGGTGGGTTCTGCTTAGCCTCACACCACCGGGTGTGTTAGACCAGGGGAAGGAAAAACCACTTCAGAGGCTTTACTGCTGACATCTATTTATACTTGACATCAACAGATCTCTTCGTTTTTAATAACATTGTCATTTCACCTATGTAAAATATGCATTAAAATTAAACCCCCTGAAGTTTGGGGTCTGTCACTGGAGGTTAAGTAAACACCACTTCAATTTGCTGGTACTCCCTATAGCAGACACTCAAATTGTTCACATTATTCAGCCAATCCAGTTTTTATTAGGAAAGGGGAACCTACAGCAGAGCACCACAATCCATGCTCAGAATACACAACTGGGCCACGAGTCAAGGGCTGACACTGAAAAATCACATTCCTATCCCCTAAATTCTAAGCTACTCACACACAACATCTAACCTGCTGCAGCAGGTCTTTCACCTGGAGAGAGGTGTCTTGGTTCTGGGTTAGTTAGTCACCAAGAAATACAACCAACCTTAAAGCCCAAAACTAAGTCTGTCCAAGCTGGTCAGAAGATAGTCCTACAAAACAATCATACAACTGGACCAGGCTCTGAAGCAGGTGAAGGATGTGCTAGAAGATCCAGTTCTTCCCCTCAGCTATGCAAACCGATCATCCCCTGATGTTTTTGCTGGCTGCATGGGGTGATTAAGAAGAACAGGCCCAAGGCAGCCCCGTGCCACACACAGGTACTCACCTGGATAATCTGCACTCAGTTGCTTCACCATCTTGAACCCAACAGGGAAACCATGATCTGGGGATTATGGCAGCTTTATGTGGAAAGGGCAGCAGGAAGTTGGTAAGACTAAACACCTTTTGAAGTGGATACAAGCAGGAGCCTTTCCAAGGGAAAACACGACTTCCAACTTCTTACCTATGACAGAGGGGAGAGTCCCTCTCCTGCTGCCAAGGCTGAAATTTAAGACTAATCATGGATTAAGCTACAGAAGGAAATTCTTTGTCTGCTCAAGGTTTAAAATCTGTGCAAACCTACAGCAGCTCCACGACAGCATAAAAACAAGCCCCGTCCATCATTTCCTTCCAGAGAAAGCCCAAAGCAGCAAGTCAAGTCTTGCTCCCCCATAAATGAGCTGGAAACATAATAAATATTATTAAATTCCATTAGACACTACAAACTTGAAAGCCTTGTCTGGGGGAAGGGGTAATTTCTGACAGAGGGATGATTGATTTCCAGTAGAGTTAGGAATGCAATGCTTGCTTAACAGAAGTTAAATACATGTATTTAAGGCTTCTTCCTCATGAGGAAACGACAACAACACATGTGGGTCTGTCTCAGTGCTATAACTGTGGTGACAAGGAGTTACTGAGCGAGGGCTCCTCAGCAGTAGGGTAAAAGGTAGGTCCTGACCTGCACCGTTCACAGCTTAGTACCCATCACCAAAACATGACAGATGAGCCCTGGCAGTTGCACATCTCCAAATGGAATGGAAAAAGATGCACACCAAACCACACCATGATGCTAACACACCAAAGGACCTCACATGGTGTTACTCATGTGCTCATGCTGAAAGCCACCTGCATGTGCTTGCACAGAGGAAGGGTTTAATAGCTGCTGGGATATCCTTTAGTGCTTTCACAACGTTGCCTGGATCCTCAGGCAGATATCACCAGAAAAGCTCCACGGACAACAAAGTTAACCTCAAGAGAGGAGTGCCAAGGAATGCCCAGGAAGGGGATGCTCCAGGAACGTGATCCCTGCCATTCCCAGTGCCGCGGCACACAGCTTGTTCTACATCCTTTGCTACGTGTTGTTCTTATCTTGCTCCTTCTTGGCTGGTTCTCCCCAACAGCAGTGCTGAAAGCACAAATCCCTCTCCAAGGATGAAGCTGAAGTTCTATAACTGAACATGACACCAGGACTCCCACACACTCCCTGGAGGCCAGTTGAGCCCAGCCCTTCCAGCCCGGCCACTTCCACGAGTCTAAGGTTTCTAAGAACCAGCCCCAGATGGTTGGAAGCTCAGGATGCAGCTAAAAGAGCTCATGTGGCCTTTAGCCTGGAAGGGCTGAGGAGGACAGGAGAAACCAAGCTGGGGTCATTTCACATCAAGCCCACGAACCTCCCACTGCAGCCGAGCTTCAGAACGCAGCTGTGGGGAAGCAACATGGGGGTTAACGCCCCTTCCCTGTTCTGCAGTGAAGCTCTGGGAAGGGAGGCACAAACGTGGAAAGCTTGGTGCTGTGGGCTTTGAAAGGCAGCTCTTGAGGTTAGAGCCAGGGACAAAGTCACTAAGGTCCTGCTTTCTACTTGGCCAAGGATCTGCTGTGCTTTCTTGGCCAACAAAATGCTTTGTCTCATCCGAGGAACAGAGATAACAGAGATGAGAGGTACAACATGCATGCAAACAACTTCTTATTAGCTTGGCTCACAAATTGGCAGGAAAACATGATGGTCCTACCCTGGGCAGGGCAGAGGGCAGGCATGTATAGCCTGTTCTGTGTATTTTTCTCTTGGTCTGTAATTGTACTCTGTTGTCATTAATACTGCACATCTAATCTAAGGTTTTCCTGATGTTTGGAGCTCAGCCACAGCCTCCTTGTTGTGTACACGAGGTTTTCCCTGCTGTTCTCGATGGCTCAGCAAACTGAGCTGCCTGTCCTGGCAGCATGTTCCTCTCTGGAGATTCATCTGGTATGAAACTCCAAGCCGAAAACTTACGTCACGTTTGCAGGTTTGGTTGTTGGGACCCAAACTGGAGGCTGCTACAGCAGCTTCTGGAGAGGTGTTTGCAAAACAAAAAGCAGAAAGGATGGGGTGTTGAGTGAAGCAAGAGCACATCACACCAGAGCCAGGCAGGGGTGAGGTGCAAACCCACTGGTACATCAGTTTGAAGCACCACATCTCAAACAGAGAGCACAGCAAAGCATCGTTTAATTAACTGCATCAGGAGCTTTCTGCTTTCCCTGAACCACGACTGACCAAACATGGGTACATGCTACTGCTTCTGCCTCTGAGCTGGGCAATGTGTTTCCACCAGTTCATGGTACAAACAGAGAGAACACCCACATCCATCAACAGCACCTTCACCTACGTGAATACATCCATTCCCATCCAAACATCTGAGCAGAAAAGGGCAAAATATCATCGGAACTAAGCTCTTAAAAACACAGGTAATGGCCCCTGCTGCAGTACATCTCTACGTGGACCTTTGGAGTTATCTTTCCCTTGGTCCAACATGATCAGCTGCTCCAAGAGCCCCACTGTCCTTGCATGGTGACTGGGAACAAAGCCGTTGTTGTTCTTTTACCAGGAAATGGTTTGGGTGAAGAGACTTGAGAGACAAAAACCTCTTGGGTGCCCTAAGCTGTGGTAGGTTTGTCACCACAGACAAACAGACCAGGGCCAAAGGCACCACAAGAACCCCACAGAGCTTTGTGGAAGATCTGAACATCTCCAGCGTGGGAGGAGCACGGAAGAACAGAAGGTAGAGGTGGAGAAGTGACATGACCCAGAAACAGATGGTTTTTCTGGCTTCTCTTCCAGGAACAAGACTAGGGATACACATACACGTTTGGGTTTTTTTTTTTTTTCCAAATTCATATATCTAGACTTTGATTACACTAATCCCAGGTAATCACAGCATTTCAGCTACCACCTCTCTCAGAAAGCACAGCAATCTTTCTTCCCAGATTTCCTCCACTGGCCCAGCAGCAGGTTACTGTTAGCTTGTCCTGGGCTACGTCAGCAGCAGCTAAAAATAATTATCCTTAAAGGAAATCCAAACACTGCAATCTCCTCTTTCACTCACTACCTAATTAATAGTTTCCAGGTCACCCTGGCTTTCTGAGAACATCTGTTTGTTTTCACTACATTCAAGGAAAGTCAAAGCTGGCCTGAAAGAGGAGTAGGGAAGCACGTTCCATGTTTGCACAGTCTCTCTTCCACAGGCGATTCCGGATGTTGGGCCCTTCAAATAAAGGGCCACAAGGGCAAATTGGTGACTGCAAGTCTACAGCCATCGACCTCTGTGGGAGCAGGTAGATTATCCACAGGTGATTTGGGGATTGCTTTTCCAAAAGATATTCTATGCAAGCACATAAACAGCAACCAATGAGCTGCCTTAAAGGCTTCGGTGGCATCATATGGGGAAGCTGCACTTGGTTTCTACACGAGGACGAGACTTGAGCCAGCTCATACACACACAACAAACATCCTCTGTTTTTGATTAAGGTTTCTATATATCCAGTCCTCATATTTATGGCCAAACAGGGCGCATTCACCTCACTTTGTAAGGACTCAGCAAGAGGCAGAATACTGTCTGGCTCCAAGTTTGCCACACAGGTTGGTGGCATTACTCCTATGCAGAAACATTATGGTGACACAGCACCCTGGCTTCCCTCTGCTCCCAATTCACACAAAACAACGTGCTAAGTTAGGAAGTACACATGGGAATGTGACAGCAGATGTTAATAAAGATGGAAAATATTGGACAAAGTGCTCCACGCAGCAAAGGCTGGAGATACAAGGAGTCAACAGCATGAGGATAAGCAGAAGGAAGCACAGGGAGATACAGCCCCCAAAGAGAGCTTCTAAACAAAGAGCAATGGGTAATAAAATTAATGGTGGCAGGGAAAGAGCTGGAAGATGGAGGAGATACAAGCGTTCTGGCTTTCCATACATCCAGGGACAGAACCCAGCACCAGGAGCTCCCCTGGAGTCTGTCAGCACCTTCAACCAAGTCATCGCTTCAGAGCGCAGCCCCGATGCGACTCCCAGGCTGTAACGCAAACAACACGGCTCTGCAGCTCGGCTCCCAGCTCGGCTCCCACCGTGGCCAAGGATGTGCATTCCTGTGCGCTGCGTGCCAGAAGGCAGTGCACGGGCCGGGTTGGGAGGCGCTGACAGAAATTAAGCAATCACTCATTAGTCTTCCTTGTCAGAGCGCTGTTCCACCCAAGAACACCAAGTCCTTGGGTGACAGGCGCTGGAGGAACCTTTAGTCCTCGTGTGACATCAGCTGTACTCAGACAAGCAGAAGTGACAGAGCTTTGCGTGTCCCACTGCACCTCGCACCCACACGCTCCAGGGAGGATGGGTTTGCTCATGCCCTCCCTGCACAGGGGTGAAGCGAGCATCATGGTCCGGTCTGTTACTGGCACTCACCCGGGCTACGTCATCCCCTCCTCCCTGCAGTGACTTTTCCAAGCAAATGCAAGACACGAAGGCCAACTGCACAGCTTTGCTGCTTCCCTGGAACTGCTGACCTCTGCTTAAGAGTCAATGCATGGGCCACCCCGTCCTTCCCTGCCCCACAGTACTTGCAGCTCACAGTTCCCCCTGCGCCAGGATAGCGGGGAAGTCTCAAAAATAGACTTTGGGTTGCAAGAACCATCCTGCTTAAGCTCTGAGTGCCTGAGATGTGATGATATTGCAAGGGAGAAGCGCATCTCAGGAGTCATTAGCACAGTCTGGTGGGCTGATTGAGTTTGGATGTCATTCTCTTTTTACTTTATTAAGTAGCACAACCACGATTTTGCATTTAACCTCTTTTTATCCTCACTTTAATGCTTTAATACCCACCCTCCCTCGAGACACCCCAGTGCCTGGCTCTGATTTTTCCACCCCGCTGCTGGAGACATGGAAAAACAAGCGTGGTGTCACACAGAGCACCGCCTCTGGTATTCGCTCCATTTCAAGAGAAGCTATATTTAAAAGCCAAACCCAACGTGCCATTCCTTTTACCCTGGGCAGATGGAATAACACTGGCGGCGCCTGGAGCTGCCCAGGCTGTGGGACGGGGCGCGTGGTGGGTGTATGGAGGCAGGCTTCCACAATGGGTGCTGTGAACTGCAGTTGGAGTTGGCTACAAGGTCATTTGCTTGGCTGCACTCGTTTTTCCACAGATTCTCCTCAAGTATCTGATAGTAACATTAACCAACAATGCAGCAACCCACCGACATCATGAAACCTTCATTTGTTTTCCCTAGAGCTGGTGAGACCACAGCTGAGCCTTACACTTCCAATTCCAGCCCAGCCCATACAGGCAGGAGCAAGAGCCCTTGTATCCTCACCACACTGCCCGAACCTCAGCAGGGATCCTCTCCCAACCACAAGAAATACTTTATCCTGGAAAAGGAGATCTTGTGGACACATTCAAACAGCTTAAACTGTTGTCCTAAAGTGCTGTAAATTCACAAAAGCACATCCTGATCTTCCCACGCTCACTGTGGGCTTGCAGCAGAGCTCCTTCAGAAGAGAGGTGGCAGCAGGGATAGGGAGCAGATTGTCCCTCTCTACTCTGCCCTCATGAGGCTCCATCTGGAGTTCTGTGCCCAGAGCTGGGGCCCCAACACAAGAAAGATGGGGAACTGTTGGAGAGGGGTCAGAGGAGCCACGAAGATGATCAGAGGGATGGAGCAGCATCCCTGGGGAGAGAGGATGAGGGAGCTGGGTTGGGTCAGCCTGGAGAAGAGAAGGCTGCGGGGGGACCTCATTGCAGCCTTCCAGTCCCTGAAGGGAGCAGAGACACAGGAGGGGAATCAACTGTTTAAAAGGGTAGATAACGGCAGGACAAGGGGGATGGAGTGAAGCCTAAGGAAGGAAGGTTTAAATTAGATATTAGGGGGAAGTTCTTTGCAGAGAGAATGGTGAGGGGCTGGAATGGGCTGCCCAGAGAGGGGGTGGGTGCCCCATCCCTGGGGGTGTTCAAGGCCCTGGGCATCCTTGTGTAGCTCCAGGCCTGGAGGTTGGTGGCCCTGCCTGTGGCAGGGGGTTGGAGCTCTGTGACCCTTGGGGTCCCTTCCAGCCCAGACCATTCTATGATTCTATGATTCCGTGAGATCAGAATCCACCCCTCTTGCATTTTAAGAGCATCTAACCTACATGTACTCAAGTTTAGGGTCAAGTGAAGACGGACCTTGGTTAGCAAAGGATGAGGTCTTGTCCAGGGATAACCACTCTTGGGAACAGGCATGGAATGAGCATCCGGGAAGCGCCGCTTCCCAAGATCAAAGCATTAATTAAGTACTAATTCATTCTCATGATGAGAAACTATGGCTGAGAAAGCAGCCATGATGTGGAGACTGGTACTTGCAGCTCACAAGCAAGCAAAGGAGAAATGAGATCCGCTGGTTTATTCAAGGGGCAGAAGGAGGTTATATTTTCATTAGGAGTGGAAAGCTTTGGATTTGTTTTTTCCCCTCAGCAAAGGGAAAACAAAAATAATCCCTTAAGTTCAGGTCAATCGAAATGCATGACCAATCCCTTCGTTTTGGTTTGGTAGTCTAGATAATTTTTCCCTTTGACAAAAAGGGTTAGGACGCAGGCAAGTTATGAAACTAAATGGAGCTTCAAAATAGGAGAACATGAACATTTAAATCCTGAAAACGTTGAAGTGAAACATAGCTGCCCTTTACAAAAACATTAGCTACCAGTGCCAACTCAGTAAATACTTTCAGTCAACCCCAAAATTGCATTTTCTCGGCAAATAAACTATTCATCCTGAAAGAGGGCGCCCAGATTTACTCTGACTCCAAAAACAAAGCGCTCCACTATTTGAGCCCAGAGCAAATCTCCAGCACCACAACCATGCTCATGACTTGGATCCTCTCCGAACGTTCCTGAGTCGTTATGTGGAGATGTATTTTTAGGAACAACTTTGATAGAAGTGATTTGGTGGCACTAAGTTTTGTTCTTAGGGGGAAAACAAGAGAAATGATGGCATTTTGCTCCCTTATTCATGAAAAAAACCCAGGGGTGGGTGATGAGAATTTTGCTAGGCACCCATATCACATGCTTCAACACATTGAACAACCCATCTAAGCAGAGATGCTAGTTCTGAAGATGCACAACTCCATTACATGGCTGTTAATATTTCTATATTGCCCTCCACTTTGCCAGCCTCTTTTGTTGGCCTTCATAGTGGAAAGAATTGAGGGGCTGTACAGCAATGGCTACACAGAAACAAGCCCCAGCAGATGCTAATGGCAGAACCATAAGCCCACTTCGGTTTGGTTTGTGGGCTTTGTTTTGGTTTTAGTTTTGACAGCAAAATCCTTCCACCACCTGGGAAAACAGCAAGTGGCCTCTAATAAAAGAGCAAACCCATGACCCTGCTAATTAAAGTCCCCCAAACCAGGCACCTCAGCACCCTGCAAGTCTTTTCCTCTGTTACCAGCACCACATCTGCTCCGTCAGAGTCCAAGAAGAGGGGAACCACCACCCAAACTTCACTTTGTACATAGGAAAATAAACACATCCCTTCATCCCTGGCAAAGACCTGCTTCTACACGAAGGAAGCTCTCAAGAGATGACACATGTGGACATCAGCAATAACAGGAATTAGTCTTGACCCTTCATAACAAACAACATCCAAAAATTAAAGCCAGCAGAAGCAGCACACCTCTGAGTTCATGCCACCTAAAGATGTGGACTTGACCTGCATGGATCCAGCAATTTTTCATATGAAAATACTGCCCAAAGAAGCACAAGAAACAAAATACAGCAGAAAACTGAGGTTTGAAAAACTAATGATTAAACAAGAGCTGAAAAAGTTTATACCTGAGGCTATCAAGGAAGCTAGACTAAATATTACTGTTCCAGATGGGAAAATCTTAAATCAGGTACACAGCCAGCTCCTGACAGAGGCAGCAGGAACCACTCTCTATTCAAACAACCACCACAAATCTTCTACTTAAACTAGTTTAAGTCAACTGAGCTAAATCGTTTGTGCACATCTCTGATCAAAAGAGGGCTGAGACATGGCAGAAGACAAGACTTCAATTCTGTTGGTGCCCCAAGCCCAATGAAAGGTTCTCTCAAGTATGTAATGCTGCTGTTTGCTTTACCAAAACCTTCTTGTCCCTAAGGAGGGCTCCCTACGCTGCACTGCCCAAGCTGTCTTGATCTCCTCTCTATCCTTTGTTCTCCCCCCCAAGACTTCCCTACTTCTCATCACTGGCATCAGCTTTCCCAACCAACAAAGAGGACTGAGGTTGTAACAAAAATAGCCATCATTTGACATCACATTCCCCAGCAATGTGTCTTGGTAATCAGGACAAATCCAGTCTCAGCTCCTGGCAAAGCTCCTCCTGGAAGATGATGACCTCTCAGACTGGGTCAGCATGAGATGGGAGTTCACTTGCTCCTCAAAACAGAAATGTAAAAAAAAAAAAAAAAAAACCCCCCAAAAAAACCCAACCCAACAGAAAACTAAGGTCTTATTCTGTTCCCATTTACAACTGGCTCCACGCTGGGGAAATCCAGCTGATTTCCTTGGAGCTGCTCACAGTTTACATCACCATGAGCGCAAGAAGAGTCGGGCCATTCACTGTGCGTGCTTCCCAGCGCTGGCTCGGGGCCATAATGATCTGATCTCAATCTACATTTTCATTAAGCTTGTGGGTGGTTCAGAGAGAGGGGTTTTATTGGGCTCAGAGACAATAGGGTGCAGCTGTGAAGTTTGCATCCGGATCTGAACTTGCAAAGAGTTCAAATCCAGGGGTTTGGGTCAGATCCATCTCAAGCATTAATTTTCTCGCTATCAAAATACCACCCTTGGGACTCGCAGAAGCAAGGCCAGCTCTGGCGTACAACGATGTAACAGCATTGCCCTCCACGGAGTCTGTCCTGATTTACACTAGAGAGAGATCAAAATTCATGCCAGGGCAGCAGGGAAGTTGTGCTTTATGTTCATTGCCACGATTCCAGTGGACACAATAACATCTGCTTGCTCCAAAACCCAGGAAAATATCCTAATGCGCTTCCCATCCATTGGTTGTTACTGCCAGAAAGAACTCTAAGTGCATTTTGAGCTACTATTTTTATTTTTTGGGAAAAAGATCTGCACAACTCCTCTGCTTTCACATCCAAATGGTCTTTTTCATCCTTCTCCTCCTCCTCCTCCCCTTCTCCCTGGCAGCTGCTCGTGCTGCATCTGTGGCGGCTGTGTGAACCGTGCGAGCGGTGTGTTTTTTATAGCTGGGAACTGGCAGGCGGGTGTCCTGGTACCTGCTGTGCTCTGGCTGCCGCTTCGCCTGCAGCTCTGAGAGGGTTTTAACTGAAGCTTTTTGGGTCTCCAAGCATCACGCACTCGAGGGAGGGTCGGTGCTTTCGGGGAGGGTATTGTGAAAGCTTCATGGCCGGGGATTGAAAATAGGGGAGGGAGGAAATGCAACCTTGAGCTTAGATATTATTAAGGGTTGAGTGTATCTTGGCCAAACTAAGGGGTGGATGAGCTGGGATTGCTGTCCTGCAACACCTCATGGCGATGCCACAGGGGCAAGGAAAGCCTGGAAGAGCTTGTATGGAGCACATGAGCTTCAATTCAACTTCCAAAGTGAAGAGGAATCAGCTTTTTAAAAGGGTAGACAATGGCAGGACAAGGAGGATGGAGTGAAGCTGGAGGAGAGAAGAATTAGATTAGATATTAGAGGGAAGTTTTTTTTTTTTTACAGAGAGACTGGTAAGGTGCTGGAACAGGCTGCCCAGAGAGGAGGTGGATGCCCCATCCCTGAAGGTGTTTTCAAGGCGAGGTTGGATGGGGCCCTGGGCAACCTTACATAGCTCCAGGCCTGGAGGTTGGTGGCCCTGCCTGTGGCAGGGGGTTGGAGCTCTGTGATCCTTGGGGTCCCTTCCAACCCAGACCATTCTATGATTCTAGGATCAAGATCTACAGTGCCACAAGTCTTTGGATCCAAGAGAGCAGGAGTCACTGCAGGAACGAGCACAAGGCTGCTCTCCAGCAACTGCCCATGCTCACACCTTCAGCCCTTTGCAAAGGGGAGGTAAATGGAAAGACCATTAACAGAGTTTTATGCGGCTCCAGATACACCACAGTGTAACTGGTCACCTTGCCAGACCCAGCTTTCAAAGGCTTTAGGCACAGCAAGGTGCAGGGCAGTCCCCAGCAGCCATCCCAGCAGATTTTTCTGACAGTCAGATGTTTATTCCAATAATTATTTCTTTAAAAATCATGGTAGATGCATGTCAGCATCTTCAAACACTAAGGATGCTTCTGAAAATCAGCAATCTGACCATATCTAAACCTCCACCAGCTGCTGTGGTGCTGTGTATGGGACTGGGGGCGAGAACAATGCTGACAACACACTGATGGTTTAGTTGTTGCCAAGCAGTCAGGGACTTTTCAGCTTCTCATATGAGAAGGTGGGGGATTGCCCAAGAAGCTGGGAGTAGACACAGCCAAGACAGTTGACCCCAACTGGCCAATGGGATATTCCATACCACATGACATCACACTCCATATATAACAGGGCAGTTGGCCAGCAGGTGATGTGGCTCAGGAACTGAGCACTGGCTCTGAGTGGTGAGAATTGCATATTCTTTTATCATTATAATTACAATTCTCTTCCTTTTCTGTCCCATTAATCTGTCCTTCTCTCAACCCACGAGTTTTAACTTGTTATTTTTTTACCTTTTTGCCTTTTTCTTTCTCTTTTTCTTTCCCTTTTTCAACAGCTGGGTGGTTATTTCAGCTGCCAGACACATTAAATCATGGCATGGGGCCATCCATCAACTCTTTTGGGAAAGGAGTCCCTCAGGTCACACACCTCTGCCAACTAGAACACCTTTAGTATTTGCTAACCAAAAAGTCTTACTTTTAAATTAAAAACTGCCCCTTCCTCATATATCTCAAAAATTTGTTTGCTTCGGATTCAGACCCACTGAGAACCCAAAACCTTGAGAACTAAAACCAACCAGGTTTTGGTTTCTGAAAAGCTCTGGCCTTGAACACCCCCAGGAATGGGGCATCCACCCCCTCTCTGGGCAGCCTGTTCCAGCCCCTCACCACTCTCTCTGTAAAGAACTTCCCCCTAAGATCTCCTCTCACCCTTCCCTCCTTCAGCTTCACTCCATCCCCCTTGTCCTGCCATTGTCTACCCTTTTAAAAAGCTGATTCCCCTTCACTTTGGAAGTTGAATTGAAGCTCATGTGCTCCATACAAGCTCTCCCAGGCTTTCCTTGCTCCTGTGGCATCACCATGAGGTGTTGCAGGACAGCAATCCCGGCTCATCCACCCTTTAGTTTGGCCAAGATATGCTCAACCCTTAATAGTATCTAAGATCTCAGATCAGAAACCTGCTGGCTGGTCTATATTTGAGACAGCAACAAGCACCTGCAAAACCTCCACAGCACAAAGTGAAACCAGTGTCATCTCAAGAAACTATAAGCAAACCAGGAGCTTCTGTTCCTGTAAGTGCCCCGGTTTCAGGGTACAGACCCCCCCTTTAGCAAGAGAGGGTTTGGATTCAGTCATTTCCAAAGAAGGGTTCCAAAGAAAGGCACAATTAGACCATGATTTTCACTTGCAACCATCTAGAAAAGCCACAAGTCTCTCTCATAAGCCAGACGATGAGGTTTTGGGAGGGGGCCTTGCTGCGGTGGGCTTCAGCCTACCTGGCTCTTACAAACCTCTGTAGAGGCTGATAGATGCTACAAGTGGACTTGTCCCATGCAGAATAAAAGGCAGCTCCAAGCCCCATGGACATCCTGACCTGAAAACCTCACATCACTGAAATCCAGAGGCAGACAGAGGCTTCCAAGCTCTGCAGGACTTTTGCATCTTACCCCGAGGAGGAAGGACCAAGAAACCTCAGAGCCCCCAGCATTCCCATGCAACCAGCACGCTGGAGCTTAAGAAACCTATTTAAAACAAACAAGTGCTCCTGCAAAGCCATTACTTCCACATTGAGCATGGAAGCATCTGTTATCTTTAAAAGGAACCTCCCAGCAGAAGCAGGGGGGGGATCACTGACATTAGCTGTTATTTTTCTCCCATGGTGGTATTAGTGATGTTAATGACCACCTCTCAGCATGTGTCAGCTCTTGCTGCACCCCAGCACCACTCCCCAGCTCAGGAAGGCTCGGTGACACCCCCAGGTGCTGGCAGGGATCTCCAGCACCGTGGCTGGGAGGGGAATTGGGCCCAGTGTGTTTAAGTACATTCAGTTTAAAAGGTCAGGTTGAGAGCTGCGTGCAGGCTCGTTACGGCTGGAAACAGGAGGTGAGAGCAGCCACTCAGCGTGGCTAAAATACATCTCAGCAAGAGATTCTTGGAAAGGCTCAGAGTCTCCAGCGTCCTCACCTTTGGCCAACAGCAAAGAAAGGTTTGCTCCCACTTAGTCCATCTCAATCACAAACAGGGGGCCTTCTACAGCTGCATAAAACTGATGCTGGTGGGAATTAACACTCACACAAATTCCTATGGAAAGCCAGTCCGTCCCCTCCTTGCTGCAGGGAAAACAGGGAGGATTTCTTTCAATTTTTAATTTTTTTTTAATTTTTAAACCAGCAGATACAGGTTCAGAAGTCAGAAGCAATCACATTGCTGCCCCCACCATCGAGCTAACAGACAGAGCAAACCCCTGCCTGCATCTCCATGTCCCAGCATCCACAGTTGAAACCAGCTCTTCTCCCCCATTGCTATTTGCATTCCTTCTCCTGCCTGGTTGTCCCAGTTTAATCAGGTACCAGAAAACATGAAAATATACCAGATAAGATTATACACCTTGTCTATGCCACATAACACCCCCTTGTGATTCCTCATTAAATTACTTGGGAACTGTATAATAATAGAGTGTGATACACAGGGAAAAAAAAAACCCCTGTTAATCAATTCTCTTGACAACTTGAAAGAAAAAATTACATTTGCCAAATAAATTCTGTTACTATGACATTTCTAGTGGTTTAGGTGACACTTGCTATCATGGACAGCAAAGGGATGCTTCAAAGCAAAGAAACCTCCACAGAGCCCTGGAATAGGAGAATCCAAAGTGCTTCACCACACAACTAACAAAAAACCCACCAAAAGCAACAAAAAACAAGGCAAATGACAACCTGCAGATCTCACTGCCACCGGATCTTATAGAGGCCAAGAGGTAGTGGGGATGCAGAAGGAATACATCACAGAATCTCAGAATCTCCTGAGCTAGCAGGAACCCATAAGGACCATCCAGTCCAGCTCCTGGCTCCACACAGGCTCAGCCAAGTCAGAGCACTAAGGGCATCGTCCAGATGCTTCTTGCCCTCAGCCCAGCTTGGGGATGTGACCCCTTCCCTGGGGAGCCTGTGCCAGCACCCGACCCCTCTCTCAGTACAGAACCTTTTCCTGACATCCAACCCAAACCTCCCCTGTCACAGCTTCATGCCATCCCCTCGAGTTCTATCCCTGGTCCCCAAAGAGAGATCAGCACCTGCCCCTTCACTCCCCTCATCAGGAAGCCACAGAGCCCCATGAGGTCTCCCCTCAGCCTCCTCTTCTCCAGGCTGTACAATCCCAGGTACTTCAGTCTTTCCTCATAAGCCTTCCCCTCCAGACCCTTCCCCATCCTTGTTGCCCTCCTCTGGACACTCTCCAGTATTTTTATGTCCCTCCTGTCCTGCAGCACCCAAAGCAATCAATACTTTGGGAGCTCTATCATGACATACTGAGAAACACCTCAGAGCTGGAAAGCCCTGCAGCCCCTCTTGCTCCAGAGCTTTTGGTAAGATTTAATTACAGAGTCTCAAACCCAAACCCCTCCTTCAGCAAGTTACCCCACAGCCAAGAAATAAACAACAGAAATAAGAAGTCACTCAAATAGAAAGAGCCAAACCAGACCGGGCGAATCCCCTCCTCTCACCCATCCTTAGGGAACAGCAGCTGGCCCAACGCTGCCCACCTTGACCCCACTGACAACCAACCTTAAATCCCATCGCAGGGGCATCGTGCCAGCTTTAAAAGCCAGAGCCAGCTGCAGGTAGGCAGCGAGTTAAGAGCACACACGTGGAGCTGAGCCATCCCAGCCAACATCTGGCTTCACTTTATGCTTTCTGTTGATGCTACACACAGGGATACAGAGCACCCACATCTTCCTCTGCGTTTATCTCCTCTCAGTATCCTCACTGCAGCCCCTTGCTTGCTTTCCACTGCTGTGCTTTGTTTGGTTTGCACTATAAAGTGGTCTTTAATTAAGCAGCCCTTTTTCTGGGGATGTTTCTGATTGTATCACATTTAAACCAGACCCCCCGAGTCCAGATCTACATTTCTGACACAAACCAGAAAGCTTGCTGTAGAACAGTTTCCCAAAACTTAATTACTTTTCTTTATGTTATTGCCTTTGGAGGCCAATACAGGGTCTTGTAGAGAGCCTGAAGCTTCAGTCTTAAAACTGCCCACAAAGTGAGGGCAACAGCAACACCCTGAGCCTGGCCCATCGCTTCGGCTGGGGCTGTTAAGGAAATGTTGGTGCCTCCTATCTAGTTCAGCCCCTGACTTCGGGGCTGGGGGGAGAAACGGGGCTCAGACTTACTCACAACGTGGAGAATCACTTAGAGCCCATGCTGTAACTGCATGGAAACCCTCTGGTCCTTCTCCCATCGCTTCTGTTTTTACTGTTACATTACCAGCTGCCCTGGAATATTCGAGCTGATGCAGAACTTTTACTGGGATGGAGAGCAGGTGCAGAGTTAGGGGGATTTTACAGCCTGGATTTTGGGAATCCTAGCTGCAAAACGCATCAGACCAGAGCGTGTGCTTGCCTCAAGGTGTCTCCAAAAGAAATGGCCAAGCCAAAGGTAAGGAGGCAGCACGGCCTCAGTATGAGCAGCAAAAGCCCTGCAATGCAATTAAACAGCCGGCCTTCCAAAGCTAATTGTCTGCAGGCAAAGGGAAATGCCGTCCGGTGAAGGAAGTTGGAAGGATCAGTGAAAAGCTCAGGGAGTTCAGCAGGCTGCTGATGAGCAGATTATGTTACTGCTAGTTCAGAGACTTCCTTCCACAGGGACACTCACGTAGATTGAAGCCTGCACGGAAAAGCCACGCGCTTTTCAGGCTAGCCAGCAGTTTAAACCATAGATCTAAAACTTAGGATAATGGACAGAAAGGCAGATGCAAAGTCCCATTCAGTATCACCAAATGTGGGCTAATAAATCCTTCATGGTGCTTCCAGGAACCCTGTGCATCGTGATTGCATACCAGTGCTTCTCCTTCCAACACATATTGTCAATGACATAAGCTAGCACATACATCCCAATATGTGCACCTCTTGTCCAGCTCTTCGTTTCGCTCAACTCACCATAAACATGCAACTCCCACTCTTTTGACTTCCACTGTCATTAATCTTTCTTCTTGGGAAAGTTTCAGTGGTCGGTTAGCCTAAAGCTACAGCGATGAAGTCATGCTCGTGGAGCTGCCGGGGGAACTGACTCAGAAGGGTAGTGACTCACCCGTCTGAGACAAGCTTGCAGATCTCCACATGCTCACTCCTGGATCAAGCTGGTCCAGAAGGCTGTTTGAAGACATTGGCCACTAAAGCATTTCAAAGAGAGTTTATAGCATCAGAGAATAAAGTAGACTTGCAAGACCGTTAACGTGGTGCACGTGTAGGTGAGCACCCATATTCATGCTCACAGCTCTCTGCCAACGTGCCTCAAGCCAGGAGGCAAAGGTGTGAGTTGTGTCTTTGCAGCAATCTGGGAAGACTCGATTTTTGTGCTCCTATTGCCAAGCTTCTGTCACAGACTGAGGCAAAAGTTAGGAGGAAACCTAGACCAGAGGGGAGCTTCCAGAACTGCTCTTTGGCAGAGCTACCCAGGATAAGACACTCAGCAAGGACAGTTTTGTTTGGCAGCTTGTAGGAATATACACACACACACACACACACATATATATATAAAAATATATTAATTCCTTTGGCAAAGAAAGGATCGTAAAAAGAAAAGTTGGTTGGCCTTCCTGGCTGGGCAAAGAACACACTTCAGGGTAAAAAAAGGCTCTGAGCTAAAAAGAATGAAGCAAGGAAAAAATTAAAAACCCCCAAGTTGTATTTGTCTCTGAACCTGCCCTGTGTATCACTGACGCCACAAATCAGTGTCAGGGTGAGAGCACGTTACTCATGGTGGATCAGCGAAGCAGAGGCGTGCCACACCTTTAGGGAAACGTATTAGAGACTAATATCTTTCCAATCAGGTCCAAAAAGCCATTTATTAATCTGCTCTCATGTTCTGGAATGGATTTCATTCCACGTAAATCATTAGGCTGACAATGCAAATGAGGCAAAAGAGCAACCACATGTTTCACTGCAGAGTTGGTCTCTTTTTTTCCCCTTTCCCCTTCCCTTGCCTGATGCTAATCCCAAAGCCTGCAGACTTCCCATTGCCCCCCAGCTTCTCACTAGCCTTGGGATCATATCTGTGCCCTGACAATTAATTTCTCTCATATGGAGAAGGAAACTGCTCGGTGCAAGTCTTCTCTGAAGCACTTGGGCAACTCCAGAATGCTGCCTTAAAATGCATATGTTTTACATGTGTGCCTAAAAAGCTGATTTCACGTGGTAGGTGCATAAAATAAGTTACAGACTGTTAAAACGGTGTCACTTCTGTGTGAAATGCCCATAAAGGTAATTGGCGTGTCCCTTACATCATGTAAATCACTTCAAGAGTGCTCCAGGAGTCCAGCCACTGGCCAGTGCAAAGCAGTCCAAGAAAGAAAAGCTAATCACACGTGTAAAGGATGTTTACAAACAAGATCTAGCAGGAGAAGCCTTCAAGCCCGTGACCATCAGGGATGTTTCAGCAGGACAAGGGAGCTCAGTTACGGTGAGCTCCACCAAGCCAACCTGCAACACATGGACCCAACGCTGCAAGCAGTGATAGATTGCTGTGAGAACAGGGCTGGTGCTGCAGTCCTGGTCCAAAGCAGGATGAGCTACTGGGAATGGATCCACTGAGGATGCCAGGCACTGCTCAGACCTGGAGAGATACTTAGGACATTCCTGTTCTTAGGTATTTGTGTGCTCTTTGGCACCCCATGAGGTGCCTGCCTGCAGGGCTTTCTCACAGAATCACAGGGGTGGGAAGGGACCTCCAGAGCCCACGGGGTCCAACCCCCTGCCAAAGCAGGGTCCCTAGGACAGGGCACACAGGTCGGTGTCCAGACGGGGCTGGAATCTCTCCAGAGAAGGAGACTCCACACCCCCTGGGCAGCCTGTCCCAGGGCTCCCTCACTGGGAAGTTCTTCCACATATTGGTGCAGAACTCCCTACGTTCCAACTTGAAGCCACTGCCAGTAGTAATTTCGTGCTATAATACTTGAGAAAACTAATCCTAAACATGTTAATTAACAATGAGGTTAACAGCAGGAAGAACAACACCCTATGGTGTTTGCTCCAGAAACTCCCAGAACACCACCATTTACACCAGCATCAATCCTGCAAAGTAAATGTCCATGAGAAGGCATTTGCTAACTGAACACCACATCCACACACCACTCTGACAGCATTCCAAACACTCCAACACCTCCAGGCTTCGATACAGGTGGAAAAGCAGCACTAGAACGTGCCATCCTACCAGCAGCCACAAGGTGTTGGCACATGTTACTCCATCCAGGGGCAGAGGCAGGTAGAAGCAATGCTGGTTCATTACCCTTTCCATACCATAACATAAATGCATGCCATGTTTTACAGTGTGTAAAACACACTACCTGAACCACAACGATCTCTGCCTCAGGGAGCCTGAAATGTTAAACACCCCACACACACTTTGGTACAGGTGCTGGCGAGACAGGGGAGGGTAGAGATGCTTTAACTGCCACATCAAGGTGGAGATGGAGAGCACACAGCAGCAGGCAGTTGTGCTCCACCCTGAAGGCAACTCCAGACAGATGTGGAGCAGATCACCTCTACTGAATTAAAATAAAACAGAAGGACTGAAAAGAAATAATAGAGGTGGAGAACTGAAGTTCTGGGTGAATGCTTCAACCACAGAGACACAAGCTCCAGAGAAAAATGGACAAGTCAAGAGAAGAAGGTGCCTAGATAAGGGGGAGGTCGTAGCCTTCAAACTCTCCTTTGGACATCAGTACATCAGAGGGCAAATGATCTCTGCCAGCAGCCAGATGAATCTTATTTATTGGCACGCTGTCAAACACAGGCAAGTCAGAAACTAATGGTGTTTTGGCACTTTGAGCTAAATTTTACCACAAGATGCCACAGGAAGATTAAGTTACATTACAAAAAGCATGTTTGTAATTGTCTTTTCATTTTAATCCCTCCAATAGAAGCCATAGTAAAATTATTAGAGAGCTTTTCAGAGTTGCCCCATCCTAGCTACCAACACCACCACCAAAAAAACCAATCACAAACCAGCCAAAACAAAGCTGTTCTCAGTGAAACACAAATAATTTACCAATTGCTTCCCTAAATCTTTCACCCCATGCTGGGAAACCCATTGCCTTCTTCGGGGACAGTGAAGTATCTATAAACCTTTATAAACCAGATCTTTTTTGTAAGCCAGACCTTTAAAGTCAGGGGACTCCTGTCCTCTGAGAGCAGCTGAAGGGTTAGGCAGTTTATACTTAGCTTTTTATTTTCATGTTTGACCACTCGTAGGTGGGAGAGCTCTGCATAGGCTCCTCTCAGCCTTCCCCTGTCCCATCATCCATCCTTGGCAGATCCAGCCAAGAATAGATCCGAGATGCTTCCAAGTCCACAGGGAAATACCGAGCGCTCACAGCACCATCCCCAGAGCCTCAAAAGTCTTGGCATGGGGGGTCCAGCATGTGCTAAAGAGACTTCTCAAGCCAGCTGCAATGCTTTCATGCTTTAATACCTCTCCACCCAAGCCTCAAAACCACCACAAAAATGAAAAAATGTCAAAAATCATGAGAAACTGAGCAGAAATCAGAGCTGACCCTCCCCTCTCAGCTGCTCACCCATCCAGGCACGCACGCAAGCGGCCAGTCTGCCACAGTGCTGTGTCAGTGCACAATGCGTTTGCTCCCCATTAACTGACTCATAAGCTGGAAATCCAGAAGCCATCACAAAAGCCTCGATGCATTTGTTGAGCTGATGGTCAGAACATGATATTCTAATAAACACAGGGCTAAGAGGGAGCCTCTAAATTTTGCTTGGGAAATTTCGCATGCTTTCGGTGGGAAAGGCGTGCCCTGGTCTTCCTTCCTTAGGGAAAAGTCCCACCATGCACCCAAGCTCTCAAGATGCTTTCCAGGCCTGTTGATGACTCTTGCTTCCAGCATAGTGCAAAGAGAAGTGAGGAATGTCCATACCCTGCAGTGCCTTGCTAGGAAGAGAGATTTGAGCTACCTCTGGGACAGAGAATTAAACATCTAACCAGACTTTTAACACCCCACCCAGCATCTCTGCATACTGCACACCAGCCACCATGCAACAAAATACTGGTCTGAGTGTCCCAGAAGACACTCCTGCAAACAGGACTGAGCTCAAGCCATTGTGCTAGGCAGAAGAAAAAATCCCAAAAATTCCCCCCAAAAAACCCTGCCCTTCCCTAGTCAACAGCCTTTCAAACCCAATTAAACAGCCTCTTAAGCCTGCAGATGTGACCTGAGCTGGCAAGTCTGGCAATGCTCTGGTTGTCAGAAGAAAACACCATGAGGACTGACCTTTGTCAGGAATTTTGCCACTGAGAAAACACAAAACTCAAAGCCCACCACACTCTTAGAGCTTTTGACATCTTCCTGTCTGTTAGGACTGAGATACTGGTTGTTTGCATAAGCTGCTGGCATGGACCCAGCTCTCCGCAGTGTAAATACAGCCACAGAGCATCAGGCTGCTCAGTTGTTGTTTCTTCTGAGTGTGTTAATGTGGCTTTTCAGGCAGTGGGAGATAGAGAAAGACAATCTTCAAGGAATCCTGAGTTAGTCTGTTTTATATAAAATGATACCAAAGAGCAGCCAAGTTCGTCTCCATTTCCGACTCCAACTCAAACGTTCACCTATCTCATTGGAAACCCATTGCCTGATGTCCTGACAACAGGGGTTGTTGAAATTAGAGATGCTCAGTTCTTTTCTAAGGAGGTTTGCAGAGACAGATTCCCAAAGCTCACTTTGTGGTGGTACTCCAGAGATTTGCCTGGCCATTCTCCCAAACACCACATGCCTGGAGGCTATCACCAAACTACATTAACATTTCCAAGGGAGATGGGTCTAAACCAGAGGATCAGATCCAAATGTCCTTAAAGTGGATATGAAATCCAATCCAAATAACTCAGTTTAAGCTTCAGACTTGTCTATCTTTCCTCTTACAGGAAGAGAAGAAACTCCATCTTCCAACACCTCCAAAACTGGAAGTACTTTAACATCTAGGTCTGTCTGCTGCAGGCATCCAAGCCAATGTGTTAGAGATTTAACATCTGAAGAAAATAGACCACGTTGCTAGGGATCTGGACTAAGACCTGGGAGGTTTGGAGTCAGTTCCATCCAGCTATCCAGGGTTAACCTCTCTCAATTTGCAAACACTGTATGCCCACACCAAGCCCAGTTCTGGAACAGAGATATTCCTGTATCACGAGCAGTCCAAGCCCAACAAACAGAGACTTATTCTTCAGAGGCAGCTGAGATGGGCCACAGACCAAGCTTCGATTTGGAAACCTGACAGCTTTTTGTCATGCAGGCATGCTCAGGTTTGGATCCGAAGTCAACAACTTTGGCTGATCCATAAATCCCACCCAAAACTTGCAAACACAAGAGGCTGACGTTTGCATAAGGCTCTATGCAATCAAACCATCAGACTCTTATCCAAAGCAAGCAATCTCCAAAGACTTGTCCATCAATCCTTTTTAATGCTTCATAATAAGCAAGCTTAGTAGTTTTGAAGCCATTAGGTTTGCAGTGAAGGAACATATCCCCTTAATGCTGCCAAATGTTATAGTATGCAGGACGGGAGTTGGAGTGAAGCGGCCAGGTTACACCTGGAGACATGAAACTCAATAGCAAGCTCTAACGCTCTTCCAGCGGCACACATGTGTCTGGCTGAAGACTGTTTGATGGAGATTGTAGTTGAAGGCATCATGCTGACATTTTATCAAGCACCACCTATTCCAGACACTCTTCAGTTTAATCATTATAGGGTTTGGTTTGGGCCAGCCACGGCAGAGCACGGAAGCAAAGCTTCTCCTAGTTTGCTCCCAGCAGAACGGTCCTGAGAGGTCAAAGAAAGGGAAACCAAAGTGCATTACAGTGGCACAGTCTCATGTTTCTAACACATCTTTCACCTTGAACGATGATCAAGCCAAGCACTTCCCAAGCTATGCCTTGGAAGGTTTCACTGGACTCGTGCCCACAACTGTCAGTCGCAGCTACACCTTCCACACAAGGGTTGTGCAACCATCGGTATCGATGGAACCAGCAGGCTGCTCTTGGAGCAGAAGTTGTGCACCATGCTTTAAGGCAAAGCAAGATGGTCCCTGACCTAGGAACTTTGTTAATTAAATAAAGAGAGGATATAGGACTTGGAGGACTTAAGGAAGCTATAGAACAGTACTGGGCAGCTTGTTCAGCACTGCCCAAAACCTGGTTGCAGCCTGGCAGTGAGAACAAGGAAGATGAAGCGGCTTCAAAGGTGTCTGCAGAAGTTTTGTCCCAAGTTTGAGAGGCAGCAACAGTAGGAGAAAACAAACAAACAGAAAAAAGCCAGAAGGGAACAAAGAAAATCTCCAAAGAAAGAAGCAGCTCTGAGGACAGTTGGAGGAGCAACAAGAGACAGAGGATGGTGACACAGGCATTGATGAAAGACAAAGCTGCCACAACCAACAGTCCTGGAGGCCAGAGCCCCAATTTGGAGCAGTTCATCACTGTCTAAGAGCCAGGTGAAGTCTAGGAAAGGGATCAGCAGGGAGGAAACCCAAGCAGCAGCGGTAAGCAGCAGCTTCGGTGAGCCTGGAAGTGCAGAAAGGGGGAGAGACCACATGGAAACTCAGGAGGGGCTTAACGGCAGCGACCAAAGCATTTGCAATGAAACAGAATAACGTGTGTTCTGGGGAGAGAGCCAGGGGGCAGCGGGCAGACCAAAGGAAGGGGGAAGAAAGAGTTAGCGTTTTATGAGTTTTCCCTTGGAAAAAGCTCTTGCAGAAAGGGCAGCGGGGGCCAGTGAGGGAGAGGGAGAGCGTGGGGAGCCAGAGCAGCTCCTCTGCGGTGGGATTTCAGACCCCTGCCAGCAGCACCATGGAGGCCGCTTGCAAAAGCAACCTGCAAATGATGGTGAAACACACCCACCTCTCTGAAATCACCTTTCCAGGGAGGGAAATGGAGACCCTTCATGCTCCAGCCCTGAAGCATCGAGGTGGGTGTTAAACAATGGATTTTCCTTCCTACCATGTGGAGCCAGTATGGAAAAACAGGTGGAAAGTGGTTTATGGTTGCAAGTCAGGAGACTTCTCATCATGCCAGCTCTACAAATGACATCATTTCTCAGCAAATTGGCTGGAATGAATGCACAGAAATGCCCGGTTTAGTCATTAGAACATTTTGCAGAGTGTTCTAGTTTGGATGCGATGCTTCCAGCGACAGACACCACCACACTTCTCACACACCACAGCCTGCAGAATGATCCCTTCATAAGTTCTATTAATGCAATAAATCCATGGTTCAAGGGGAACACTTCAGGGTGCTTTACCTTCAGTGAGAACCAACACACATGCCCCTCTTTGATGTTAAGCTTCATCTATAAATCCCCTGGTGAGGCGGGAGATTTCATCATATGGGATGAGCAAACTTTAACCAGACAATAACTCCCCCAAAGTCCCCAAGACTGAGTCAGGCTCCATTTAGTTTGGGATAGGCTCAACCATAGGCAAAGCCAATGAAGTCACTGGAGGCCTTGATACGCCAAAGCCACACCATTGTGTTCCTCCCCAAATTCAGGGCTTGGTTGTATTAAGACCGAGGTGGCAGTTTGTGGCTGCCTTGCCCTGGAAAGGCATTTCCCAACATCCATCCCAAAGTGGGCATGGAGAAAATGCAGTAGGACATAGAACTTAAAAAATCCAATGGGAAAGGTCTGGTCTGGTCTCTTCCCATTGTGTGGCAGGATGAATAGCACACTGGGATGGAGGGAGAGCAGACGCTGCACACACACTCAAATGTCTCCAGGGATGGGGCCTCCACCACCTCTCTGGGCACCCTGTGCCAGTGATCCGTCACCCTCACAGTGAAGAATTTTTTCCCAATACCCAACCTAATTTTCCCCCTTTCTAGTTTAAAACCATCACCCCTCATTCTGTTGCTCCATGCCCTTGGGAATAGCTCTCACCCAGCATTCTTCCATCCCCCAGCCTTCCCCACTGCTTTGCTTCCAGTAACTCCCCAGCCCAACCAATGCTCAGGCTCTGTGAGGATCACCATCCAAACCAGCCACTTCTGATCATTCCAAACTCTACACAAAGGTTTTCCAGAACCAGGCAGAATAAACAAACCACCAAATGCTGCTTCAACTTCCAAAAGCATCCCCCTCTTCTTTAGCCCCCGTTTCCCTCTCTATAGTTTCCAAAGAAACACAAGCCTTCTCCTTGACGTTTCCTCTCTTTCACCTCCCTGGGGAAGACAAAAGAGAAGAGCCCATTGACTGCAGAACTGCCATGGGGCTTCCCATGGACCATGTTTTCCCTCCCAACCTGTTGCACCACTCCCTGCCCCTACATGTTGCCCACACAGTGTCCTGCACGTTCCTGGAGAACAAACACATGTGCAACCAAGGAAGCTACAAGCAACCCTGGCTGGGGTCACGTTGGTTCACAGACTTGGATGAAACAACCCAGCAGGCACCAATAACAACATTTTTTAAATCAAGTAGCCCTGCTTTAAAGTACAAAGAACTCAAATAACTGCCTATAAATAATCCCCCTACTTTTACTGCAGAGGAAAAACCTTTTAGAAGGTACAGAGCCCTTTGGTTATGGTACGTACAGAAGACATTAAATTTATCTCTCTCTTGCAGCTATTAATACAGTGAAACCAGCAGATGCATCCAGGATCCTCACAGTGCTTTAGAAACCCAGCAATATTTATGATCAGGCATCGGGCCTCTTCATATCTGAAGGGAGTATTGGAGGGAGAGCCTGGAGAAGGCACTTTCAGAGATTTACTTCCCTCCCGTTGGGAATTCAGTGTCTGAACCAGGAAACAAATTTTTAAATGACATAATATTCCATAAAAGATAAATATGGCACAAAAGAGTTTGTGTGTACATAGAAATCATAGTTTTAATTAAAAGAAAAAACACAGAGGTCTTATCAGGGGGCTTGGCAAGTAGTAAGTAATACACTCAGTGTTATACAACCAAAAACTACTGGAATAATTTTTTTTTACTTCAGTTTTATGTATTCTGAGACACATTTCACAAGCAGGGAGTTATTGGAAGGGTCTTATTCTGGTTTTGCTCAAAAGAATAAAATGGCTAATTGGATTCACTGAGCGTATTTTAAGCCTGTGGATCGGTCCCCTCGAGGTCACTGCCCTGAGACACTTGTGGAGGTGACCTGAAGGAATTCAGCTTGCTCCTCTGCAGAGCTTGGCTCCTTCTCCCATTTTTGGCCTTTGCCTAGTGCTTCATCCAGTTTTGGTTTACATCGATTGCAATTCCAACTAATTTCTCTTGGAACCAAGCTCAGTGACTCAAAGGGAGCGTGGTCCAAGGCATCGACTTCTGCCTGGTTTCTGGTGGAAATCATCTGACATTTTCCCTTCTTGGGCCTTTTGCATGGTTCCCACCGCCAAGTGTGAAATGACCTGAGCCCCTTCAAAGCACCAACTCGGGATGGGTCATGCTCCATTTAGACCCTTATTTGTTTCATTTGGGTGAAATCCTTTTTCCAGCTAAAAGCAGCACATAGCCTGACCTCCCCTGAGAACTGAGCAATGCTCTCCGATCTCTCACTGAAAGCCACTGCTACTGACCAAGAGCATCATATCGAGCAGGCACATGCATCCCTGCCCTGTCCCATCAATTAACATTCCTGCTACTGCCTGGTGGAGTTCAAGCCTATTGCAAACAACCCCTTGCAAAACCATCATACTTTTGTTGTCCCAGTTCACCCTGGCCATTCCAGTAGCCACCATCACCTCCAGCATCCTCTTACCTGCTGGAGATGAGCTCTGTGGAGAAGGACCTGGGGATCCTGGTGGGTGACAGGGTGGCCATGAGCCAGCAGTGTGCCCTGGGGGCTGAGAGAGACAATGGGATCCTGGGGGGGCATTAGGAGGAATGTGGCCAGTAGGTTGAAGGAGGTGATCCTCCCCCTCTACTCTGCCCTGGTCAGGCCCCACCTGGAGTGCTGTGTCCAGTTCTGGGCTCCCTGGGATCAAACAGCCAGGGATCTCCTGGTGAGAGTCCAGAAGAGGCTACAGAGATGATGAAGGGCCTGGAGCATCTCCCCTGTGAGGAAAGGCTGAGTGAGCTGGGGCTGTTCAGCCTGGAGAGAAGACTAAGGGGGGACCTTATTAATGTTTATAAATATCTGAAGGATGGGACCCCACCTACATCTTGAAAACACAAAGAGCCCGACCACTCCTCTGTACCCAGCACCAGTATCTTGATAACACACTCCAACCAGCAAGGCAAAGGATATTCAAGCAAAGCCAAGTCACCCCACGACTGCTTCACGCTGGACTTTCCTTGCCCAGCTCTGCCCCTTGCAGCAAAGCTCAGCAGGGATCTGCTGTCTGATCCCACAGAATCACAGGACTCTCAGGATGACTCACGTCACACACACACACACCAGTCTGGGGCTTCTGGATTTTATTTTTACTTCAGCAAAATATTCAGCTTGCCCTGGAGCAAACCTATTAGTCACGCTCACTTCTGGGAACGGTCAGAGTCCAAAAGGGATCAAGAGTTATATGTGGTTTCCCTTTTTTTTTTTTTGATTTGGTTATTATTCAGCAGGAGTGAAATTCCTTCCCCTGCAGAAGCCCTATCTATCACGTGTCTCCTACATGGAATATGGGTCACCTAATTTCACCCCTAAAGAAACAAACATTTGCTGAGGAAAAAAAATCCCTTTCTGATTCCTGAGAAACTTTCTGGAGCTGATAAAACACTTGCTCCCCAGCCCCAAAACCCAACTCTCTGTCTCATTTTAAGGCAGAAATTGTTGGTTAAAGCACACAGCCTCCATCCTTTTGGAGGAGATACATCCAGAGAAAACAGAAACCATCCAAAACAGCAAGTCATATGAGCGCAGAGGTAGAATAAGACCCAGACAATGATTAAGGGCTTTAGTAGGACCCTCGGGACATTCCACATGGAGGAATTATTTGTTGTGTTTACTGCAACAGCCCTCTGTGATTCAAGGAGGATAAACCCATCTGCTATAACTTATAGCTATAGCTCAGCTATAACACGAATGTTGAAGCAAACACGTGCGGTCCTTGGGATGCTCTGTGGCATGCCATGACTAATTGCTCCAGGAGCAGACTGTGCACCACAGCATCTCCCTGAGCAAAGGGTCTCCAAGTTTCCTTCCAAACGCGGAGAAGACCTGTCTCTCAGCTCTGCTGCTCCACACGCAGAACAGGCATTTAAGCACTAGACGTAGCAGAAAGTAGATGCTTTTCTCATCTTTTCATAGAACAACATGTCCTAGGGGAGAGGGGTGGGGTGTTCTTATTAATAAAGCAAAGTTAAAAGCAAATAAATTCAACTCCAACCCGCTTCCAGCCATGGGTGCTTGTAGGGATCCTCCCTCCAAACCGCTCATCCCACGTGCTACAATCATCTCTCTAAAGACCCTTCCCATTTCCTCCCCATCCAGGTGGGCAGTAAATCACTTGCCATCGGAAGGTCAGCAGCTCTCCCGGAGCTGCTTGCCAGGAGGGGCTGGGACTGTGAACAGGATGGGATGTTTCATGCAAAACACCGACACAGCTTGTTTTTTGTGGTAGTTTTATGGTGGAAGAATTGCTGGTTTAGAAAAACACCATTAAAAACGCTGCTGTTTTGTACAAATTACTTTCACTGGGATGTAAAGAATGTGAGAAGTTTTCACAGTTTTAGTTGGACCACAAGTACCTTTGCATTAGAAATATAAATAGCAACTTAATCCGAGCCAGACCTTTTCCCAAAGAGAGAGAATCCCTCAGACTTACTCCAACCCATCCAGATTTTATCTGACTTGCTGCTAATCCAGCTAACTTCTTCTGAGCTACTAGCAACATTGAGACACACACACACATCAAAAAACCAAAAATAAAATAATAAATCACCGTGGGAAAGCAACAGCTTGTTTTAAAACCTCTTAACTCAGAGTCGCTGCCTTCAGACACAACATCCGTTAGGGAGATATACAGCATTTATCACTTCAAATGGCCCTTCTTGTCAGGGGTAGCAGGGAAACAGGGCTTGTGAAATTGGGAAAACGTGGATAGGTCTCTTGGGGATTAAGCAGAGTTGCATCTTTGCTGCATCTGCTTCCCAGCATCGCACGAGCCCCGCTCCAAACAGGACACGCTGGTGGTTCCCTGAGCTGTAGCAGAGCTTTCCATCACTAACCCTACACCAGTCTGATCCCTAACAGTTTACTTTGAGTTTTAACCCTCGTCAAAACTCCCAATTTCCCAGTTCCAACCAGTACCTCTGAGTAAAGCTCACAGCAGGGTTAGAGCACAAGGAGGCCAAGCGTCTTGCACAGTGTCTTGCAAGCCAATTGCTCCACAAAGTATATTTCTTACCCTATCTTATAACCATTCCAGGCTAAAAAATCAACTATTTCACCAGATTTGCAGGATTTATAAAGTTTTTCCCCTCCAAAAATGTTTTAAAGCCAGGATAGGTGCAATAATAGATCAGAGGACAAACCCAGCTCTTTTTTTCCCTAAGCCATAAGGAACCTCGAAGCTCATTACAGCAACACTGATGCCTCACACGCGCTTCCCTCTGCTACAGACATCTCTGAAGCATGGAGCCATGAGACACCAGGCAATATCAGAGCATGAAAAATGTAAGGATTAGTAAAAACAACCACAAAAACCCCAAGGATTTTGAGCAGTCTAGTTTAGTGCAGAAAAGCTGACTAACTAACAGGCACTCGGTAGCAAAGCAGGTGCAGGATCCCACAGGTTTCAGTTCATGGGATGCAATCTGGGGCAGGAGATGGAGCTCACAGTAGGGGACATGGGAAGAAACAAGGAAGGAAAATGCTGTAACAATGTCTGAGAGGAAAAGGAGCACATGATTTAGCATTTGGATCTGTTCTAAAGCAGTTCCAGAAATCTGCCTTTTGGTTTTTCCCATGCTGATCAATAACTGTGCATCTAATTACTTTGTTACAGCAGCAAGTAGAAACATACTTTGAATTATTGATTTATTTATTTATTAAAAGCCTCAGCTAGACTTGCAAAGCATGCACACAATTGCATCTCACAGCAAGGGCTATGAGCACAACAGTCTTTTGATTCCACAACTCCCCCGAAATACAAACAACCCCCCATCTCCCAGACCTCCAGGCAGGGCTCCAGCTGGAAACAGACAAACCACTAAGACCAAACAAACCCCCAAAACAACAACAATAAACCTATCCAGAAGGCTGCCAAACCCATTCAAACTCCCCCTCGCTGCCTGTTCCCTTCAGGAACAAGCTTGCAGATCCCTCCAGCTGATAGGAACAGGTCCAAACCCCAGTGAGGTCTCACTCCCGACCATTTGAGATGAGTAGGTGAGATGGGGGAGCACGGGGCAAGGCAGAGGCACAGCTCAGATCACCCCAGAGCAAACCCTGGGGTGCAGCATCCCAAGAGCACAGGGATCATTCTGACCTTCCTCCTCAGACTACAGTCCCGGCTGCAGGGGCTTCCAGCTGCCACGTGGGTGGCAGGGCTTGGTGGTCTGCAGCAAAGCTGTGGAAGATCCTCACCTTGAAGGTCAGTGGCTCCACATTTCCTTGCAGTTGCCTCCGGGTGATGAGATCCCATGGGATTCTCCTGCTTATCTTTCCCAGATTCCTCTCCAGGAACTCAGCAGTGACACACCTTTGCTTTCAGCTGTAGATCCCAAGGCAGCATCTCCCCTAAATTCACTATTTATTACAGCATCCCTGTTCTTGGTTCCCAACTTATTCACCAAGTAACATCCATGCAGCCGGCTGACGCAAGCGGTGGGTGATCCGGAAGCCAGCTCCAGCCCCTGGGATCACTCCATCCTGCCCACTCATCCTTGCTGCAGAGAAATGGCCACGGCCACTGGCAAGAACAGGGACCTCCAGCTACATCTGCCGGAAGCTGCATCACTTCTGTGTGGTCCTCAGAGGGAGCCCAGCATTGCTGACAACATCTCCACTCCCCCACTTTCCCACCCCAGTCAGGCCTGCTCCAAGCACAGCCTAGACCATCCTTAAGTTTAGCACCTATAAAACCTGCAGTGGGGTCGTTAACTGTGTCATCATATAAATGCTCCCTGGCAGTAAAGTGCTTTCCCAATGTCTGCAGAGGAAGAGAGATGCGGTCCACATCCCCTTCCACCAGTGGAAGGTTACGCCCACGAGATGAGAGAAGGAAAGGCAACCCAGGCTAACCCAGCTCACCACTCCCCTCCTCAGCTCTTCTTTCTAGTGCTGGGATGCTCAGTGCTGCTGTGACAACAGGGCCATGCCATGCAGCTGCAATACCTTAATGCCAGCTCAGAAGATGGGTCAACAGACCCTGATGGGACCTCTGATGCAATGCTTTACACCAGTCGTTTGTCACCATGACCTGAGTTATCTCCTCCTACAAGCATTAACCAAATGCTTTATCCCTAGAGCAACAGGCCAACACCACCTGGAGAAGAAGGAGCATTTCTGGCCCAGGGAAGTGGTCCCTCCCTGCTGAGAAGGATGGTGAGAAGACAAGCCTTAGTGTCCCTTTGCTACCACCCTCATCCCCATAGCTTGGCACCCTTCCCAAAGTCCTCTGTGCATGCTCAGGTCCCTTCCCCACACTAGGATACTCAGAGGTTTACCCTACCCTCTGCCTCTGCAGCTCCCCTATGCCTCTGATGCTTCCACCATGCAAACCACCTCCCATCAGGGCAAGGAGAGCCCCAGCTCCATGCCATCCTCCAACCTCCACCCACACATCCCGATCCTGTATGAGCCAAGCTCACACCTCGTTGCAGCCCTGCACAGGTTGTGACACCCTCAAAGCACCCAATGAATAGACAAAGTGATAAGTCCCACTAAACCTAAAAAAAAAGGAAAGGGGGAGGGTATTTTCTCCCCCTTTAACGTGCTCTGTAGATCAGTAACCACAAGGCAAACAGTTACCATCTGTGGAGACAGCAATCTCCATGCAGGAAGGAGAGGGGGTGTGGAAAGTGCTCTCAGGAGAGGGCTCAGCTGCTGAGGATGTTCTGATGAAAGACAATTAAGTCAGAGCTGGTTAAAAGAAGGTAGGTTGGGGGGGGGGGTTTCCTCTCTATTTATTTTCCTCTCCTTGCACAGACCAGTATTTGTTACTGGGGACAAGTCCTGCTTGCTCACATGTCCCACCTCCACGTCCCACCAGCAAGAAGCCCCCACCTTCAACCCTCCCTCTCCCAAGAGTTATCACCTGTGGTTTGTGGGAGGGAAAGCTGCATGGCAAGGGTGACCAGTGTGTGCAGGGCCATGGAGCAGGACCCAAGATAGAGCCTGTGGGTCCCATTTTCCACCTTCTGTAAGAACCAGAAGAGGTTTTTTCCCCTTCTGATGCAGCTTCCCCTCTCACTCCTCCCTGCATACAAGGGCAAGGAAAGGGGCAGGGAAGGGCAAGGAAAGGGGCAGGGAAGGGCAAGGAAAGGGGCAGGGAAGGGCAAGGAAAGGGGCAGGGAAGGGCAAGGAAAGGGGCAGGGAAGGGCAAGGAAAGGGGCAGGGAAGGGCAAGGAAAGGTTGGAGGAAGGTCAAATGCTGCAAGGTGCTCAGCAGAACTTCTGTTTAATTTAACATGCACCCACCTCTGTGGAAATACATTAAAGACATTAACATCACAGTGAATGTAATCCAAATCTGTATTACAACAGGGTCAGGTGTTTGCTTTGATGATGAGCTCAGAAGAACTTAAGATGCTCATTTACACCAGCTGGAAAATTAGCAGAATCATAGGATATGTTGGATTGGGACCTTCAAAAGCCATCTAGTCCCACCCCTACAGTGAGCAGGGACATCTTCACTAGAGCAGGTCGCTCAGAGCCCCATCCAGCCTGACCTTGGATGTGTCCAGGGATGGGGCCTCCACCACCTCTCTGGGCACCCTGTGCCAGGGATCCACCACCCTCAGTGAAGAACTTTTTCCTCATATCCAACCTAAGTCTCCCCTTCTCAAATTTAAAGCCTTCACCCTTCATCCTATCCCTCCATGCCCTCAGGAACAGCTCTTCCCCAAGAAAAGAAGGGGAACCTCTGAGTTTCATATAGGCATGCTAAAAGAGATCTGCAGTACCAACAGTAAAGTCCCCTCACTTCAGATACCACCTCAAATCCAGATAAAGACTGCAATTTGTCCAAGCACTGCTGTCACAGGACTGATTTTGTTTGTGACTTGCCCCATAGACCACTACCAGCACCTCTTGGAAGCGACAGTGATCCCAAGATCCTCACTGCAGCCTTCCAGTCCCTGAAGGGAGCAGAGGAACAGGAGGGGAATCAGCTTGTTCAAGGGCAGAGACTGGCAGGACAAGGGGGATGGAGTGAAGCTGGAGGAGGGAAGGGGGAGAGGAGAGACTGGGGGGAAGTTCTTTGCAGAGAGAGTGGTGAGGGGCTGGAAGGGGCTGCCCAGAGAGGGGGTGGGTGCCCCATCCCTGGGGGTGTTCAAGGCCAGGTTGGCTGGGGCCCTGGGCAACCCTGTGTAGCTCCAGGCCTGGAGGTTGGTGGCCCTGCCTGTGGCAGGGGGTTGGAGCTCTGTGACCCTTGGGGTCCCTTCCAACCCAGACCAGGCTGGGATTCTATGATCCTCTGCTGAAAAATGTAATGGGTAAGCACGAGCCCAGTCCTGGCAGCTTCATCTCCTTCTGCTCACTCCATACTATCACCAGCCTCTGCACCAACAGCCCAGGACCACTATGGGACAGTTATAAACCTGCACATTACACTCATTTTCGAGCAAGGACAAATCCAGAGATGAAAGCCCAGGGGCTTTTTTATTCCCCCACCTACATACCATTCATTCTCCACTCAAAGCACCGCAACAGTTTCAAAAAATACTGAATTATCCTTAAAAAAGGTGACTGTGCATAAAGGAGATGACTGGCACCTGTGAAAACATATTTTCCAACTAATTCTGGTGGGGGGAAAAAAACTCTCATCCAAAGCAAATCTGAAAGCATCCCTAAAAGTGACATATGAGAATGATTTATGTTACACACTGATTGACAGCCACGTACCTTACTATTGGGTACCTGGTCTATTTTTGCTGCTGTAATTAGGAATTTAGGTTTTAGGCAGAAATCCTTCCTAGGGAGTGGGGGGAGACCCTGGCACAGGGTGCCCAGAGAAGATGGGGATGCCCCTGGATCCCTGGCAGGGTTCAAGGCCAGCTTGGATGGGGCTTTGTGCACCCTGGGGTGGTGGGGGTGGCCCTGCCCATGGCATGGGTGGTGCTGGAGGACTCTGGGATGCTTCCCACCCAAACCAAATATACATTTGCAATAATATTTTTGTTCATTATACATTATATTTTCTAATAATGGCCACACAGTTGAGAAGTTCAGATTTTCCTTGTGTGGTTTCACTACAGAGAGAAGCAAGGAGCAGAGCAGGCTTCATTCACCACGTGATTAAACCAAACTGGAGCATGAAGGGCAGATTCATTCTTTCTCCCAATTCTTCCAGTTTTACACTGAACAACCCACCCCCAAACCCAATTCACAGGGAGTCTGTCCATAACAGGGGGATGCACAGAGATTCCAAGTCATACTTAAGCACATGGAGAGCTTTGGGTATCATCAACTCAGAGGTGACGAGACCATCGCAGCCCTCAAAACTGGGCTCAGACCCCACAAATCTCCTCTACCAACACATCTATCCAGACATGCTTCCTCTCTGCTCCCTGGATGTGACTTTTTGTTGGTCTCAGACACACATTATGGCCAAAGCATTTTAAAAAAGGTGCTACAATCTGGCTGTGGCCACCTACTGCCAGACGTAGAAGATGATCATGCTTGGTCTTGCAGCTGAAACCCCTAGATGGGAACTGTCACAGCTTTTTCTATTTGCATCTGGGATTTTGGATAAACTTGGATAATGGCATTTCCATGCCCACAAATAGGTCTCTGAGATGCCATTGAACCAGGAGCAGTTTTATTAATGATATGTAGGTCAAAGATTGATTTGTCCAAACACTGCACTATTCATAAGATCATAGCCTGGTCTGGGTTGGAAGGGACCCCAAGGATCACAGAGCTCCAACCCCCTGCCACAGGCAGGGCCACCAACCTCCAGGCCTGGAGCTACACAAGGTTGCCCAGGGCCCCAGCCAACCTGGCCTTGAACACCTCCAGGGATGGGGCACCCACCCCCTCTCTGGGCAGCCTGTTCCAGCCCCTCACCACTCTCTCTCTGCAAAGAACTTCCCCCTAATATCTAATTTAAACCTCCCTTCCTTCAGCTTTAACCCACATCTATTCTGGGCTGTTATTCTCTCAAAAAACCCAGGAACTCAGTACAAACATATTAGCTGGAAGAAGAGAGTAGCAACACATCTCCCTGCTTGGTTCTTTGCGAGCTAATTAGTAGTATTTTATTATTATTATTGCACAAAACTACACATTTTTATTTGGCCACAGCTTGCTAGGATGAGCAGACACTTCAGAAAAATAAGAGTGGCCCACGCCCTGAAAAGTCTTTTATCGCCAGCATTTCAACTGAAGACAGACATTTTTCTGAGGTTAGAAAACCCATTTTACTTCTGAGCTTGTAAACTTCTACCCCTCTCTGGGAATCCAGGAAATTAGAAAATACTCTAAAAAGAAAGAGGTTTTTCTGGGGAGCATTAATCCAGTCTTGAAACACGAGGAGGCTCCCCGTGCTGCACAGATTTGGGATGCACACGTTCCCCTGGCTTGGGACATTCCTCACAGAGAGAGTGGTGAGGGGCTGGAAGGGGCTGCCCAGAGAGGGGGTGGGTGCCCCATCCCTGGGGGTGTTCAAGGACAGGTTGGATGGGGCTCTGGGCAACCTTGTGTAGCTCCAGGCCTGGAGGTTGGTGGCCCTGCCTGTGGCAGGGGGTTGGAGCTCTGTGACCCTTGGGGTCCCTTCCAACCCAGACCAGGCTGGGATTCTATGCCGACTCCAGCCCAAGTCATCCCCAGCCTCTTGCTCCCTACGGGGCTTGTGGGGTTTGGGAAACCACCTCAGCACCCTGCCCTGGGTCTACACAAAACCACATCCACCCAAAACCAAGGGGGTCCCATTGCAAGAAGCAAGAGCTGCCCTCTGAAAGCGCTTGGTTCACACACACAGCGTGGTATAAACATCACCATGAAGCACCACGGATGGAAACCTTGTAAGATCTGAGCTCTATGAGGATGTGGAAGGAACATGAGTGAAACACCAGAGGTCCACATCAAGAGCTCTAGCTCCTGCCTGACTCATGTCTGAGGGGTTTGCATGGATTTGCTCAGTAACTCTGTTTTCCAAAGGATTCACAAGGACGGTTGCAACCATGGAAGGTTCAGCAGTGTAGAGCTTCACATGAAGTCTTGGGAAAGGACAGAGCCCTGCCTGTGTGAAGGATGAAGTGAAGGCACAGAGAAGCACAGCACGGTTCACCACCAGCACCCTTTCCTACCTTGGAACAACAGCTCATGTGTCCTATGGGCTGAAACCACCGTGACCACGAGTCTTCTAAATTTGAATTATTATATGAAAAGGTCCTTTTACAAGCTAGGGAGGTCTATCAGGGGGGTTGTAGTACCAGACATTTTATAGCCTTGCCGTTGTCCAGGCTTCAGAGTACGAAAGAGATCCCAGGAAAGTCTGCAAGAACAAGATATCCTTCCATAGCCTATAAATACCATCAAACCAAGCCCTGAGGTGCTTATGCTGGCAAGTTCATTTTCTGTGTAAAGAAACTGGATCCCTCTGGCCATGACTGAATCCACTCTTGGTGGGGAACTTGCTAAATAAGACAAAACACGAGCCTGCTTCCAAACTTACTCAGCTCAAGCTAAAGCTTGAATTATTAACTCATTAGTGATGAGGAGATAAAGTATTTATTTAAAAAAAAACCCCAAAACCATACAGGTGACAGCATCCAGGTCATGGACCAGATGAAGAGGAGGCTGAAGAAGTGAAGGTTCAGCAACAGAAAGAAGTTTTCCTAGACTGTGTATCAGACTTAGTAACACTTTACTACACGGTTTTATGGGCACTCTTTGTACACACAACCTGAAAGCTTTAAACCAGAGATTTCCACTGAAAAGCTGTGGGTTTGGGGTTTTTTTTTTTTCCCTTGTGGAAACATGTCAATATTTAGTAAAAAGTTCCCTGGATAAATCTCACAGCAGCTCTAAGTGTTTTGTTGCACTTCTTATAATTATTAACTTCCTACCTGGAGAGTCACCATTTGAGATTTAAATTTCTGACATTAAAGTTTAAAATTGCCCCCTTTCCAGTAATATCCTTGATAGATGCCACTCCACATGGGGAAATTTAACTGCATTGTTATTCACCCCAGATGGGACTATTTTTTTCCCCCCTCCATAAAATATAGGAACTTTCCAAGGCCAAGAATTTTGTTTTTCAGCTATTTTTTGCAGTCATCATCCAATTATGAGCCAACACTGCAGCAAAACTGGCTCTCAAGAACCAAGGACTCACCTAGGATCATCTTTACAAGGATTTATTATTATTTTTTTAATGCTTAGAGGACGCATTCGACTTGATTAAACCCGATAAATATGATTTGGAAAAGGTCCTGTTTCTAATCAAAGATAGAGAGGAAAAAAGGATGTAATTTGGAAAGGATGAAGCTGAACTGAAGAGGAGGGGAAAAAAAAAGCTGAAGATGAACAAGTGACAGTGACCTACTTCTTTTATCACCTTCCAATCTGTTTTCACACTTAACCCGTTCTGGAAAAGGGGGAAGGATTCTGTGCAACCCAAAAAGAAAAAAATAAGGGAAAAAATAAAAGAAAAAGGGAAAGAAAGAGGAAAAAAAGGAAGGTTTACTTCTGTAAAGTCAGATTAAATTTCCGCAGTGGGAAGGCAGGGTGGGATGATGTCATCCCACCTCCTGCTTTCCATCAATTAGACACATTGAATGTGTATCACTAGTTACAGGGGAAAAGCCAGAGTGGCCATGTATCACAGATAGGTTAAAGAAAGGAAATAAGCTAATTTCCTATTCAAATGAAAAGCATGATGATGATCTTTTTGCATTCAGGTACCATTCTGCTCGTCCTCACAACCCCCAGGAAGCGGTGATGAATCATCCAATCATCAATTTCCAGGCAGAGAACCTGAGCCAAAAAAAGAACTCAAACCCAAAGTCAAACTCTAAATCAATCCTCAAGACTTCCCAACAGCCCATCCCACAGAATGTCTTCTTCTAGAGCTGGATCCAGGCTCAAATATCAAAGAATCACAGAAACTTTAAGGTTGGAAAAGACCTCCATTGATCATCTAGTCCAACCATCCTCCTACCACCCATATTACTCACTAAACCACATCCCTGAGTACCTCATCCAACCTTTCCTTGAACACTTCAAGGGATGGTGACTCCACCACCTCCCTGGGCAACCCATTCCTGTTTTGATCTGACAGATAACTTCCTTAAGGAAACATCTTTCTTCCTTTCTTCAGCCACCTTCCAGCTGGTCTGGATGGTTTGAGAGGCTGGAAGAGGGTGCTGAAGCCTTTGAAGGCATCTACTGAGCAGCATTTGTTCCTAGTGTTTAATTTCCTGGAGCCTCTGGTAGAAGCATCCTCAAATTAATGTAAGGAAACAAGTACTGGAGGATTAAAATGACTTGCCCTAAGGCAAGCATCAACACAGGGCAAGGCCTGGGCTTGAGGTAGTACCCCTCTTGCAAGGTGACTCACCATAGAAAGAATTTGGTGTTTTTCCAGGCTTTGCTAATGGTATATGGAGCTAACAGTCTGTTCAAACCCAACCCACATCAATGGAGCCCAAAGAGGCTATATTTTGAGGGGTTATGAGAAATGAGCAGGAGAGCCTTTGGGCAGCATGTTTGGCAGATGCCCATCCCAGGAAAGGGCCACCAACGCTGGCATCCCTCCCTCAGCCGTTTTGGGCTGCCTTGATGAGGGATCTCACTAGCTGCAAGACCACCCTAGAGAACAGGAGCTATTTCAGTAACCCTGATGTTCACACCATGGACATTTTTGGGGACACCTGCGCTCAGAAGAAAGGGGCCACTCAAGCATTTGCCACCAGGCACCTCTCCCTGTGGTGTTCCAAACCACAAGCCATCCCAGACCTGGCTGCTCCCACATTGCTGAGCACATCTGGGAGCCCAGTGAAGGAACAACCCAACAGAAAACAGCTGGATCAGGAAATTAAGGGGGAGGGGACAGGGATCAGAATGCCACACCGAATCACAGAACACAAATAAAAACTGAAATCACTTTGTTTGCTGCAAATTCCAAGACAAAACACGTCTAACCTTATCTGGAAGGATTGTGACAAACCCAAAGCAGAGGCTGTGCCTTCCCAAGCAAACACAGGGTAGACCAAGAAAACAGAACCAGAGACAGTTCATCTCAGTCTTGGCTTTTCACAATTAAATCCGTGTGTGTGTGTGTGTGTGCTCACACACAGCAGCTCGCTGAAATTCAAGCAAATAGCAGCAAACCTCAAAGAACAGGAGAAATCTCACTGCATCCCCAAAGTATGCAGCAGAGGAGATGTTGCAAAGATGCCAACTGGCAGGAAATGAGGAGGGAACACAGTATTCCTAAGAAACCTCCTCATTTTTCCCATTGATGAGCCGAGCCAATTCAAAGGAGCAAGGGGAGGAGGGGGGGGGGGGGGGAGAAACTCAAACCTTTCCCCTAAATCAGGGTAAGAGAAAGAAAACACTGTAATTTCAAAATGAGCAGACCACACAGTAAAAGGGAAATAAAAATAGTAACGGAGAAAGTAAGCTGCTTTGCCCTCAGTTCCTTATTTAACTGTTTGCTTGGGACTAACCATACGAGATGGAACCATATGAGATGACACTAAACTGGGAGGAAGTGTTGATCTGCCTGAGGGTGGGGAGGCTCTTCAGAGGGGTCTGAACAGACTGGACCAATGGGCTGAGCCCAATGGGATGAAGTTTAACAAGGCCAAGTCTAGAGTGCTGCACATGGGACAGAACAACCCCCTGCAGTGCTACAGGTTGGGGGGACTGGCTGGAGAGCTGTCAGGCAGAGAAGGACCTGGGGGTGTTGGGTGGCTGCAGGCTGAATATGAGTCAGCAGTGTGCCCAGGAAAGCCAAGGGCATCCTGGCTTGTGTCAGACACAGCGTGGCCAGTAGGTCTGGGGAGGGGATTGTGCCCCTGGACTGGGCACTGGGGAGGCTGCACCTCGAGTGCTGGGTCCAGTTCTGGGCTCCTCACCATCAGAAGGACATTGAGGTCCTGGAGCGAGTCCAGAGAAGGGCAACCAGGCTGGGGAAGGGGCTGGAGGGCAAATCCTCTGAGGAGCAGCTAAGGGAGCTGGGGGTGTTTAGCTTAGAGGAGGTTGAGGGGAGACCTTCTCCCCACCTCCCCTGCCCTGCCAGGAGGGTGCAGAGAGGTGGGTGATGGTCTCTGCAGCCAGGGGACAGGAGATGGGACAAGGGGCAATGGGGTCAAGCTGCCCCAGGGCAGGGTCAGCTCAGCTGGGAGGGCAAAGTTCTTCCCTGGCAGAGTTGTGGGGCTGTGGCACAGGCTGCCCAGGGAGGGGCTGAGTCACCCCCATGGGGGTGTTCAAAAACAGGGGAGATGAGGTGCTCAGAGATATGGTTTAGTTTAGGATGAGAATGGTTGGACTTGATGATCTTCAAAGGTCTTTTCCAACCTCGTGATTCTGTGAGATGCACCGAATTTGAAGCCTGTATCAATTTGCACCCACAGCCCATCCCTAAGGGCTGTGGTCCTCAGCACTGGGTCAGCTCACATGAAGCCTCCACACACAGCCTGGGGACCTCACAGCTGCCAAGGTCAAAGTAAAGCAAGAGACATGGAGGACAGGACACATGTAGGGATGGCAAGGACAGGCAGGCTGCCATGAAAGCTCACCTCTTAAAGCCCCTGAAGAGAAGATGAAATCACAACTGGGTGGCCCTGCTGCTCATTGCAGGAAAGAGAGTGCAACCCCCCATGGTATATTGGAAGCCTAAAACTTTGGGAAAGCCAACAACATTGTCCTCCACAGAAAATAAAAAGGTTTAGGGTAAAGAAATGGTCCTGCTAGGGACAAAGCCCAGGCTGGCCAGCAACAGAGCCAGATGTCCTCAGCAAGTGTTCTGCCCTTGCAGGATGGAGTGGAAACCCATCTATTCAGGTACTGTTTGCAAAAGGGAGAGAAGGATTAAGGAACCATCAGCTGGAGCTGCAGCTAGGGAGATAGAGATTGAAGTCCCAGCAAGAAGTCAGTCTCCCAGAAGGTCCTAGGGAAGGGAGTAAGAGGAGAAATGCCCTGTCCTCAGCTGAAATCTTTGAGAGGACTCATCTGGAGGACACGATCAGCTGCTGGGTCACCAGAGAGAAGGGACAGGCAGATTACTTCCCAAACCACTGAGGACTGGCCACCCCAACAAACCAGCAAAACCACCACTCCTAGGGACAGCTGTGCTGGGCAGCATAGGTGGAGACAGCTGAAGCCAAAAGCCAAGGCTGCCCCTTGGAAACTGAGAGGCTGGTTTGGATCACAAACAGCTTTGAGACTCGGTGGCTTTGTCAGCATTCCTGTCACCCACTGGAGGGGTCCTGCAAGCTTGTGGTGGCATTCGACACTGGAGAAGGTCAGTGCTGCAGCAAGGCAGCGCTGGTGGAGGGCAGAGACCTACTGGAAAGCATAAGCCTTCCTCACAGGGCACTGTGGAGAGCTCAGTCAGGAAATGACTTCTGCAGAACCCGTTTTGTACGCGGATGTTGCTCAAAACCTACACTGTGGCCAAGCAGCTTCAAACTACTGACACCAGGGTGGCAGCTGGTCCGTGCTGCCTGCTCTGAGGCTGGAAAACAGCCTCAGGACTGGGCAAAAGAGTTTCAACTAAAGCAAGAAGAGCTCCAGCAGCTTTACCAGAGCTTGGTCCCCACCCCAGGCAATACAGCCTTGCACACCAGGCCAGGCTTCAGCTGAGGACGCTGCCATGGACGATGGGGGTTTCACCTCCTGCTGCATGTTACCATCTCCCTGGCTGAGCCCCCATCACAGATCCACAGTCCCTGCTCACCAGCTGCAGGGCCAACTCAGCAAGAGCAGCTCCATCCTCATCAGAGGTGCTTGCAGCTGATTTGCACTCCCAGCTTGGGGGGTCATAGAATCATAGGGGTTGGAAGGGACCTCAAGAGCCCATGGGGTCCAACCCCCTGCCAAAGCAGGGTCCCTAGGACAGGTCACATAGGTTGGTGTCCAGATGGGGCTGGAATATCTCCAGAGAAGGAGACTCCACACCCCCTGGGCAGCCTGTCCCAGGGCTCCCTCACCCTCACTGGGGAAAAGTTCTTCCCCATGTTGGTGTGGAACTCCCTGTGCTCCAACTTGCAGCCATTGCCCCTTGTCCTGTCCCCACAGACACTGAAAAGGGGCTGGCCATTTCCCCCTGCATCTCATACTTAAGATATTGATAAACATTAATAAGGTCCCCCCCTAGTTCTCTTCTCTCCAGGCTGAACAGTTCCAGCTCACTCAGCCTTTCCTCACAGGGGAGATGCTCCAGGCCCTTCATCATCTCCAGAGCCTCCTCTGGACTCTCTCCAGGAGATCCCTGGCTTTTTGATCCCAGGGAGCCCAGCACTGGACACAACACTCCAGGTGGGGCCTGACCAGGGCAGAGCAGAGGGGGAGGATCACCTCCTTTGACCTGCTGGCCACATTCCTCCTGATGCCCCCCCGGATGCCATTGGCTCTCAGGGTCAGTGACTTGCCACCAAGCACCCAGGGACACAGGCACATTAAACAGCCACTGCTGCAGCGAGCATCCTTCTGTGCCCTGTACCAAAGGTAGTTTCTCCTCCTGAATTCCTTGCATGTTTCCTTCCTGCCAAAAAAAATCAGTTAAACTATTTCAGAGCTGTAAAAACCTTAAATAAATAAATAAGTGTCCATGCTACAAGCTAATGATTAAGTATTTCCATTGCAGCAACCCCTGCGACTCGCAGCCTGTGCGCTGAGCCCCAGCACTACCAGAGATGCTCCTTGCACAGCTCACACTACTGTTTGCCCTAGTGCTGCTAGTGCTGACTAGGGGGACACAGCTCCAGACACAGTGCTAGCTCCAGCAATTGGGCTGGGGAGTTCTGAGGGGGGGAACATCTACCCCCTCAAACCCCCAGGTCAATTCAACTCTGCAGTATGGGTACAGCTTTGGCCCCATGCAAAAGCGACTGTCTAATTTCTAGCAGCTCTGTAAGCAGTTGCTTTCAAGGAGATACTCATTCTGCCTCACCCGCCTGCCCAGCGATGCACCAGCTCCCAAAGAAGCCCCATATTTGGCTGCTTTCTCTGTTTGCTTGGCTGTCTCAAGCTTCAGGACTACCCAAGCAGTGCTGCCCAGAGAGCCACCACAGCTCCTGCCAGGAGAGCTGCCAGCAGGAGAGGGCATAAGCCAAGCAGCCACATCATCACAAAGCACCAGCACAACATTTTCCCTGTCCAAGCTGGCAGCACCCAAGAAACCTAGCCACAGCTCCTCCATCAATGAGCTAAATCTATTTCTAGAGTCTGCTCACCTTATGGCAGAGCCCCCAAGCTCTCTGCAGCTGGTGGTTTTGTCTGTCTGCAGCATCCTTTTCAGATGTGTTTGATGCTGTAGGCAAACTGCAGCGGTTGAAAGCATCAAAGGGAGGTGTGGTGTGGTTTGGGAGGGGAGAAAAGCTCAAAGAATCCTTTCTGCAGGAACACAGGACCCTTACAGACAAACATTATAATGGATGGATTCCCCTTTGCTGCTGACTTCAGAACTTCCCCTGACCTCTGTGTACATAAGAGGTCTGAAAATTCCCCCAAGCCATTTATTTACAGCTGGAAACCACCACTTTATCTCACTTAGAACCTCAGAGCACTGCCCGTGGTGCTTTGTTTTGCCATTCCCTAAGACCAAAACAATTGCTGGGTGTTGGGAAGAGCCAAGATTGCAAACTACACACACCAGGCAGGGCTGAGTTAAGCCCAGAATAAGGAGCTCATCCTTTCTGCAACTGCAGAAGTTGCAGGACACCAGAGCTATGGAAGTGCTGGAGAAACATGGTGTTGGATACCCTGAGCCATGCAGTGCTTTCTCCAGTGGTTCTGCCATCCCTCCTCACGGCAGCACTCCCCTTTACCTCACTTGCACTCTCCCCTGCTCACACTCTGTTTCTTGTTCTGTGTAGGCACCACACTCAGCATGACAGATCACAGCCAGGGCCTCCAGGCACTTCCGTGATAGTGCTAAATAATGCTTTTAATAACACAGAGACCATCCAAAGAGCTTCCACAGGAAGCTGTAGAGCTCCACATCCTAAGCAGTTTTCCCTCCAGTATCTCGCTTGTACAGAGCTGGAGATCCCTGAAAGCATCTTACTGAGGTTCACAGAGATGAAAAGACTGTTAAGCACCCAAGGTTCACGTGGAAAGCCCTTGCTGGCTGAAAACCTTCTTAGCTCAGAAGGGATTATTCAGTGGAAAGTCAGGAGAAAGCTGGATGAGCCCTACCAGGAACAGACCAAAAGCTAGCCCACCCCCAGACCCCCTGCTTGCTACCTCCACCACTTCTCTCCCCACACAAGTCCCCCTTCCAAACACTCAGGCACATGAAGCAGACTTTCTGATCACCCCTGGACTACACAAATTTACATCTCCTCCTACTCCCCTCTGGGATTTTGTGGATATAACAGTTCAGATACAGTTTAAGTCCTTCCTGCCCAAATTAGGTGCAGCCTAATTTCTCTCTTCTCACTTTTTTAAGCTATTCCAGATTGAGCCAGCTATCACACTTGTTCTGACCACAGCCCATTGTGCATTGGCATGGCAAGGTTCTGGTGGAAGGAGGAGTGACCAACAGCATCCTAGCCTGTATCAGCAATGGTGTGGCCAGGAGGACCAGCGCAGTGACTGTCCCCTGTCCCAAGCACTGGTGAGGCTGCACCTTGAGTGCTGGCTTCAGGCGTGGGCCCCTTGCTGCAAGAAGGACATTAAAGTGCTGGAGTGGATCCAGAGAAGGGCAACGAGGCCAGGGAGGGGACTGGAAGAACATCAGAGAGAACTGGGGTGGTTTAGCGTGGAGGAGGCTGAAGGGAGACCTGCTCGCTCCCTACAACACCTGAAGGGAGGGTGTAAGGACATGGGGGCTGACCTCCCTAGTGACAGGTGATAGGACAAGAAGAAACGGCCTGAAGTTGCATCAGGGGAGGTTTAGATTGGATGTTAGAAAACATTTCTTTAGAAAAAGGTACTGAACAGGCTGCCCAGGGAAGTGGTGAAGTCACCATCGCTGGAGGGATGTAAAACATGGGTAGATGTAGTGCTGAGGGACGCGGTCAGCAGTGGTTGTTGCAGGTTAGGTTGATGGTTGGACCTATCCCTTCCAACCAAGACAATTCCACAAGTCTAAGCTTGGACTACCTTCCTAACAGGAGCTGCCAGAGGAGCACAACCCCTCAGTATTACAGCATGATAACAGCACACACACGAACATGCACAGCCACACACGTATTTGCACTGCACAACCATCTAACATAGGCCACCCTCATGTACAGGAGAGCCCAGCTGTCCAGCTGGTGCTTACTGAATAAGCATATGTGCTTCCCAGTGAAAAATTCACCCTTGGAAATTCCTCACTGCAGGACACAGAGACCTTCCTCTGACATGAAATATTCCGTGAGCCTGATGCTCAGCGCTCCCGTGGACAGGATGTGGCAAGTACATCTTCCCCCTCTCCTCCTCTGAGGATCTGGCTGCCTATTCTGGCTTCCACTGCAACACCTTTATTACCCAAATGTCCTTTCCCAGACAGCAGCGCTTCCCTTACATCACAGCTCAGACCACGGGGCGTTAATGTGATGGAAGAGCTTGCAAAGGTCAAGGAGATGATTAGATGCTCTCAGAATGTCTGGATTCCTTCAGGATTTCCCTTGCTTTCTCTCTATATAGTAAAAAAGTGGGTGGAATGAAGGAGGGAGAGAAGCCAGCTCCAGGTGCAACCCACCCCAGCCTGCTGAACCCCCTCTATGGTCATCTGCCAACCTCCCCCAATATAAACAGGAGCGATCAGGTGGTCATGAGACATGGAGCTGCTACAAGGAGATTTCTCCACCGTGGTTTGAGGTTATGTCTTTCAATATTATTTCCCTCAAATCTTCCTTTTCTTTTCTTGAAAATAATCGGGTCTGCTCAGATTCTTGTGGTGAAAAGCTTCCAGTAAGTTCCAGCATGGAATCTAGGCAGAAGGACAGATTATCTGCTTGCAGTAGGACACCTCACTTAGAGCAGCCTAATAACATAAAAATGATATATTTTAAGTCCTGCTCCCTCAATAATACCTTTTAATGTACTCAACTTATTTTAACATTATAAATAAAAGTGTTGGCACACACTGAGGTTTCTTTTGGAAGGGGGGAGCAGCGTGCTCTCCAGCTCCTGAGGTTTGGTTGCCAACCTCAGCGCTGGAACTCCAAGTTACTTTAATAAGCAAAATATTCCATTTTCCATGTATTGTTGCTCTTCAGAATGGATCCAGTACTTGGGAGTGACGATGAAAAGCTGCAGATTTCTTCAGAGCAAAAAGGCAAACCTCATCAAAACCATATTACAGACCATCACAACGGGGCTCTGACTGTCGCCTGGACAGTCAGCTTCATACTACTCCAGGAGAAGAGGACCGGCTCTGACTTGCTGTGCTGGTGTCTCATCTCCATCAGCTCCCAGGTCCCTCCTGCTGCTGAAGGTTTGGTCACTCTTACCATGCTAGTCTCTGCACGATGGAAGCCAAATGATTATTTCAAGCCCACATCCCTCTGGTGCTTCCAGTCCCAAAAGTCTGGAAAACTGCAAACCCAGACCCAAAACTTGGTACTTTGAGATCATCTTTTCATGTGGGAGGTTGGAAATAGCCCTGAAAAGATATTATCAGTGATGTTTTCCATAGCTCCATGAAAAAAAAAAACCCCTTTCTCTACTTTTTGTTTTCAATAATTCCATTGTAAATTGGAAGCTCCAGGGGATTTTTCCACATGTACTAACACACTGCCTACATCCCCTTGGATGCAGGTCTGTTACTGTAGGGATGGCTCATGCGTTGCTGACAGCACTAAGCACCTCATTCTCCAGGAAAGAGGAGCTGAAAAGCCTTTTGCTGGAAGAGAAGAGGAAAGAAACTTGGCCACTTTGAGCTGATCGGAGGGGAACGAGGCAGAATCACCAGCACCCCTATCCACAGATGGTTGAGAACTCAAATACCTACATACAACATGGCCCCAGAGGTAGCAGAAACTCCCTACTGCCTTCAGGCCTTCTGGAGGCAGGTTGGCTTCCTGGATACAAGGTTTTGTTGCTTCCAATGACTTCATCATGAAGAAGGGTGGCCACTGGGCTTGGGGGGGATTGCTGGCAGCCATGCAGAGCCGCTCTCCAATATTCCCTGGCTCAATCACCTCCCTGAGCACCATTATCTCCAGTCATGCACAGAGCTCATCTTGCCTCTCCACGTAGATTCCCCAGGCACCGGCTTCCATACGATGGGGTTTTTCTTTTGCCAGAAAAACACTGAACAACATTGACCTCCACGTTCTGGCATCACCGCTTCTCATGGAACACGCGTCTGCTTTCACATCCAACTAGGATAACTGAGGTTGTTTTTGTTGTAATTCTGATACAGCTGCATGACTGAAGAGTCATAGATAGAGCTGTTGTGGAGTAATTGACCTGGTCCGCTGCTCCCCAGAACGATGATCGCAAAGCAGACCAGCTGAAGAGTGGGTGTGGAACTGGCAGAGCTCAACCAAGGGGTCCCCACCCCATCAACTGCTCCTTTCCCTGAGGGTCTCACATTAATAAAGAAGGGTGTGTCGGCATTACACCAAGAAACCAGAGCAGGATTTCAGTTGCATAAAGCGGGTGAGATGCTGTCATCCTGCCAAGGGCTCGGGGTCCAATCCCAACGAGGGCAATGGAAAGATGCCCTGGGATGAAGCTCTTCCAATACTGCACAGCAACACCGTTCCAAACAAGCCCATTCAGGTACATCCACCCACACCACACCTCACCACGACCACACTCTTCCTTTCTCCAACTAGGTCCAGCACCCAAAGGGCTTCTACAGCATACAGGCTCCGAGGTGCTGGATGCTGAGAGCATACCCACCACTGAGGGAGTTGAGTTCACAGTCAGCATTCCTTGGTGTAACCATAATGCAAAAGCTACTCTTAATATGTAGTGTCCACCCCTGGAGCTAAAACCAGGGACTTTTGGAACTGACTCAGCACAGCCGTCTGAAGGGGTGCAGCTGCAAACCCTGTAAGCTTCCCATCAGCGCTGGTGACAGCCAGCTGTGGGCTGCTCTGCTGAAGCTGCATCCAAACAGAAGTCCAGGACTGCAGAGAAGGTAAGGTCTGTGTTGGAAGTGGTTCAGATTTTGAACCGTGGTCTTCAGATCAGGAAAAAACAAATTGAAACTCTTTGAGTTTTCAGGAAGAAAAAGGAGCAGCAAAGTCCAGGGTTGGGGGAATAATTAAATTAAACAACTCATTTCAGGTTAACCAGAAGTCTCCATTTCACTTTACATCCCCTGTCTGTGTGTAAGGTTTGGGTACATTCCTTTAGTTAAGGCTAAAATCAAGTTAGCATACTATGAAAACATCCCACATTGTGACACACAAACATCATATTCTGAAAATATATCTCCAACCAAGAAATCTCTCCTCATTTTTAGGCCCTTCCTCCCTCACAGCTACACACAGAAAGCAGCAGATTCTGCTTCCCACTTCACACTGAGGGCGAGTTACAGCATCTCCACCTTGGCCAGCCCTCCCTGCTAATGAATACATCCTGATCCTATCCATCCTTGCAAAGCTTCTGGAGTGGCTTTTGTTTATAAAGGCAAGACCTACAGCAGGACACTCAAAATATTTCATATCATGCTATGCTACACTACCTTCTTGACTGGCATGTTCAAAAACACTTGGAAGAGATAGGAACAGGATCAGAGCTCCCAAGTTTCCTTCTCTTGTTGGGAACTCACACTCAAAGCCCAGCAGTGATAAGGAAAGGAAGGCAGGATGATGAAAAGAAGGTATCCTCATGAAAGGCATTGGAACTGACCAGAAACAAGACAGCTTCCCTGTGGGAATTGCATCCCCTTCCATATGTGCATCTGAATTTAACACTTCACTGAAAGCTCTTTGCAGCAGCACTGAGCTCTATGCAGAATGTTAATGTCAGTGGCCAACCTCAAGTGTCCTGGAAAAGACTCCCATCACCAGAATTTCTCCCCAGCACTGCTCTTCACAGAACCACATGGTTGGAAAAGACCTTTAAGACCATCAAGTCCAACTGTTCATTCATCCCCACAGGCAAAACCAAACATACTCTGATCATTCAAGTGCCTTCACCGACAAAGAGGTGAAGAGGAGAATGCTGGTGACTCCATTTCATCAACCTAATTTTACAGCTGGTGTTACCATCTACCCCTCTGGAGGACCTTTCCTTTGTCTGCTAAATATCCAATTCACATCTTTCTATAATGGAAACTCTTCCACCAGACCCAGGGGCAACCCAGTAAGAGCAACCACCTACCTACAGACTTTCATAGCACGATCCAACAAGGTTTCTACACCCTAAGAAAGACGTGGCAGGACTCAGACCATCCTATCAGTCCCTGCTCAGACAAGCTTCAGCAAGAAGCTGATGATTTCCACAAGTGACAGTGCCAATGTCATTGGGAGGAAAGCCCAGAATAAATGGTTTTCTAAAAATTAAGCTGCATGGGCACACCACCAGCTGTTGGACTGCACATCTTTCATTATTCATCCCCCAGCTGCCACACAGTCTGTACAACCACCAGTAACATACCAGTATACACACACACAGACTGTGCTTTTCAAAAATAACTGCTGGAAAAGCTGCCTTTGGGAAAACATCTGCAGCTAGAGTCTCCTGTCACACCATGCTCAGCAAAACAGATGGAAGGATCTCCAGGATAAGGAAGAGGTCTCCATGCGTAACCCACAGCAGTATCTAAAGTAGCAGCCCACTTGCTCTTAGTGATCTTCTAGAGCTCTACTGCATTAGAAACCTAAAAACACAAATTCACATCTACCTTGGGCTGAAATCAAGATTTGGAGATGCCCATCTCTCCTCATTGACTACACAGGGTCTACAGCTAAATGGGATGGAAGAGAGGTTTTGTTCTCCTGGATGGGGAGCAGCCACCCAGAGTCTGCACACACCAAACTCTGCCCTACACAGTATTTTGCACAAACATGCCCCTAAAGCAGGCTGATAAGCACATTCCCCTTAACCAGGGGGGTACTGAAAGGACGAGGGGCAGACTTGGTGCTTCAGATCTTCAGGAAACGAGTGGCAAAAAGAAAGGTCTTTACAGCCAAGGACTTCACTCTGCCTTGTGAGACCCCACCTGGAATAGTGTGTCCAGTTCTCAGCCCCTCAGCTCAAGAAGGACACAGAGCTCCTGGAAAGAGCCCAGCACAGGGACACCGAGGGGATGGAGGGAGTGGAACCCCTTCCTTGTGAGGAGAGGCTGAGGGAGCTGGGCCTCGTTAGCCTGGAGAAGACTGAGGGGTGAACTTATTAATGTCTATCAATATGTAAAGGGTGAGAGTCAGGCCAGAGCCAGGCTCTGCTCAGGGGTGGCAGCGACAGGACAAGGGGCAGCAGGTGCAGCTGGAGCAGAGGAAGCTCCATGGGAATGTCAGGAGGAACTTTCTCCCTGTGAGGGTGCTGGAGCCCTGGGCCAGGCTGCCCAGAGAGGCTGGGGAGTCTCCTTCTCTGGAGACATTCAAACCCACCTGGATGTGTTCCTGTGGGATTCAGTCTGGGTGCTCCTGCTCTGGCAGGGGGTGGGACTGGATGAGCTTTCAAGGTCCCTTCCAGGTCTGAACATTCTGTGAACCAAGCAGCCCTTCCTCAGCTGTTCATTGCCACCATGGCAGTGAAGGCACCTAATGCAAGGCAAAGGTACCAGGACTAGATCAGAGCAAACTGGAGGTTGCCTTAGCACTGAACTGTATCAGCTAATTAGTTCTGCTAATTAGTACAGCTGATACAGCCAAACTACTGCTGGCTCGATCCCAGCTCCATCTCTGATCTACCTTTTATCCCTGTGGGCATCTCAGGTGAGCACAGAGAGGAGATAACACAGGAAAATTAAGAGAGAAATCTACAGTTCCGGTCTCTATTTTCTCCCCTCCAATAACTCCCCCAAAAATTTCAATTCCAGACAGGTTTGGAGGACAAAACCTTCTTCAACTTCAGGCTCATAAAACACAACTTAATCCTCAAGTCAGCTACTGAGCTCTAGGCAGCATAACTCAGCTTCACATAAAACAAAACTCCTGTGGAAACATCCCTGAGTATTAAATTAATACAGATACAGGAAAAACTTCCAAACACAAGTATTTTGTCTTACTGAAAATCTTGGACCCTAAGAACCTCAAACTCAAGTTGGAGTTGAGCTAAGTAACTCAAGAGAGTAATGCAGAGCCTTCCTTGTTTGGCACAGTTGCTTTGAAAAGGTAATGGTGAGCATCAGTAACTGGCCATAGTGGTGGGTAAACGGTCTGCACTAGAATTTTCCCCCCCTTCCTCTTCAAGGTAGGGTCAGTGCAGCCCTGGCTCCAAGTCAAATGAGCTTCCAAGGCTGGCAGAACATAAGGCATAAACAAAGGAGATGAAACCTAATGACAGAAGAGAAGGGAAAAGCACATAAAGTATAACAACTGGTGAGCCATCATCCTACATTATGGGGAAAACATTTAAAGAAAACAATAAAACTCATACTAGCTGTCTCCAAGCCCAAAGTTTGATGAATTTATGAACCATCAACAGCACAACAGGTTGGACGCCCTGACTTCAGAAGCGATCAGCACCAGACTTCCAGGGGAAATTAAACCCTCCCCAGAATGTGCCCCGGCTTGGAGATCAGCATCACTGGGGACTTCTTCCTTGGCTCAGCAGAAGAGTATGATAAGGAGAGACTTGCTCACGTGCACATTCTTTGAGAGATCTCAGTGTGTTCAAACTTGGCTATACTTCGGTGCTTAAATACACTCCAGACCTGGATGGCTCAAAGGGACAGCATTGTTTGAAATCTCCAGACCTCCAGGAAATAAGTGGAAAGCTTTTATAGCTAGCATGCAACAGGGGTCAAGGGCAGAGTGTGTGTCAAGATGTACATTAAGGAAAACAGATTTGTGCATCAACGTTGGAAGGGTCTCAACCTGTTTAATCACCAGGAGGATCATCTCCACCCCCATCACAGATCAGGGAGGGGAATGGGGGAAGCTGTTATCTTCCATGCGTGGGCCAGGAAAACCAAAGTCATACATTTGCCCTTTCCAATGCAAGTTGATGGATGTGAAGTGATGAATAAAGCCAGCACAGGATGCATCCCTCCTTGCAGGGAAGGGGGAAGTTGGCTGATGCGGAAACATGCTGCCTGCTCTGCCATCTGCTCCTGGAACAGCACAACTGAATACCAACCACCACACAGGGCCTGGGGAACAGTCACAACCTGGTGCCAAGCCTCACTGGTTGGAGTTTCTCAAGACTATATTTAGTCCTTTTGGGGAGGAAAGGGGTGTTATTGGTTGTTATACTAGTACAAAAACATGTGATTCAGTCAGCAGCGGCATTGGATTCCACCAGACCACTGTATCATGTGAGTCCTTGTAACAGCCATGGTTCCCCCCATTTCTAATGCTCCCAAGTGCTTGGGAAGTTATTTTTCTTATTTATTGCATGCTACACAACAGGTTGGGCAGAGAGAGACCTGCTGCACACTGAAATGTAGACCCACTGCATCCCACCCAGAGCAAAACAGCTCAGGATTGGGAAACAGAATCTGCTACACAACGTGATTTAACTCATAAATCTGTGATTTCACTGGCACAGCTGCTGTTTTGTAACATCAGACTAGACATCAAGGAGGAAAGAGTTTGCTGGCACTGCAAAAGCCTATCATGTGGCTCAGCTAATTAAAAACTGACCTAGTCCACAATCATTAAATGTTGTAATCACATGCCTGCAAGTGATTAGATGTAGAAACAGACACCTCCCCTCTCCTTGTTCCCATAGATCAGCAGCAGAATCGGTCTAACTCGAGCACCCTGATGCTTAATCCTTTTTATAAACACCAGGATCCAAGAGTTTTGACTGCTCATTGTTTCCTCCTGCTCCAGCACCACGTTTTTGCCAGGAGTGGAGGAGCTGGCATTGACTCCAGCCCCTCTGCTTTCAGACACTGCTTCCCTCTTTCACCACACGCTTTCCACTCGAACTGGAGTGCAGCCAGGGTGCTAAGGCTAATATATCTCAAGCAGTGCTAGGAAGGTGATTTAGGGGGAGGTGATACCATCAGCTATCAGAGGACAAATCCCAGCCTTGGCACTCAATCCTTGACAGGTACATGAAGACAGAGAAATTGATTTTCAATTCTCTTGCAACTTTGCACTCCCCCTGACGTTAATCTGGGGAGTGGGCACGCTCAGCAGAATGGGAGAAGTTAATTAAGGGCAGATGAAAGATGATGGAAGTAGAAGAATGGCTAAGAAGGGACAGATAAGAGGCAGCGTGTTCCTCAGAGGATGGAAAAGGGAGGTTGCATCAAGAGCTGGTGGCTTATGGGATTCTTCAACCCCCAAAAACCTGCCCTGGGCTCAAAGCCCTGATTCACAGAAGGAATCAAAGGTAAAAGTACCTTTTAGCTCAGATATGCTAGAGAGATACAACTGTACCTCTTGTACCAGCTTCACCTACACACAACAAGGACCTCTGTTTCCACTGCCACATGAAGAAGGAAAAAAATTCCTCCAAATTGTGACAATAAACAGAAAAAACCCCAACCCAAACCATATATGCTCATTTATAAAACTCCTTTGTTAGTCTTGATTAGTTAGATTCTCATTGCCTTCCTATTTTACTCCTGGATATCTGGGGATTTGTTTAGTTGTGGGTTTTGGGGTGGGGTTTTGTTTTGAGGGTTTTTGAGGGGTGTTTTTTGTTTAACTCATCTCAGTGGCAACCTGTGGAGCTCACAGTCACGGTGTGACTCCACGAGGTACACAACATCACCTGAAGATGCTGATTTTTCAATTTAACTGAGAACTTCTTTGTTGCATACTCTAAGAAAGAGCATCTAAGTCAACTTATCTCCTCACTTTACAATCCCTCCCATTGACTTTAAAATTCACTATGGGAAGAAGCTCTAACACACTGAAACACCAACCCTTTTCACTTCTCCCGCCTCTGAATTCCTCCTTATTTTGCTGCCTCCTTTATGAGATGAATTCACTAGAGTGGAAGACAACATTTCAGGCACAGGCATTCAGCCCATTTATATAATGGGCAAGATATTTTCCATCTGCTTTGTATGCCTCTTAACACTTCTGTTTGCTTTTTTTGACCACTGTGGAGTATGGTGCCAATGGCTACATTGAGCAACCACAAAGAAGTTTAAGTACTTCTTCCTGATTAACATAATAAACTCAGAACAGAAATATTTTAGAAGCAGCTCCAATTATTTCTTCTACTCGAGCTTATTTGGCATTTGTCTGTAAAGAATTCATCTCTTACTGGCTTCTTTCAGCTTCCTCTGAGCACCCACACAGTGCTTGCTTCCAGTGTCATGTCAAAGTTGAAGATAAGCCAACAGTAAAACCAGATGGTCAACAGGCTACTGCATCTTCCAGTCCTGCTGGCCTACTGATGGGAAGCAGGACCAAGGAGGAAATTAGTGGTCCAGTTGGAAGCATCATAAAATATTTATCCAGAACTGGCTGGGTGTGAAAGAGGAAGGGAGAAGGAAGGAGTCTCCTCCACCACGGGAAGGAGAGGCTGCATACACTCAGCAGTTTTCTGAACGTGAAGCCTCGCACTACCAGTCAGCCCATTCTCCAGCAATACAGTGTGAATGGGGGTGTACAAGCAGTCATTTGAAGATGTCCCTTCTTTATAAGGGGGAACCCAAGACCTTTCAAGTATTTCCATGAAATAAAAACTGACTGCTCCAGACCAGCTCATAAGGAGCCATTTCATCAGCTAATAGAAATCCAGGTTGAAAATCATATACAGGGGGATCAACCTCTGCATTGTTAGAGCACACCAGGAGGAAAGGTAGTGCTCAATCCTTCTCACAGAGAGGAGCACCAAGAAAGGAAGAAATTGTGTATTTGCAGGCGTGTTGTGGAACACAAACAGGTTTCTACAAATCTGTTTGACTTAAAGCCATGCCTTCTTGTTCAGCCTGGAGAAGAGAAGGCTGTGGGGCGACCCCATTGCAGCCTTCCAGTCCCTGAAGGGAGCAGAGGAACAGGAGGGGAATCAGCTTGTTCAAGGGCAGAGACTGGCAGGACAAGGGGGCTGGAGTGAAGCTGGAGGAGGGAAGGGGGAGAGGAGAGATTAGGGGGAAGTTCTTTGCAGAGATTGGTGAGGGGCTGGAAGGGGCTGCCCAGAGAGGGGGTGGGTGCCCCATCCCTGGGGGTGTTCAAGGCCAGGTTGGCTGGGGCCCTGGGCAACCTTGTGTAGCTCCAGGCCTGGAGGTTGGTGGCCCTGCCTGTGGCAGGGGGTTGGAGCTCTGTGACCCTTGGGGTCCCTCCCAACCCATGCCATTCTATGATTCCAAACTATCAGCTGCATTACTGAGTTTCCTTCAATTTTAGCTAGAAGTCCACAGGTTTCTCAGCAAGCATTGATACTCAGAATTAACATTTTAAAACTCTGGCACATGATGTCCTCAGTGGAGAGGTTTAGGGCAAAAAACCAACAAGAAGGAGCTATTTGTCTGGGGACATGTGGCTCTTGCCTCTTGTTTTGCTATGGAGAGTAACATCTTGGTCAGCACACTTCCCTATGCCTGAAAACAGGAGAATAATCTCCATAGGCAAATGCAATTGCCAGGGCTGGTCCATCCAAACTAAGCCATGTTCCTCTCAACAGCCTGCTGCTGAAGGCTGCAGCTCTCAGTTCAGTGCCAATGGGAATGACATTATTTCTTGGAAGGGCAGACATACAGACTGGCATAAAGTCAGTAGCTAGCCTAGATCATAAGCACTTTGTCTGTCAGAATTTCAGCATGTCCCTCACTGGCAGGTCACCAAACTCCCAGAGCTTCTACTGAAAGATGTCACCTTCATGCCAAGATGCTACTTTTTGCCCCACCATGTGCCAATCACAAGTGGAAATACTGCATCTTGCAGCTGAGAAGCATGGGTAGGAGAGTCACATTTCCCACCTCGTTCTTGGATTATTTATCTTCATGTATCTCTGGATACATTCCATCCTTACTGTCTCAGCCATCCTTCCCCTCTTTCTGCCCCATATCCAGCCCACAGTCCTTCCATCTCCACCCTCCCAAATTCCTCTCCCCTGGGGAAAGACTTTCCCCTTCTACACCTCCAAATCAAGGGGCATTTCAGGTTTCTTCACCTCCAACACTTGCCAGAAAATCCTCTTTCAAACCTCACCCAAGCAAAGCCTTCTTCATTTCTCTTTTGCACTATTTCCTTGCACCACAAGCTACACAAAGCAATACCTTACTGCTCTTGCACACTTCTTTTTCCTCTAAACTGCAGTTCTTCCATCATTTGTAAAGCAGAAAAGCACTTTAATGGAGAGGCCAGCTCCCAAGAGGCTGCTGGATTTACTGAGCATTGACAGGGCTCTTGGTGCTCTGCTAATACAGCACAGAGAGAGGAGCTCCCTCTCCGAAACACTCATGATCTAAACTAGAGATGACAGGATTATGGCTGTGTTAAGCAGTGATCTGGCTCTGCACAAGCCCCAGAAGATGACATGTTCCCAACTCTTAAGGCACTCAGAGGCCAAGTAGATGTACAGCACAAAACAAGCTCCAAAGGAAAGGTTTTGAAGAACTCTTGCCTTAGGTATTCAGGCTGCAGTTCAGCATGTTATTTCAGCATGAGGCTGGTCTCACTGGACACAACAAGGGTAGTCCCATCCTTAACCTAGGAATGTGCTTAGCTACACTGCTGAACTGTGACCTCTTGGATTCATGTTGGGTCAAAACCAGTGCTGGCCACAGGAGAGACCAGTGAATCAGAGATACAGGATGAACCAAGATCCAACCTCCCAGCTGTGCTGGGTGTTCATTATCATTTCACACTAATCTCATCACTGGGGTGTCATACAAGACCTGAGCATCTTCAGTCAGCAGCCTCACTTGAAGGAGATGCAAGCATGCAGGACAAGGAACCAGTTTTCCTAAGCACTGGTTTTACATAGAACAGCAGCAACCAGCTCCAGAAACTTTATTCTACCTGACTTGGAGGGGTTAGAAAGGTCCAAGTTCAGTATTGATTATGCAGATTCCCCTGTGTTCAGTCCTACTTCACTGCCAAGGTCAGTGCTCCATAGTCTGCACATTAGGGACAGACCAAATCAGCATTACATGCAACAGTGAGAGTTGCAGTAAGTGAGATTCAACCCACTGAGAACAAGTCACAGGGTTGAGAAGGAAGATTCAGACATCCTTTTCACACTCAGCCTCTAACACCAGCAGCTATACACCAGCCCAACATCCTCTCCTAAGGATTTTAACTTCAAATCCAGAACTACTACATGCCCCAGACATCCCCTGGGGTGATAACTACGCTCTCCATGCTGTGAAGAATCATAGAATGGTCTGAGTTGGAAGGGACCCCAAGGATCACAGAGCTCCAACCCCCTGCCACAGGCAGGGCCACCAACCTCAGGCCTGGATCTACACTAGGTTGCCCAGGGCCCCAGCCAACCTGGCCCTGAAGGCAGAGTAACTTCCTGAAGATACAGCAAGAAATGACACTTGGAGCTACTGACCTCCTAAATATTTACTTATTTTGAAAAAATAAACCTGAACAAGCATGATTCAGGCCCACCAGTGGGTCCAGTCCTTCAGTACCCCACATAACCAGGTTGAAAATAAGGTTAACACAGGCTCTACATTAAAATTCACACCAGTTTGGGCCCCAGGGGTCCCACCAAACAGCACTAAAACATCCCCTTATTGAAGAGGAAAAAATCCTCCATTCCAGTCTACTTCCATTTGCTCCTGGTCCAAGTCAGTGTCTCTTATTTTTAAGCTATTTAAATTACTACATACCTACACAACACTAATGGAAGCACACCCAGAATCCATACTGCTCCTGGGACTAGCAGGCAGGGAAAAGACCCCAGCTAAGCTGTTGTCATGTTCTTCTAAGCTCTCCAAACAGCAATGATGTTGCACAACACACAAAATAAGCATGCTTAGAGACTTTTATCTTAGAAAAGAATAAATGCTTTGGTCTCTGATAACATCAAAAAAGCCCACAGAATGGGAATACTCTAGGAAAAAACCTAAATACTATAAAATCCTGGAAAATAATGAATAGATTTTTCTGTGCTTTCATAATAGCATACACTTTGGTAACCATGAAAAGCTATTATTATAGTAATAAAAAAGGATGAATAATTTATTATAAATCACAAATTGTTCCTTTCCAGGATTCTAAGATGACTACATGCATATGAAAATAATCTCCTGAATGTGGATGCTTGCTGTAGCCATTGGGACAGAAGATGTCTGCCATTCTTCAGAGTTTTATTAGTTTTCTTCTCTTTTCCAAAGTTTTCCTAGGAAACGGAGTTAAAATGGAAGTATAAACCTGACTGTATCAGCAGCCTGCTATATCTGCAAGGTTTTTATCATCTCCACAGTTAGAACAGGGCTCAGTTTTGTCATCTCACACAGAGCAAGTTGGGGGAACAAAACTTGATACCCACCACACACGTGCTTGTGAGTGTTGTCTGCAACAGCATCATCCAGGATCACAAGCATCTTTTTCGTATGGACCAACCACCACAGTGACTGGAAACTCTTAAGAATCACAGAATAAACCAGTTGTTTGCAAGACACTGAAGTGAGAGGGGAAACTTCTCATCACTGAGAGCTGATTAAAACTTCACAACTTCCACAAACCACAGTGTTATTCAGAAAGAACACAAAGTCCTGTGGCTGCTTCACACAGAAGGGCTGTTGTGGTCTGGTTACCCAGCCTTGCTGCAGCCTGAATCTCTTCTCCTCCTCCAGCAGTAGTGAGTCCCATCCCAGCCATGAGCACCTCCATTCCCAGTCTCCATCACCAATGCATTAGTATTTCCACACCATATCTGCTAAATTGAGACCCTTCCACTTTCAGAAGTCTTCTCTTAACCCAGGCATCAAGCACCATACTCACACTTATTTAGCAAGAAATACTAAGTTCTCCAAGTCTTAAGTTGCCCAAGTCTATTCAAACACTCCTGATGCATTTGCTTATGCAGATACAACCTCTGAGCATCTCCTTTAACAGGTCTCAAACTTCTACTTGGGTTTTATCCCCACTTTAAGACATGGTCTTTTAGGAAACAGTCTTTTAGGCCATACCAGGGTCTCCATGAGAGGTCCACACAAAAAAATTGCCATCTTCTGTTAAGCATCAGGTAGTCTGCACTCCTTTCATCAGGGAAGATGGGTCCTCTCTAACTTCTTAATTACACAACGGTGTCATCTCCAGTGATACCAGTGCAAGGCATCTTTCACACTGGGAAAGAAACCTTAGTTCTTCAGGGGTTTTCTACATGCAGAAAGACCCCCATAACACCAGAATAATAGGAAAAAAGTATTAAATTGAAAATAGGCTTTTCATGGGTCACTCAATGGATCCATGGTGAAGGGCAAGGCATAAGATAGAAGGGGGAAGAGAACAGAGGAGAATGGGAGGAGGACCAGCAGTAAGTCAAGCCCTGAACAGGAGGTGAAATGACCCAGAAGTTACTAGTTTAGGGTGGATGCTCCTCATTACCAAAGCCATCCTCTCTCCATATCTGCCTGTGGTAGCAGGCTCCACAGGAGCCCTGAGTACAGACAAGAGAAAAATATAAGTGAAGCTCCTTCCAAAACAAACAGCCACAACTCAGGATTGGAGACTTCACAAATTTACCTTCTTCTAAAAATAGAAGAAGCTAGATCTTAATAAAGCCTAACTGCCTGGTTTGGATTTCACAGATGTTAAGAGAGTTCCCAATCTGGAATTAAACTAGGCTAATCTAAACCATAAATAGGAACCATCCTTTGGATTATATCTGTAACCCTCCAGTTCAATCCCCAGCTCATTTCTCTAGAGTTCAACAAGCGACAAATAAACCTTGGAGAAAGAGAGAGAATTTTGTCAGTGTCCAGTGTAATCTGCTATTAAGTAAGTCTTTACACAAACCCTAATAAAATTCAATTTATTGGAGTTCGTAAAATGTGATTCCCCACCTTGATAATTAAAAAGATATTGTAATAAAAGTCTTTAGTCCTCATGTGCTCACGTTTGTTCAGATCTGATGTTTATCTGGACAGAGGGATTATAAGAACATAGAATGGCTGCTACAGCCTTTGCTTGCAGACACAATGTTAGGGGAGACAATTTGGAAGTTGCATCCCTAACAGGCAGGAAATTTAGAGCTCTGAGCACTCAGCAGCCACCTACATGCTGCTGGACCAGCTCAGACCACCATGGACCAGTCCCATGCTCTGGCATGAAGCTGGCCTCCCAGCAAGGACTCAAGGGCATGCAAACAACTGGCTAGAGAGCTGTCAGGCAGAGAAGGACCTGGGGGTGTTGGGTGACTGCAGGCTGAACAGGAGCCAGCAGTGTGCCCAGGAAAGCCAATGGCATCCTGGCTTGTGTCAGACACAGTGTGGCCAGTAGGTCTGGGGAGGGGATTGTGCCCCTGGACTGGGCACTGGGGAGGCTGCACCTTGAGTGCTGGGTCCAGTTCTGGGCTCCTCAGCATCAGAAGGACATGGAGGTCCTGGAGCGAGTCCAGAGAAGGGCAACTAGGCTGGGGAAGGGGCTGGAGGGCAAATCCTCTGAGGAGCAGCTGAGGGAGCTGGGGGTGTTTAGCTTAGAGGAGGTTGAGGGGAGACCTTCTCCCCACCTCCCCTGCCCTGTCAGGAGGGTGCAGAGAGGTGGGCGATGGTCTCTGCAGCCAGGGGACAGGAGATGGGACAAGGGGCAATGGGCTCAAGCTGCCCCAGGGCAGGGTCAGCTCAGCTGGGAGGGCAAAGTTCTTCCCTGGCAGAGTTGTGGGGCTGTGGCACAGGCTGCCCAGGGAGGGGCTGAGTCACCCCCCAGGGGTGCTTCAAAAACAGGGAAGATGAGGTGCTCAGAGATATGGTTTAGCTTAGGATGAGAATGGTTGGACTTGATGAGCTTAAAGGTCTTTTCCAGCCTTGTGATTCTGTGATTTAACCATGCTGGCACATCCAAGGATGTCTACACCACTTCCAGCGTACCTGGTCTGAACAGTGGGATTAGCAATGCTCTTCTGCTTCAGGTCCGTGGGCAGGCTCAGAGCAAAGGTGCTGGTAATTCAAGTAAGAGGCAGAAGAATCCAGAGATGCAGTACTGGCCCTTTCAACCTGCATGGTTAGCTAACACCCAGAACCTCCTTGCTCACTTTCCAAGAGAAAGAGTCAGATAGCTTCCTGCCTAAATGAAAAACGTGCACACAGAGTCATTTTTCCCTGACTCAAGCAGGAACAGGAGGAGAATTTCCCCTTGCAGCCATTTCCAAGCCTACCACCATAGCCAACGCTCTGCCTGAGAAACCTCTCACTCTCTTGGCATCAGCGTGGGGGACAACACCATCACTTGTGTGTGGGGATTTTCCTGGCCCATTTGCCACTTGTGACACATGCAGACTTGCACAGCCACAAGCCAGTCAGGGTTCCAGCCCTGTACTTGTAGCCACACTCTGGGAAAGCCCTGCACATTACCCCAAGTTAGTTAGTCTTCTGCAAGGCCAGTGCTTTGAGTGGGGCTTTCTGTTGTGCCAGTTACCATGGCAAATAAGAGAGGTTTGATCATTTCTCCCACCAAGCTGGTGCTGTGAGTGGAGGAGCTACCAACTAGTGATCAAGAAGTCCACTCTGGAAGCTCCATCCTCACAAGGAGCGACTCATGGAAGAAGTTTGGAAGCAAAAATGGGACCAATGTTATTGACTGCAACTTGCAGCTCAACAGCAAGATCTGTGCACCTCACACACAGCCCTACAACTGGAACCCTGCACTCCAGAAGCTCACCCACGTGGACAACAGCTCTGGCTTTATGCAATTCCACTCCCCTGATGACTTCCCTTGGCTGACTGCAGCATCCTGGACCTGAACACCAAATCTCAGCCGCTGGAGTAAGCACAAAGGGAATCCAACTGCAAAATAGAAGCTCTCCATCCAAAAGCATCACCCTTCCTAAAAAAATCAAAACACACCCAGTTCTAGAAAGTGCCCAAACTTAATGTTTATTTAACATGCATCCCTCCACCCCGGGAGAGATTAAACACATCAAGCTTGACAAACACTCCCAAAGGCAGTAAAAGAAAAGCCAAACAAATGCAAGCCTCTGCTCTCCTTCTACAGCAACACAGTTTGGAGGCACCAGAGGAACAGGGTTATAAGCTTCATAAAAGGTTTAAGTTTTACCCCTAGATTCATTATTTCTAAGTACTTTCAGAACACAAGCACCCCCTCCCAAGTCAAACTCCATTCCCAGCACAGGTCCTTCTATGACAACAGTCTGCCCATTGCAGCTTGACACAGCCAAATCCACACCACGTGCAGACCCTTCTGATTCATCACATCCAAAGGGTGTTCATTTGTTGGTGGGTGCTGCTGTTACAGTCAAAAAGCATGACAGCATTTCCAATCCTCACACCTACAGTTACACTTATCTGCTCATACTCAGCCCTGTGTAAAGAGATCACCTGTCCATGAAGCACCCAAGTACTTTAGGCTGGGTAACTTTACTCATTGGGCTCATTACTCAATGAGCCCATTAGCTCATTGAAAGAGGAGCTAACACTCAACCACAGATGGAGGTAGAACACCACAAGGACCATTGCTACTGTATGACAACCATGAATTCTTATCCAGAGCCCAACCAGCAAAATGATTGGGTTTTTGCATAGCAGCAGCCCAGGACTGGAAGGAAGATCATGTTAAGAGTGGTACAGAAGACAGGACACAGGTTTCTCTCACTGGTAGAGCCTATGGCAAACCAAGGGATTCCACCTCCTCCTACATTTGAAGCAGTCCCATTGCAGTGCTAAGTAATGATGCCAAAAAAACCCCAGCCAACCCAAAACCCAAACAAGCACCCACCAAAAAACCCCAGCAATGCATAATACACCTATTAACATTGAATCTTTTCCTTTGGGGCCATTCTGGAATTGAGTTCTACACCTTCATCTCCAGTCTCTAGGCCACGAGACCAGTTGCTGCCACCCACATGCACACCACTAGGAACTCTGCTGACTATGGCATGAACATCAGTAAATAGGTGAAACTTTTATTCTATTGGGAAGGAAAAGCCTAGAGATATTCACCCAGTGTATTGAACTATGAAGGATAAAAGAAGAGCTCATTCATTCCTGCTGAAAAGGACTTGGGGATTGTGGTAGATGAGAACCTTCCCCTGAGCCAGCAGTGAGCTCGTGCAGCTGGGAAGGGTGATGGGATCCTGGGCTCCATCAGCAGAGGGGTGGCAGCAGGGACAGGGAGGGGATTGTCCCTCTCTGCTCTGCCCTCAGGAGGCCCCAGCTGGAGTCCTGTGTCCAGAGCTGGGGCCCAACACAAGGAAGATGTGGGGCTGTTGGAGAGGGGTCAGAGGAGACACAGAGACGATCAGAGGGCTGGAGCAGCTCCCCTATGGAGAGAGGCTGAGGGAGCTGGGCTGGGTCAGCCTGGAGAAGAGAAGAGAAGGCTGTGGGGGGACCTCACTGCAGCCTTCCAGTCCCTGAAGGGAGCAGAGGAACAGGAGGGGAATCAGCTTGTTCAAGGGCAGAGACTGGCAGGACAAGGGGGCTGGAGTGAAGCTGGAGGAGGGAAGGGGGAGAGGAGAGATTGGGGGGAAGTTCTTTGCAGAGAGAGGGGTGAGGGGCTGGAAGGGGCTGCCCAGAGAGGGGGTGGGTGCCCCATCCCTGGGGGTGTTCAAGGCCAGGTTGGCTGGGGCCCTGGAGGTTGGTGGCCCTGCCTGTGGCAGGGGGTTGGAGCTCTGTGACCCTTGGGGTCCCTCCCAACCCATGCCATTCTATGATTCTATGATTTATCAGTACACAGAAGCCTCTACAGCCATCGTGCCACACAGAATGCAGAAGGGAAGTAAGAGTGAAGTGACACGTGGTGCCACCTCATTCTTCATTCCATCCTGACGCTCCAAACCTTACACCTAACTGGGAAAAGGGTTTCTCCTTCCCAGTTCATCTCCGAGCTGCACACGAGAGGGCACTGTTCTGTAGGCTCCGGGGATAACGCAGCACAAATTAATCATGTGCTGCAGATGAAAGTTGTTGTGCTGGTGCCAAGCAATTAGCCCTTCTCTGGAGGATTAACTGTGCAGCTAGAAGCAAACCTGCCAATTAGATCAGCATCTTCAAACACCTTTAGGTGATCCTTCACTTCAGTGACCAGAATTACCTTTTCCTCCTCCCAGAAAAAAAGCAGGAAAATATTAAAAATAAAAATCAATATCAAGCCTGGAGCTTGACCATCGCTGACTCCAGCCAGGACAACTTTCTGCTGCAAGTATCTACACTGCAGAAACCAGGGATGACAGACTACACGGGGTGTAATGACCTTGCAAAAACACTCATGTGTCCAACATGAGCCACTGAAACTTGGCTGAGTATTTAAGGGTGAAGCAAATGAACCCCAAAACTCTCTGATTAAATCTCACGGTCAAGTAACTGGTTAGAAGTCAGAGTGACCCTCTAGTCCCTCAAACTTGTAGGCAGAAGATAGACAGCAATGCTTTGGGTCTACTAGAATCATAGAATCACCTGGGTTGGAAGAGACCTTTTACACCACAGAGTCCAACCCCAGCCTGACCCTGCCCAGCCACCTCTAGCCCATGTCCTTCAGCACTTCATCCACATGCCTCTTAAACCCCTCCAGGGATGGTGACCCACCACCTCCCTGGGCAGCCTGTGCCAACCCCTAACAGCCCTTTCAGTACAGAAATTCTTCCCAATATCCAACCTAAATCTCCCTGGTGCAATTTTAAACTAACCACTACTAAGTGGGTGCAGAAGAAGCAGAAGAGACAGGAGCAGGGCTCCAGCCAGGAAAGCCATCAAGCAGGCAGGTGGGCTGCAGGTTAGGAAGCACATGGAGCTGCAGCCACAAGACTAGCTGCTGGAGAAGTTTATTCATTCCAGACTGACCTTGCCCTGGACCACATGGATTATGTTTTGCTTTTGCCCCTGGGCTGACACCCTTTCATTACCAGCCATGGATGTGACACATTCCCTGCCCTCCAAGCACAAAAGCGTGTCATTCATTACAGCCTTCCCCCCTCCTTCCTCCTGTAATTCACCCAAACAAAATTAACAGGAAAGGGCATTTTTATGATTTAAAACACAGGCACCCACCCCCTGTCAGATCCCAGCTTCAGGCTTCTGTATCCTTCTCACAGCACGTGTTGACAGACACCACATTCCTCATGCTGCCGTGAATTTCTGCAGCAGGGGGGGGAAAGGCAGAGGCAGCCTATGGCCCTGAAACATAAGCAAGGCAGGAAATTGCTATCTGTTCTCCTGGTATAAAAGGAACTGTAGGCACAGCTCCCCTCAAGACAATAATGTTCCTACAGAGGAACCAGGGCCAACTCCTCTGTATCACTTTACCCACACACCAGAGTGTTTTATTTCCCCCCCCCATTCACATTGTAGCTTTCAAAGCCTTTAGGTAAGTGGCCAAAACCCATATCAGTCTAGTCATCGTGTCTGGGTTCTGGGCATTTGTCTTCCTCCTGTGCTAGAGGATCAAGCCAGCACTGTGCAATGCACACAAGGATCCCAACCCCCCCACCACCTCTGCCATCCCAGTGAGAACAGAGGTGGGCCCATGGAAACCTCACGGAGTTCAACAAGGACAAGTGTAAGATCCTGCACTTGGGTCAGGCAATCCTCACTACCAACACTGGCTGGGGGTGATGGGATGGGGGGCAGCCCTGCTGGAAAGGGCTGATGGATGCCAAGCTGGATGTGAGGCAATGGGCACTCACAGCCCAGAAGGCCAACTGGATCCTGGGCTGTCACCAGAACTGTGGCCAGCAGATGGAGAGGGGATTCTACCCCTCTGCTGTGCTCTGGTGAGACCCCTTGCAGTGCTGTGTCCAGCTCTAGAGCCCCTCAGCACAAGGAGGACATGGACCTGTTGGAGTGGGTCAGAGGAGGCCACAAGGATGATCCAGGGGCTGGAGCAGCTCTGCTGTGAAGCCAGGCTGAGAGACTTGGGCTAGTTCAGCCTGGAGAAGAGAAAGCTCTGGGGAGGTGTGGGGGGGGACACAACATGGACCTCCGAGCCCCTTCCAGTCCCTGAAGGGACCTGCAGGAAAGCTGGGAAGGACTGTTTGTAAGGGCAGGGAGCAATAGGATGAGGGGTGATAGTTCTAAACTAGAGAAGGGATGAGGAAGTGATAGTTTTAAACTAGATGAGACAGGAGGAAGAAGTTCTTCACTCTGAAGGTGGTGAGATGCTGGCACAGGGTGCCCAGAGAGGTGGTGGAGGCCCCATCCCTGAAGGCATTCAGGGTCAGGCTGGATGGGGCTCTGAGTGACCTGATCTAGTTCAAGGTGTCCCTGCTCACTGCAGGGTGGGACTAGATGACCTTTGAAGGTCCCTTCCAACCTAATGCAGCCTGTGATTTGAAGACTCCACAGCAGAAGCAATAGATTAGAGGCATCCTGCAAGTGCCAAGAGGATTGTTGAGCAAAGGGTTTTCTTAAATTCAATAACCTGAAGATGTTCTCAGTTCAGCAGTGTTGTGTGTTACCAAGGACAGAGCCAAGGCCTGGAACAAGACTCCTTTGTCCTTAGGTAGCCTGTGAACTTCCTGAACTCATCCAAGCCTACGAATCAGGAGTTCATCTCGACATGCCACACTGAGGGATATTCATGTCTCCCTTGCCAATGCTCTGTATTACTATGGAGTCATTATATCATCATCTGTATTTCAGAAAGATGTTGCAAACATCTGGTTAGCTTTAAGTGCACAAAGCCACATGCACACACCAGGACTCCTCACGGTAATTCGCTTCTCCCGTGGTTATGAGAGAGCAGATGAACCTCACTGACTCCTGATTGATGATGGACTCTCTGTTTACATTGCAGCTGACAACACTAAGGTATTTCCTCTCCAGCTGCAGCCAAACAACAACAACCCAAAGGAAAAAAAATAGCAGAGAACATCACCAAAACCCCTAATCACAAGTCACAGACTCTGAGCCACATGAGCTAAAGAGGTAATAACATCACAGCAACAGATACACAGCATCCTTCATCCCTATTCCAGAGGGATGCAGATGGAGGACATTATTTTACCTATTGCTTAGAGGTATTTACCTCTGATCTGGAAACCATTTAACACAAGAGAGCTAATTAAACTTGTAGTCAGTTCTACACTAATAAAAGCAAAATGAAATTGGACCAAGAGGCAAGGTGGGCACCTTGCAGCCTGAAAGAAGATTTAAAAAACACTAAAAAAATAAATAAAAACACTCTGCTATTTTCAGGAACTCCAGGGAGCAGAGCATCACTGGGATCAATCCCACAGCTTCATCACAACGTTGGGTATCACTAGGTTTGAGCAAGAAATCATCCCAAGTCACATACCTGAGCTGGAAATACTCTTCCCTGGTTTTGCTACACTGAGCCTGAAAATTCCTTTGCTAATATAAAGTATTTCTTTTGGTAAGTGAATAAATGGGTTTGGTGGGTGCAGGATTAATTATCTCTGTGTCATCAGAACTACATCTTCTGACAGAGCACAGAGAAACGTGACAAACAGCAGGGTACCTACAGAGAAGTCTGACAGATAGGAAAGGAAGGAAGGAAACCCTGAGTTTTCCCTGCCACACAACTCCAGAGTGTCAGAGCTCCTGGAACAAGGCATAAAACTACCCTGGACTTAAAAATAAATTTATTCTCTAAAGACACCTCAAGATATCCAATAACCAACACTGCTACTTGACCAGCCTTTCATCTAAATATTGTTTTCTTTGACCTCCAATGAGACAAACCCCCAAAGCCCATATAGCTGGTCATGAACATTAGCCCCAGGTTCCTTTGATGGGGAGATAAGGTGGGTTGAGCCAAGTGCTGCAACCCTCCAGCCAGCAAGGCCATTACCAGGGTTGCAAGTCTCAAGCTCTCCTTTTAATCTCCAGGAACACTAGGCCTTTCCACTAGGATAGGAGGAGATTGTCAAATGCGTTTATTCATAAAGCTTTAAGTCCTGAAAAGACCACAATATTATCTATTCCAACCTCCTGCATCACCTTGACCACTACATTTCACCCCCTCACCCAGCTGTATAAAGCCCAAGAAGTAACACCCAGCAATTAAAGCTTCATTTGGGTGCTGGCTAAAGCATCCCTCCTGCGCACTCAGGCTTGATTTAACAAGCACCAAGAGACAGTAAATCCTCTGTGGCATTCAGACACATCTAGGTTTGAATGTGTTGGGGGTTTAGCTTCCAGCTAGGATTCTCACTACATCTTTGCTGGTTGTTTCCAGTGTTTTCCCTCTCAAATTAATCCCAGTGCACAAATACCAAGTCATTTCATCTCTATTTTTTCCCAGAGATTCAGGGCTTTTAAACATCTTGCTTTCTCCAGCTTTCAAATCATTTTTCTAGCCCTTCCTCCACATTGGCTTCTACTTCACAGAGTCACAAGGTTGGAAAAGACCTTTGAGATTGAGTCCAACTGTACCTGTCCTCTACTAAACCATATCACTGAGGGCCTCATCTTGCCCAGCTTTTAAACATATCAAGGGTAGGTGACTCAACCCCCTCCCTGGGCAGCCTGTTCCAGTGCCCCATAACCCTTTTGGTGAAGAATTTTTTCCTAATTGAAAACAAAAACCAACCAAACCACCCAAAAAACCCCATAGCCACATGGTTTGGTGGGGGGAACACAAAGCTCCTGCACACCCATCCCAGCACCACACTGGCCTTTCTTTGCCAGCCTGGTACACTGGGACCAAATCCTGACCTTTAGAGGCCTTTATTTCCACAGCATGGCTAGTAGCACCATGGGTACCACTTGCCAGCCTTGCTCCCAGATGCAGAGCCACATCTGCCCCAAAGCATGTTTGATCTCCATGGGCTGAATCCACCAAGCCTTCCAGACTGCAGGGCTTTGCCTCTTCAGCCATCACTCTCTGCTCTTGCCAGCCAAATCATGAGCTGTATAAAAGCTTCACCAGCATTAATTTTATCATGACTTTAGGTCACTGATGAGAGGATGGAATAACAGCGTGCCAAGCTCCACGAAGCCCAAGCAGCAACCTCTCATTTCATGAGGACTCCCCAACACTGACTCTGTTTTCAGATGTATCAGCCAATTCTCAACCCATCTGGTGTGTGCACTTTAGGCTGCAAAATGCTAATTGCTTTCTTCAGATACACATCCAGCACCTCAGAAGAGCATCCAACTTTATTTCAGCTACCTTCATCAAGCCTGTCCTTAGAAAGTTGCCTCATTCTTTTTGACAGTTGACCTCCATTTAAAGAGCATCCACCAAAGCCCACATTCATCTACAGAGACACAACTGGAACAGTTTATTAGAGCTTTCTTTCTCTGCTACAGGAAAACTCACAGGGAAACAGAGCAAGCAATCAAGCAGTGATGGTTTACCCCGTTGCAAAGCCCAGTCTCTCCAAGCATCAAAGGCAACAGCTGCTTTTCCCAGAGAGAAGGAGGGAGGCAGAAATGCAGACAAGAGTATCCATCAGTGCAGGGCACTTGGAGCAGAGAATCTGGGACTCCCAAGAGGGAATCATCATTCAGCAAGAGCTCTCCAGAAGCACAGCCATTATTAACTGGTAATTGCTTCAAGAGCACTCAAAACTGAAAGGTAAATAGAATCATAGGGGTTGGAAGGGACCTCCAGAGATCATCAGGTCCAACCCCTTGCCAAAGCAGGGTCCCTAGGACAGGTCACACAGGTCAGGGCTGGAATCTCTCCAGAGAAGGAGACTCCACACCCCCCTGGGCAGCCTGTCCCAGGGCTCCCTCACCCTCACTGGGAAGAAGTTCTTCCCCACATTGGTGTGGAACTCCCTGTGCTCCAACTTGAGGCCATCGCTCCTTGTCCTGTCCCCACAGACACTGAGGAGGGGCTGGCCATTTCCCCCTGCATCCCATACTTAAGCTATTTATAAACATTAATAAGGTCCCCCCTTTAGTCTTCTAGGGACATGTGAAGACTCTAATGTTGGTCAAACAACGCTCGGTTCATTTATCCAACAAATCCAGCTCTTAGCTTAAGTCCTAACAGCCTGTAAACACAGTGTGATGCTTCCCCAGATTTCTCCAGCCTTCAGCTCTGATGAATTGCCTGAGCAGACAGACAAACTGGGAGCTGCTACAGACACGAACGAGTTGCTCCAAGTCCAGGCTACCAATGCCACTCAATCAACCCAACCCAGATGCTGTCATTCCTCTCCCATCCTCCACAATCAAAATAAAATAAAAGCTTCGACAAATGACAAGTCTTCCCAACTCCTTTTTGCCAGTTGCCCACCAAACAGCTATAAACATTCAACAAGTCTCTTCGGTGAGTAATGGGAAGGGAATTTGCAAGCAGCCGTGCGAGCGCTCCGGCCGCGGATTCTCTGGTGAATATTTACTCGCACAAGTATGCAACGTGAGGTTGCTGCTTTCCCACAAGTGTTCTTGCCAACGTGGTTTTTCTGCTCCTCCAAAGCAGTTGGGGAATAAACAAAGAAGTGTGGTCAAAAAAAAAAAAAAAAAAAAGATATTACCAGTAAAGCAGATCAGCGAGTTCTAGATGGAAAAATGTTGAGTGGAGGAGGGGGGATGATCCTGACTGTGTGATGAGGAATGGCTCGGTGCCTGGGCACTACATCATCGTCCCTGTGTAGGGCAAGAGGGCAAGTTTGACTCACTTTCTTCTCCCCTTCTCTGTTTTCTCATTTAGAAGCGGAAATAGAGGTAATGTATAGTAGTAAATACCAATAAGAAAACATATGAAAACCATCATGGAAATGGGTGAAGCACTTCACTCGGTTTAATCACACAGAGCTCAGCATCGCCTTGGGCTCTGCGGTCATCAGAGCATGTCATAACTTCTCCGCGATGAAAAGAGGTCTGGGAGCAGTTTGACAAGAACATGAAGGTATTTCAGACGCTTCAGAAATGTGGGATGTCTCAGGTCACACGTGGGGCTTTTCCTCCTGACATCTGTGATAAGAAACAGCTGGGAAGCTGGTTGCTGTTCCCAGGCACGGTACACACGGCTGTGTGGGACACCAAGGTCCTCTATCCAGTTCCTATCTCCAAGGGCCACATCACCCCTCAGCTTCCATCAGCAGAAGCATCTTCTTGCAATTAAAGACACCAGTAGGAAGAGGGGAGGGTGGGGGGCAAAATATGGAGCCAAATATCTTGAAAACAAGATTAAAACCCAAACGCAGCATCTGTTAGAGCATAAACCCCCTTCTGAAGTGGCATCAAATGGAGAGAGAGCGCACAGACATGGAATGGAAGAAAAGAGTACCTGGTGCATGAGGTCAGGAGATGAATTCACACGGGGTAGAACCAGCACGTTGAATCAATAATCCAGCCTGGAAAGAGAAAGGAAGAAGTCATTAATGCTTTTTTACAATTCAAAAATCAAGATCTAAATCATTAAAACTTTCAACTCCAAGCACTCTTACTCATTAAGTAGAGACCTAGGGTTTTGTTGGTTTTTTTTTCTTCACACCACAAAACTTTTTCTGTCCTATAAAGGGACAGTTTCTAAGGTTTATAATTATTGTTATTCAGCCTCTTTATTCTCCAAAAATATTTTGTTCTAACAAATAAAATGTTTGGAAGAAGAGTCTGAAATAGCCTTTAAATAATCCTGTAGTGCAGAGGTTTCATGGAAGGGCTTCTTCAGCAGTGGGTTCCCTCAGGTCCATGCAGCAAGTTCTTACAGTGTTAGTCACAACCATGCATCCCATTTGCTCCACAGATCTTAGGGAAAACCTCCATGAAAGACCACTTCTTTTTATTCATTTTAATCATCTCAGCATTAAAAATAGGATCTATCAAGCACTGAGTCTCCATCCCTGGAGGTATTTAAAAGGTGGTTAGATGTGGTGCTGAGGGACTAGGTTTAGTAGCAGATGGCAGGTTAGGGTGAGAGCTGGGCTTGATGATCCTTTCCAACCAAGACTTAAACCCCTAAGGCTGCATTGGACATGGTTGCAATTGTCATTAACAGTGTCCTCCTTAAGCATCATGTGGCTTAACCACCAACCAGTTTCATTAGAGCAGCAAGAACAAGACTCAAAATCCAAATACAACTAAATGCCAGGTAAGGTCCTTACCCATTTGAGCTGAAACTCATCTTTTCTGCCTCTAAAATGAGCTCAGACATAAGAGATGGTCTCCTGGAAGTCATCACCAGGACAAGGTGCACCCTCCCCAAAGCCCATCCTGCCAGCCTGCACCATTTCACACACAAAACTCCCCAAACACTTGTTGCATCTTTGAAAAACCTCAGCACCTGAAGGCTCCCACGTCAGTGAATATTCCAGCTACACCATTAAAATTAAAAGAATAAATCCCAGACCACTGGAATCATGGAGAAATCCAGAACACAAGGATTGATTTTACCCAGTGCTGCCGCTGTTGGAAAGTGAGCTGAAATACCCCTGGATTTGTTTATTTACTGTAAATCTCACCCATTTTTAACAACCCACTCACAGCTTCTAAAGTGCTGGGGGGGGGTTGGCAGCGCTGCAAATCCATTTTGACTCAGAGTTTTCACAGGGAAATCCCCAACCAGCCTTCGCTCCCCACCCACCAGGGAAGCGCTGCTGCAAAGGCAGCTTTGACCAGGTTCCTAAATGCTGCTGGAAGGGAACGTGCCTCCCTTTGTCCATGAAGGGTCATCAGAGACTCCTCTGTGAGCGTATCTATGGCAAAGCCATTGCACAATAAACAACATCAAGTGTCCTGTTCAAACAGCCAGCTTTCTGAAACTGTACAAAGCAAGCTGCAAAGATAAATATTTATGGGGCTTGATGAACTGCAGCACTGAGCTAATGAAATCAAGGCTGAAGAAACACACTTGGATCATCCTTTACCCAAAGTGAGTAAGGCTTTGGTGCAAGGATTGCCGTTCGAAGGAACAATTTACACGCTGTGTCAATGGTGGCTTGTATCACAAACAGTGTGGCCAGTGGGTCTGGGAAGGGGATTGTGCCCCTGGACTGGGCACTGGGGAGGCTGCACCTCGAGTGCTGGGTCCAGTTCTGGGCTCCTCAGCATCAGAAGGACATTGAGGTCCTGGAGCGAGTCCAGAGAAGGGCAACCAGGCTGGGGAAGGGGCTGGAGGGCAAATCCTCTGAGGAGCAGCTGAGGGAGCTGGGGGTGTTGAGCCTGGAGAAGAAGAGGCTGAGGGGAGACCTTCTCCCCACCTCCCCTGCCCTGCCAGGAGGGTGCAGAGAGGTGGGCGAGGGTCTCTGCAGCCAGGGGACAGGAGATGGGACAAGGGGCAATGGGCTCAAGCTGCCCCAGGGCAGGGTCAGCTCAGCTGGGAGGGCAAAGTTCTTCCCTGGCAGAGTTGTGGGGCTGTGGCACAGGCTGCCCAGGGAGGGGCTGAGTCACCCCCCTGGGGGTGTTTAAAACCAGGGGAGATGAGGTGCTCAGGGATCTGGTTTAGCACAGGATGGGAATGGTTGGACTTGATAATCTTAAAGGTCTTTTCCAACCTTGGGATTCTGTGGAGTGAGGACACGTGGTAGATCAAAGGCACACAGTGGAATCTGTTCAGAGCTGCAGGGAGAAATACTAAACTAACCACACTAATGCTTCCTCCTCCTCAGCATCAAGGTGTGCTGTCATCAGACACCCAAACAGTGGCTAATCCCAGTGAGCAGAGCATTTATTCCCCCTGGTTGGGATGCTGCCCAGGATGCAGAGGTGGAGAAGAGCCCTTTGGGGAAGGTGAGATGATAACTGCAGAGATTTTACAGGAGTCAAAGAAATCCTCCCACATTTAAAACCCAAACCACACAAAAAAACCAAACAACCCAACAACCTGCCTGGTTTCCTGTGCACAAGGGAGTCAGTCCAAGGTAGATTTTTGTCTTCAAATATAGGAATTGTCTCCATTTAGTTATTAGACCAGAAGCTGCATCCCAGGAGACACAAGGCTCAGGTCCTGTGTGCCCCGACCTTGGAAGCCAGCACAGTGTCCAGCAGGAGAGAGGCATGATGCTGGTCTTCTTGACTCTGACAATGATCAGGTGTTACTCCCTGCAGTTGGGAAATTACACTGGTGGAATAGAACCACTAATAGAACCACCAGCAATCAGGGATTCCCCCTCCCCATTCAAATCCACAGCAAGATTGCAACCACCTCAGTGCCTTATTTTGAGGGTGGGGAGGCCAGCAGCATTAGGCAGCTAAAAACCCTCTAATGCTCCAAAAGCCCATCCAGATTTTGCAGCACAAGAGCTACAACCACGAAGCAGCACCAGGATCTCTGCTCCTTCCCAGTGAGCCCTTGCTGCAGATGCACAGGCTGGACTCTTTCACTGCCATCCTGCTTTTCCCACCCTGTAAAACACTGTTCCAGAAATTCCATATAAACACCTTTCACAATGCATTATATCCCCCCCAGCAAAAAGAGGCCAGATAAGAAAGGCCTGCCTATGAGGGTTGTGATCATTCCTTTAACACATCTGAACTTCAAAGAGGAAGAAAAACTGCTCATCCCAGCAAATATTTGCTCCAGCCCCAACCTCCAGCATCTTTCAGGTGCCTGATAATCAAGTTATGCTATGAAACACGTGCAAATTAATGGATTCCCCAACTATTCTTAGGGGGTTGATAAGCTTCTTAACACCACTGACCTTCTAAACCCCCAAAACAATCAGTGAGCAAGATTTAAACCAGAAAAAAAAAAGCCCAATAAACCAACCCACCATATGGCAGCACATTTGAACATGATGGTTTTGAAAGGAAATAAAAGCTCTCTATAGACTCCACATCCTCTAAATCCATTCTGGGAACAGATAAAAGCCACATTGTAGTGAAGCCTCCACCTAAACAGTGAAAGCAAAAATCTAGGTCAGTGTGCTCTCACAGGAGCTGATATATTAATCGGTGGTGCTTCCAAAGGGGTTTTTGACTAATGCAGTGGGTTTGATATCAGAACTGGCAGCCACCACCTCTTGCAACTCAGCACTTGCTCAAAGAGGCAGGAGTTACACTCAAAAAGTGCTTTTAAATGGGTTGGAAAAGCCAGGTTTTGCCCTTATTCAAAGGGGAAAAGAAGAAAATGGAACAAAAAGATTATGCTCTGTGTGTGGGGGTGGGATCTCCAACACAAGAGGGGTGTCCTCTCCTTGCAGGAGATGACAATCCACTTGCTCAAGGTCCTGCCATAAACAGCTGTGGATGCAGGATGTTGCCAGATTGGGACTCCCATCTCCACCAAGTTTGCACCCACCAGAACTATTTAAAACAGGAACAGGTCAGTTCAGGGAGTTTTCTGTGGCACTTGATTTAAGCAGGAGCATCCTTGCTGGCTGGAAATGAAGTTTCTCATCCCAGCTCTTTAGGACTAAGACTCAGGACACGGTTCCTCTTGGCTGCATCGAGCAAACGTAACGTTTGCTGCCCAAAGATGTGTATTAACTCTGACAATATTTGGTGGAAAAGAATCTGAGGCCCAGCGTGAGCCATTTGCTGCCTCCAGAGAGGCAAAGGGAAGCAAACTGGTGGGAGGGGGAGCCTGTTCTATCCAAATCTAAATGTTTTGTCTCCATTCCACCCAGAAGAAAAACAAAAGCCTTGTATGAAAAGGTCTTAATTTCATTCCTTCATGGAGCTCAACCACATTTTCAACCTCTCTGTCTGTCCAAAGATGATTTTTGGTTTCTGGTCCTTTCTAACCTTGACTCCATCATCAGCTCCCACTGCTGACACACAGGTGATGCTGCAGGAGAAGACACCAAGGGGAGTCCCCAGCATGGGAAACCAGAGCCAGGAAGGCTTTGAGCCCCTGGCCCTCCAGCCAAAGGGATGAGTTACCTTATTTCCACAAGGACATCAAAATCTCTGACTAGAGATGATTTTTCTTGTCTAAGAACTCCTGGAGTTCTTTCCCCACCTCCATAAAGAGAAAAAACCTCCCACATAGAAATCACAGGTTACTTTTCCAAAGGGGATTTTGGAGAGGGCCCTGCAGCCTCACCTTACAAAACCAGGATCCACCTCATCAGAGCTTTCCACCTTCCTCCATCTCCCCCAAACCCAGCCCCAAAACCTTCTGGCCCTGCAAGGTACAGGTTTTGACCCTGGCTCAGCTCCTGCACGTACCCCAGCAGAGCAGCTGAGACACCTGGGCCAGAGAAAGGCCACAAGCTGGGCATTGGGAGGGAAATGGGGACATCACCCCTGGATTTGAGCCATTCTACAGCAGCCAGGGGTGCAGATTTGGGTGCCAACTCTGCCACCCATGCTTCCCAGTGCCACTCCAGTTCTGCTAGGCAATGCCAACAGAGCCCAGGGGTCTCCTTGGCCAATACTTCACTTGGGACACACCGAGATGCACCTAAAATGCTTCTGTCAGTGCACACTGATGCCCAAATCAAAGCAACCTGAGTCCCTGCTTAAACATCCCACAGGCAAAGCATCACAGCCACATCCAACCTGCCACCTTACCTACAAACACAGAGTCCAAAAGGTCCCCAGCCACCTGCACTCAGCCCACCAAAAGCAACGATGAAGCTGTTGCATCCAGCTTCCCATCCTGTGTTCAGCAGAGGGGTTGGTTTTCCCATTCACACCAGTTTTCTGTCTCTCTCACTGGTTTTATTACATATTCCTCCTCCATCCTTCAGAGCCACTATCTTCTCCAGAGCCTGCAGCCTCACTGTATGAGCCATTTATCTCAAAACCCAAATAAAGAACATTTTTAGGCTGTGCCACTGCATGGGAAAGATGCACTTTAACTTAACAGCTTGAATTAACAAGCCAGTAAAACTTTAACTGACCTGCTTTGTAGTTCTTGGCATTAAAGGAAGCATCAAGTCTTCCCCTTCTCTTTTTTTTGTTAGGATGGCTGAAGACGGGTGAATAGAGCACTGCTTATAGTATCAAGTGTTCCAATTCATTTCTGCTCTCTAAAAACTAGAGAAAAACCCCCCAAACCCCCTTTCCTTTCCTAAAGGACTCCTCTCAGAGACAGCCTTTTACTGAATGATAAACAGCATAATTGTATTTTAACCCAGCTGCTCACAAAGAATCAGTATTCAAACAATCCACTGCATCCTTCACAGCTGAAAGGGCTTTGCAGGGAGAATCAGGGGAAAATGGAGAAACTATTAAAGTCACATTTCAACAGAATCGTAGTGTTTCCCAGCACAGGGGCCATTAAAGAGATATACTGATACCCCCACCTCCTGTCCAAGCTCCTGCTCCTCTATTTATGTAAAATGGGATGCTAATTTACTGGGACAGTGCTGCAATCTAACTCAGAAGCAGACTACACATTTCCTTCAGCCCAATGGCTTAAATTGAGTCCCCCCCAAGTGCGTGCAAGATGCTGAGACAGCAGATGTGCTGCAGATGGATGCTGCTCCTGCATCCCGTCAGCGGGAAGCCTGGCGAGTGCCCACGCTCTCCCATCCGAGCCAGGGGGGGACACAGCCTGGATGTTTTGGTGAGTGCTCATGCAAATCCTACAGGCAGTTTGATCTCAGCACGGAGAAAGGGATCTCAACAGCCATTTTTAGGGGCTGCCAGACTTTGCACCATGCATGGTCAGACATGCTGATAGAGCCTGGTCCCCTCATCCATCCTGTTTTCCTTCCCAGCTCTTAACCCCTCACTGCTGGTTTTCACTCAAAGATCTCCAAGTGCTTCCAGCATTGGAGCCCTGGGACAGGCTGCCCAGGGGGTGTGGAGTCTCCTTCTCTGGAGATATTCCAGCCCCATCTGGACACCGACCTGTGTGCCCTGTCCTAGGGACCCTGCTTTGGCAGAGGGTTGGACCTGATGAGCTCTGGAGGTCCCTTCCCACCCCTATGATTCTGTGATTAATAAATTCAGTCCTTGGGTGCCAACACATGATGCAGGTACCATCACAAAGACAAGGACAACATTAAAGCCTGAAATAAGCACTTCACTCTGAAACACCAAATCAAACGAGTGATGCAAACAGCACTAGTGAGCCCTGACATCCCCTCAGAGACAGGGCTGGTACTGAGATGCATCCACATCCAGGCACGCTCACTAGCCAAGCCTGCCTGCTCTCCAGTGCCAGCAGCAACATCCTCCATCAGAAATGGGATTTTTAGTTTTTCCTGGAAGTTTGTGTTATTTTTAGCCAGTACTGTTGTGAGGGAAACACATCCCCTGGAGATAAAAGCAGGAGAGGTTCAACAACATTTCCAGTTGAAAAAAAAAAACCCACCATAAAATTAAATCCACAAATCAAACCAGTCATTCCTGACCTCAGAAAGCACTTTGAGAGGACAACCATACCACAGAGAGCTCCAACTCACGCCCACGTTGTGGCAGAGGCTCACGCTTCCCCTTCCCAGGGCTCCCACAAACCTCAAGCACCTCCCCACTGCTGCAGATCCCTGTGGTTTCAGGGCTGTCCAACTGCTAAGCCCCAGAGCCCACCTGCCTCCTGCTCTCTGGAGCAGCCCCTGAAGGAGCAGGAAACAACTTCTGCAGGTGGTTAATGGAAAGGAACTCTGGAGGAAACAGCTTTTTTCTAGAACAAACATGCCCAAGCATGATGGAAGCCCTTGCTGCAGAGGTTCAAGAGTGCAACCAGAACCACCAGGAACCCTAAATCATGCTTTCAAAGACCTTCAAGTACTTAACAGGCACAAACTCTACAACTAAATCTCCAGAGGGGCTTCCAAAATAATTAAAAATTAAAAAATAAACCCCAGCTCAGCTGCTACGTAATCCTAGCAACATCCAGGCCCTACAGACACTATAAAACAGCTTCAAAGATCTCCAGGTATCCAATACTCTGCTTCCAGACAGAGAGGATGAATTTTGCTTAAGAAAACTTTGCAATAACTCAACACTTATTTCCAGGCTTAAGCAAGTCCTAACGACCGACACAGGTGATACCCAGTGAATCAGGAGCTGGGCTTCACACAGCTGCAGATCCTCATGCCCTCCTGCCAAAGGTTAAACACAGACACATAGAAACTCATAAACAAGCCTGGTTTGGGGGGTTGGTTCCACCTCCTCACCCCTGCTTGCTTTTTCTCTCCATGAAGTGCTGGCAAGATTCAGTCTGGAAGAGAAAGTCCAGATTCAGGACATCCTGATAACATGAAATGGCATGTGGCTTTTTATTTCTTCCCCTTTTATTAGGCCAAAAAGGTGAAGGCATCCACAGCCCAAGGGAGTGCAGGACTCAGCTCTCTACGAGCTGTTTGGTGGGGATGCTCTCAAGTGGTTGCAGCTGCAGCAAGACAACACTCAGCTGGGTAGGGGAGGCAGGAGAGACTTTTAAACAAGGCAAACATCTCAGCATCTACTCCAAAGGCCATTAAATCCATGGAAGTCTTTCAGACGGTTTCCAAAGACTTTGGATCAGCCCCAGAAGCTGCTTTTCATCCACAATTACTGTACTAGAGAGAGAACAAAAAGCCTTTCTGTTCCCATTTTCCAGATGCAGAGCAAGCTGATGCAGAGCAGGTTGCACCAGCAGAGCCTGGGACAGGCTCACTCCAGCTCCCCACCAAAGATCCAGCAGCATGGAGAGATAACATCAAACAAACCCCATCTTCCACAAGGAGCAGCGTGGGTCTGCACTTGTTTTCTTATTGCAACACACAAAACAGCTTTTAGCAGAAGAAAACTGGTGCTTTGGGATCAGGGAAGCAGAAGGGGACACGGTGCACACATCACAAGGTTATTTAGGGTTGCAAGGGGGGGGTCAGTGCCTGCAGTCAGGCTTACAGGTTCACAAGGAAAGCATCAGGAGAGAGTCACAAAATACACCCCAGCAAAAGCAAGACCCTGGGCACATCCACCTGCCAACCCTTGAAGGCTACAGAAGAGGCACTTGCAACAGATAACACCCAGACATACCTTCTGATGTCCCTGAAGAGCACAGGACCAAGAGGGATGAGGTTTTGGGAGAAAGAGGAGTGCTGAGAGCTATTTTGCCCTCTGAAGCCAGAACAGCTTTGATATTCTGGGACTTTGCAGCCCCAGGGCCAAAAGACTGGCACCAGCTACTGCCCAAAAGGAGAGGGGGAAGGAACAAGACGAGCTTTGCATCCGAGACAGCTATAATCACTCCTAACTCAGAGCAGGCAGCACAGTAGCTTAACTGAACCAAGAGGGAGCTAAATCAAACCACAGCTCAGCCTCCCACACATACACACACACACATATCCCTCTCCCAGTAAACCACAAACCATTAACATCAAATAAAGGCAATTCAGGGACACAAAGACAAGAGACACCTCACCAACCTGTTGGGCTCAGAGACTGCTGCTCAGGGAGGGAAGGACCATGCAGAAGATGCCCAAAAGTCCTGCTGGGTCTCAGAAGAGGTGGCAAAACTTCCCAGGTCAGCATCAACTCAAGTATAACACCTCATAACCTAAAAGCCAGGAGGTCAGGAAGGGGAGGATCACTGCCTGCCCCCCCCAAAGTCCCTCACTGTCCCTAGAAAGCTCTTAAATAAGAAATAAAACCCCAGCTCCAAGCAGCATCTTCCCCTACCCCTCACCCCAGCACTTATGGGCAGCTTCGAGCCTGGTGCCAGGTGGGAAGGCTGGGCTGGGCTGGGCTGGGCTCTCCTCTCCCCTCCCACCCCACCCCGTTAATCTCTTTCAGCTGCCCACAGCCCCTGCTTGTCCCAGCTGGAGCTGGGGGAGCAGCAGAGCTCTGGGTGAGGAGGGCAGCAAGGGTTGGCACCCCCACACCCCACCCCACAGCACAGCTGAGCCTGGCTCCTCTCATGCAGCACCTACTCCTCAGAGATGTCTCATAGCACCTACTCCTTGGAGGAACTTCAGGACTTGTTTCTCAGCAGCACCCCTGCTCTATTCTTCATAGGGATAATTTCCTCCCCCGTTGTACCTGCTTTGCTCTGGGAGCCTGAGCAGCCCCTTGCACACCACACCAAGCAAGGGTTTCCTACAAACACCTCTGTCTTCATCACACGTGCTGCTAAAAGCTCCACCAGCCCTCCCAGGGCACGGTGTGCATCTGCCTTCTGGAGCCCAGTGACAGACTGGGATGCAAGAGGCACAGAGCCATGCTTGGTGTTCTGCTGCTGGGCTAAAGGAGGGTGAGATGGAGCCGGCACCTTTGACTCCAGCAGACCCACAGTGAGCATTGGTGCCTTGGGATGGTGCAAGAAGCTGCCCAAGGTTTAAGTTTCCACTGGAAAAGGGAGAGGAAAGCTCAGACACTGGAGCACACCGAAAGGCAGCTCCCATTACCCCATGTCCTGTGCTATCAATGCTCCTCCCCAAGTCCAAGTGCTTTGAATCAGGGGGATCCACAGTAATTAACTTCTGGTAATTACTGTGTAAAATCCAGGGCAAGTTTTTCTTTGCAGAGAGAGCTTCAGAATGACAGCAAAGTGCTTCTTGAAGGAAAACAATGGGAGGAGGTAGAGGGAAAGAACCCCTCATATTTATTAGACATGTGGGACCTCATAACTTTGCAGCCAGCCTTGGGAGGTTGGAAGCCAGGTCACAGCTTATGAGAAGCAAGGCCAGCGATGCTGGGAGCAGGAGCAAACACCACACCCCACCGAGTGTGAGAGGCACCCAGCTACTGGATGTGGCTGTGTTAATGAATCCTTCACTTCTTACTTACCTCATTTTTTATGCTAACGGTGAGGCCAGACACGTTCCCCCATCAAAATGATCTCCAGTGACCAAAAGCTCCATCTGCTCACAGCCCAAACAAGCCACTTTTCCTCTTTTTGTTTCCTTTTTTTAGTTTTTTCCCCACAAAACAAGGGTGCTGGTGAAAGCCTTGTCTGAGAGCCACACTGGTGCTGCCCCAGCGCTGAGCCCAGCCCGCATGGGAGATGACACTTGCCATCAGCACCTCCCATGGAGCCAGGCCATTTCAAGCTGAAATGTTCCAGTTTTCTGGTTTGATTTGTATTTTTTTCCTCCAGAAACAGGACCAAATGATGAGAAAGCTGTCTCTGAAATGCTTCTCTCAGCAAAGAGCCAGTGCTGGAGGAGCTCACCCACAGCGAGGGGCCAAGCCCTGTTACCCACCTCCTGAACTGGTAACTTGTGCGATCACTGGGGTCGATCCCAGAGATTCCTGTGTGGGGAACAGGCAGGTTTCTCCTCTGCCTTTCTCCACCTTCCTTCTTATCTTCTCCCAGGGTAAGCATGAAACCAGCTGCCTGTATTCCATGTCCCAAGGAGGGGAGCATCACCCATGCGAAGGGCGATTGCTAAGGGAGAACGTTGTGGCACTGAAGCTCGACCCTGACAGCAGAGGATGGGAGTTCCCAAAGAAGCTGCCTTCCCCTTGTCCCAAACATAGCCTTTGAGCCTGGGCTGCTCCTCAAAGCCTCTCCTTACTCCCCAGCAAACCGAAATCCTGGACAACCATCTCCCATGACATCATGGAAATACTACAGGGTGGAAGTGGCTGTGGGGTTTGGGGTACCCTCTGCCCCTGAAGACTCACTGCCCAATGTGATTCCCATCCCCAGTCCTGAACACAGCACCACACCAGCAGCTAGAAAGAAAATTAACTCTATCCCTGCTGAAACCAGGACACCAAGTCACTCCAGTGTCACATCAAGTCACCGAGTGGCACCGGTGCCAGGATGCCTTGCAGGGATCACAGTTGTGCTTAAAAGTTGAGCAGCCACTCTAGCTGGGTCTGTTACTTTTGAAATGAACTTCCTGGTGCCCCCAAGGTGAGCCAGTCCCTATATTTCTATTTAATGAGGTATTTATACATCTGCAGGACTCAAGATGGCTCCATTTGGCTTTAAAACTTAGCAGAAGTTTCCTCCAGCAAAGCTTCACTCCAGCCAGCCTGCTCTCCTGGCCACCTCCCTCACACCACCTTGTCCTTCCATCGTTTTACAGACGTGGGGAAGATGCAGAACTGGGGAAATGGGATTTCTGGAAGGTAGAGAGCGACACTCTCCTCCAGCTTTGCATCTGCAGACTTAACTTACGAGATGTAGCCCCTACTGAGAAACCTTTCACCACCCAGTAACGGTGCAGACTCCGCTTTTGGAAGAGCAAAAGAATTTCAAATGGCCAAGATTCCTAGTTCCCCAGCAAAATACAGCCAAAAGAAGGCCAGCTGTGACACCCCTACAAATATGCTGCATAGGAAGGCTGGAGGGCTGGATGGAAACTGGAGAGCACACCTCTGGTATTTGCAGTGTATGCATTTTTTTCCAAGACTGAAGCCCATTTTCACAGGGTTATAAATCAGCTCTAATAAAAATTAACTCTCAGCACAAAACACTGCCCAATTTTATATATATATATATATATAAAAATAATTTAATAATAGTATATATAATGATTTAAATAATAGTAATTTTTTTGGGGGGGTGTCACATTTTCACAGGTTCTACCCCTGACGTCTTGCCCCATGCTGATGTGGTTGCACAGAGCAGGACTGTGCTCCAAATTTCAAATGAAATCTCACAGAAAATGGGCTCAGAGTCAATAGCCCAGACTCAACCTACAAGAAAACAGCAAAGGGAATAAGTGCCCTTGGCAGGTCAGCTGTAATTGTGCCGCTAAACCCTGCAGAGTGGTTGCATACCACTGAGATAGGTGTGCTGGGTAAATACTTAGCAACAGCTATCCCTGGGAGTATTAATGGAATTTCTCAACCATTTCAGGTTTGGGCCTTGCAGAAAGCCAATTTTCAAAGCCCCTCAGGCAACCTGGGAGCACAAATTCCTGCAGGTCAGTGGAATCCACGTTCCTCCTCCCTTGGATGCTTTAAAACGACAGTTTTGGGAATTGGCACAGCACTTCACCTTCCTTTTCTCTGCTCAGAGACAGCAAAGTCCCTGGACGTTGTTGGATGGGGCCCTGGGCAACCTTATGTAGCTCCAGGCCTGGAGGTTGGTGGCCCTGCCTGTGGCAGGGGGTTGGAGCTCTGTGACCCTTGGGGTCCCTTCCAACCCAGACCAGGCTGGGATTCTATGACCAAAGAATAAAATTAAGCTGATGACTTCAAATTTCAGCATTGGCATCATCCCTTTTCCCATATGCCCTTGAACAAAGACAGATAGTGAAATACCTCTGAAATAGGGAGAAAATATTTAAAACGTGATCTAAGCTCTGTTAGCATGGGGCAGCAGCACCAGATATTTTATCTGGCTCACTGGGACAGAAGGTTCATTAATCATGTTGCACTATTTTATGCAGCATATCTTATCTTCAGATTGCTCCCTGGACTCTCCACCACAGGACATCTGTGAGAAGAAGCGACAGCAGGAAAATATTGATGAATATTATTTTATATACTGAGGTTCTTCACTGAAATTGCTTTATTGCTTTGGAAGATGTGAAGGCAGGTGTTGCTTTGCCCCAAAACACAGTTGCCTCCTGGGTGGGATGTGCCCACCAGCTGAGCCTTTAGGATGAGAAATGGGATGTCCTCTGAAAGTGAGGGAAACCAGGAGGCCTTAAGGAAGATGGAACGTAAGGGGAATTAAGAGAGAGGAACGACACAAAACCCTTTCTTTCTTAGGAAAGTCCTAAAAGACCTTTGGAGAACACAACTGGTTGGAGACCCTAATTCTACATCAGATGAGGAAGAGATTTAAATGGTCATTTGCATATTTTTTGGCTCAAAGAACAAGACTCCCCCAGGCATCAACCATTATGTGCTTTTATCACTTTCACTGCATCTATTGGCAAGAGTTTCCATTCTCCAACGGGTCAGAACTGGGTGCACTTATGCCTGGGGGCTGGGAACAAGTGGGAAAACCTGGGATGCCCAGGAGGGGACATCCCAGATTCCTGTTATCCAGCAGCAGGATGTGACCCAGTGGCAGCAGCCCAGCTAACGCCAGCTTAGTGCCACACACAGCCTGAAGCAAAGGAGGGGATGCTGAGCTCTGGGCTCAGCTTTATCCCTGTTAACACCATCCTGCTAACAGGGCATTAAACAACATCCTGGCTGGAAAGCCAACCTCCCATCATATGGGATGCGTTGCTTTTGGAGGAGCTTAACTCAGACCTCCAGCAGAAGAGCAGCATTGCGTGTGGCCATCCCTGGGGAAGGGGGTCCATGCAGCGGGGTCACCTCTGTGAGCTGCGAGTTGCAGCGTTGTCACACAGATGGACAAAAGAGATACTCTGCCCTCATGAGGCCCCAGCTGGAGTCCTGTGTCCAGAGCTGGGGCCCCAATGCAAGAAAGATGCGGGACTGTTGGAGAGGGGTCAGAGGAGCCACAGAGATGATCAGAGGGCTGGAGCAGCTCCCCTATGGAGAGAGGCTGAGGGAGCTGGGCTGGGTCAGCCTGGTGAAAAGAAGAAAAGGCTGTGGGGGGACCTCACTGCAGCCTTCCAGTCCCTGAAGGGAGCAGAGGAACAGGAGGGGATTCAACTTTTTAAAAGGGTAGACAATGGTAAGACAAGGGGGAATGGATTAAAGCTAAAGGAAGGAAGGTTTAAATTGGATATTAGGAGGAAGTTTTTTACAGAGAGAGAGTGGTGAGGTGCTGGAACAGGCTGCCCAGAGAGGGGGTGGGTGCCCCATCCCTGGGGGTGTTCAAGGCCAGGTTGGATGGGGTCCTGGGCAGCCTTGTGTAGCTCCAGGTCTGGAGGTTGGTGGCCCTGCTTGTGGCAGGGGGTTAGAACTCTGTGATCCTTGGGGTCCCTTCCAACCCAGCCCAGCCTGGGATTCTGTGAGCGTTGGGGATAGGAATACTCTGCAGGGAAACACTGAGACAGCAGCCATAGGATTGGTGTCACCACTCAGCTGGAAACACACTCCTCCGGCAGGGCAGAGCTCTCCATGGATGACTTGGCCCATTTGAATAACGCAAAATAGGGGCTCAATGGAAAGAGAAACAGAGTGTTCATCAAGTAATGACCTTCAGAGAGGTGGCGACTTGTGAGTTATGAATCCACGGCTGCACCCCCCACGCTTCCCAGCTCATGCATAAACTTACGCAATGATTTATTTGCATCCTGCACGAAAACAAATGGATGTTTTACATATTTATATCATAAGATAAACCGATATTTAAACTGATCAAAGACAGCAGCAGATCTGGAGGCGATTACAGCAAGTGTTTTCTTAACTGAGGTCACGATGCACTTTGTGCGGGTGAGGCTGCGGATCTGCTCAGCACATGTTAGCGCAGGGCGAGGGGCAGCAGATAGAGGTGCACGCTGGAAGCCCTGGCTTTCCAAGGGCACTGATGAAACCCAACCTGGCTCCCTGCATCAGGCCTTGATAATTCCATCTGTTGGTCAAGGGGATCAATGTTGCATCGTTTGCAAAATAAAATAAAAAGGAAATGGGAGTCCTTATGGATCTTGAAGCCTTTTGTCTCTACATGGAAACAGGGTGGCAATCCTGTCCAAAAGTTTCTGAAGTCTGTCTTGGGAGATGCACGGATTGCCAGTGTGCTGGGACTGTGATTTCAGCAGCTCCCATCCATCAGCTGAGCTGCGGTAACAGGATGGACACATCCTCCTGAGCCACTGCAAGAGGAAAGAAGCACCATGCAGCAGCACACAAGCAGTCTACAGCCCGGCTGACAGGCTAACTCACCAGCCTGCAGCTCCCTGATTGCTTACAACCGGCTGTCGAGTGTGATGGATTTGAAGGGCGGAGAAAGTAATTGCCAGATTCAGAGCGATGCCACGACTCCTTCTGCTGTGGGACGATGCTTCTGCAGGCTGTTCAGGTGCGTGTTCAAAGTCCTCATAGCCAGGGCTCTGACTTGAAAAGCCGTGAGCTGTCTGCAGCAGGAGAGACAGATGCTCAATTCTGCAGCCCATGAAGGCTGGATGTAGGGGGATTGTCCTCTTCAGCATCCCAGGTCAGGCACTTAACCATGCTACCCGTCAGGTCCCTGTGCAGATGGGCAGAGGCCAAAACAGATGGAACGCTTTCCCCTGCAAAGCCTGGCTGTGACAGTGCTGGGCAGCAGCTACGAGATCCTGGGATGACCCATGTACTCCAGCCTGGCGATGTGGAAATGCTCTTCCCCCACCCCATGAGCTGTGTGTCTCCCAAGGGGGACGCAGGCACGGAGACTTTTGTAACAGCCACCCCCGTGGGAAGCCCAGAGCGATGCTGATGGAGAGGCATCTGTGGCGAGTTCCTTGCCACTTAACTAAGCATCATTGCAGCATGGTTTATTTCTGCCTATTCCCTTTGAAACAGCAGCTTCCTGCTGTCACGCTGCAGCCCCTGAGCAAACCCACAGTGTCCCCAAGTCCGACACTGAGACCCCCAAGCTGTCCCTGTAACAGGCACTCAGGAACTCGCCTTCTCCAGCCTTGCCCCTCTTCCCACTCAGCATAAATGACTGCACAGGGCCCAAGAGGAAGAACCCAGCTGGGATTTGCAATCCCTCCAAGCAGCAGAGCTGCTCAGGGGTTTCACTCCCAGAGACATCTGGGTCCCTGCTGGCCTCTGCAGCACCCGACGGCAACAGCACGATGCAGAACTGTGAACAAGCTGCTGGGATGGCAACATTCCTCCTTCTGTATAATGTGACGTTGAAATTAAAACCACATCATTACCTTCCAGCCCCTCATCGTCCCTGCAACTCATTTCCTTTGCCCTCGCTCTGTTTGGCACCTCAGGAGCATCTGCAGCACCCAAGCAAGCACATCCCTGAGCAAGGCTGTGAGTACCACGCTGGGGATGAAGGGCTCGTGCTCCCTTTCACTTGCTCCCTGCCTCAGCCTGAGCGTTCATCACCATCGCTCCCATGTCAGTGGGTGTGATGATAACACACTCACCGAGCTTGTTATCAGCCTGTCTTGGGTGGGATAGAAACATCAGCAGCTCTGAAGGGTAGATTTAACCACTGCTGGTGTGAGGTCTGCTTTTAGGAGTGGGAAAAAAAAAAAACAAACCCAAACCAAGCTTGCTGCAGGTGGAAAACTCCCTGAGAGCCCAAGAGTTTGGAAACCACAGGAATTTTTTGCAAGTCTTTTCCTTAAGTACCAATGATGGGCATTGGTAGGGTTGTAGACTCAATGCTCTGACTGCTGGACACCTCAGGGATGCTCTTGGATGGATGAAGCCATCCGAAAGCTTTGCTAAGAGCTGCCTCTGAAAAGATGTTCCTGGAAAGTGATAGGAAAATGATAGGAAAATGATAGAAGCCTGAGGATTTAATAGAAAAGCTACAGCCTTGTCTTTTCAGCTCCTTTCACCATGAACAGGTTGGAGCAATCTGTCTCCCTCAGTATGGGTCGTAGTCTCTCTACCACGGAAAAGTAATTATTTGGTCTATAAAGGGATTTTTGATACAAAATACGTGAAAGAACTGAGACTTCCTGCAGCCAAATTCCTGCATAATACATAAAAAGACAGAGACTCCAAACAGCATCTTTCAGAAACCTTCCAGCGGATAAATCGAGCGCTGTGTTTTTAAAGAAACCAGGGGGACTGGGGCTGCCTCACAGCTTTTTTGGGAAGAAAGGCCACATTTTGCATCATTTCCACTCACTAAGCATGGCTGCTGAAGGGTTTTAAGGGAATTCATTGCTGGCAAACAGCCTGGGTGCAGCCACGACTGGGGTGCGGAGCTGCCACAACCTCCACCCCGCTTGACCCTGAGCATATTCCCGACATGGGATGGGTAAGAGGGGAGCAACAGCCCCGTGAGGGATCATGGTACATCTCCTCCTGCGCCCTAACAGCTCAGGAGATGAAAGGTTCATGTCTTCAGACAAGATGTAACAGGGGCAAAAGCAAGGCATGGCCTTCCTCTTGCAGTAAAATCCCAGCGTTGACTCTGCCTATGTCTGTATGTCCTTTTCTACCCTAAATCCTGTTTCAGGGGAAAATCCCACCTTGGTAAGTGCTCAGGTCAGACTCCATCACTCAAACATACCTTGGCCTCTTTGCTGAGGCTTTTGGGAAGGGTGTGTGTTAACATTGATGCTTTCAGTGGGGTTTCATGGGCCGGACACTAGCCCTGTCCAAGCTGGGTGGAGACCACCCCACGCAGCTTCCCCTTAGCCAGGGAAAGTCCTCTCCAGGATCTGTCCTTGAGTTTCAAAGATATGGACCACCAGCATACATCAGCACAGCCTGTGTTTGACCCATCAGGCAGAAACACTGCTCAACCACAGTCAAACTGGGATGGAAATAAGGAAACGGCCTAGAAATAAAAGGTTTCACATCCATTTTCCCCAACCACCACAACCCCTCTGACATGTACTTGATCAGCCTCTGTGCTCTTGGCAAGTCTAGTCCCAACTTTCCATCTGCATCCCCCAAAACCTCCGCAAAGCCCTCGGAAAAGGACAGATTTCATCACTCTTATCTGAGCCTCGTAGACAACATTCATCTTCTCTGACAGAAATCAACTTGGTTTGGGAGTGAGAAGACAAATTTAAAGGCCCTGATTGTTTGAGCTGGCACATTTGGAGCAGAGGGGGAGCCTTAAGAGGTGACCCATTTATTTCCAGTTGGTCCCTTTACATGTGGTGCTCCAAGACCCTTCAACGCATCAGATGGACACTAAGCAGGGCCAAGCTATCCACCCACAGAGCACAGGTCTGGAAGGGGGAGAAGCTGAGAAATATGATGCTTATGAGAAGGGGGCTGCAAGCCTGTCCCATCCTGCAGCCCCCCACCCTCCCCACGCCGCTGTGGCTGTCCTGTAGCCACGTTTCTGTTGGCTCCTGTGCCGGCTGGGCTGCAGTACAGGGGATGAAATAATATTTGGACATGCTGAATGTTAACAGCAAGGGCTCGCTCGCAGGAGCACTGCGTGTCAGCAGGTCTCACAGGGTTTTAGGATGGAGATGAAAGGCTGTTTGTCCTGCATCATGGCTGGAGAAATGGGTCATTGTGACCTGTAAGCCAAGGTGTTCTGGATAGGATCCCCTACCCATACAATGAGCTGCTCATAATGGGGGAAATCCACCGCGGTGATGGGAGAGGATCCCAAAAGCCTCGGGGCTGCTGTGCACTGAAAGTCAAGAGGGGTTTCCACTGGGTTTCTGGCAAGCCTGGGCTGCCAGCATCAGTCCCAAACTGAGCACTGAGGTAAGTGAACAAATCCCATGCTGGGCACTGTAAGGTCCAGATGCATCTGTCAGCTGGGACACCGCAACGCAAGGCAGGATTCGGACCAAGCTGAAGTCTCCCTGTTTGTGGAGTAAGTGTGGCAGCTTCTCCAGGGATGAGGAGTGAATCAAAGCTGGAGACAGAGGTCCTGGTTTTGCAGTAGGTCTAGGAAACGCTCTGACCTCCTGTGCCCTGGACAGGAGAGGGAAGAGACATCTGACATGCTCCACTGGTTAACATCTACGTTTGCATCTTCTTGGTTTGCCCAGAGTCTGAGCTGCTTCCAGCAGCGTGAACAGACCCAACACCCAGCTCAACAGAGGAGTCCATCGCTACCTCCGTGATGTGCCAGAGATCTCCAGCCAGGCAAAGCAGCCCAGACTCAAAAAACAAAGTGTCCTGCCACGGGCAGGGTGTCTCCGCTGACCTTCCGCTATCAAAGCTTCCAGGTTTTGTTTGCTTGAACTCTTAGTTCCTTCTTTATGGTTCCCTGGAGCTGACATGCTCGTCATGGACTCTGCTCTATCAATGACCCATGGCACCGAGATTAAATGGCCAGACAGACTCTGCAGGGGCCAAGTCACAGAGCAGCCCAGCCGGTGCTCTGCAAAACAGGTCCTAGGAGGAGGTGAAACCAATTCATGAGGTCAGAAGGCTGCTCTGGTTGTAAAAAGCCTCTCAGGAGAAGTTTCCAAGTGTGTTATTTCAGGTTGAACTGAGCCAACTGAGCAGTGGAGGAGCCCAGGGCTGGGTTTATCCCAATGGCAGGTGCAGTGACGTGGACTGCACAGCCCACCAACTCAAGCTCCATGGAAAATCCCAGCTGCCATCAGGAAGAGATTGCTGTGGGATGCTGTTCCTCCCTGCTGTGGGTTACTGTGCAGCTCAGGTCTATAATGGGCCAAGGACACCAGCCTCTGTGGAGAGCTTCAAGCCACCAGGAGCATGGGTTCGTTCCCCACACCCTTTGAAGACAACCAGCACTTGCCACTTTTTCACCTTGAAGCCAAGATACAAAAGTCATCCACGAGCAGCCTCCTGTGCAGGGGCAGCTGGAGTCACAGCTTGAGGGACTGCCCTTTACAACACTTCCAGCGAGGTAACTCCAAGCAGCAGGAGAGCATCCCCTCTGAAAGTCACACGATTAGAGCCTAACTCCCCAAATTAAAAGCTGTTTCATTTAAAGAGGTGGCCTTCAACGACACGCTGAGTGCAGCACACTGAGTCCATCACAGAGGCAAGACTCTTCTGGTCTGGGTTCCTCTCCCTGATGCCACAAGTCCTTTTCTAATGTTTGGTCCCTTACACACCACTGTAGCAAGATGCCAGAGGCTCCACAAGCACTGACAAACTCAGCTCACTAGTGTTCAGCCTTCCCACCCCACCTGCCCTTGAACCATAAACAACTTTCACATCCCAACCCTTGACTTCAGCCCCACGAAAATTCCCTTCAGGCCAGCCAGTGGTTTGACTTCTGGAGGGGCTTCCAGGGGCAGATCTGCACAGAGGGAAGAAATTCACAGCTCCCCTGGAATAAAAGCTGCACAGGACAGAACAACCCAATACAAAACCCTGCAGCTGCCACCCACCACTGCAGGAGCCAAAGGAAAAGAAGGAACTATCTCAGAGGCAGGGAATGATTGATGGTGACTGCAGTGATTGATGGGGCTGTGGCTGGGGGACAGGGACCCCTCTGAAGAACCAGTGGTCCCCTCCCTTTATCTTGATGACAAAGTTAAGTGGATAGACACTGCTATTTCCCATCAGATAGAAAATGGGAGGAGATATTGGAGTTAGTCCTCGATGGCAGCTGCACCCCTGGCAGACACTTGCCCAGCAATAGGAGGGAAAGTTGAGGGAGAAGGTTTGCTGGGATGTGCAGCAGCTCTGAGGAAGGAGCTGTGATCATGACTTGGTGGTCCAGCCGGATGTAGACTACAGCTTTCCTGAATGCTCCTGGGAAGAGCAGCCCTGCAGTGCTTAATGTGGAGCTGCCATCAATTTGAATGCTGTTTTTTTTCAGGAATTCCCACTGAGGATGGGAACAAAACCCACATCCTTTCATGGCAACATCCCCATCCATTAGAGCCGCAGGAAATGATGATGCATGCTCCTGAGGAACAGAGAGGTCCTCTTCACACAAAGGGCTGGGGAAGGATAGAGAGAATAATCATCACAGGGTTGGAGAAGAGACTTTGTGGTGTGGATTGGGACCATGATATTGCTCCGGAACAGCGAAGCCAAGAGGGATACAGCTGCTCTGCAGGAAGGGAACGTGCATCACTTCCCACTCACTGTTCTCCAGTATTTTTTCAGGTGTGCTGGAGGTAAAAACATGAAGTGACACTGTGTGCCCTTTCCTGTTCCTTACAAAGATTCCTGCAAACATATGATCACCAAAGCACCCACAGTCTGAGCCTGCCCCCTTGATCCAGCCTAAACCAAGGATCCCTTTGCATAAAAACTACCAAAAAACTATTTATCTTTAAAAAAGATATTCAAAGTCCAACAGCATCACCAGCAACTTCAAGCCATTTCCATGACACTCCTTATGTCTCCCCATCCCACCGCATCTGCTTGCTGGAGCTTACTTACACCATCTCAGTCTTCCTCTCTCTTGCTCGCAGGATCCACCTCCCAACTGCTTGATGGACCCAAAGGAGGAACAGAAGACACATTTCCCCCTTCCTTGCCGCAAGAACTTAATGCCTGGAGCCAAAGAAAGAAGCTGTGCCTTCTTTTTGGGTCAGCATGGTCACCAATATGCCGTTGCACCCAGCATTTCAATTGCACTGGCTCAGCCCAAGCCTTGAATCATTTCCAACCTCCCAGAGATGTAGTTAGGTCTAGAAAGGCAGCAGAGGTGGGTCTTCACAAAGTTTTCCAGCACTTGGGCTCTGACAAAGGGATGCCAAGGCTGAGGAGCGGGGACAACCCAGGACTCTGCCTTGCTTTTTGCTTTTGAAGGGTTTTTCACACGTTGTTTGAGATTCTGGGTTGTTTACCCATCTGTTTGTAATTCTGCTGAGGTTTGGGTGGTTGAGAGTTATCTAGAAATTGCTTTCTGCACCCCAAGCTATTACGAGTGGGAGCAAGGGTGGGGGTTCTTGGAAGCTGTTGCTATGCACAGCTGAGTAAAGCAGATTCCTACAAGGCCCTTTTGGAGTCACAGCGCTGGGGTTCTCCAGGGACCTTCCAGAAGTCTCCACTCAGTGCAGATGCTGTCCCCATTTTCCTGCTTCTTTCACTCAAAAAGCCCTTCTCTCCCACACAGCATCCATCTCTCCCACCCTGGCCAGTTTAATTTACCCCATTGCCACTGGGCTGGGGATGCTTTCACGTCATGCACTACCCATCCCTCAGCTGCCTCTGGTTTGCTGCAGACCCCCAGAATGACCCAACACCAGACCAGTGCTAGTGGGAAAGCACAGAATTCATTCATTTTACTACAATACAAAAATGATTACTGTGCTTCAAGATGGGGTCATAGGAACGGAAAGACATCCTCAGCAACCCACGCACTGGTTTGGCTCCTCTTGGCTTCTCCTGCTGGACACTACCCAGCTAAAAATCTGTCTGGTAGCTCATGGACCTCTCAACGGAGTACTGGACCCCAGTCAAGTCCTTATCCTGGGTGTTGTGTCAGCACAGCCTGTCCTTTTCCAACCATTTTATCCCCATGGATCGCCTCTTGATTGAAATCTCACTGCCTGTGGTTTCCTCTGCTTCACAAGCTTGGTACAGAATCAAGATATCAGCTTCTAACTGTTTGTTGAAGGATTAATTCCTCTCACTGCCTCGCTTCAGAGACGTTCATGCCCCTCGGTCATGGTTACACTGAGTCACTTTCTGGCCAGACACAAGAAAAACTCTGCTGAATGGACAGGCAAAGCCAAAGGACCAGCTTGGTCCTTCATGGGACTACAAACAAATCATTCATCCTCTGTGAGTTAAGTGTTCCCAATGGGGTCAGGGGAAAAGGTCCAGGCTTTGGGGTACAGCCCTGAAACTGTCCTTCCCACCAACACAAGCACTTCTTGGTCATCACCTCCATGCTTCCCAGAGCTGTGTAAGACAGCAGGGACTCTGACTCGTTAGTTGCTCAGGGGAGATGCTGGATGTGGCAGTCATATAGGAGCTAAAGGTTGAATGACCTTGGATTTGGGGACTGAAGGACCCTGGGGTATTTTATTGCTTTAAAATCAGGCAAAATGCTGGAATATAATCCATCAAAAAATCCCTGGGAGGCGGGATGGGGAGGATGCTGGTGGGTCTGAAACTCTCCCTTAGCATCTCCAGTGCCACTACCCCAAGGGTGAGGAAGAGGGGGTTGGAGGAGGTGGCAACAGCTCTCTGTGCCTTGCTGCACAACCAATGACCCACTCTGCCCATACAGTTAGGGGATCCAGGCAACAGAGCTGAAAGCTGAACATCCCAGACCCAGGAACATGCTGAAGATAGTGACAGCACCCCAAAGCTTTAGCAACGCTCCCACAGGGCTGGGAGGGACTCTCTGCACATTGTGATGAGGGAATACCAACCTGGCTCCATTTCAGCCCCCACTTCTGCAGCTGGGAATACCAGGGGTATTACAGGAATGGAGTGAAGTCATTGATAGCAGCAGCAGCAGCAGGAAGAAAGCAAGAGGTGTGGGCTGAGAAGAACAGGGATGCTTTCGGCTGAGATCTGAGGGAGATAGGGAGATAAGGCAGATGGTGCTCCAGATGGCAGGAGCAGTGAAGAAGAAACGCTGGCATGTGCCATCACCTGCTGTCTGGCTCTTTTTGGAGGCAGTTGGGTTTTGTTTTGCCAAGAATGAATAGGACAAAAGGAAAACCCACAGCAATGCAGCGGTGAAGCAGTGCTTTGACCCAGAAGTGGGGAGGAGACAAAACTCAGGCATCTCCCTGCAGCCCAAGATTCTGGTCCTGTCCCAGCCCTCCCTGTACTCAACACTACTGCCATGACCATATACCAAGCAGACTGGTCAGCATGAAGGCAATCCATGGTTAATTCTCTATTTGGAGAGCGGGGTGGGCTATGGTAAGGTTTGATATGACTGGCAGCTGTCACCGCTGCGGATCCTCTCTCAACCTGCAGCCCCCAAAGAAGCTAAGGAGATGAAGGATTCAACCATCCCCAGCTCACATAGAGCCTGCTCAGCAGCACCAGGGGCTTCTCCTCCAGGAGGTTCCCAGCAGACTGTTGGGAAGTCCTGTGAGGCAATAATGGTGGGTGGAAGCCAGGGTGGGCTCAAGATGTTTCAGAGATCATTTTTCATGGGTTTTTTTTCCTGGGGTGTTGAAAGAAACCCTTCATTCTTCATGCTTCTGGGACCTCCAGAAATACAACAGGGTGCTGCTGGATCTCTGGAGCTAATTAAATCTGAACACCAAGCTGCAGCAGTTGGAGAAAGCTTGCTGAGCTTTATTACTTATGTCAGCATTGTGTAGGTGCCGGCTCAGCAGTCTTTTCCCATCCCACACCAAGTGCAGCAGCAACCCCAGAGCATCCATCCATGGATATCAAGAAATCCAGAGCAGGAAAGCAATGGTTGGATCCAACCCCTGGTCTTCTGAGCCCTGGTCCTTCCCCAGGCAACTGTTCAGCCTCACACAGAATATGAGCACGTGGGAAACACGAGGCCGGTTCCCAAACTGAATCCATCTGTGGGAGTCCCAGCGCACCCCATTCTATCAAACAAATCTTACCCACATTCCCACTTGCACCAAGCAAACAGTTTCCCAGATGGCTTAGAGAGGGGGAAGGAAACACTAGCTGGATGCCACGATGCTTCCCTTGACTTGCTCATGGGATCCCCTGGTCTGGTGATGGCTTTAGTAGGGAGCAAGGACATCCCCAGAGGGACCTCTGCGCCCATGCAAGCAAGAGCGAGCAGCTTGAAGGGAAAAACAACGTTAATAACCCCCCTTCTGTCCTGTTTGGACCCAGCTGAGGGAAGTTGATATAAAAAGCCCGGAGAAGGGAACGAGAGGGAGAAGGCTCACTTGCCTGCCAGTTGTGTTGCTCAAATCCAGCTCGCTCTCAGCAAAAACATCCCCCAAAGCCAAGCCCATCCCTCCGCAGAGCTCTGCACTCCCATCTTCATTTGCACTTAACCAAAGGGTCACTCGCTTCGTGCTCTTGTATTACAGTGCCTGCAAGCTGCAAGGTCCATGTGTGCTCAGCACCCACCCACTGGAGTCATCCTGACCCCCACAGGCAGCCACCCACCTGCTCCAGCCATCAGTGAGAGCTCCTGCCCACCCTGGACCACCAGGACTCTTGGTGAGTGCCGGTACCGCAAGGCAGGAGCTCACCAGCAGCATCTGTGGCTTCTCATTGATTGTAATTAATGGGTTTTAATTGAATGCTGAAGAGGTGAGGCCAGCAGTGCTGTGGGTAACAGCTGTCTCTGATTAAATCTGCATCGTGGAGTCGTTTTCCTTTGGAAGCCCACAGCTTCCCTTCCAAACTCCCTTTGGAAGGCCTTGGTGCCATTGTGTGAGAGGAAAAAACTATTTAGGAAAAAAGAAGGGAAAAAGTAAAAATTTCAGGAGATGATTAATTCCTGATCTGGTTCTTGCTCACGTGTGTCCAGAGGATGAACCCCTGTCACAAGACAGGGGAAAAACCAGTCACTGTAAAAGCCAATCTGGAGATTTCCTCAATCCCTGAGGAAAACATCTAATCTAATCTCAGAGTCTCTGGGCCAGAACTGAATATCCATTAGACTGGGTCAAAGCCAAAACTTCAACTCCAGTTCTTTGCTTTTCCTTTTTGTGTTGGTTCTGTCTTTGTTTTGCAGTCAATGGGTGAACGTGGTGACTCCCCACAGCACCCAACGCGGGTCTCACCGACCCTCCCAAGCCAGCTCTCCACCGTTGCAGCAGGGCATGGGTTCCTCCTCTGTGGCACCATGGAGATGTCACTGCAATCAGTGATGGTCCCTGCTGGTCCCTCTCCAGGAGGACCTCTACCCCATGAGAAGACATGTGCACACAACCCCTGTGCACACAACGCAGGAGAAGGTGGATGGGGGGAATTCAACAGGGTGGGTTCTTCTTGTGCAAGTGTACAAGCTTTGTGGCTTGACCCAGAGCTCAGAGACAGCACACCATCCTGGCACAGCCACTGCTGCCACTTCTGTCTTCAAGCCAGGTACCCAACGTACCCATCCTGATGCTCCAAATCTGTCCCAGTGCTCCCTCCCCCCTGGCCAGGGTTCCCAGGCTACCTGGCTATGTGGGCAAAGACACATCAAAAAGCCACAAGGCCACCAAGATCTCTGTTGCTTGGGCCCAATGTTTACCAAGATGTCCAGAAGAAAGAAGCTGGTGATTAACCCCTCCAAACACATCTTACCCAGGCCCCTAAGGGCCATGGAGATCTTCCAAAAAAGGAATTCCCCACCAGAGCAGACCACACAGATATAACCAGATGGAAGAGAGGGCTTTCACTGTTTATTTTGGTGTTTTTTATGGTGTTACTCTAACCTGCAGGCAGTAATTTTAGGAGGGGCAGCTCATCTCCTCTCATCTCCTTCTACTCAACCTTAAACAATGTTCAGAGAGAGAAAACACTCCTGTGAGGACATCACCAGGGTGAATCCCAAACCATCATGCCTACACCTCAGGACAGAGCCTGCAGTTGGAAGCAAAACAAGACAAAACCCCAAACCAAACAAACCAGCTATTTGCCTCTCATCTGTCCAGCTGATGGCAGGCTCAGGGATGCATTTAAAACCTCCATAAAGGAACCACAAAGGGTGATACAAAGAGCCAAGATCCCTCTTCTCTTCTGACATCCATTAGGCAGGAGCCAAATGGTGAGCACATACTCACACAGGACCAAATTTGCCACCAATCTGGGGTTATTTTGCTCAAACCTCAGGAGAATCTCTGGTAAATCAGGTGGGGAGACAACAGGGAGGGCTGCTGCTCCCTCTTGCCACCATCATAACCCACAGAGTCCAAGGCGCGGAGCCCATAAACATGATGGCTCCTTCACCCCCCACACCATGAGATAACCTCACTACACATCACAAAACCATAGCTTCTGTGCAAAGTTTTAGCTCATTTTCAGCACAGGAATTGCAATAAACCCTTTTTGCACATGGGGCAGTGTGGAAGTTGGCCCCAGGTTTTCTTTGAAATGCCTAAAGTGTTGTTTTGGTCAGGGAAGGGTGATTGGACACCCTGAAAAACCCAGATCTACACAAGCTTCCAATAAATCTTATTTATTTGTCTTGCAGACCAGAATTTTTTGAGTTTAAATCATTGCTGGTTTTGGGAATAGCACCTGGGAGAAGGTTTAACCCTCCAAACACACGTTAATTTAAAAAGAAGGAGCTTATTGGTTCTGTGCTTTGGAGGAACAGAGCTCCTGTGTTATTGACAGCATCAGGGATTATTAAAAAGTGGTGAAAGCAAATTAAAATCTAAATCTGTTCTCCTCATTTCCTGACCTTCTTATGCTTTTCCTACCCTGACGCATGAGATGCTGCAAAAGGCTGGAGGGTTGGTTGGGGTGTACGATGGGAAGGGGTCTCCACGCAAGGTTAGGTGCCTTCAAGTGGCTTCTCCACCACTGAAAACCAACTGGTATTTTCCATTTCTGCTGGTTTTTGCTTTCATGTCTGTACATACCGGGGAGGAAAACAGCAGGAGTTCCCAGAGCCACAGCAAAAGGGGGTTGGATTTCCTCCCCCACAACCTCCTAATCTGCATTTGCACAAACAACTTTTATTTCTTGTGTTGCACTTTATAAAATATCTGCAGTAAAATCTGGGGAGAAAAGGCAAGCTCTCCTTTTCCAAATCCAGCCCTTGAGTGTGTGGAAAACCCAAAACTATGAAGAGACCTCAGCCCATTAACTCATTCCTGTTAGAGCAGAAACCTGCAGCATCATTAACACCAAATTTTAACCACTGAGTAATTAACCCCCAGCTCCTTACACCCTCCCACCAGTGCTTCTGTTCCCCCCCCATTCCTTTAGGATCCATCCCACTCATGGAACCAGCCACCTGCAAAGCACCAATCCCTTATCTTGGAAGATACAAACAGGGAAACACTCATCATCCACCCAGAGTAGCAGAGAGGCAGCAAATAAAGGAGAAAGAGATCCCTCTGCTTCCCTTGGCTTCTTTAAAACAGCCCTGTGGAGCCCTGTGAACACTCACATGCAGGTTGTATTTACTCCCACAGACAATTTCATCCACCATCACAATTCCAATGGGTTTTTTTTCAAGAGGATGTGATATAAAATCAACTAACCTGGAAGGACAGTGGGCTGAGGGCTCAGGTCACATTGCAGATCTCTCGGGACATGGGTTAGTTGACGTGGTGGTGTTGGATTGATGGTTGGACTTGATGATCTTAGAGGTCCCTTCCAATCTTAAAGAGGCTGTGATAATAACAGATGGGACTTATTGCTCAGTGTCTAAGGTTAAGCTCATATATCCATGTCAGGGGAAGGACACGGGTGCTGTGAGGAGTAGGGCATAGCATACCCAGTTGATGGGGACTGACAAGAATGCAAGGACCATCACAACACTCCCCAACAGTTCTTTGGGGTGATTTTCCTTGATTCCCCCCCATCTTTAGCCAAGACTGGGACCATACCCAGCCCCCAGGTCATAACAGCAAACATCTTCCTCCCCAAACACCTCAATGATGGGGCCATCCTGGTCTCACACCTTCACCTTTATTTAGAAGATCTGGTCGCCCTCTCAGTTGAGCAAAACAACCGCTGTCTAGAGAAGGGCCAACCCCCCAGCTGTCCCAGCACTGCGACCTGGGGAGCTGGGGGCTGCCACACAAGAGGAGCTGCTTCCACATGCAGTCTTCCCAACAAGAGCTGTGGGGTGCCAAACACACGGCACAATCAGGGTGCCCTTTGGGAAGGCAGAACTGGGGGGATGCTGAGAGAGCAGCCAGGGCTGGGAGCACAGAAGTCCACTGGGACAAAAATAACCATTACTTAGTAGCCAAAGAAGCATTTTCCTTTCTGTTCTGGGTCTGTAAAGATTATGACAGACACAGCCCACAGGAGGTCAGAGTTAACCCAGGTCGCTTCTTGCCCTTGCTGAGCACCCAGCCCATTAACACACACTTTGTGTGGAGTCTGACCCAGTGAAGCTCCTTTGCTGTGACCTTGGGGACAGACAAGAAGCAGCATCACCACATTGAGTGTTTGGAGGGTACAGACAGATGGGACAGTAGCTGGCACCTCCAAGCTCCTTTTGTTTGAGGGCTCAGCCTGAATTACACCAGCACAAGTTAAAAATGAACTGGTTTCCATCTTCCCCAGTTCTCCTCCAGCTTTCTCCTCCACTCTGGTAATTGCCAGCAGTTACTCCTAACAACCTTTGCTGAAAGAAAGCTTTTAGCCACTGATATGACTGCACAGAGGGACAAACTAGGGGAACAGAATGGCCCAACTGGCACAGAGCCTGTATCTCCTGACTCTCCCATCCATTTCCCCCTGCTTTCAGCACCCACATCACTGCATGGTATCTGCTTTGATCATTTATTTCTTTGCTGTGTAATCAGTGATAATCACTGCTGCACACCAGGACTATTAGACATGCTCCTAAAGTGATTTCCTACCCCGAGAGGCTGTGCAATTGGATACCTCAAGTGCTAGCCCTTGAATTTTATCTACTTCTACATACACAGGGGCCTGAGGCCTTGAGGAAATTAACAATCCAAACAAATTCTGCCGGGGTTTAAAAGATAAATTATTTTAATAAGGCTGAACTTACATCGGATCCCGGTTTGGAGACAGAGCTCTGCAAAATGGAGCAAAACCTCTCAAACAAAGAGGGGTTTGACCCAACTTCAGCTCAACTGTCACAAGGCTTTCCATCTCCTCTCCCTGCCTCGCTGATTAACAAGATGATTTACGTCTGAGCACAAGTTCAAGTCTCTTTTCCTCATCCAGAAGCTCGTTTTTTCCACGAGCTCCAGAGCGACACGAAAGTTGGTGGATTAAAAATAGAAGGGGGAAAAAAGAAGAAAATAAAAAAAAAAAGAAGGAACAAGTTGCTATCTCACATGATTTTTGCTTCTAGCACTTGGAGGGCTGTTCCTTGTTTGCTTTGCTTTATTTTCTTGCCTTTTTGTCTCCCTCTTCCCAACAGCAAACCGCGGAGGTCAGACGCTATCACGATACATGCGCCTTCAGCAGCGAGAGCTGCTCCGCGGTACTTGGCAGGGAGAAGAACCAGACAGCTCCTTCAGCGAGGTCACAATCCAGCCTTGGTAAGCTCAGCAGTGTGTAAACAAGACCTGGGAACCCTGAGTCATAGTCTGAGTGCAAGAGAGCAGACGCCTCTGCTCTATGGCTATCAGATGCGGGGCGAGCAGGGATGGTGCTCTTGGTGAATTAATTAAACAGAGAAATTGAGGTAATTAAGAGAGGGGAGTTTTATGTCTGGGCTCTGTGCAGAAGTAAGTTGTCACAGCATCTGTGGGGCCAGGGTGAAGAGGTCCTTGCTGTGTCACAGAGTTAGAGAAGGAACGGTGAGTAAAGTAGCTTACGGGTGAGGAAGAAGTTTCTGAACCAAGAATAAGCTTCCCAGGGTCCTTCTGTGGAACACAAGGTTCAGCCATCATCACTGGGATCCTTCAGAGCTTCCAGTATATTTCATCCCCAATGGATCCCAGCCCTTTTCCATGCAGCTGTGAACTTCTCCCACCACGGAGAGAGGGGAGCAATGGGCTGAGCAAGCAGGACAGGAACGAGGGAATCTCGAGTTAAGGCTTTTATACCCCATGCTCTTTCCTGACATGACAGGACAGGGTGTAGTTCAGGACCCACACACCGTGGGTACACACACTAAATTGAAGCCTGACCTGCAAGGAGCCACACTACAAGAAGTCTGTTGGGTCTTGGACATGAAGGGGCTGCTGTGGGGTGACCCTGCAGCTTCTCATGGGGGTAGTAAAAGCACTCCAGACTTCCTCCTGTTTACCTTTCCTAGCAATTCTCTCACGTGTAACGATGTCAGGTCGCTGCCAGGCACGCCTGCACTGTAGCTGTAAGACTCAGCAGCTCTCCCATCTGCATCCAGGCAGATGAGAGAGCTGCTCAGAGAGGCTGGGGAGTCTCCATCACTGGAGACATTCAAACCCTGTGATCCTGGATGCTGTCCAGTGCAGCCTGCTCGAGGGGATCCTGCTCTGGGTGGGGTGGGACTGGATGATCTCCAGAGGTCCTGCCAACCCCCAGCACTCTGTGATTCTGTGATCCCAAATGCTCTGCAGTACAGAACAAAACATGTGTTTCCTTCTCCTCCTCTTCACCATATTCTACAGGTGACACCCCCCCAGCCTGAGCAGACCACTTGTCCTTTTCAGATACCTGCCCACACCCCACACGTCTGTGGGACTGTAAGGAGACGAGTGCCAAGTCCAGCAACCACATTTATAGAGCAAGAGATCTGGAATGGTACCAAAAAGGACCCAGAGAGCTTCTCTCTGTCACTGCTGGACAGGTCTGGTGACCTCCATGATCTCGGGGAAGTCAGGCTTTCAGAGCTTGAAGAGAAAGGTTCATGTCTGGGGGCACCCAAAACTAAACCAACCAAGAAAAATCCAAAAGGGATTGCAGGAAGCAGCTCTACAGTAACAAGAGAAAGGACTAGAACAGACCTAGATGATCTATTAGTGATGAGAAGAGACACAATGATGGCACAGTGAAGGTGGGACACCTGCATTCAGTCCCTCATCCTGCTGAAGAGAGAGATACAGCCCCAAGCAGCTAAAGGATGAGGCTCAAAACACCAGGAGGAGTGGAATGAGCACAGTTGGTCTTGGCTCCATCTCCCTGCCATAAAACAAGTGAATTCAAGACACAGGATAAAAAGAAGTAGCACCAAGTGCAAGAAAAAAAATAGAAAAGAAGAAAAAAAGACAGTTTATGTACGTTAGCTGTTTATAGCAGGAGGGTGAGTCAGTCTGTCCCAGCAGTTTTCATTACGACCCAGATTAGGTCTTCAAGCAAATCCCCACCTTGACACTGGAAAAAGCCTCTGTACATGGTATATAAATAGAAATTTTTCCAGACACATGAGGACAAGTGCTCAGACTAACTGGACAGACATCGCCCCACAATGTAAAACTACTGTCAGGTTTTATTATTATGACTAAGAAACTGACCTTATTTATGGCAAACGTTAAGAACTGAGATGATGGAAGAGAGGGAGAAGCCAGGCATGTGTACGTACACCAGGGCTCTTCATTGTGTACACTGCAATGGGGTGCTGGCTACTGAAAATTGCCTGGTCCCCCCTCCCAGGAATCATGTACCTGCATAAATTGAGCCCCCATCTGTCACAGGGGTGATGTAGATCCCAACAGAATTAATAACCCAGGTGAGGATGAGAGCCAGGACAGGTTGACTTGTTGCCCAGTGATGGTGATCACACAAGTCTGAGTCTCAGCTGCTCCCACACGAGCTTTCCTGGGCACTGACATCTACCAGTGCCTTCTATCCCAAGACTTGCATCCCTTCCACACTCAGTACAGTGACAGTCTGTGACTTCCAGGTTCCTTTAGTCCCTGTGGGACTATAGCTGACTTACCTAAAGGATAAATTCTCCCCTGAATGCACAAAAAACATCAGTGCTGGAAAGAAGAGACAGCTGCTATCACACAGCAAACCCAAGCCAAGAGCAGAGCTGCTTCCCGAACCGCTTGCAAAGGGACTCATTATCCATAAAACTAAAGTTCATAAAACGCAGCTAGAGGAGCTCTGGGCTTTCCCTACAAAATTCCTGGGGTGTCTCTGATCCCAAGCAAAGCCCAGCAGCTGCCTACAGCTGCTCCATGCGTAAGCTGTGCTTCAGGAGGGTCACGCATGGATTGTTTGGAACAAGTTGGTGTGCTAGGAGGAGGCCTTATGCTAAACAACTCCCAAGAGCTGGGAGCAGATTTATAGGAGCCCCAAATGTTGTAAATGCATGACAGTGCTTCATGGCCTCAGGCAGCTTTGATCCATCTTTGGTTGGGGGTCTTTCTATTTAGGTTCCTGTCTCTGTGAAACTCCCTTACTGAGAGTAAAAGGTTATCCTGAGGAAAACCGAGTAGCAAAAAGCCTCCCCAGAGCTGTAATCCCCTAGAAATGAAACAAAAGCCAAGCTGGTGGAAGTAGAGGGCATTACTTCAGGGAAGGCTTCATTGAAACATGAGGTGGTGCTGCAATGGAAGCAGCTTTTAAAGCAGAGGTGCACACCAAGTGGTATGGAGCCAGCAAGAGGGGCAATAAAGCAAGGAGGGGTAACCCAGGGTTTGGTGCAGAAAGCTTTGTCTTACCAATGGTGCCTAGAGCTGGAGGAGATGTGATTAAGCTGAACCACAGAGCAAGGAAAAGAATTGAGAGGTTTGTTGCACTTGCAAGGGAAAACTCCACCTCTGCATAGACAAAATAACGATGAGAATACATGAAACAGGAAGATTTTCCATTACCTACCAAGAGAGACATTTTGGGAGAGATGTCTGATGCCAGATACATTTCTATACTTGATGCATCACTGATGTTCTGGCAGGTGCCCTTAAGAAAATAAAGCACATGTTTTGTGGGCATTCAACACTCTGTTTGAGAGACACTTTCCTGAGCCCGTCAGTTGGGCTCAGTTCAGCACCAGAGGTGTTTCACTGGAAAGTACAACATATTTCAGTCGGTGTATCCAGGAGGGTTCCAAAGTCTACAAAGCTGATGCTTACATCTGGGGAAAATGTGCAGGAAAAGGCATGGCAGCAAGCTCCAAGTCACTCTGGAAAAGAGCTGGAGCTGCTAAGCTGAACCTGAATTCCCTGTACTGGAATTAAATGAAAGATACTGGGCAGAGAAGCGTTTGGCAAGATGCACCCGGCTGCCACAACAGACGAGGAGATTCAAGGATTTCCTGGAATGATGATGTGCAAACAATGCTGCCCTACTTCAGCTGCTCAAATTTAGCAACCTGAGAGGGCTACCATACAGAAAGCTGTTCCAGGGAACAACGGATGCTGATCTTGATAGAGTACTGGGGAACTGAAGCAGCAAGGCTTCAGATCTTGGATGCTGTGGTATACAGCTACATATCAGCACAGTCTCCATCACCAGCATGGGCAAACTGAAGACCTGTGCTGTGCACACCGTGGTGTTCCTAGAGCTAGTACACTCAAAAGGGATGGAGATTTTGGCTACAGTTGGTGGGTATGTGTTTAAAAGCAGAATTTCCTCCTTGAGGTGTTAGCTATGATCAGCCACAAACCAGGAACATGACTGGGATATGTGGCTGTTGCTGCTGTTGAAAAGGTGCTGGCAAGACCCTCCTCCAAAACACAGCTCTGGCTACCAAGGCAGGACTTGCAAAGCAGATTAAAAAATGTCTGGTGGTTGCAGAGACACTCTATGCTCCCCCCATTTACTGGTCACACAATCACAAGGTTGGAAAAGACCTTTAAGATCTTCGAGTCCAACTGTTCCTGTCATATGTTAAACCAGATCCCTGAGCACCTCATCTCCCCTGTTTTTAAACACCCCCAGGGGGGTGACTCAGCCCCTCCCTGGGCAGCCTGTGCCACAGCCACACTACTCTGCCAGGGAAGAACTTTGCCCTCCCAGCTGAGCTGACCCTGCCCTGGGGCAGCTTGAGCCCATTGCCCCTTGTCCCATCTCCTGTCCCCTGGCTGCAGAGACCATCGCCCACCTCTCTGCACCCTCCTGGCAGGGCAGGGGAGGTGGGGAGAAGGTCTCCCCTCAGCCTCCTCTTCTCCAGGCTGAACACCCCCAGCTCCCTCAGCTGCTCCTCAGAGGATTTGCCCTCCAGCCCCTTCCCCAGCCTGGTTGCCCTTCTCTGGACTCGCTCCAGGACCTCAATGTCCTTCTGATGGTGAGGAGCCCAGAACTGGACCCAGCACTCGAGGTGCAGCCTCACCAGTGCCCAGTACAGGGCACCTCTTCACCCCCACAAGAAACTGCCCACCCAGCACCTGCATTACCCAAACCAGACCTACCACATTCGGGGATCTCCTGCTCTAGAAATACAAATAAACTAGATAAGCCTCACAGCCCAAATATTTACAGAACACAACCCAGCCTGTGTATGTTCCTGGGGGAAAACCCCCAGATCACAAATGCCAGATCTACTGCAGAAGATGAGATCTCACAGGTAGGCGCTGGGTCCAGCTAGTGCACTCCTAAAGCATCTTGAACTTCAACAGAATCTTTGGGTTCAGTGATGGGATTTTGTTTACAAGCACCAGGGTAATGGGAGAGGAATGTTTTACACTAGCTGGAATTGACCACGTGGAAGTAGCAGCTCAGGAATGTCACATATGGCAAAACCAGTCAGACAGGAGGACAAAACCCAGAGATCTGAAGATCTTTCCACCAGAAAAATGCAGGCACATTTCCACTGAGAAAACAGTGGGTGCTCTAGGTTATTAAATCTCTTTCCATGACACAGTGTGCTAGAAGATACAGCAGCTAATGGAGCTGATGTTGAATACACCTTGTTGACTGCTACAGACATTGATGTCCTACAGATGGTTAATCTGCAGTAACATCGGGATCGGTGTTATCACCAGTACAACCAGTTGGTGAAAAATAAGGAGCTTCTAAAAAATCTTACAGACTATCAGTTAGATGTTTGGATTCTGTGTTGGTGAGCGAAGAAGAATGTGAGCAGGGACACCTTTCAGAGGCACTTTCAAGCAGCAGTTGGATGTGGCTGCAGCGCTGCCTAGACGCTCGTGTCAAGGCAGAACGAAGCCCAGAACAAGTCCCTGCTCAGCTCCTTCTTCTGCTGGGGCATCTCTAAGTCAGAGGCTAGTGAATGGCCTGGTTTGGAATATTCAGTAAAGCCAGTCTGATGCCAATTTGTGTTGGAGGGAACGTCACAGCCACATGCCCATCCCAGGAGATATGCAGAGAGCCTGGTGCCCAGGGAGGTACATACTGGTGGTGGAGCTGTGGCCTCTCTGGCCTCCCAGATGTTTTGTTGATAAGGTCCTGGCAGACTCAAGTCATCTGAAAGGTTTTATTTCAACAGATCAACGAGTTTGATCTGCTCTGCAGAGCAAACCTAAAACTAGAAGGTTTCTCATCTGCAACCTCAAGTCCTGGTTTTATTAACATGTGCCAACTCCAAGCTACTTACACTTGATCACTGTGAAATTATCACTTTAAAAATACAAATAGCAATGTTTAATGCATCAATGACCAAAGCCACCAAACTGATGACAAGAGAAACTTGTGAACAAATGACTCTTAGTATCCTATAAGTAGGTGTTGGGTTAGAAAGGATGGTCCAAGACTCAAAGAGACAGAAGGCCCATAAAGACAGGGAACACACAGCAGACAAATAATAGTTGGGAATTATATTAACAGCATATTTAGGCTCATTAGGCAGCAGTTTTAGCATGGCAGCAACCAAGACACGATTGTCATGATACACAGAAAACACCAGAAGGGGCTAAAGGGGAAGAAGTGAAGGTTGTTTCCATGGGAAACTGTGTTCCTGCCAGGGGGAAGGGGCTGCACAGGGGAAGGAACAGATCTCAGATGAGAAATGGGAGGTAAGATGAGGACAGGCCAAGGAGGACCACAAAAGTACAGGCAAGTATTTGATGTGATAGAGAAGGAAAAGGGAAGTGATAGGAAGGTTCTGAATGGATATGATTTGGGCAAAAGGGTTCATCAAGGCCAAGAGAAAAGGATGTTGCGTTAATTGGGACATGATGAGGTAACAATTTGGAGAAGAGAGTGAACTGTGAGGAAGAAAAGGTTGTATACTCACGGCTGAAAATACTTAGTACAGGATCAGGAAAACAAGATGATGTTTGTTGGCCAAAAAAAGGAGGAAAAAGTCTCTATCCACCACCTGAATTGTATCAGCTGAGACAAGTCTTCCCAGGAGGCTTTCCTTCCCCTCCCACACTGTACGGCTTCCTCCTTTAATTCTGCTTCCCTTCCCAGCCTTCTGTTATCATTTGGATGTCTATCTTTTCTTCTGCAAAAGAGGACTTGCCCAAGGAAAACAGAGAGCTTGTAAATCTGCCTGCCTGAATGTGGCTTTTTGATGTCTGGAGCATGCAGACACACTGTTGAAATTTATGGTTTCCAAGGAGGACTGAGAAAGGGAGAAATTTATGTTAGGAAAATGTGACTGTCATCATCGTTTATCTCCTGGTTTTGTAATGGAAAACAGGCATTTTACAAACACACACACACACAAAGCCCAGCATGAAATGGTTTATGAACTCGAGCACACTAACCAAGACCCATCCCTGTAAAGGCTGGTGATAATAAAATTAATAATGCAATAAATCACACACCAGCTGTAACATCACATCACCGTCCACCTGGCAGGGGAGACAGCACCCTGCTGAGAAGCAAGGCAGCAGCATCTCTCTTCTCCTCCATCCTTCATTCTGTCTGCAGCAATCAGAAAGACTTTGGATCCTTCAAGATCAGCAAACTGACCACAAACAACCCACAGTCCTTACAGAAGCTGTTGTACATTATACAAGCTGCAAATAAAACACAGAGCTACACCAGATTTACTAAGGATGCTTCAGGATAAGCCCATCCAAAACACGTGGGTTACCTGAAAGCTTCCAGCTCATTCCACAGAAGCAGGCAGATAACTAGAGCAACTCAAGCAGTTAGCTGGAAGGAGTTAAGCCATTAAGAAACGCTCAAATCTGTGTACTAAACACCACAGACAGATTTGCATTCCCACTAAATGAGTGTGCTCTTCACCCTTGGCAGCTCATCTGGAGCTTTGAATTTACAGCAGGAAACAATATAGATTATGCTTCAGACAGCCAGAGTTTATTGCTTGAGATTATCTGCAAGGAAAGCTGAAACTTGCACTAAGATTTAAAAAAAACAAAAAGAGATTTATCTGTTTGATCCAGTACCAATCAATCTGAATTCAGAGCTACCTCAATTCCTGAAGCCTACACCAAGCCATTTCAAAGGATTTAAACCAGTTTGCAAGCGGTTAGAGAGGAAGCTTTTCTATACTCACCCTGGAGGAAGTGGTGGCATTACTGATCTATGTCCTGCACTACATTACGTGGGGCTGTGGAGCTACTTATGTGCTTTTCCTGACTTCTTTTGACACAGGAGTTGACTGCAGTGCTGGATGATTACGTCTGCATCTCCGAATCTTTCTTGCTCAGCTGGAAAGTCTCGAGTTCCAAGCTGGGATTCCCTCTCCACCCCCTTCGTGTGTGCTTAACCCTCCTTCTGCTGGAAGTGCCTAGGAAGCACCCGTGAAAAAACCCCCTCTTAGGTGCAGAAAACTGCAGAGGATCAGGAAGGCAGCGTTTTAAGAGGAAAAGAAGTATTTTCTTAGATGCTCCCCTCCTTATTAACTCTTGCACTGTAAGAAAGCTCTTTTTAATGATGGTATTTTTAACTGTGGACCCTCAGAAACCAGCCTGTCCCAAAGTATTAGGGATTCCAAGTCTTTTTTGGTTGTTTCTGTCTTCAATTCTTTTTTCTCTTATGAACTTTACCATCTCACCCTCCTCCCTGAGTTCACAGACCACCTACAGACAGAAGCACTGCTCATTAGTAACACTTCTGCTGTCCGCTACAACCAAGCATCTGTGCACAAGAACCTAGAGCTTCTCTGTTTCAATGTACAAGGCACTTCTAAACCCAACTCAACCAAAACAACAAGAGCAGAGCTCAGGCTGCTTGGAAGGTTTCAAGCAAGCTTGGCACATGCAGATGAGCACAGTCATTATAATCAAGACTTATGTGCTCTAATTTCCCTCAGCACCTCAGAACCAGCATCCCTGATACATCACGGGCTCCATGCCACCACGTATTTCTCCAGACAAAGCTAAGGACATAGAGAATGGAAACTAAAAAGCCATGTACCTGCCTGTGATGAAATGTGGGGTGGTGGTAACTCAGACCCAGCAGCTGGTGGGTGCTGCTGGAGCCAGCCCACAGGCTGGGGCACTTGGGGCTGTTCCCATCTCCAGGCTATGAGCTGCTCCAGAACTTCCCCATCATGAGGATACCTGCTTTATGTCTCTTGGATGCATGAAGCCTCTGGTATGCAGCTATTAAGATAAGGATGATTGATTACTCCAGATAGAATATTAAATTACACAACCTGAAGTTCCCTTCCCATCCTTCCTCCCAGCATGTAAGCAAGTGGTAGACAATGGTGTCAGCCAGCAGCGTGCCTCACTGTGCCCATCTGGCATCTCCACAGAGGTGTGTTTTCAGCTCTCCTTCCAAGTAGCTACAGAGGTTTCAAGTGCAGAGGGTGAAGGAATATCCTTGAGGGGCACAATACACTCCTTGGCCAAACTCTTTCTCTAGGAGACCTCAACCAGGATGACCTATGGTAGCACAGACACAGAAATAACAGCATGGATTGGGTTTGACCTCTGCTCAGTTGGTTGTGTGGAAGGTGTGAGGTTACACCAGGCTTATTTCAGCACATTGACAAACTTTAGTTGGGAATTTGTTCTATTGGCAGCTGAGCCCTTTTAGTAAATCCAGATCAAGGGGATCAATCTAGTGATGGGTTTAGTGTTTCTCAGTGGTTTAGTGCCAATTTTGCTTTTGCAGAGCTGCAGTCTGGAAGCAGGCAAAATGCTTGAGATTTCTGAGATTTTCAGCTGATTAAAGCTGAAACTGTAGAGAATGGGCCTGGAAAAGCCCCATCTACAGAAATAAGCACCAAGATGTATGTCTGAGCACTGCTAACAACAGAGAAAGAGAGAGAGGAACGAGCTTTGGAGCAGGATGCTGATGGCCATGAGAAAACCTGTTCCAAGGTAGAACTGGATACCCTCAGGAATTACAGACTGCATGACGAATCAGAAAGCCAACCCCTGCTGCTGTCACAAGGGTTTGGTCTGCTCAGTTACTCGCTGCTGAGTGCAGAGTGGAGGTGAATCCACTCAGTAGCACAGGGAGACCCATCAGTAGCACTCGAAGCTCAAGGCTCAGCTGAGCTGGTTACCTGAAAGGCTCAAAAAGAATTTCTGATGTCACAGGAGACTGCCACCACAGGAAATCAGGACATGAGCAAAACCCTCAACCTCATACGCTTTTCACTTGCACATTATAATTTTAGGGCTTTTGGCTGTCCAGGGAGGGGGCTGAGTCCCCACCCCTGGGTGTGTTTAACAGACAGGTGCTCAGGGATATGGGTCAACACAGGACAGGAACAGTTGGACTTGATGATCTTAAAGGTCCTTTCCAACCTTGTGATTCTGTGAATTTGACTGCCTTATGGTTCTTGCAATTCCCTCCCTGCCCAGACTGAAGATCTCTTCAGTGTTACGAACCCAGGAGCAAGCCTCCAACCAAGGGCTTTTAAATCTTCCCCTGTGGTTGCCCAGATCTGCACACCAATTAAAGCTGCAAAGATTTAGAGGGACTCAGAGCACAAAGCCTGCAGTCAGGACGGAGCCCAAGTCCAAGCACACGCTTCTCTGCAAGGCTCTGAGACCTCCACATTGTGAATCAGACCAATGAAACACTGCAGGTAAAACCAAAATAAGAGCAGGACCACATGTAGAAAAAAAGCCTTCCTCAAAATACTGAGCCACTTACTATCTGTGAAGCTTTATCAGTCCTAAGAGTGCTGCACTGGCTCAAAGAAATGGCACAGAAAACTGTCAATCCATGCAAAGACATTCATGGCATTTCAAGGCCAGGTTGGCTGGGGCCCTGAGCAACCTTGTGTAGCTCCAGGCCTAGAGGTTGGTGGCCCTGCCTGTGGCAGGGGGTTGGAGCTCTGTGATCTTTGGGGTACCTTCCAACCCAGACCATTCTATGATTCTATGAGTCTATGGAGGTCAAGGATTCCTAATGGGAATATTCCTACAAAAGCTGATTTTCTGGCAGGAAATCTTCCACCTTTTACAAAAAGCAAAACAAAAGGAAATAAAATATTGTCATTAACACTGAGGCACATCCAGCCTTTCACAGCAGAGGAAAATTTCCATGAAAACGTAGGAAAATGTCAGGAGGTGGAGAGCGTGGAGATGCACTCATTATTTAAAATGCTGAGAAGGTGCCAGAGACCCTCCTGGTTTCATTACAGTGGTCAACTGAACACAACTCAAAGGAATTTCAGGCAGAACCCAAACCAGCTGCAATTTCTGCCCCCCCAGAGATGCTTAAAAATTATTTAAAAACATAGTAAGGCGTAAGCAAACTTTAAAAAAGAAGTATATAAAATCTAAACAGCCCCCCAAACCTCTACCCTCCACTTCCCCCCACTGCCTACCTCCAAAGCCACCATCCTTTGGATAAAAGGAGGATAATTTCTGCTTTTAAAAAATGAAGAACTTCTCAGTGTGAGCCACCTCCTCAGGGCTGCGTGTTTAATTGCAGAACGAAAGGCAACCTGAAGGAAAGAAAAGGGAGGAAAGGGATTCAGAACCATTCAACAAACTGCTTCTCATCTTTTCCTCAGCTTCTCCACTTTTACAAAGGTTTTGGCCTATTTTTGTTTTTGAGATTTCTTTTTATTCTCCTCGGGTTTTGCTGAAGAGAGCAGGGAGCCCATTAGAGCAGGAGGATTAAGAAAGCTGAAGGAGGATTGAGTAATAAAATTGCTGTTAAATAACAGGAATTATGCAAGGCAGATGGCCCCAAGGAGAGAGCAGAGCCTTTCACACGCGCTGGGACGGGAAGCAGAACCGAGCTCACTCAGCTTTACAAAGAACACATCGTTTGGGTTGGATTCAGTCACAGTAATTTGTGATTATTAGAGTAGGGCTGCCCCAAGAGCACATCATACAGGAGCTACAGGCAATGTCTGTAACTGGGTTTGGGTTTTTCCCCTTTTAAATGCAATTCTGAATCCAGCAGACAAAGTGTTTCTGATTTCTTGCTTTTTAATTAGAGGTGGCCAGCCCAGCTCCCCTGGTAAGATCAAGGCAGCAAAACAGACCCAGGTTTTTCCTAAGATTAAAAAGAAAACTGTAGAAATAGGAGAGTGAAAAAAATAAATCAATCCAAAGGAAACAGGATGAGGGGAGAGGCGACTTCTAGGACAAAAGGAGTAGGAGGGAGCACACTCCATGCAAACTCAAGCAACAAGACAGCCATATATAAATATATACCTATATATACACATATATATACATATATAAAAATAGATACATATAATATATATTTTATATATGTGTATATAAATATAAAGACATTTTATATATTTATATACATGTAAATATAATATATAAATAAAAATACTTATATATTTGTATATAATATATAAAATATATCTTTTTATATTTTTTTTATATATATATATGTATAAACACACATCAAGCAAGCTGAAGTGTGTTTTTAACACCTAGTCGATGCTGCTGACCGGCTCCCCATTTTCTGCTTTACCCAGCAAGCCAATGGTAAATTTAATACACAGTTCCTCAATCAAAAATTGAATTATATTATCCACAGAGATTTGGTTTTGCTGTGGTAATAACAAAAACGTCCCCTTGATTTCAGGGCATCTGCTTAAATTCTCAGGTCCTGCTAAGACACACTCCAGTTTGACATGCAAACCCTAGCGCATCTTGAAAACACCAAAGATTCCCTATAAAAAGCAGGGAATCAGTGGGGAAAACAGTGACATTTATTATTTGCAAATTAAATACCATAAATGTCTGGATCCTGGCACAAAGAAGGACAATGAAGAGTCTGTCCTTGCAGATGGCATCAGGGCGTAGTGTGGAGAGATGTCAGGCTAAAGTCTTCTTTCCACCCGGGCTTTTGTTGATCTGTTTCACACCCAGATTAACTTTCCTTTTAACTAGTACAAAACAGCTGAAATAAACTATTTACTAGAAGACTATATAAAACTATATTAACCCAAGGTGATGAGGAGAGATGAAACTGGAGAGCTTAAATGTTCAAAACCACAGATTAACCTGAGGGACCAGAAGAACAGAACTTTTTTTCCCAGACTCCTGGTCAATTAAAAAGGATCCATGCTGATGAACAACATCCTAAAAATGTCATTTTCCACCCACAATATAAAGTTTTTATTAAATATCCTTTGTAAAAGTATACTTTATAAAACTGGAGACAAACATGAGAGAACTTTCACACGGAGAATTCACAAAAGCTTTTTAAAAAGCCAGCAAGGGAACCAACAGAGACGTGTGCTCCCGACTTAAACTTCATAGGTGAAGTTAGAGATGAGGAAAAATGGGTTTTCACCCACTTCCATCCGATTTATCGTGATGGAGAACCTGATTAAAAATCCCCTAACCCCTTGCGCCCTGGTGGAACTGCACGTGGGTAGTCGCATCCTACGTGCTTCAGCTCTGGACGCCTCCTCTCACCACACAGTTAGCTGCTCCTACTTTTGTAGGGTATAAAACAACCTCTAAATATGTCAAAACTTGTTTAGCAGAGAAATCAAGTCCATCCACTCGTACCAAAGCATTAAACCAGCGAGCTCTGTTTACCCCCCACCCCACCACGCTGACTGAATAGCTGGATTATTCCCGGCTTCGTTCAAGGAAATGAGGTTTGACTGGTGAGTACTCACCTAAATCAGCAGAGCTTTACACAAGGGCTTGGGGCTCGCAGCGACTGAAAGGAACACTCTTATTCCTGATAATGGGAAACAGTTTGTGTTGAATTATGGTTACAGCTCTCAATTTTCGGTCCTTAGGTAATTAGGAATTCAGAAGGAATACTGATTGCCAAGTTTGTGCAGAGGGAGATGATGGAGTGATTTTGGGGTGGGTTTCTTTTTTAAAAGATATTGGTTTTCTCGCTGTATTTTCTAACATGAAACTCCCCAGGAGTTGGGTGAAGGGGATAATAAAGTACAGGGCCCACCAGAGCACAGCATGCCAGGATCTCTGCGATGGAGACAAGTGCTACAGCAACATTTTGGCTGGCATTCCCTGGCTTTATAGGCAAACTGTCAGTTCTGAAATGCCTAAAAATGCAGCTAATGAAGGCATTCCAGTTGATTTTGAGTTTTTATAGGTTTGTTTTGCAAGACAAAATATGTAAAGCTAATGAGGAATGAAAGAAAGAAAAAAGAAAACCAGAAAAGAAATCCACACCCTTTGCTTTTTTTAGACCATTTTCTGGCTGTACAATCCATCAAATCATAATATTTTGATTTGTTTTTACACTGGGAACACAGAAACCCTTAAGAACTGATGAGATGGATGTTCTTTCAGGTGGGATTCAGGAGGAAGCGATGTGAAAGGGCAGTGTAGCAGTACCACGCTGCCTGACAGCTGTAACTAGGTGTCAGGAATTTTAATACAACCCCAAGAGAAATGGTGAAGTCCCAGTTATAGAAAAATTAATATAAAAAATAACCAATGGGGCTAAGTAACCAGCATCTCTCCTCCCCCAAAACCTAATTATTAACAAAACAAACTCAATCCCATGAAAACAGTATTGTGCAGGTTGTAGACAAACTACAACTAAACTACACAGCTGGTCCTGGCTTAACCTGGTAAGAAACATCCCCTGAATACTCTTGGTCATATGTTCTCAATCTGCATCTCTTACACACATGAAGCACGAGGAAAAAAGAACAGTTAAAAATGGGACTTTAGAATGTTTGCGGAGGGAAAAGAACCATATTATTTAAAAAAAAGCAGAGGGTTTGAATAACAGGAGACATAATGAGAATGAGTTTCTTGTTGATCTACTGAAATGGTCAGTCTTCAAGGGCAGAACTACATCCACGGTGAAACAACCCCAACCTACCTGAACAGAGCCCGGCAAAGCCCTCAGCACCCCCAGCTGAGACCTTTGTGCATTAGAGGAGCCAGCAAAGCATAGAGAAACTGCCCTCTCCTTTCACGCAGACACTCTTGGGTTTCAGTGGTACTTGATCTCCTCCTTTGCTCTCGGGGGATCCAATGGACAGGCTGAAAACTACTGCAAAAGGGTTAATCAAGCCAGTGGCATCTAAAGGAGTAAAGCAGAGGTGGGATCCAGGTGAGCTGCCTGGCTCCTGAGGAGCTGCAAGCATCCTAAGACAGGGGCAGCAGCCCCACCATCCCACCACAAGAGTTATCTTACACTACTTCTAGGATTTCTTAGTGTTATGTTGATATACGACACCAACCTCTATAAGAATATACTCTTCACACTTGGACAGAACCTCACAGGCTCTTTGCAGTCACAAGTGTTTCCCAGAAAGGAATTAAATTCCTGAAATACTCCTCTGGGGAATGACTCATTTGGATGTGACACACCTTGTGATGTCTAGTATACACGTAAAACATTCCTGAAGATATTTTCTCCGTGGACAAGGAGGTATATCCTCCAAGGACAGAAAATCTACAGAAAAGGAATAGGGATTACTCATAGGAATAACTCACTCAATGTTGAAGTGTCTCCTCTTTGGAGTATAAACATTGTGTGACACAGCTGTGGCTAAAGTAAACATTGATATAACTGGAAAAATTTCACATCTTGAAGAACACGCAAGTCAGCTCAATGCACAGGAGGGTCTCCATGAGCTGCTCGCCTTACCCATGTCCTTTTTGATTTGGGTACTCTCTGTTCCATGCTGCTGGGGTGGATTCTCATTCTCTTGCAATCTAGTGAACGCTATTTCACTGCCTTTACAATCACTTTTAGCAGGAGAGACTTGAGCATGAAGCAGTCTAGTGGCTAAAGGAAATCTCTCAACCTCAATTTCATCTGGTACATGAGCTGAAAAATGCAGAGAGAACAGAATTCTTCATTGCACTGGAAAACAAAGGCAGATACCCTGTGTGTTCCCCCTGAAAGCAGAGGAAAAGCTAAATAAAGAGTAAGACTTTGTGAAGAAAACCACTGTGACCAGTATGATCACAGCATGACCATGGCATGTAGTATCATGTGGCAGCTTTGCCATCCCAGCTTTCTCACTTCAGTTTCCAAGTGATAAATTACTCTTCAACAGCCCTTCTCAAATGTACAGGCCTTGCTTTATTTTTAGGCTTCTATTTGGATGCTGAGCTCTTCCAACATCACCCAGTCTGAGAAGCAGGCTTAAAAAAAGAAACTGAAGAGTGGCCAAATTCTTGGCCTGTTGGAAGCGTTGTGTTCCACAGGCTGTGGTTGAGTTTGCACTGTGCTTGTGCGTCAAGAAATACCCTAAAGAGGAGCTGGGATTTACAGAAAGTGTAACACTTACCAGAGACAACATTCCCAGAAATTGGGTGTGCTTAACCCTTCCTTTCATTAAAAAAAGAATAAAATAGCATTATCCTGAATTTAATTGTGTAGAATTTGTGGCTATGCCCCATTCATTAATACCTTCAATGTGTTAACGAGCCATATATTGACAATAACCACATCAAAACCTGCCTGAAATACAGCAACACCTCCCTCAGTAAACTCTGTTTTTCTACCACATGCACCATTAGCAATTAGTGCTAATTAGGCTACAGCATTAGGCTATAGCAAATGTATCTCTTCCACTCTAGCTTAGCAAATAAGAACCATAGCTGTCTTGAAATTGGTATGACATTTCCCCAGGTCTCAGTGGAGAAGGGATTTCATCTTCTGCTGCAGGTTGGATAACAAGACAGGTATCAGACATCCACAGCCAGCTTTTTATGGGTGAATCCCACAAACAGATGAATAAAGGAAGTAGGAGGAACTAAAAAGGAGAGCACTAAGAAGAACCATTCCTATTTAAAAAAAAAATAATTCATTAATCCTCTGTATGAAATAGTATTTGCAGACTTGTAAACTTCATTATCATGTTTTTCTTGCCCTGAAAGTTTAGATAACAACATGATCTGAGGTAGATAACTTCCTTACAGACTTACACCTTCCTTCTCAGTTTGCCAGCAGAGCTTGCCCAACAGCATCTGTCTTCCCATCCTCCCAAACTACACTCTTACAGCACAGTCCGGTCAAACCGTACCCATTCCTAAGGCAGAGAGCAACTTAGAGCTGCACTATTCATAAATACACATTTATTTTTCATTAGAAATGCATAATTACAGCATTTAAAAGCATTTTCCCCTAGAAAAGTAGTTAAGCAACGGTACAAACAAAATTGTTAGTCTTCTGCAAATACAGTTTTCATTACACTGAACAGAAAACACCAGCAAAAGGCTAATACTTGCAGTTATGGGGGTTTTCTTTTTTTAAATATTTTCCATTTTTGTTATAAACACCATAGCAAATAAAAAAAAGGCTGTTTAAACAGTGAAAAATATTTGAGCTCTTGATCTTCTATATGTGGTAAAGCAAGTATTGCAAAGCAGCAATACACTTCCTAAGATATCTGCAGACATTCAAATGGCGTTTTTCACAGAAGAAATGAACAGGATGAAACATGGATTTAGTCTCCCAGGCTTGATTCGTTAGGTTTCTTTCCCTCTTTCTGAAAGAACTGTTTCTGTTTAAGTGTACCTAAGGGCAGGCCATTTATTTATGATTTTTTCTGAAGGCCAGGTCCTCGATTGATGCAGCGATGGAGCTTCTGCCTTAATAAAAGAGGTCTGATTTATTCCAGGAAAGGACAACCAGGTCAATCAGAACTTCAGCTGCAGGAGATGGTGGAGGTGTGACTTTTAGCCTTAACAGGTATTTCCATTCTCCTGTTGTTGCATGAAGATGACAGTGCTCAACTTGGGACTGTATTTCACCGATGTCACAGTTGACACAGCTTGTTGCAAACCTCTTATTGAATTTGGATCGCCCCGTGTTCTATCTGCATTTCTGGTTGGATGGCTGATTGAAGGGTGTCGGTGCCCTGCGAAAGGAAAGGTGTCATCAGTAAATCAATACAAGTGATTTCCATTGGTGGAGCCAAGGGAATGTGAATATTTTATACTAATATCGAGTTCCTGTATACACCAGTGCAGAATCTGCGTGGATACCAGCTTGGTGACAGAGCCTGCAAAGTAATTCAGAGCAGCAGAGACAAGGCAGGGCTGTGAGACCCCACCTGGAGTGCTGGGTCCAGCTCTGGAGTCCCCAACACAAGAAGGACATGGAGCTGTTGGAGTGGATCCAGAGGAGGCCATGAAGATGAGCTGAGGGCTGGAGCACATCTCCTGTGAAAACAGGCTGAGAGAGTTGGGCTTGTTCAGCCTGGAGAAGAGAAGGCTGCAGAGGGACCTTATAGCGGCCTTCCAGTCACTGAAGGGGCCTACAAGAACACTGGGGAGGGACTTTTTAGAAGGGCCTGGAACGTTAGGATGAGGGGGAATGGGTTTAAATGGGAAGGGGGTAGATTTAGATTGGATTTAATGAAGAAATTCTTCAGTCTGAGGGTGGTGAGGCCTTGGCACAGGCTGCTCAGAGAGGGGGTGGCTGCCCCCTCCCTGGAGGTGTTCAAGGCCGGGTTGGATGAGGCCTCGAGCAGCCTGGGCTGGTAAGAAGTGCCCCTGCCCATGGCAGGGGGGTGCGACTTGATCTTTAAGGTTCCTTCCAACCCAAAGCATTCTTTGATTCTATGAATACACTTATAAAGGCACCAAAGATACCAGAAAGAGCCCACACGAAGCCTCAGTAGACTAATGCCCTTCAGGCTGGAAAGAGAAGGCTGAAATACTGAAACCCGGATAAGGATCTATAAAGAAACGAGTGGCACAAAGAGAGCAAATAGAGAACAATTATTCCCTCTCTCTTCCCAAAAAAGAACTGGCTCTAAAAAGAGACAAAATAAACCCTGGGTCTGGCACAACCCATGTGGCTGCTGGGGAAGGACTTGTCCCAGCAGGACGTACATAGTGACAGCTCAGGGGTACAGAGCTGGGAGTGGTACGGAAGGAAAAGTCCATCAAGGGTGATCATGGAAAAGCCAGTGGGAAGTCCTGGGGGTAAGGAGAGTTACCTGCTTGCCCTGTGCTTGCCATTTCCCCAGCTGGTGCAGGATACAGTCTAAAGCTGCTGATTTTACCCACTGTAGTGTTCCTCTATTTTTGTGTGAAAGGAGAACAACATTACTGTAGTCAAATTTTTTTCCCTCAAATAAAATTCTTCCTACAGGGCCTGACTCCACTCACTTCCCAAGCAAAAAATCCTCCATGAAAGAACTTTAAGTAAACACAACTGACTGAAGCTTTCAAAGGAAAGTCTCCTTAAAAATGAAATGACTGTCTACCAGTAGTCCAGCAACGCTGTGAAAGGATAATCCCATAGCAAGCTGTCTTTTTAGCTAACTTAGTTGGAGTAGGGAAAACTGGATTATGAAACAAGCTCCATCTTTAGAGCTATAAAATGAATGGCATTTAAGAACAGCTGTATTGGCTTGGATAAAGTCCCTCACACCCAATAAGCCTTCCCTTGATAGCAGCCAATCTCACAAACATAGATAAACTACAAGAAAAAGGGCAAGCATTTAATGATATTTTCCCTGTACACTCCCACAGATTCCAAAGATCTGCCCTTGAGGGATTTTCCTTCCATAAATTCATCTAATAGATGCTTTATGTAACGCCCTGGATACAGAATTATTTCTGTGATGAAAAAGTCTTATTTGAAGCCCGGCTTTCTAGCTGCAAGATGATCCACAGAAGTGGAAGCTCAACCAGATTTCCCATCCTTTAGGTTCTACTATACATTTGAAAGTTATTTAATCAAATGAAAATACTGCAGGTTCAAAATTAAAAAGAATTGCTCCTAAATTAAGGTTTTGTGGTCAAATTATTTCTTCTCAGTCTGCTCCAGCTAAAGTCAGAGAAAGGATTTATTTCAAACAGCCCCACTCCTACCTTCAGCTTTGCCCGTGTCATTGTTTGCAAAGGCATGGCTTTCAAGAAAAAAAGGTCTGAAACTGGTGTCTTGTTTTCAGACCTTCAGTAAATTCATGGCTGTGATGTTTCAAACACAGAATTTGTGTAGGGCACAGCATCCAACGCAGCTGGATAACAAACTCCACTGTCAAAAGCTTGGATGGAGAAAGAGACTGAAAATCCTTGAAAACATCTCAGTACCTCGCAAAGCACCACATGAAAACAGGTAAAAGTGTCACAACAGCCTCACTGGGAGGGGTTTCCCTTCAGATGAGATCCTCAGTGAGTAGGACTAGTCCATATTTTGAGGCAGAAGAGCCACTGGGCTGTCCACATAATGCAGAGTAACACAAACCCCATGTTGGTTTCTCCAATTCATCCTTTGCTTTTAGTTTTTGTAAACTGAGGAAATATTTATGGCAAACTTATTTTTAGTCTTGTCTGGTTTTCCCTTCGGACTTTTCTTATTCCACATTCCTTTTCTGCTTCTCCTCAGCTTTGTATAAATCTCTGCGGTTCACCATATCAAAACCTAACATGGTGCAAAGTGTCCCTGAAGAGAAGAGTGGTTTCCTGTTGTGTGGGAGATGGTTGCTGATGTTCAGAACTGCTCTCTGTATCCTCCTGCCCATCAGAGGCGGGAGCTGAGAAGGGAGGGAAGAGCAGCCAACAAAGAACCCACCCAGGAGAAAGCCCCTGGGAGGTAAATTTGAGGATTTCCCAGGTCAGGAGTGAGGAATACTTCTTGCTACCTGGTGTCGATGGACTTCATTAATTGTGTGGCACCAGCAGCACTCAAGGATTTATAAGGAATGAGGCACAATCCCGGTAGCAGCTCTTCTTGACCAGTAACATGTTACTATGAATAAAATACTGAGGAGTTTAGTGCAGAGACAAATCTAGAGAACGGGGAAAAACGACCCACGCTTATCTAAGGGAACATCATTTTCTGGAAAAGCACTCAGAGCATCCAGGTGGGGATCAGCAAAAGGAGTTTAGAGCTCTGGCCTCCTCACCAGTGCCAGCCAGCACGGACAGCTCATGGGCAAGGTATGATGCTGCTCCATCATTTGTCCAAAGCCCCTTTAATTAGATCTGCAGATTGTCTTCTCCATGGAAGAAGCACCAAGCACTTCAGTTTAGTGCATGTAAAGTCTGGACAGGATTCTCCTGATTTCTTATGGGGGGGAACCTCAAGAGACTCAATATCCAAACATTTGTAGCCAGATCAGAATTCTCTGCAAAACCAAGGATGTATCAGACAAAATCCCACTCCAGTGTCGCTGCAAAGGGCTTATTTCTCAGCAGCACTTGTAACCATCTTCAGACAATCTTCCCACAACTGTTTTCAGTCAACATTCTTGTCCTGTCACCAGTCACAGCTTCAAGCTGCTGAGAAGTTTCTTCGAGTCTCAGATATCTGACTCTTCAAAACTGATTAAAAAAGGAAAACAAACCCCAATCCCTCCACCATAACCAAGGGGATTGAATTAGGATTGCTAACAGCCCAACTCCTGTGGGAAAACCAGGCTGTTGATCAACACAACTAGAAAACTGCTGTCAGAAAGGGAATAACATGTTTTAAGAGGAACCTCAGTTTGAAAAATAACCTTTTTGGATAGATTCCAAGCCTTTTTGTTCCCCCCCTTGTCCTTTAATATGGCTCTCAGCCTTCAGGGATGCAGAAAAACAATGATGACCAAAATAACCATTCTCTAGAGGCACTGAGCAAGAACACAGAAGGAGGAACAGGCAAAGACCATTTATACCTTGAACAAAATGATGTTTCTTATTAGAGATGATTTAATTTGTTGGGTTTCTTTTACGGTTTGGAAGCGGGATCGTAAACTCATCGGGACTGCAGTATTTGTGGCTAGATATATAGCTCATCAGACAGATGTTTCAATTAAGTCGAGCACATTCAAATGGCAAGAAGTTATATACATGTATTTACATACTTGATTAGTCGCAGAGTGGTCTGTCACCGGTGTCAGCTGCACGTACTGGACTTGGATGTCACTCCCTTGGAGCGGGGATCCATCGACACCCCCTGACGCAGGCTCAGCTGAGGCTACAGCTATGAGCTGAGCTCCCTGCAGCACCTGCGGGGAAAGCAACGGAGACAGCGGGGTGTGAGCACCCACCACCAGAAACAAGCCATCTAACCAAAACCAGGCTCAAACCCAAAGACCATTAAAATAGGAAACACAAGAAAACTCATCTGTTGGTAACAGTCACTTTGAATCATGCAGGGTTCTGAGAGGATGCGTGGAAGGTTCCCATGCGAGATGCTCACCCTTGTGAGACTGCTAATTCTGTTAATGATTATTGCAGTGGGCTGGGCAGGTGACACGGAGATAGATGATGTCAATAGCAACATCCCAGAGCAATGCTTTCACCATCACACAAACACACGTGGATCCAAGCTGCTCCTCTGCACAGCCACAGGCATTTGGGCAGTTTATTGGAGGAACGCTTATAGAAGGTGTGGATTTAAGAATTACCACTAACTAATGCTTCCTCTCAACAGTCAAATGCAGGCACGTCCCCTAAAGGCCCCAAAACCCAAAGAACACTTGCCCATCTAAAAGTACTTGCCTAAAAACGTTCTTGTGATTAGGCATATTAAACAATTATGTATCTTATATATTATATGAGGATTAAGGTCAATTATATACAGTGTTAGTGCAATCCTTTAACTGGATGAAACAGATGAAGTAAATATTTACTAGAAGATTATAATACTACATTTTAATATATAATAACATTTATTATATTTATATAAAATAACATATATGTTCTATAATATATATGTTCTATATATATTATAATATATAGCATATCTATATATACACTCATTGTATATGATAATATATATAGGACATATCTATATATAAATAAAATCTATATAGAACATATATATTATTGTGGTTAGACTAATTTTAATTCACTTCTTGAAACACAAATCAGAATAAAATACGTATGTAATCAATGAAGGGTCCCTAATCTCATTTTAAAAATTCATGTTAAAATGGTGTGTTCAGATTACATATCTAATAGATATTTTTATATAACAGAATTTAAAATACATGTTATGTTAAAATATTCATTTTTTAATTCAGCGAAAACACACATACTCAGTTTTAATTTCTCTATACCACAGCTGATGTATTTTTAAAGTATGTTATTTGAACTACAAGGAACAAAAGATCTTTCAAATGGAGGAAAGAGAAGGAAGAACAAAAATAACATTCTTAACAAAGGTTTTTTCTGAACAAAGTATGATTTCTCAGCTGATCTGTGGGTGGGTGGCCATGCAGCAGAGGGTAGACCAGAATTTCTCCAGGGAGTGTGGGAGGCAAGAAGAGGTGACCTCCATAAATGACCTTCGGGGGTGTTGTCAGGATTTTATAGGGATCTTGGGTGTTCTGAGATGCCGTGGCCATCAAACTGCAAAAGGATGCTACGCTGTGTTTTCACAGGAGTAAGCAAAACTCGCTGCCTACAGTATTTGTTTTGGAACTATACAGCACATACTGGCAGAACTACATCACCGTCTGTCCTGCTGATTACCTGCAGGGCTTAAATGTATTTTGTCTCATTTCCTTCTGAGCTGCAAACCTCAGGATGGCTGCGAGCAGCTGGACAAGCCCATTGTTCTCACAGACAAACTGCTTTACAAGAGAGAAGCCCAGACCTTACATCAGTACCAGCTTCCCTGGTTTACGGTTGGACTTGATGGTCTTGAAGGTCTGGGAAAGACCATGATGATTCTAGGGGATGTTCTCAGCTGGAGAAGCCCAAATAACTGTTATATGTCATTTTATACCACATCTATTAGATTCCTAGTGATAATCTACCTTTACCAGCCTGACTACAAAGAAGAAACGACCCTGCAATACTTGCACTGGCTTCTTCGTGCTGTCAAACCTCACCTCCCTCTTGGCTTCATGCAAACAGTTATCTGCTTTTCCTGCTGGATAAACTCTTTGTAATTAAGCTTTCATTCACAAAGAAATGAGGAGCATTTTTATAGGACATAACAATGAAGCTGAGCTAGTTTTTCTACAGAGGACAGCACGCTGACATGAGCAGGGGTGGACAAGCCCAGGTGCTTACGAGTTTCCACTGACAAGCTCACACAGTGATTGTTATCGCTCCATTCCCAAGAAACCACATCAAACCCAACTCAGTTAAGTTTAAACATGCTCTAACCTCAATCTATTTCCTCTAACCCCAATTCAAGACTAGGGCAGTGGTAGCAACATGCACTGTGCTTGGTTTCCAGTTGGATAATCTGAAAAAACAGATTGATAAACTGGAGACACCAAACCTTGTTGCCTCCAAGACGATCATGGTGTGTGGTGAAGGTAACTTGCCTAAATTAAAGAGTAAAAATGTAAGAGCTCCCTCTCTCTCAGTAGTCTCTTTGTCCAAACACTTATTTTCCTTAAGGCTCAATAAGCTCTGGATGAGATACAGGAGCTGGCAGATCTGATAACACGAGCTAAGGGATGGACAGGTCCCTCCTACCCACTCAAAGCACCATCAATGCACCCACAGTCCTCCTGATCAGAAGCACAGCCCCCTTCAGCAGCATCCCACTACCTCAATCTTTGTCTTTCTCTTTGGTTTTGGGGTTTTTTTTTCCCTTTCTTTCCTCACCTCTCCACCTTTTTCCTTATATCATTCTCTCTTCAAAGTCTTGATGATTCAGGACATGCAAAATATTGAGCCTGAACGTCTTGGATTTCTAGTTTTCATCCCTTCTTCAGAAAGATGTTTGCCATATAAAGCATAATAATAAAATAAGTATTAATAATGAAAACCAGCTACTTTCTCTGCTCCCTTCCATTCCATTTAAGGACCATTTTAGCCCATAACTAATAGCTCCCATTTAACATTCAACTGCCAGGGCAGGAAATACAATTTTTAGATTTTGTTTTAAATGTAATAGGTTTTCCTTCAGTTTCTTCCAAAACTACTGAAGCACAGTTTCCATCCATGGTTCAATTCACATCCCATCCCTCTGCTGATTTAACTTATCACTAAGAATTATTCTTCTAGAAGCCCATAAAACTTCAAACCTTTCTTGACCCCAACCTTCAGAAAACAGGTAACTCTCTTGGGCCAGCTGAAGTTTCTTTACCAAAACCACCCATTCCTCAGCCTGGTCCTTGCCAGACTGAGCCTTCTAAACCACTTTCTTGCTCCTGTTGTTGTAAGGGTTTTTTAATTAATCTAGGCAAGCAAATATGTTTGTCTACCTCTGAAAAGCTCGAAACCAAGATGCATTGGGATTTTGGTGTCTTTTTTCCATCTTCCCATTTCTACTGCAGGAATGCAATAAAAGATGATGTTTCTTTAAAAAACATGAGTTTTGGAATCACTGAGAGTGGTTGTTTATAGAAGGTTCACATCTGAAAATCCTGTAACACTCTGAGCCAGCAAGTAACGGTTGCAGCAAGCGGTGCACAAAAGGAAGGAGCTGTGCATGGGATCTCAGGGACGTGCTCTAGCTAAAATGTTGATAAAAAAGGAGTTTGGGGCCCAAAAGTGGGTGGTTATGGGTTTAGATGATTCCTAGAAAAAAAAAAAAAGAAGAAAATCATAGAATCATAGGATGTATTGGGTTTGAAGGGACCTTCAAAGGCCATCTAGTTCCACCCTGCAGTGAGCAGGGACACCTTGAACTAGACCAGCTGGCTCAGAGCCCCATCAAGCCTGACCTTGAATGTCTCTATTTAGTACGAACAAAACATTTGTTTCATGGATTTACCTGGGACACCCAGATGCTATATTTGGGTGCAGAACTTAAAACCCTGTAGTATTAAAAATTACTGAGTTCTTTGAACACTTCTGAGGCTTTGACTAATCAAGGTCTCCATCGTGTTGGCATTTGCTAAGGAATCTGGAACAGACAATGCAAATGCCGAAAGAATGGAGCTGTACAGAAAAGCCCAAGATTTTCTTCCCCAAGACTGTTGTTTGTAGTTGTTCATTTCACTTGACAGAAGAGAGCAAGACCCAAGAGCAGAAAACAAGTCCAGTATGGAGGGAACTAAAGGAAAACCTTTAACAGGATCTATGTTACCCTCCTTCCTCTTCAAGCCATTGGTCCAATTTGACCAATAAAAAGCCTATAGAGAAGCTCAGACCTGATAGCTGCTGATACAAAGTTCTTCTGGTTATTTTACAGTCCAGTTCCAAGACAAAATATTAACATGACAAAAAGGAGGGGCAGCAAGGGACAGACTGACCTAACTGTTCTCCAAGACACAGTCCTCTTCATGCTACGATCAAGCAGCATTCATTGAAAGCCACCGTGACCCCTGCACTATACTTATCTATCCCATATGTATATAAAAGCACACATATAGCCTGATGATGTGTTACCCTTCTGGAAAAATCAATTGCCATTCAACCTGTAATTCCTCAGAACAAATACAGAGCTGACAGCACGGGCCATGGATCACTCCACATTGCTGGGTATTTTCTCTGCTGTACTTGAAAATTAAACAATAAGTATTTTGATCGAATTACAAGACAGCTTTAAAGACTAAGCTTTATCTTCCAAACTTTTCAAAACATTGAAAGCAATAAAAGACTGGAAGTTCCCTCTTCCAAAAAGATAAGGCAGACAGATGGCTTGCAGTGTTGGGGAGAGTATCTGCAGCTTTTCTCTCTCAGTGACTAGTGATGAGAAGCATACAGAGGTGCGAGCAGCACATGGAAGATGTAACCCGTCCTTTAGATCATTTATTGGCAATCCTTTTTTTCAGCAGAAGCCTCCAAACTGTGAGGCCTCTCTTCTTTTTAAGGGGCATTTTTGTAGCTGCTGTACATCCGACTTCAAACTACTAAAGCTGCACTAAAGGAAAAAGCCTAAATAGATACCACTCACTGTTTTTTCCAAAATAATTACAGCTATTAATTTCTTATTTTTCAAGCTGAACTTGTTCTGATTGCCATTTCATTATTACTAGCATCACTGCAAGAGAAAAGCCCCTTCTGGGCCGTAGTGTCGACTCCAATCATGTGTTTCAGATCCAGCCACCAGCCACTTTCCAGAAATTCCCAGGTTTTTCTATTTTACTCTTACAAAAGGCTGATCATTGTCTAGTTTGTCTTACATGGCATAAATTACAGACCCTTACACAAAGTAATTTCCATGAAAACCACAGCTGCTTTTTGAAGTGTAACATCTCTTTTAGAGGCCATCCCCTCTTTATTTTAAATACTTCAATCGACAGAATAGCATGGAGCATCTTATGTCCAGCCCCATCTGCTGTGTCTCCCTGCAGGAAAGGGTTTGGGAGGTGAAAGGCTCTACTGTGTCCTACCAGACAAGCCACCAAATGCTTAATAATATAGAAAAAAATAATTCTGGAATTTTTTTTCTTAGAAAAACACACAGCTTTGCATCCAGAGTTATTAAAAAGCAGGTTGAGTCAATCGTATCTAGTAATCTAGGTCAGAGTGTAAAAATGACCCGTTACTTTCATTACTTAGCATTTAATTACGCTGCCATTTACATGTCACTAATTATTCATTTTCTTTCATATCTTTGATTAAAATACTGAATAGCACTGGTTAAAGATATTTGTGGGAAAACATTAGAAAAAAAAAAAATCTAAACCTGAAGGCTTAAAAATTACTTTTTGCAATAAATGTGTCAGCTAAACTCCAGAGTGAATTCAACACCAGCTTCAGGCACTTGCTGGAAGGCTAGGGTTTCAACTGATTGAACAGCATGTTGGAAACATAAAGCAAGTTAATATACTGTCAATCAAACTAATAAAACTGAGCCCATTTTTAATATAATAATGCTGATTGAATTAAACACCACTCCTCAATGCCTGCACCAACATCAAAACCCATGCTAAGGAAAAGATGCAGCTATTAAACCCCTTTTCCACTTGAGCAGGATACCAGGTTTGAGAGGAAAAAATAAGGGGGATAAGAGACCCAGTGGTCACAGAGCAGCTACCAAAGTCAGAGTCCCCAAATCCTGAATCCCACTGGCATTTTCCATCACTCAAAATCAAACTGCTCCACTCACCAGTCCTCAAACATCACAGAGTTGTATGATTAAGGGTTTTGTAGAAAATTACAAGGCAAGAGCTTTGGTAACGCTGAGGAAACATATTCCCATTACCATCTCAATCCCTTTCTCTTAAAATAAAAGTCCATTTGATCTAAGGTAACTGGGGAGGGCATAAAAAGGATCTGCTCCTAAAAATTAGGTTATCAGTCTGCAGTTAAATCATGTAGTTCATAAAGCTTTCCTCAGAGTTGCTCCCTACCCCAGCAACAATCTGTACCTCAATTTGCTATTTATTTCCTACATAAAACCCACCAATACCCAAATAAATTCAGTGTATATAAAAGTCTAATATAGAGCAGTTGAGAGAGAGGGGAACTCTCCCCGCTGCGTATTTCTAAGTGCGCTGAATCGACCCGTGCAAAATGTGACCTTAAATCTGTCAAAACTTCATTAACTAACACCCCTCCAGAGCCATATAACTGAGAGCACCTCCTTTAAATTCCCCAAACTAAAAGGCATGGAAAGGGAAACTGACTTCGGCTCAACCAAGGGTGGAAAAATAGAAGAGAGAGTAATTCCAGAGTAGGTTTTTATCAGCGGCATTATTTCCTTGCATAACAAATAATAAACCATCTCAGCTGCTTTTACTCTGAGCGTACACCACGGCACAGATCTACTCCGGAATGTCTACTCTGAGATTCCCTGGATAAAACCCGGGGAAAGACCTGAACACAAACTGCAGCTATTGTGGTTCCTTAAACAAACTTTAGAAAAACGCCCGTCCTTCTGGCTACCGCGGTCGGATCGAGTTTGGGAAGCAAATTCTTTGATAACTTCTTATTAAAGGAATAAAATAATCAGATAAATAGAACTGCATGAAGCTTCAGAAGGGAAAGGGAGGCAGAGGTTCAAGGTCTTTATTAACACTCCAGGTACAAGCTTCTTTTTTCTTTATTTTTTCTTTTTTTTTCTTTATTTTTCTTTTTTTCTTTCTTTTTCTTTTTTTTCTTTATTTTTCTTTTTAATTACAAATAAATATTCTGGGGTGCTTGGAAAGTGCTCACTATAATTTGGTAAATAAACTGGAAAAAGAGTGGGGGGAAAAAAAGCTAATTAATAGAGTTCATGTTGTCACTTTTTTTATAAAACCCTTACCAAAACCCAAACACACACAAACACCCTCCCCATCCCTCTCCACTGGCCCTTTCCTGTCTCCAGGTTAAGTGCATCATGCCTAAATTTAAGCGACCACCTAAAGATCAAGGTGGAGGTATAAGTATCTTCCACAGCAAACTGGGGGTCCCTCCACAGCTCCTTCAAGAAGCGGTTGGCATTGAACACAAAAGGTAATCAGTGTAATTAAAACTTTATCTGTGAACTATTAGGCTGGGTGAAAGGGATGGGAAGTTAATTATGAAGAAATAAAAGCCTAAATCAGGCTTTGTATCGTGTGATCTAACTGCAATGAGATGATATGAAATCCTGTACATGGAAGCAGTCCACGTTTACACCAGCAAGATTAGAGTTTAACTTGTTATCGCAGGTGGATGGACAGTGAGGTGTCTGCCAGCACCCAGGGATAACAAAGCAGGGGAAGAGGTATTGTCTCAAGGTGCTTTGAGGTCCCACCCCATGGAAGCCAAGAGAGGTCTTAGACTTCAAGTAGAGATGGGCTTGATCCCTAAAAAGCAATGCAAAACACACAGACATCTATTGAAAATACACTCTAGGCTAGCACACATGCATAACAATTATAATTAACTGGCAAAACAACTGCAGATGTAATTTCAGTAAAAATGGCTTGGTTACGGAAAGAAGAGTTACCTCATCTACATTCACTGTCTCAAATTAAGGAGCCTAGCTGGGAGTATGAGCCTCATAAGGAAATCTGTGCATCCACCTGACTCATCTGCACAGAGCTGCTCCAAGCAAATCGCCCACCAAGGGAAGCGTCTCCAAACATCTTTTCAGATGTTGCACCCCCCAAACCCCAGCGCAGGGTTTCATGGAATCCCAGACTGGTCTGGGTTGGAAGGGACCCCAAGGATCACAGAATCATAGGGGTTGGAAGGGACCTCCTCCAGAGCCCATGGGGTCCAGCCCCCTGCCAAAGCAGAGTCCCTAGGACAGGGCACACAGGTCGGTGTCCAGACGGGGCTGGAATCTCTCCAGAGAAGGAGACTCCACACCCCCTGGGCAGCCTGTCCCAGGGCTCCCTCACCCTCACCGGGAAGAAGTTCTTCCCCACACTGGGGGGGAACTCCCTGTGCTCCAACTTGAGGCCATCGCCCCTTGTCCTGTCCCCGCAGACACTGAGAAGAGACTGGCCATGTCCCCCTGGGTCCCACCCTTCAGATATTGATAACCATTGATCAGATCCCCTCTCAGGCTTCTTTCCTCAAGGCTGAACAGCCCCAGCTCACTCAGCCTTTCCTCATGGGGGAGATGCTCAATAAAACCCAGAAATATATAACTCAGCATTTCCCCTCAGCTCAGCCTTCTGTTAGAGCTCAGCAAAATCTTTTGAGTTAATTCAATCTCCAAACAGTAAATATTATTCAAATCTACACAACTGCAAGCTCTGGTGATGAAATGCCTTACTGTTAGCAGTAGGTATGATAAAATACTTCCAAAAGAAAGGTTTTTCAAGAGCAGACAATTAAATCTCCCTACAATAATTCACTATTTTGAGCAATATTAAAGAAGCTTTTGGCTTAAATGAGGTTTTTTTTCCCCCAACAGAATGTTATTTTTGGGTTATATTCAACATACAACCAAGTGCTATTAAAAAATAACTGGACAGTTCAGAGAAAAATATTACAGTGTCAAAGAAATCTTACAAAGCTGGAGCTGCAGAGTGCAACAGCTCAAGAAAGAAGTGACACACGCGTGACCCAGACTCCCTCTGACTGCCCAGCACCGATAAAGGTTATTTGAGTGAGTAATAAACCGTGAGTCACTCAGCATCCGGCTGGTGGGAAACTTTTTGTTGTCATCTAAGCTAGCCAAGAGGGAGGATAACTGAGTCCTAAAGGACCATCTTCCTTTATGTGACAAGCCCCTGCTAGTTGAATAGGGGTAAACACGGCTTTAAGCATGACTCCCCTGGTCCCATCCACCAGTCTCCAGTTCCTGATGGGATTAGTTATACTGGAAACAAAAGGTCAAGAGAAATGCTGAAGCGCTCACAGCATTTACAGGGAAATTCTGCTAAAGTCTTTGGGCAATTTCAGCTGAAAGAGCATTTAATCCTCTCATAAATAACTTAAAAACTAGGATTTGGACTCATCGTGGTGATGAGAGGGTACATCTCCTCTGATGAGGCTAGTAGTAAATATGCCACTTACTAATAGTAAGACCAGATCACCGAGGATCTACCAAGATCACACACATCTGTTATTCTGCTTAAAAACATCTAAACCAATTTACCAGTTTCCCCTCAGCCCAGTGATTTTACTTTGATTGCAGAAAGAAAAGCCATGTGGGGGTAACTGCAAATGTTTACATCATAACTGGCAGTGATTTAATTATTATTATTCTTTTTTTTTTTTCTTAAATACTAGCAAAATAACATCTGAAAGTTTGGCTCTTGTTGCTAGGGTAACAAAACACTGCTCCTACTGTACGCTGCAGGATCCTATTAACTTGGTAGAAATATGGATGGGGGGAAAAAGGCAACAGCACAGAGGAACAGAACAGTCCTGGCACTGCGATGCTCGGAAAAAGACCTAAAGACAAGGAATATGCCACCTCCCGTGCTTTAATTATAAAGTGAGGTAATCGGCTCGATTTCTATCAGTCGGTCTCAGAAGTACGTAACGGCTTGAGAAGAAAAAGCAGAAGAATAGTGGGAACAGCCACGGAGAGGAGTTAACTGTAACTGTGCCTGCACTGTAAATCAGGAGCTGGAGAAAGTTCTGAGGCAGTACTTGTCAATTAAATAATACTTAAGTAAGAAAGCAGCACTCCTGAGAGTTACCTGATTTACATTAATAGGTTTCCGACAGAAACTTGCAGAAAAAGCCCCACACTGCAGACATAATTCAAGGGGAAAAGAGTCTCAGGAAGGACAAGAAAAGGTGCAAAGCAGCCGGAAAGGAAAGAGCAGCTTCAAACACTCGGGGTCATCCTGCTAACGAAGCCAGGTCCTGTGGGAAGATGCTCTCTGGTCTGGGAAGGAATCCACAACCTGCAGCCTCTCTCCTCTTTAGTTGTGCCTTCCCCCACAGATCTCCAGTCAGACAGGGATGACAGATGGCTGGAAGATGCACAGATGTAAGGAGATCGATTGATGCCATGGCAGGGTATATGTGTTCGTAAGGGGAACACATTCTCTGGAAGTTAGGATGGAAACATTCACCTGAAATGGGTGGTTTTGGAAAGAAAACCATACAACACCACCTGGACATCTCACATCACCCTTAGGAAACACAGGGTATCAGTAGGAAGAGATGTAGAATAAGACAAATAAAATACTCAATTGAGTAGCTGATCTTGGTTTTTTATCTACCAGGAAAGTTAATGCAAAAAGAATTCAAAGAAATGGGACTTTTATCTACTTCATTTAAATTATTCACACTGCAGACGGCAGCGTCGCTGCAGACTGCTCGGTGCGTTCCAACGCCGGCCGAAACGCAAAGCAGATGTAATGTATATTAGAAGCCATATATCACGTTCCACCTCAGAGAATGGTACGTCTCACATCAAAACCACTTCCAGACGATAGTCCTCAACCAACAGCAATCAGGAGAAATGATTGATTTCTTTCATTAAAGCGGATGTTTTACATCTATCCTTTGCCACTTTGAAAACCATCGACTTTTCGATAAATGTAATAACATTGGAGTAACACAAATCACCATCCTCTGATTCCCAGTGAAGTTCACAGGTAGGACATCAGCTATAATCACTTCTCCCCACATGAAGCCGTGTCTTTCCTACTCAGCCTCTCCATCAGCAGCCGCAGGGTGATGTAAGCTCGCAGGCGCTTTCCCTGCACTCGAGGCATTAAGCAGACAAACTTTTCTGATACAGAATCACCAGGCTGGAAAAGACCTTTAAGATCATCAAGTCCAACCATTCCCATCCTATGCTAAACCGTACCCCTAAATACTGATCTACCCTTTTTTTAAACACATCCAGGGAAGGTGACTCAACCACCATACCCTGGAGAAGAAGCTGGGAATCAGTGCTTCTTTCACACCAGCCTTTGCAACGGGGCAAAGAGGCTTTTTTCCTAATTTACAGTCAGAAAACGAAACCAAATCCTAACAAAGCATCAATTTAAATCGCCTGCTATGTGTTACAGTACAGCAGATGATGCCATCCCAATTTTGCAAACGAATTCCTGATTACTGTATTAATTTCCTCCTCTATTTATTTTTCTCAAGTTGGAGCCATGAACTTGGCATTTAAGAATGATACAAACACTAAAAAATGTGGATTTCCAGTTCTGCTCTGCACTGACAACACAAGGAAAACCGTTCTTCTGGGAGTGATTTCCAATTTTTCTTCTTCTCTTGCATGGATTAGCCCATGGCACGAGGTTCTGCATAGGAAAGCATTTTCAGGGAAACTACAATTGCAGATGATAACCCAACCTCTGCAGTTTAAATTCTAAGTGGAAGAAGCTCTTGTTTATCCCCTTCGCTTCCTGCATCGCTTTGAAAACTGCATCGAGTCATTCTGAACACATTAGGTAACACATACACCCTGTCCTGCTATAAATCATTAAAATCTCTTTAGTTTGGGGGTGGAAAACAATTGGCACAGGAGCTTGAGTGCCTGTTCTCCCCCGCGAATTAAACTCCAACCATATGTCTATTGTCAGGGCGATTTTACCCTTGGAGAGCATCGCTCCAGCGGCTCTCCAAGGTTTTGTGCCCTCACCTATCATTTATTCCCTCATTCATTTTCCACTTCGGTGAAAACCACGGCAGGCAATTACTTTGGGATGTAATTACAGGAGCCATCCATCAGGAACAGCGTCTCCAAACCCTCTACCACTTTGCTGTAGAGCCCAAAGTTTCACCTACGCGGAGCTTCCAGGCATTGATGGCCCGAGGTTGAACTTAAACCGGCGTCTCCCATACAGGGATATATTCTGCTACCAGCTGAGCCTCCAGGCCAGCCAAAGGTCTTTACTTTCTGAAGCCACATCCAGATAACATTTGCATACATGTTAAACTTTCCGATCATCATTTGGATTCTTTAAAACGCATTTTTGAACAAGTCTCAATTTTATCTTTGGGTTTTTTTAAAGTATTTTTCTCTTTTTCGGTGAGAAAAGGGAGAGGTATATGGAGTGTGAATTTAAAGCAGACTTCAATGAAAGCTCTGGACCCAAAACCTATTGTTTTCTTAGAGTACACATCTGGTTTTCCCCAACATACCGCCAGTTCTGTAACTCCGTTTAATACCCAGCTGGGATAATGTAAAACTAGTATATAACCTAAAAGAAATGCTAGAAGCACATTTTTTCATTCAGTGAGACTTGTACACGTTCAGTTCAGTTCAACCAATGTTCTACCCACCTAGTGAACAGCACTTTGCATCAACGAAGGGGGAAAAAAAGGTGGTGGGGTGAGGGAGAAAAATCTCACCCCAAACCAGGCACCGTGCGTGTGTGTGGCCACACAACTAGAAACTAGAACTAAAGCTCACCAGAGGAGCGTAAAATCTTGCTTTAAAAAGGTTAAAATGACTTATTTTTACAATCAAAACACGAGTTTTGTCAAGCAAAGGCATTTGAAAATGTGGTTTTCTCACAACATCAGAAAGGAATTATCAAAGCGGCTCACAGCAGAGCGCTGGAGGAATGTTCCCCGGGCTGCTGACAACCTTCTCCCTGACCAACTCAAAACTTTCTTCCTTCTAGTCCGTGGGAAGGAAGCACAAAAATCTGGTAAGAAAACTTTTTAATTCTTAGAAAACTGAGGCACACAGAAGAAACCACCCAATGCAGCGAGCTGAATGCTCTCAGAGAGGAAAAACCATCATCTTTTAGCACTTTTGATGGTTGAAGCATAAATCAGGAATTATTTTAATTCACATTATCAGGTTTTTATTCACATGGTAACTTTACATCCTGCTGCCTGCACCGGACTCAGACTGGCTGTTCTTAGAGAGACAAATAAAGGCTTAAAATGAATTCAGCATTTTAGGAGGAAAACTAAAAAATAAAACCCCACCAAACCAAACATTTGGACTTGATCAAATCTGGTCCTGATACAAATTACAGCACTTAGAAACCAGATTTGCAGCCCTCACATGGTTTCAGAGACTGCCTTGGGAGTGTGAAATGCCAAGATACTATTAATATAAAGATTCCATACAGCATGTGCTCATAAAAGGCGTGGGGGGTTTTCATATCTAATACAGAACATGCTGCTTATTTCCTCCCCCCACCCTTATAAATTTAACATATTAGACTTCAGCAAAACAAGGTGGTTAAGACAGGCACCCTGAATGACCTTGCAGCAGCGTACCAACCGGTGGGACTACTTACACCTGCACTGCTACTCCAGCTGAGTAACACAGGCACTTGAATTCATGGGTAAGATAATATTTCCTCTAAGTTTCCTATTTTTTCTGAACACCAAGGTAACCTCAGTTCTCCTCCTGGTACCAGTTTTCCTCTGGAAAAATAAAAAACCTTGGTCTCACCTTGCTGGAACCACAACAGTCTCCTCAGGACTCCAAGCTGCCTACTACACAAATTATTTCACAACCTCCATTAAATCCCAAGTTTCACACTTTCGGATGCTCCTAGGGGAGAAGTGGGTGAATGGGATTTAAGGAGAAGGAGATTAGTTTGTGGTACTTCAGCATTTGCCACCACAGGAAGGCAAAAGCATGGGAAAGAAAGAAGGGGTAAACCAGGCTCCCAAGGTTCTATCAGAGGGGAAAATATCTATAAATATATCTATATTTAGGAAATTTATTTATAATATTTATAAATATTCCTATATTTATAAATACAATATTTATCTATTTATAAATATTTCTATATAATATTTATATATTTATAAATATATAGATATTTTTCCCTCTGATAAAACCTTGGGAGCCTGATACTTTGCTTTTATTTACCTACCCATGTGCACACCACTTTTTCCCACATATACAACTTAGAATTTGGATGAGACAAAGCACAAAGAACCCCCCCATAGAGTAAATAGGGCACAGAGAAGTAATGAACCAGCACCAGGAAAACACTAATTTAAATTTTTCTTTCTTTTTCAAGCACAGTTAGATTAAAAAATCTTTAGTAATTATCCCTCCTAGCATTTGAGATAAACAATAAACCACTGTATGCCACACAGCATGATTAGCTGGTGTTAGGAAAAGAAGAAATAGTAGTAAATAATTAGGGTTTAAAGTTTTAAAGAGAGATTCTAGCAGGGAGACAGTGAACAGGTGAAGTTTTCTGACAGGTCTGAGAGTCTCTGCTTTGGGAAAAATATTAATCTCCAAAATATACAGAAATTTAAAATTCTAGCTATTTTCATTGCAATATGTGACTGATCGGGGGTTAATTTAAGTGCCCTGACAGACAGATGGAAAGAGTGAGGTGAAGATGACTATGAAACCTGGTCCTGCCCTCCCAGAACACACAAGCTACACGTGGTGAACGCGGAGCAGCTTGTGCTGGCACGTTTGCCATCCACAGATCACTCCCAAGTCCATCTTGACAGTAGTTTCAGTGACCCAAAATTCTGCATTGTCCAGCAATGATCCAACTATGATCCACCTCCTCCTGCACCCCCCAAATTTTTATTAGAGGGCACAAGGATCCAAGTCTTGGCTTCTCTCTGCTCCTGGGGAGCAGACCTGCACCCAACAGCGAGTTCAGCTGTAGAACAACCAGCAAATCCAGCTTCAGAACAAACACGCTGCTGGTTTCCCTCTCAAGCTGTATGAGATACCCACCAACTTCTCAACCTGTTCTCCCCCAAAACCCTGGGCATCTTCTGAAGAGCAGCCGCAAATACCAGTGTTGCCGTGGCCAGGGACTGGGATCGCCAGGTTCGTGCCAGGCTTTGGGCTGAGAATTGTATTAACATGATGCAAAATGTCAAGAGGCAACTCAAAGGGTTTCTTTGGGTGAGGTCAGGTTGGTCAGGAGTAACACTGACAATCAGAAGGCTGTATCTGAACCCCTCACAACCTCTGGTATTTCTTCACTTGGTTCAAAATCTGCTACAGTGAGAATTTCTACCGCTGGAAAGAAGCCCTGTCATTTCATACCCAAACCACTGGTGACATTTACTGGGGTCTTTCCAGAGACCCATTCAGGTCAGTCCTGGCCCTATTACAGCTTGACTTACAAAGAGCTCCTTTGAGAAGCACCAGCCAGCTCCATACAGACTGATGCACGTCTTTAAGACATTACGGGTCTCATGACATAAACCATAACTGCAGTTGCTGACATCCATAAATGAATTTCAAATGCATTAAGACGCAGGGAAATAGTCACATTATCCAGTTCCCCTTGGTCTTTCCAGGGTCTCCAAGGAGCAGGGGATGGAGCAGCACTGTCACTCTGCCTGTGCGGTACATGATGCTGGGTTGGGAAGGAACAACTCCACACCAGAGGTTCTGCACCCCTTTGTCTTTCCAATAATGAGCCAAACTATTCATCAGAGAGCAGATTAACATTACTACCAATCAACACTACTTCCTTGGACAAGTGCTGAGTGCCATGAAGGCAAATTAAATTAATTAAAAGATTAAATTAAATTTTAAAAAATTCAGTTGAAAAGCCTGTTAAAATCTCTTAGCGTGTTGCTAAGAAGGATAGTTTCTACTCTGCCCTGGTCAGGCCCCACCTGGAGTGTTGTGCCCAGTGCTGGGCTCCCTGGGATCAAACAGCCAGGGATCTCCTGGAGAGAGTCCAGAGGAGGCTCTGGAGATGATGAAGGGCCTGGAGCATCTCCCCTGTGAGGAAAGGCTGAGTGAGCTGGGGCTGTTCAGCCTGGAGAGAAGACGACTAAGGGGGGACCTAATTAATGTTTATAAATAGCTTAAGTATGGGATGCAGGGGGAAATGGCCAGCCCCTTTTCAGTGTCTGTGGGGACAGGACAAGGGGAAACAGCTGCAAGTTGGAGCACAGGGAGTTCTGCACCAACATGGGGAAGAAGTTTTACCCAGTGAGGGTGAGGGAGCCCTGGGACAGGCTGCCCAGGGGGTGTGGAGTCTCCTTCTCTGGAGAGATTCCAGCCCCGTCTGGACACCGACCTGTGTGACCTGTCCTAGGGACCCTACTTTGGCAGGGGGTTGGACCCGATGAGCTCTGGGGGTCCCTTCCAACCCCTGTGATCCTCTGATAGCTTGTAGTACTTGGATGTGATAAAAGGACCCTGTGCTGGAGAGGAGAGCGGTGAGAGGGCAACACCCAATCTGGACAAACTAGGGTGATGGAACAAGAATGAATCCGAAAATGTTTACATGTATCATGCAGGAAAAATGTATGGTGGTGCTCAGACACATTTTATCTGTCTGAAGGATCTGAGAGTTGCAAAAGAGCCAGAAAATTCACTGAAAAGGTTAAGGGAGTGGAGAGTTCACAACAGCTCTACCTTTGGGGGAAAAATTCTGGTGGGATAGTGACAGCACTCCAGGAAAAACCCCAATAATCCAGTGCCTGCTGCTGAGCACTGCTGCTGTTGGACACAAAACAGGATAAAAAGGTGTTACTCTATGTTCAGATAAATATTTATATCTTGATAAAGAGCAGAGGAAGTCTGTAGGCATTATGTTGATGAAGTACTAAGGTAATTTAGCAGTAGGTAGAAGTGCAGTTAATTAGGCTTGTTGTGCCAGATTCATTAAAAAAACCTAATAAAAGAGGGAGGAGGAGTGTTGTATTGAGAAACAATTTACAGGAGTTAAAATCAGAGACAGTGTACTTAGTTACTTAGATTTAGAAGTATGTCCATCAGTGACAGACACACTTGCTATCGACCCCACAAGCTTCTACTCACACGTACAACTTAAAGCCCTGAGCAGCAGCCAGCTGGGCAGGAACAGCAATGAGAGCTTTCAAAAGCTTCCAGTGGAATATTTTAGATGTACAGATAACATTCAAGAGGCATCATATGTATCATTGTGGGGAAAAACATAAATAAATAAAAAAGGAGAGGGGGGTGGGAAGCAAACATCAGTCTTATTGTTTTTGCTGGGGCTGGAAATTAGATTTGGGATTGAAAGGAAAGGACAAACAACACTCGGTCTCGGGTCTAAATGTCTTTGTTCACTGGTTGATAACTGGGGAAGGTTGCCTTCCAAGGAAAATAAAGCACTGAACCCAACCTAAAACAACAAAAGGCTGAGAGGATTCAGTCTGTGTGATATTAAGGATACAAACCATCTAAAATTACATGCTAATAAAGAGACAGCTCTCAGCTTTACAGACCAGAAATTTCTCACGCTTATCCAATATTCTAAATGTTTCTGGCCTTGATCCTTCTCTGGGCACAGCTGCTTCATAGTGAAGCACGAGCAGATTTTGGCCACTGAGGCAGCGTAGCCAGGGACCAGCATCAGAGCATGGGTACAGCACTCCAGGTCCCCGTTCACACTCTCCCTCTCATTCTCTTCAGTTTTTAGACAAGCACCTGAAGTTATAAATCATCATCATCATCCCTGGGATGATGCAGAGGCTTTTCCAGCCACACAGACCAGGATAGAAAAGACTGGAAGAAAAAAAAAAGTCTCTTAAGAGAAGAAAAAAAATTATAATTAAAAAATATATAAATCTATAAAATCCTCATAAAGGGAATTTACTGGCCATGCCAGGCACCCTGGGAAGCTCAGCCAGTTATAACGTCATGATGACTGAGTATATTTAAAAGGAAAATGAAAGGGAGCATGATTTTGATTCACATTTTAATTAGATTAAAAAAAAAAATCTATCCTAGACCTCAAAAGCAGAAACAAAACTGAGTAATGTGCTGCTAACCTCCTCTGCATCCCAAAACGTCTGCAATAGGATAGAGCTGCTATTGGTCACCTATGAGTAACACTGCTAAAAGCAGCAGATCAACAAATTTGGGGAGATTACACAAATTTCCCTGACTTTGAGGGTTCTGCTTTCAATTTCTTTAACAGCATTTTCTAAAGACAGACAAGAATTTCAAAGGAAGAAAATTTTATGGGGGTTTAAGATCTACTCTGATCTGTTTTGATTTACGGGGCAGCACTGGGACCAAAAATGTCTTTGCAAAGCTTCAGGGTTTGGAACTATCTGGTTAATGAGTGAGTAATTGTGCAGCAGCTTGATGACTTATGTCACCACTATCACAGGTAAATAGGAATACAAAATGTTCTCAGCAAAGTGTCCAAGACTCTGGAAACTGGCTCAAGATGAGCCACGTGGTTTTGGAAACACGATGCAGAGGAAGGACTCGTGGAAGGACTCCTTCGGGACAGGCTGAGCTGAAGGAATGTTCAAAGGCTGTGAAAGATTTATTGTATGATGAAACCACCTGAATTTTTCTATGCAAAACGCATTACATTTTAAATCTAGAGAGAGATACCTCATTGGTGGTGTCATCTTTTCTTCCATCCAGGTTTGTGGTTGACCTGGGAAAGCGTTACAGCTACAACAACAACAAATGCTACAGTAATACAATGAGAGGTCAGTAGAAAAGCCTTGACCAGATATTCTGAAGGATGGACCACTGAGCCCCATTCCCAGCATCACCTCTGTAAACAGGGAAAAGCTTCTTAATTAAAATTAAGCATTAAATGCCGCTGTTTTACCTGTAGCTGCAGTAACAGGTTTTGCCAGTATTTACCATTACAACACGTTATCACTCCTCACACGAACAGAAATCCTTCCCCTCCCTAAACCACATCTTCCACTTCACCACCAAGAAGCCACAAGCCCTGTTTGACCCAGACCTGAGTTTAACTAAGCTGGGCACTCCGAGAAGAGCTTAACACAAGCCTGGAGCTTTAACTCCAGGTGGGTGCCCTGTTCTCACACCCTTTCTTAGGACAGAACACAATGTTATCTCTCCCAGTATCTCACTCTGTACTGCCAAGCCTTTTACAGGGTTAGAAATTTACTGCTCTGGGTTATTTTATTGTGATCATAACCTTTTCATTAGCTTGTAAATTAATGATGTGGAAGAGTGAATAAAAAAAAAGAAGGGGAAGGATATTCCAAAGCTGTCATGAATATTTTTTAATAAAAACATTTTGAAAACAAGCATTTATTTCAGCTGAAAACAGCCTCTGAGTCCCTTCACTGCTCTTACACGCAGCTGTAGGCAACTGCTGGGTAAACGAAACATCCTGCAGCTACCTAACAAGAAACAAATATCCCTAGTAAACACCTTAAAATTAAAACCAAGCTCATTAAAAGACACCAAGAACTGACCTCGGGCTATTTCTGCCAATATTCAGTTAACACTTCAGAAGGGATGCAAAGAATCTGTGCACCAGTAGTGAAGTTTTTAGACTTCAGTTGGTTATGAACAAGTTTTTCTCAAGGAAGTTCAAATTCACTGTATGGGTCCCTTAGACATTTTTATTATCATTGTTACTATTTCTTATAATTTTTCATTTAAAAAATAACAGTATAATAAATAATAATAAATAATTATTAATAATAAAGGGTTTTTGTGTGTGAGGATTTCACACATCAAACCCCAGTATTGAAAACCTATATAAAAAGTGACACACAATGACAAACAGTGGATTACTCCAGCTGTAAATCGAACACACAGAATCACAAGGCTGGAAAAGATCTTTTGAAATCATCGATTCCAACTGTTCCTGTTCTCTACTAACCCATATCTGCAAGCACCTTATCTACCCATCTTTTAAACACATCCAGAGTGGGTGACTCAGCCCCCTCCCTGGGCAGCCTGTTCCACAGCCCCACAACTCTTTCAAGGAAGAGCTTTTCCCTCATATCTGAGCTGACCCTTCCCTGAGGCAGCTTGAGCCCATTCCCCTCATCCCCTCACCTGTAGCTTGGGTGAAGAGAAGTCAGAGAGTGCCAAATTTACTATCACCAGTGGAAATTTATACCCTGCCCTCATGGCTGGTGGCTCCAAGGGATGAGCGCTCTGATCTCCTGCTCCTCAGCCACGCCGAGCCCACCGCCCCGAGCTGGTGTGGGGCAATGTTGTTATTGGCAGAGTAAAGCACAAAATTGGTACTTCCTTACCTCCCAAGCCTTGTTTTTGATTTTAATTTCCTAGAAGTGTGTGTCTATATACAGAGAGCATCAAATGAACAAGTCACTCTGTCAACTAAACGAAGGTTCCTGAAGCAACTGCATTTGCAAGGTAACAAAGGAGAACTCATTCATGGGGAAGGTAAGAAGGAAATCAAATCCATCCCAAAGATGTCAAACATGCCATGTCACAAACATGCCAAGGTCTTCTGTCCCCTGAGAATCACAAAGCACAGGGACAGAGCTGTTCGTGGGAACTGCCCTGCAGCCTGCACCATGGATCAGAGAGCTCTGAAAATGGGAACACTCCACTGGGTTTTGACACTGCTAAGGGACTACAGACTTTGAATGAGTTTTTTAATGTAATTCTGTCCATTCTGCTAATTCACAAAGAAAAATGGAAGAGTTTTCTGTTCTTAGTCATAAGCTCTTCCATAAAGAAGTAAGGCTCAGGAGGGATCTCAAAGAAAGCAGAAAACAAGCAAGGAAACTTCTTGAAGTTATTCCTTGGTAAAAACAGGACAAAAATCTATCACAAATCAGAGAAAACTCTCAAAGTGATCAACAAGAAATTCAGAGTTCATAATTTCTCAGCTCCCCACCAACCTGAGTGACCCAGGGCAGGTCACTGCTTCCACCTCTTCTCCGATACCATCAAGTGGTTTCCTCTTCCTTCCAGGGACATTTGGAAAACCAACAGACAGAAAGGCTTGAAAGATGAAAAACAAGGGTATGTGCTGCTTCTGGCAGCAACTCCGCTGTCACAGCTGCACTTAAAAACCCATTTAAAATGGGTAATAAATCTCTATCCCCCCCTGGATGTAGGCAAGCAAGTAAAATAGGAAATTTTATACAGGATGAGTTTTTCCATCCCAGAATTTCCTCTGTTCTTTGTTTCTCTCAATCCTTTTTACAGGTTCCTACATATCTGAGCTCCAGCTGACACTCCTCTGTGGGTATATTCTTTCTCCATTGCTGGAAATATTCACACAAGTATGGTCAGGGATTTTTATTTGCTATTAACCACGCAGCTAATTGGTACTTCAGTAGCCAAAACTTTGGGATTAAACAGAAGGTGCACCCCAATCTGGCTATTTTTTCATACAGGAACTTAAAGAGATGTCCTGAGAGCCAACTTGCACGTGAAAGGAACTTTAATTGAAAGACAACGTCCTTATTAATTCAAAGGCAACACCCTCATTAATTCAAGCACTTCTGAAATTACAGCTACATTAGGACCTTGTAATAACCACAGATTATCTGGGATCAGTCCCTTGAGATTCCTCCTGAGGGCTCTTAAAATGCAAAAGGTGGAGTAACAAGGCACATCGTTAATGAGATACACTGTGATTGCTGCCTGTTTGTGAATTTATGGCTTTTAAATCCTGCATCACCCAGCACAACTAGTTCTGCTTTAAAATTGGCAGCATTATACTCCTCACGATCTCAAATGTTGTTTGTTGCTCTGTTAAAGAGGCAAGGAAGCTATTCAGCTGAAGGCAGGCAAATTCTAACAGGCTAATTAGGATTAATTAGACAGCATTTAATTTGCAACCATAATGGAAAAAAGCAAATCAACACTAAACCTGAGCAAACACACATATATGTATAGAAAATGGAGCTTTTCCACAGGTTCTTTCCTCTGTCCCATTTATTTCCTGACTGATGTGGTACATCAGCATACACACGCCATGGTGTTTTCCTCAAGACCACTTCAAGAAAGATTCTACAGCTTTTAAAACTCAAAAGATCCATTTTCTTTGTGGAATCTTTGCTGAACTGTGCAAATCTGGTGGTCTGAAACCTCACTTGTCATCCCCACTGCTCTGCTCACAACGCTCGGTCCGTGTAAATTTTTCTCTTTATTTTTAACCTTTTCTATCAATTTTCCATAGTTAGAGGCTCTTCACAACTTTTTTTCCACAACACTTCTCTGAGAGCAGGTATATCAAGGTTTATAACACATTTTTTTCTAGCCAACACCCAGTTTTTATGTGTTCTACAGCAACATCAAAATAAAAAAAAGCCCCCAAACTTGTAAGAATAAAAGGATTTTATCTTCTGCTTGATTTATCTCATGGATATTACTTTCCTTTTCATAGGTGACTTCCAAAAATAGCAAAGAGAAGGGCAAAACTCCAGTCTGAGATGATCTTTTCGTGACAATAAAACCTGCTCCTCTCCCCTTCCCCTAAGTCCCAGCCTCGGGAGCGCTGCTTAGCACAGCTCCGACCCATGAAAAATTAGGAACAAATGGTTCTATTTGTCATACAGTGAAAATACTTCCAATACTCTGGGTTTTTTATATGGCATATGTGTGTATATTATATATTTTTCTTACATACATATTTCACTAGCTTGGCCAATTAGGGAAAGTGATTCAATATGCTCTTAATTTTTCTTTTTTCTTTTTAAATAATAATTTCTAAGTCCTCACGTTGTCAGACTTTGGCCAATTTGAACCAATTTCTACCTCCTCCCAAAACCCAAGGGGGCATTTCACACATATTTCATTCCTGGACTCTGAATCCTGAGGGGATCTACAAGGGACCGTGAAAGGGTTTTGCACGGGAAGTTTGGGAAAGGCTTAAACTTTGAACTGATAAGGCAGAAAGATAACGGCCAGGAGTGTGATTGCAGGATTGTGTCAGCTGCAGAGGAAGGCAGGAAGAGGTAGTCCACTTGTAATCTTAGTTAGGTGAGATGTGTGTTGATCCAAGTTGTAATGAAACACAAGGGGAATGTGTCATTTAGTAAAACAACCCTGAGGAGCCGAGGTATCACGCGAGAACTAAATGCTGGATTCAAGTATTAATGACTACTGAGCCTACAGAGGAAAAAACACCAAGTAACTAAAATAATCAAATTTTTTTGTAGCTGGAGCCAAAAAGTTCAAGGTCTGATCCCAGGTCTTTGTCTAAATCGATGGCAAAATTCCCCAGAGCCTGAAAAGCAAAAGCATGAAGAGTAGAAATACTGATATTCACTCAGCTGAGAGTATGAGTAACAGGCCCATGAGCTGGGGAAACCCAAGATGCCCTCCCAAAAGCTGTGGTACCGTGATGTAACCTCCAGAATAAAGGTCAACACAGTGAGCTGTACCCTGCCCAAGGCTTCTCCTGCAAACACTTCACCTTAAACACCTCCACCTCCAGATTCCCCTGCTTTACACAGCGTTATTAGGAAAGCTACACCCACAGATGAGTTAAGACAAAATACACATAGATATATACAGCCACGCACACCCCAATTCATGGGTATTTCCTTATCTGATGTGGGGCACATCCTGCAAATCCTGAGTATATATACTATTTTGTTGCTCTTGCATCAGCTAATGAGATGAAGAAAATTGCATGGTACTTCTGATCAGTTGGTGTTACACTATCCTGGCTCAGAAAACCTGAAAACAACCATTTAAGAGTGCCTATCTGTGACAGGGCACAGGGAAAAAAACCCTAAGTGGATAAGCTAGCCTACATTAAATCCCTCAGCACACTCATTCATTATTCAAGTGACTTTCATTAAATTCAATCTAATTAGACTCAAAAGTGAATTAAGATGTAAGAATTAAATCTGCTTGAATTCTGTAAAATAGTGTCCACACAGGGGCTTATTATGGTTTAAAATAATCCACTAAATGTGTATCTTTGGTTCATTTAGATAAGCTTTTTGAAGTATTCTTGTACAGAGAAGCCCAGAAGAACACAGGTTTGCCCTAAAGGATGAGTTCAGAAGAATTATCAAAGGCATTCTTGTACATCAATCTACACATTCTGGATTATACACTTTAAACATAATATCAGAATTAATCTGTTTCTATTTTTAATGCAGATTAGCAGGCACCACCACCACCTGCTATAGGTGCTTACCCCTGGCAAGGTTTATTTAACATTTATTGCAGGAGTCCAGCAGAGGGTTATGGAGATGATGAAGGGCCTGGAGCATCTCCCCTGTGAGGAAAGGCTGAGTGAGCTGGGGCTGTTCAGCCTGGAGAGAAGAGACTGAGAGGGGATCTGATCAATGGGGATCAATAGCTGAAGGGTGGGACACAGGGGGACATGGGCAGCCTCTGCTCAGTGTCTGTGGGGACAGGACAAGGGGCGATGGCCTCAAGTTGGAGCACAGGGAGTTCCCCACCAATCTGGGGAAGAAATTCTTCCCCGTGAGGGTGAGGGAGCCCTGGGACAGGCTGCCCAGGGGGTGTGGAGTCTCCTTCTCTGGAGAGATTCCAGCCCCGTCTGGACACTGACCTGTGTGCCCTGTCCTAGGGACCCTGCTTTGGCAGGGGGTTGGACTCCATGGGCTCTGGAGGTCCCTTCCAACCCCTGTGATTCTGTGAGTCTATAACATCCATCCCAGCAGAATTCACTGAATACAGTCACCCTCACGCCTTCCCCCCTCCCTTACTGTTCAGTCTTCTAGGAAAAACCATGGGGGAAATGCCTTTTACTGTATGTTTTCATTGGTAACAAATCTGACCTTCCAGAACACCACCCTGAATGTTCTTATAATCACTGCCCACCACAGATATTTCTCTCTCCGGTGCAATTCTATTTCCCTTGTTATTAGAAGCTTTATTCCCCCTGAGCACTGGCTGTAACGCCCTGCCTCACCTCCATCCCTGCAGAGAGCATGTGGACACAGAATCCCTTCCACCTCCAGCCCGTCCATGCCCACACCATATCATGCTCAGAGATTTTGGAGCCCAGCCAGTTCCAGCTCTAAGTCTATTAGTAGTACCTCCATCCAAACAAATCTCCAGGGGTATTCCCCTCGCTCCGGGAGGCGAATGCTCCTGGAATGTGGGGATTGATGCCAAAACCAAGTCCAGGAGCGAGAACCAGCACCCTTTGTTTTATGAGAACTAGATTGGAAATGCTCCTGAGGTCATGCTGCAGGTGGACAATCCCCAGAACCTGCTGGGATGTCCCATTTTCCTCCTCCATCTGTCCCATCTCCCACACGTGAGGCTCAAGAAGAGAGTAAAGGGAAAGTCCTGTGGTATTCTGGAAAGACTAGCATTCAAATCATAACTTCCAATCTTGATGATAGCTTTTAATTACCACAGAGTCTGGCCACATCCTGCATTGCTACAAAGCCACAGATAAACAGCTCACTGCTTGGTAACTCACCGTGCCACAGGAGAGCCCAAGTCCTTACTTACATCACTAGATGTATTAGCACAAGGATCACAAATCTGCCCTTTAATTGCCACCACCTAGAGCACAATGCACTGTGAAAAGCCAGAGAGCCAAGAGCCCTGACATCTCACGTGTGAGCAGTAACATACACTCGTGCTCTGTGAACACTACTCACACACTTTCTATCTGCTTACAATCCCTTTCCAAACGCTGCCAAAGCGCAAATCTTCCCAAAAAAAAGCCCCAAAACCCCTCTTCTCACTTCCCTAGAAGCCTCCTACAGTGAATATCCATCAAACACACTCATCAAACACATCTACATGTTTTCAACAGCCTGAGAAATTACTGAAAATTTTATTAATCGAGTCATTAAGTGTTTCAGGTTTCCCTTTCTCTGAGGAAGCTGATGCCTGTTCCCGATGAAGAATTACACAACGGATATTCCTGGGCTCTGTTTCTAGTTTCAATTACTCGTAGCTAACAGCAGTAAGAAATAACTCCATGAAAAATCCACACAAGAAAACTTCATTCAAATAGATGATGGCTTTGTTCCACTCTGCTACACAGAAATCAGACCGATTTCAATACATCCACCTATAATTGATGTATATAATTAGACACATAAAATAATATAGAAACCCTGCTGTAATTTTAATACATCAATCTAGAGGAACACACGCCAATTAATGTCACAGGGGTAAAAAAACAAAAGCAAAAGATGAGCAAGTTATATATTGCTGACTGTCCTTTGATAGCTGTGTCTGGAGGTTTTCACTGAACGTACAAGAGGGAAAGCCAAGCCCCTCGAAGCCCTGGATGGAGCGCCCAGGCTCTCACATTCCTCCTTCTCTCTCCAGAGCCCTTGCTGGACAAGGTCATTTTGCCTTTCCAGGCACAGGCTCAAAAAGCAGAGTTAACTTTTACCTTTGAAGGGAAACTTTCGATGTGGTCGCTAAGAGATTTTACTGTAGTCGATGTGGTATTTTACTTTTCGATGTAGTCGCTAAGAGAGACCTTAAAAGGAGTTAAATTCTGAGGGATTCGGAGCACAAAGGCGACGAGAGCAATTCCATGTGTGGCACTCGTAAAAAGGCAGGACAGGCAGAGCACAGTCGCCTGCTGAGATTGCTCTGAAAGAGGATATTTGTCCTGCTCTCGCTGTCCTGGGGCCTCTTTTGGCCACACTTCACCTTTGCCAGACTCACAACTGATGTACAGTTGTTTCTGAGACTTTACTAGGGTGTTTCTTGGAACCAATAAACACCAAACCCATTTTCTTGACTCATTATGGCTTCAGTTTTATTTTCCACTAATTCTGGTAGGGATGGGTTTCCCATAAGGGATTCATTCCCTGTGCTACCTAGGCTCTCCAAGATTTCTGTTTGTGTTTTAGCATGCAAGACAAGAACATTTTTGCCTGAAAGAAACACTGTCATTACAAGAGAAATAACAAATTACCCTGTATCCTGAGCTGGTATTATCCTACATCACGTGGCAAACTATTCCTGATAGTCCAATACTTCTGGGAGTTCCTAAACAAAAAGTTTTTGCCCTTTTTCTTTTACTTTTTGTCATGCACACATAATATAAAGTTGAACATTCCCATTTCTTCCCAGTCCTTTGTTTTCTGAGATTTCAACAGAATCACTTCACAGAAAAGAAAGATGTTCTTAGAATTTCTTTTCTTTTTTTTTTCTTTTTTTGTTAAAGAAATTTTAAAGAACACAAGGTTAAAGTTGAAAGATGCCACTGCTATTGTTGGCTGGCTCTTTGTGAGTTGTCTGAAGATATATATGGAGCAGTCTCTCTGTACAAACGGCCTTTCGTTGGGATAAGTGTAAGAGATATTTGCTTGGCAAGTGTTTTCAGAGGAAAAAGCTTTACATACAAGAGGGTTTTTTTTTCCATAAAAAGACACAAACTGAATCCAGAGATAGCAGCACACGAGTCCACACAGAGAAAAAAAAACTAAACAATTTTGAAAATAGAAAATTAGAAGAAAATCTGCCACAGATAAATTTGAGTCCACTTAGATCCCCTGTAGCCCTTCTTAAAAATACCTTTGAGGAGACATACTTGGGTTTGAGCTTCTTTAAAGTCTGAACCCAGGGACCTGGGTGACTCTGACTGTGGCAGAAAGCTCATCCTTTCATTTAACGCCAAGTTTTGAGATGTCAGTTCAGTAGAGCAGACACACAAGATCAGGAAATTTCTTTAGCAGTTCTTTAGCACCCTGCTACTGCTACTGAGCCCTTCGAAATCCAGCTGCAACCAAAGCATCTTAAAACCCCTGCAGACACGAGTTAATCAGGCCTTGAAATTTGGACATGGAACTATGACATTTTGGGAGCAGCTCACATTGTGTTTCTGCAGAGATGCTGCAGGTGAGCTGACTCCTTTGGGAAGTCACTTCCTTGGAGTTCAAAGTGCCTTGTGTTGAAAAATGCAGAGTTGTAAAAGGAAAAGGCTGGCAGGATGGGGCTTCAGCCAAAGGGACCCTGTAACTCCCCAAATCCTCCCCCCTCTTGTCAGAGCTCGAGTGCAGCCCGAGGGGTTTAGGGTCCAGAAACAGCCCACGGGGTGTTCTTAGGAAACAAGGATGTGTTAAAGATATGGTCTGATCCCTCTCAGCATCCTCTTCTCCCACCTATTCATCCCAGACCATGCACATACAGCACGGACACACGCTCGTGGGCTCAGCAATGCACACGCAGCGAGGTTTGGAAGCCGGATTGCTGGGGGAAATCCCGGGAAATGCTGCCTGTGCTTGAGACAAGAGCAGCCTGTTTCAGCCCACGGTAATCCCTGATCGAATTCTCATGTTAGGGAAAATACCTGATCCCACATGGGCTGGCAAAACAAAGTATTTTGCAGGGATTCGGTCCTCGTTCTGTACTGACAAACCCTTCAGCTGTGGTTCAATAAATCGAATTTTGCTTCAATCTATGTTTATATAAAATGGATTAGACAAGCAGTGTCTCCATTTCTGTGTTCCTGTTTCAGTAAGAATACAGGAATAAACAGAGACACAAGGAAAACTTGGGTCTCCCGACTTTGAATTCTGCATCTTCACTGACTAGCTTTGTGCATCATCCACTCGTTACTACCCACACGTAATTGAAATCGTGCTGATAACCTCTTTCTATCTGCAGAGAGATAAACGACCCTTACAACAACAATTCTCCTGCAAAACCTCGCAGCTAGTGCTACAAAAACACACTCCACCACGCAGAACGAGCATCTCTGCATTTAAAACAATGACTTATTTTTCTTTTCTCACACTGGGGAACCCAGGAGGAGGGAAGTTTACAGTCTGAGCTCTCTTTCAGTCAAAATCTACCCCCAGTTTGTACAGACAAGCTCACTTATCCACAGGCTTGCTCACAAGTTATTGTCTGCCCGAGGTCTGCGATAACGGCGTGAGATGAAGATCGGAGCACAAAGCTGCTCCGTGCTGGGTTGAGGCACAAAATGTTACTACCCAAATCTGCAGAGCCCTCCGGGATCTGCTTAAAAACACAAAGCTTTACCTTCCACAGCCTGCCCGGGGCAGCTGGTGGCTGAGTGTTTCTCATTTAAGAGCATTTAATGCAATTTAGAAAGACCGAACTATCTAGGCACATGTATCTAATTCGCCTCAAGTGATTTTTACAAAATGAATTTGATTCCTCCTGAGCGTTTTGAATGACTTTCCACCCAAAAAAAAATGAGAGAAAAAACAGAAATTTAGAACTTACACATGACTTAGCGGTAACAGACTGTATCTGTAGACAACTTAAAGGGGGGAAACAGTCCTCACTTCAGCCACAGTGTACTTACTAGTGAAAAAGAGGTGATGGTAAAGAAGCTCACAGTATTTTTACTCAAATTATGCTGCTTACAGAATAGTTTTCTTCTCAAATGTCCCTTAACAGTCTAAAAACAACTTTTGTATTTATTAGCGAGTCAGATTACCTGCACCAGGTCATTATTTGGCTAAGAACTCTGTATCAAATTCTTAATATTAGGGAAAACAACTACAGAATTTGTAAATCACGAGTGTTTAAGCTTAACATTCAGGGAGGTGGATGAGGGTGTAACATGCGCTGACAAACCATTCTGACGCCAGCAAGATAAATTCTAGCAGAAACTAGTTGGTTCAAACCAACTCAGCACCATGTAAAAGCAGCGTAGCAGCAGGTGAAATATATCCCCAATGAGTTAATGCCACACAGACTTAGAAATTAACAAGGTACATTTGTGAAAAAAACGTGGTTAAGTAGAGGTTGTAATGTCAGGCTAAACAGATGTGGAAGCCAGGGGAAGAAGGAAATTAAAACTATTATGTCATTTTGCTGAACAGCATTGAGTGCTTTGCCTTTAAGCACGTGCCCGATTTCAGCTTCTCCACCTCAGAAAGAAATCAAAAAGAAAACACAGAAAGTGACCCAGAGAAAAAGAGCAGAAGAGATGGAGCCCTAGGAGCTGTTTCATGTGGATGGAGGTTGGAGGGCGTGAAGGTTACCGATGCAAACTGCTCCGAGCTCGCTGCACCGCGGCGCTGCCTACAAATCTCTCCCTAAGCTTCACCAATTCAGCACCACGAGACGCTCTTCAGCTTCAGGTTTGGGGTTTTTTGCAGCATTTTAAGTAGTTTTTGAATGCAAACAGACTGTTATTTAAGCTCTTGTAGCACTCTTGTTTTACCTAACCAATACCAGCACTTCTCAAAGGTTAATAACTCCATGGTGGGGGCTGAAGAGCATCTCAGGCTGAATCACGTTCTCTTTAGCTCACGCTGCTGCGCTGACATTAGCTCGATTTCTCTCGCTACGCCAACAGCACTACAAACCTCTGCCAGAACACCGAAACACAGCAGGGTGAGCTGAGGATAGAGAGGAGAAGAGTGCTGAGGGGAAAAAGGTTGTTTGGATTAAAAGAGTGGAATATTCTTTAAATGAAGCCATATTTGACATGAAAAGGCTTCCAAAACAGGCAATTTATTTTCTTCCTTGCTGTTGCAAATCAAGAAAAATTCCAAAGTGAAGCTGAGCAGCAGGAAAATTTATTATTTTTAAATGAAAGGCTTGATTGTAGAATTGAAAACCCCCATCTGTAACTTTAAGTTATGTGTGACAAAGCTACTTGAAACGGATACTCCAGAGCACCCCATCCCTTTAGCAAACGGATGCATGACAACAGCCCAAGCGACTAACACCATTTATTAATTTGTGTCTATTAAAACCTGTTAACACAGATTCCACAGCCTGCCAGACAAATTCACTGCACCCCCTCACCAAAAATAAACCAAGCAGGAGACTAAAAGACAATTACTAATGATCAGAGGAGGAAATTCTTACCAATTTCACGCGCTTTGCTATCTCAGGGTGCGACGGAGAATCTAAACCAAGCATCGGGAAGAATTCCTCACTCTACAACAGAGCATCTTGAACATTCCCCCCTGAAACTCGAGCACCCTCTCCCACAGCAATAAGCTATCTGCTAGCTAAAATTTTCAGGATGTTCATTCCAAAAATACGTATTTCTTACTGCTTTGCTCAACGGTTTCAACATTGTCAACTGAAATAAAGCAGATACAGCTGGAAAGGCAGCTCAAAGAAAACACAGACATTAAATACTCAAATTTTAGTTCTTTTTAAGTTAATAGGGAGTCTCCTTGCCAAACAGGTATGGGAGAAAAAGTTGTGTTTTAATTGCTGTCTAAAATAGAAAGTTTAGAAAGCTTTCATGTTTAGTTTTTAAAGATCCCCACCTTCATCTCATTCTTCCTATGTATTGTGAATTTTTACACAGACATTGAAATACTTCCCAAAAAGCCCACCACCTGCATGTTCTACAAACAAATAATCACCAAGGCAAACCATTTAAAAAAAAATTCCCCCCTTATCAGAGTAAAACCTGCAGAAAATAATTAAAAACCAATCTGTTTTCTTTCCCCACATCTGTTTGACATCAAGAAAATAACATTTCTTTTTAAAACTCCTTCAGCCTTGACATCACAGTCCAAACAGTGGTAGTAAATTCAAGAGTATTTTTATGTAAGCCCATGTATTTTACCAGTAGAGTAAAATCCTACCTCCACCCTTATGGATTTAAAAATTTTTATATAGGATACTAATAAATAGTAAAATACTAACAGAAAGCATGTAGTCAGTAGGGTATTTTTGCAATATTTCCTTTAATCCATTATTTCTGGCAAGTTTTTGGAGCATTTTTCAAAATAAATAATTTTTTTTAAAGTATGTTATCGATGAAGAACATTGCCCAAAGAATAAATGACTTCAGGGAGCAGAAAACCATTTGTTATTCTACCATTCCTTAACACCAAAGAAATAAAAACCATCCAACCTGTTCTCCTCTTTGGCAGGAACGTGTTAAAGCTTTGCAACAGTCAGCTTGAGTAACCGTATTCCCAAGTGTTCCCTTTCCCTGCTTAAGCTGTAGGATATTTTCTCCCTGACATGATGGAGAGTTAACACGCAAAAATAAGCTTTTTCTTAGATCTTAACTGTGTCCTAAACACCAGCGGTGTCTTTTGCCAGGATATTCCTGACACCCAAGACCCTTCCACAGCTCTTCAGAAGCACAAGGTTGGAGAAGACCTTTAAGATCATCGAGTCCAACCATAAGAAGCTGGCCTGCAGGAAATCACACACCAGCAACAAGTCCCAAACAATTAATTCCCTTCCAATAATTAAACAATTAATAATTTTCTTCTTTAACTCCTAGGCAGCAATTTTTGTTCTCAGCAGCAACAGTGCAAGGGGTGACACAGCAGTGATGTTTGGGCTTCAGTTCTCAAAATAACAACCCCCCCAAACCAATTCACTGAATACAATCCCAAACAATTTATTCCCTTGCAATAATTAAACAATTAATAATTTTCTTCTTTACTACAAGGCAGTAATTTTCAATCTCAGCAGCAATGGTGCAAGGGGTGACACAGCAGCAATGTTTGGGCTTGAATTAAACCCCACCAAATCAATTTACTGAATACACCCGTTGGATGAGCTTCCCAGCTAATTAAGAGATTCATTTACAACATCACTAGACAGCTCCAGCAGACCACAAGCAGCCTTGCCAAAGAGAGTCACCTAAAGGCTTTCCACATTCCAAAGCACAACAGGGCAGCTCTAGAGCTGGACACCCCAGCCTGGAGGTCACAGGTGTCATCTCTTGCTTGACACAAGCGGCTGGACTGACCGCGACGTGACCGCCGTGGCGAAAAGAGAGAGGCCAAACTGACCTAACAGCTCCTCCCCATCATCAGGGAGTAATTTGCCTATAAAGAAAATGAGCTGCTTGCAAGTCTGCTACACGTCTAAACAAATGGCTTGGTCATTACTGACCTTTAAACCACTGGCACCAAACCGTACGCTTATTACTTAATTAATCCAGGCTTCTGGGTTTGAAGTCAGCGTAACCAACTTGTTCAGGAGAAGAGCTGCAAGGACTGAGTCCTTCAGTTAAAGTCAAGAGGACAAACATGAACTATCCCCACTTTGTTCCTGCAGAACGTCTTGGAACTCTGACAGCTCTGGGATATGCACAGCAGCTCTTGCTTCCTCCAACTCGATCGGGGGGAAAGAAGAGAAGGTAAAAATATCTGAATATTTCTTTATCTGCACAGCTGCATTTTCTGAATCTTGGGCTTCTACTGGGACAGTCACCAAGCACAAGCTGCTGAGGGCTGTTAGCAGTCTTGGAACGGACCCTGTCACTGAACTGCTCTCATGTTTTACGATCCAGCTTGGTCGTTACAACTGTTAGTAAGATCCAAGGGCAACATAATCCCATGCAGCCAAACACACTCAAAGTGTAACTTGTATCCAAGTGTTTCCCTTGGGGTGAAATTCTTTATGCCTTGAAAAACAACTGAGAGTGAATCCAAGGACCCATGCAATGATCTAAACATCATCAGAAGAGGTTCCCCAACAAAGAGGCAGGTAATAGAAAGTCGTTTTAACCACTGGTAGTAACAAATGATGTTGACAGCAGGATTCATTGGGAAACTTTTTCAAAGATGTTGAGATTCTACAGCTTTCAGCAACCATGGCCAAACAGGTTCACACCATATAAACCTGTGGCTTCTATAAGCCTGTTGTAAATTCTTTGATGCTTTACTCTGTCCTACCATTGCTATGGTCGAGGATGACTCAGAGAACCCCACCAGTGTTCTTGAACCAGCAAAGGATGGATAAAAGCATGAGAGAAAGATGCTTTTGCAGTCTTGCATGCATCAGTTCCTTAACAGCTTTGCTGCCCTCTTACCACAGGCCTGACTACATTTTATGAGAGGAAGAGCACATCTACCTCTTGAGCACAATCAGCCCTTTATTGCATTGAATAGCGTTGCCTTGTTTAGTGTTGAAGAACTGCAGCCAGGCAAGCCACCCAAGAGTTCTTGGGCTTCTCAGGCTTTTGGGGGGTGTCCTAGGCACCTGGATTTGAAGTTAGCATCATCAACTTGTTCAAGAGATTTCCTAGTCTACCATCTTGTTGCTGCAGGTTGGGCAAGTGGAATATCTGCAGATCCAGACCTTCCTGGGACACAAGGCTCTCTCTGGATGACAAAAGATACTCACAGCCTTGGGCTTTTTCATGTTCAAATCAGTAATCTGAATCCATGAGATAACAGTGAAGCCATTGTGAGCACAAGAAAATTGCTTTTCCCAGCTTTAAAAGAATCTTAGAGGTCACCAGTGATAACTGGAAAACCTGATTTCATTGCCCAGATATAAAGAAGTACCTAAATGAAGAAGTGATGCAAACTGCAGAGAAACCTCAGTATGCTTTATCTTTGCATGAGGGGTGAAAAGAAGCAGATGTTGCCCTTTAAGCCCTCCATGTGAGGCCCATGAAATGATAGAACTGATCCAAAACCCAACTCCCAGTTTGGGAGTATGAGGTGTATGAACAACCACATAGGAACGTACAGATGGACTTCCATGACATTGAGAACAACATGTTTTACAAGGGACATGAAAAACAAAACTGCTGTACACCAGATAGAGCCAAATTAAAAAGGTATTTCAGTTTCAAGTCTGGGCACAAAATAAGAGGGACTAAACATTTTTCAGGCACTAAAACTCAACTGTGTTTATTTCTTTTCTAGCCCCATCAACCACATTCTTTCCCCTATAAATTAAGTCCAAATTTTAAAAGAAAAACATTCCAAAAATATTTGTGAAAGCAAATAGCCTAGAATGATTTGTGATATGAATTTAAGCATAGAAAGTTACTGATTTATAAAAAGCAACTCTTCTAGAACCATACAGCATCTTTTTACTTTTGATTTAATAAAAACCAACACACCTATATCTGGAAGACTTGGCATGCAACCAAGCCTGTAAGAGTGACTAATCAAGAGAGAGGGATGGAAGGATGGGAACTGGAATGTGCATGGATCATATGAACTTCCTAACCCTGCTCTGGATGGCTAAGGTTTGCTGACTTTGTTTGGTCTATCTCACCGGATGCTTTCCTTGGCATTGGTACAGGTGGAATTTTTTTTTTTGCAAGTCAACTAGATCAAGTCTTCAACTGTAAAATTCTGAGCGGTCATTTTGATGTTAAAGAGGAAAGCTCTGACTGAAGCTTTGGCTGGGATATTAAATTCTAAATCATAAGAACCTAATAAAAGGCAAAAATAGTCTTATAAATATTTATAATTTATTCTTATTACATTTTATTTATTACCACAGAAAGTATGAACCATGGAAAATTACACCGAAGCCATCAGGCTTAGTGTATTAGAAGTGAAAGGCCATTTTTTTTTTTTACATTCTGGAAACAGATAAACAGAAAGGCTTCTAAATAAATCCCTTAAAACTCATAATCCAAGACAAACATGACGATGATGATTGTAGAACACTCCCGCAGAGCGTTTGTTGGGTACGTTAGTTGTTTCATGGGGTAGAAACAGCCCCTCCACTGATAGGGGAGCAGCTGGAGTTAAAAACTAGAGAACATCTGGTTATTTTACACGTACTAAACCCAGCTTCTTGTTCAGACATGCACTGACCACTAAAAAACAAAATAAAATGTGAAACCAACTATTTTTCCTGTTAAAATATTTTGACAATATTAATGCTGGAAGCCTTGAGCTGTGTCATTGCTTTTTGCAGTGGAAGTAATGGTTTTTATTGGCCAGAGGTGCTACTACACCCTGTAGAATGATGGGGTTTTGCTGGGTCTCCTTTGCTGGCGGCTCCAGTGAGAATCTGAAGTTGCCGTGAGCTGCATTTAGCTCAAAGACTAAAACTGGCAATTGGGGTGTCAGAACTGGGATATCAGGAGGTTCTTTTCATGACTATCTATTATTTGTGATGTAGAAAGTGAGCCTAAACACACACAAGAAAGTTACTTGGTCTTAAGTCTCACCCAACAGATAAACTTCCCCTAAATTTACAGTGAAATTTGAATTATGCCCAAATTTCACCCTCCAACACCTTCTTGCACAGTAACTAACAACTGGTTTAGGCTCTTGTTTTTTTGAGGGGGAGAGAGAAATTTGGATCATGATGCTGTGTAGTGAAACACCCTTTTGATCTGAGTCAAAACAAGAGGCTTCTGTTTATTCTACTACCTGGAGTTCTTTGCCTAGGGGCAGCAGTGTCATCCAAAAATTCAGTCAGGCTTTGAAGCTGTAGTAGTAAAACATAAGTGGCCAGCAAATGAAACAATGAAAAATCAGTAAGGGAGAAAAGAAGAAGCTCAGACTCATCCCCTAACTTCCAGGTATTTAACCTACATAGCACAGGAAGGAAGAGGCTGGATAACAAGATGATTGCCTTTTTTTTAGTGGATCACCTTCATTCTGAACTTTCTGATCTCAGCCTTCTTGTAACCTTGAAATCCAATAATGATAAAATTCCAGAGATACTAGGGAGACCACAAGGGCACTTCACTGAAGTACTGTTACAGATATGACATTTAGAATCAGGCCTGGAGTTGGCTGGACAGATTCTCTAATACAATAAAAATAGCCTTTGCTTTCCCACATTTTACTATCTGTCTTTGTTTATTCAACCATTCAGCAAACCCAGCTGGATCACAGACATTGTCATCAAAGAAACATTCTAGGTCAGCCAGAAGTGGATGCCAATTGTCTAAAAATAAATAGAGGCTTTGTCACTGGAGTATAATTTTAAGGCCCTTGTAATGAATAACGGAATAGAAAAAATCTTTCCAAACAAGTGGGATACACTGATTTCAAGGAGAAAGATTTCACAGTTAATCTGAAATTCAGAGTTAATCTGAAATTCTCAGTTATTGTAAACTCCAGACAGCTGAATTTTTGACTTCAATAAGAATGGTAACACAGAGGAGCTTATTAAAAGGTTTGGTATTGGTGTTAAATACTTAAAGAGCTGCAGAATGCCTTGGAAGACAGATGAGACTAACATTTACCTAGCACGTGGATGAGAAAACTGAAGCGATGCGGTGAGCCAATTTCCTATGGGTCACCAAGTGGCAGAACTGGGATCAGATTTCGCACGTTCTAGCTCTGATCCCTGATATAATGCACAAATTATTTCCTCTAAGCTAAGAGAAGAGACAAGATAAGAACACAGAGCTTTATCAGTGTAGCCTAATTGCTAAAGATCTTAAAAGGAGCTCAAACAAGAAGCAGAGCACCTACAAGAGTCACAGATGTTATAACAGCTAGAGCTCGGCCCTGTAAAGATAATAATTTTCTTTAAATAAAAAATACTTATCTAAAAATAAATTCCTTCACAAAAGCTTTAAAAGCTGCTTCCTCAATGGATAAATACACAAGTTTTCCAACTGACAATTGTCCAAGTCTCACTGGCAAAGATGAGATGTTTGTCTCAAGCGCTTGTCACTGAGGAGTCAAAGATCACGTGGAAACTCACTGTGCATCAGTGCAAACAGAATTTTTGCTCCATTTTCTTTGATCTTCATTACTTCCTATATTGAATATTTGCCAACTTCTTTACTCAGCTCAAGGTGCCCCAAAAATGGAACGGTGCAGGGAAGAGCTGTTAACGTTTCCTTCCACCAAGTCGTGTTGTAAGAGTGGTTTCTGGGTTGGGCAACTTGAAATACCAAACAAAATCAGGGTTAAACGTGTGACCTACACAGCATAGTGATGCCCACACTCATAGCACAAATGACCACAAGCACAACTCTCCACACTGGAAAATCTCCAGCTACCTATTCACTATCGCATGAAAACCACTGGATAATCCTGTGAGGTTAAAGTGGTGCTGGACACTTTGGGAGATGATAAAAAACACGCTCAAAAAGAAGCATTCAGACCAACGATTTCCTTACTGTTACCTGTCAATCTGTCAATTCACCAAAGTTAGAAGCACCAAGGAAGCCCAGAGATTTGGGGCACAACAGCATCTGGGTCATTTGTGCTGACTTAGAAATATTATCCTTTCAAGTTCTTAGAAATTAATGGATTCCTTCAACTTGCAAGAACAAATCCCTCAAAACAAATCCCATTAAGATGACTGTAATCATTTAGAAGACCACAATTTCAGAATCATTAAGCCAGATTCAAGGTACCACTTTGTTATCTCCTTTTCATGCACAGTGGAGGGGGAATGGGATGGGAAACCTCCGATCTCTAGCTACACACGGGGCACAGGCTGATGCGAACCCTCTCGCAGCGCTGGGATTTCAGGTTTGGTATGGAAACTTTTTGGAGACTGGCTCAGTTCTTGACCATAAAATTCTACATATTAAGAATCTTTGCAAGGCAGTAACAGCCACACATTTTTCATAAACTCCATACCAGTAGCTAAAGTACTTTTCTCTAAAGTTAACGCTTCGCAAAGGCAGGGATGGGATTTGAGAAGCAGCAGGTTTGGCTTTGTCCAGCACTCAGTAGATTATACGACATTAAGGAATGGACTACATCCCCAAGAACCATAAATTCAAGTCCTAAAACAACACAGTATGTCAATATTTCTTTTAGGAATGGGAGTCACTAAATTGATCTTCACCAAGCCCCGTTATGTTTCTCGCTTGCTCAATATTTTGAAATCATTGAGATAAAACGTCCAAGGAATGACATAGCAACTGAGTAAGGTTCAAGTGAACATAACCCACTGCTGCTTGTAAAACCAGGGTATTACTGAACACATCGCTGTATTTCTGGCATCACCTCCATGAGATACAAGCTCTCTCGTGTTTGAGATCTGACATCACTGTAAGATATATTAGAAATTACATTACATCTCTTCAGAAGGAAATCCAACCGGTTTCTAACCTTCCATGAGCTGCAGAAATTGTTTAAAATCTAAAGCAAACTATCCCAGACACAATTTTCTTTTCTAATTGGCTGGAACTCTGTTGGTCCTTAAAAAAAAAATCTCCCAACAAAATCCTTCTTCACAGCACTCTAATTCCATAAATGTTACGGTTAACAAGTTCTTTAGGTTTCTCAAAGTGCTCGTGCATTCATGATTAAAAAATAGGCTGGAAAAACACATTTAAACAGAGAAAAAAAAAAGGAAGAAAAGGTTTTGCACGTTTTTCTCATCAGGTTGGATTCTAATTTTCTATTAAAGTTATTCCAAGAAAGAAATGATTCACACTCCCCAAGTCTAAATGCTGAGAAATTTATGGTATCTTCCATCCTCACCCTGCCTGCTCCAAGCAGTGGGAATTAAAAGCCACAGCAATGACAGGAACGTGAAACCAATGCTTCCCAGCCTCTCAGGGAGAACACGTCGGATACTTGCGACCACAAACTTGCCTTTGTTTACTCTGTTGTGAAATACTTCATATTCTGATCAGTTCTGTGGTTGAAAGAGGCTTAATGAATAAAATCTGCTTTCAAGATAATAGACAGACTGTTGTGAAGACAATTCCCTGTAAACATTGATACACAAATAGTACCATAAAGATGTAAAAGATAAAGGCTGTCTGAACTTGTGCTAAGAACAATCTGACAGCATTAAGTGACACAAACAAGGGAACACGGTTATCGACACATCTAGCTCTTCAGAAGGAAGAAATGAAAGCTGCAAGGCCTCAGCGAGCAGTGTCTGATCCTGCTGCCATGCAGACAGGCAGCACCCAGAGGGGAAGGTGAGGAGATAACACAGGTTGAGCTACACGGAAGAGTTTCTTTCTCCTAAATTAGATGATCAACTCAAGAGGAAAATATAAGTAGCTGGAACCAGCTGGCCTCACATGGTGGTTTTGTGCTGAAGCACTCGCTGGAGCACGGCTTCACTGCGCTGTTCTTTCCAACTGGCCGTGTCCAGGCAGAAAGTGTTTCACAACACCTTGCCCAGGGTCCAGGCCAGGGAAGCTCAGCTGTTAAAAGTCCCTAACATCACGTCCTCCTTCCAAGTCACAGCTCAGAAACACATTAGAAGATTTACAGACCGACATTAACATAACATGAAGTATTTACAGTCAACCTTGTGGCAAAGTTATTCATCGTTCAGTTAGGAATACGATTTTCTGTGCCAGTGCCTGAACCTTCTGGGCTCTCATGAAGTTCTGGTACTGTGAAGGCAATGGGGCTTGCCCCCTGGTTCCTTGCCTTGGGATTCATGGCCTCATCCTATAGCCTCTGCCTATTGGAAATGATCTCTTTCTTTCCTCCTGGAATTCAAGCATCATATCTTCTGCACTGTAGACTGTGCCTATCAGGGTCAACTCTCTCACAACCACAGACATCCCTGCTCTGTGTGCCCGTTCTTTCCCCTTGCAGGCCCACACAGCATCATTTTTGTAAGACAAACCCAAACCCATTATTAGTACATCAGTCTTGGGAGATCTTCCAGCCCAAGTCTTTCAGACATCACTTTCCACTCAGCGTAGGCATTCTTGTTTTCACTCTTCCATAAGGAAAAATTCCTTCACCAAAACAGCTGCCAAGCACTTGAACGTGCTGCCCATGGAGGTGGTGGAGTCACCAGCCCTGGGAGCATTTAAAAGATGTGTAGACACAGTGCTTGGGGACATGGTTTAGTGGTGGACTTGGCAGTGCTGGGTTAACTGTTGGACTTGATGATCTTAAAGATCTTTTCCAACCTAAATGACTCTATTAAGTAGACTGAACAATCATAGTGGGGGGTTTTTAACACTTATTTTGAACAAAACAACGAAAACCCTAGTTCACCATCTCAAATCAAACCTCCTCTAGATATTCCAAGGCCTGCTGAAGCCACACACTGACACAGGAGATATCCTGCCTCAAGCCTCTTGCTGTAATAGCTTTAACTATTTCCTGCAAGATCCCTCCTCTGTGGTAGCTCTAGCAACTGCAGGCCACGTCGTGTCCGAATCCATCTGGACAGGCTCTGTAGTTGGTTTTGATGAAGTTGACATGTACTAAATTTAACTCTGGTCTTTGTTCCACTGTGCTTTTGGCAAAGGCTCTAGAAACAACGTCTGCAAACGTAAAACGTCTAATAGTTTTGGATTTCATTGGCTGATCATGTAATCTGGAGTCAAAAGAGCAATCTTTATATTCCAGTGGGATATCACCCATTTGCTCTCTTTGGCAATACCAGTTGGTGGCTGATGGTCAGCTGGCTTCTCAGAGCTGAACCATGGAAACTTTACACACAGCTGTAGCACAGCCAAAACCTCCTCCTCTTTTCGACTGCACCCGGTGCTTAATGAGGCTTTTTAGCAACTACACAGACCAGTTCCTGAGCTGCAGTTCTGGTTACACAGAGGTGAAAACGTAAAACATCAGAATTCCAGTCGTTTCAGTAACGTCACAGCCCTGGGGTTTCGGATCTTGTGGGTTGGTTGGAGTTTTGGGTTTGGCTTGGGGTTTTTTGGGGGCGGCAAAGAGGGTGGATTTGGGGATTTACAATCACATTTATAAGTCATTTTTAGCCATCAGCATTTTTAGGCTGCTGATTCAGACAGCATCTCACCCAGGAAATCTCCTCTGTATCTCCTCCTGCTCTAAGCAGCCCATCTCTAACAGGACCTCTCTGCATTCTCATGCTCCTCCCAGTGCATTACTGACACCGCATGGATCTGATGCTCTTCACTGACATTTCTTTCTCATCTCTTTCTCAAACTCAGCTACACTGCCTCTCCCACAATCCCTGACGCAGACAGCAGCTCCTCTCCTGCCATGCTTACCAGCCCTGGATCTGTCCGTGCTGTGAAACCACACCATGGGTCATCTTCTGCCTCCTCCGTGGGCCCTTTCCAGCACACAAGCTCTCTCAGACTTAACTTCAGCTTATTATTTATCATCTTTCCTCCCAGCTGAGTACATATCCACATATAGTGACGCTGCTGCCGACACTCACAGGAGATTTTCCTAGCGTGGTCCTTGCAGCAGTGGTCATACGCCAGCCAAATGCTCCCACTGGGCTGTCCCTTGGCCATCACTCCTCCGGGCTATCAAAACCACACTGATGCTTCAACAGAGCATCTCTGGTGTAGAACCCAACTCAGGGTTGGTCCTTCCTGTCCTCTGGAGGAGGAGGAGGGCTTTGACTGCTGGGTTAAAGAGAACATCACTGCAGGACTGGAGCTCTGCAGTTCACACTGTAGAGTTTGTGGCCACAGGTCTCTCCTGTAGTGTTCTGCACTCCACAGCAGCAGGGCCTCATCCATAGTTTTTCAGACAAACCAAGTGGTTTGCTCTGATGGACATATTTCTACTGCTTTGGAAAGCATTTTGCTTCCCAGGCTCTTCCCTCAGATCGCTACTCAGGAACAGCTTTTAAAATCCTTCCCATTTGAAATAGTGGTTCTTGAGACATTGAGCAGTCACAGGATTTTCTACAATTTCAACCACTTTTAGCCTGATCTCTCTTTGAAGGTAAAAATCCCATCTCTCCTTGTGTTTCAGACCGGAATGCAGCACTGGTCCAATTTCTCCTACCCAATTTCACAGGCACCTTCCTCTGAAAGACTTGAAAGAAAACAGAGTCTCAAAGCATGTCAAAACCAGCTATTACTGTCCAACCACGTTCCTTTTGGCCATACCCAGGCCATTCCTGTTTAAACTTTCCTGTACAACTAGCAGGTTTCAACTCCAAAGTGTGTTTTACATCCTCTGCTCTCTCCCTGAGGATATGTTTTGTTTTCAATGCCTTGTACTACATGGATTTCCACACTCATGTGAGCTTTGTCACAGACTGCACGTGCACACTGTATGGCTTGGGGTTTTTAATGCTGTATCCTGTTCCAAGTTGGCTACGCAAAACAATGATATAACCTTTGCAACCCTCTACATGTATTTTATCACTGCACCTCGCTGCCGAGAGCGCGATGTGCTGGCACAGTGAAGTGAAAGGAGTATTTTAACAGCTCTTACATCACTACCAAGAAAGGCTGCAGAGGATGAAGTGACTATATAACACCACATAACATCAACAGAGCTCATTTGTCATGAAAGATCATAGAATCATAGAATCCCAGCCTGGTCTGGGTTGGAAGGGACCCCAAGGATCACAGAGCTCCAACCCCCTGCCACAGGCAGGGCCACCAACCTCCAGGCCTGGAGCTACACAAGGGTGCCCTTGTGTAGGCCTCTATCCACACGTTACATCTCTCCCACAATTTAAACCAGAGATTTTAGAATCATTGCCTAGTGTCCACCAACACACACACACAGAAAAAGGGAAGAATTAACACTGAAAAGTCTCAGTAACTGCAGCGTGGGCCATGCTTGGCATCAAAACCAAACCATCAATGCTGCAAACCTCAAAACATTTCTTTGCTCCCCAGATGATAGAGGTGCAATTCATACAACTATATCCTCTTATACCCATATATATATATACTTAAGTGCTGCACGTTTCCTATATGCTTTCTGATGGACAGAGCACAATGATCAGTAATACAGGCTGGGCTCAACTCATGAGGTGAGAGCTTCATGGCAACGCTTTGGAGGCATGTATTTCCAAAGACAGCCCACCCAGAATCACCTGCTGAGGTGCATGAACATCTTGGGATGCTCCAGAGCACCATACTGCTGTAACCCTTGCCCTATAGCTTTCTTCTTTATTATTACTGCACTGTACAACTTTGCTCACGGAAACAAAGCTGCTGCTTTTTCAGCAGCAGAATGCCTTTAGTCTGTGCTATCTGCCTGAGAAAACCCACTGCCACCAAATTATTCCTTGAAAGTGTTCTTTGAATTCCTCACAGCATCACAGAAAACACCACTAAGTTTGTTTGTAGTTTGTAACACCACACTGGCTGCAACACCACCATTCCCCAGTGGAATTTCAGTAGAAGCATGTGGGAATTAGTCCTCCAATTAAGGGGTTTTTTTCCCCTTTTAAAGCAGCTATTCTCAAATAGGATTCTCAAATCCTCTCCTTCCCTACAGACTTAAATCTCTGTCCATAATAATTACAGATATGAAGGAAAAAGCATATTTTTACATCGTTTTCTCCAGGAATGCATCACAAACTCGATGGCATGGAGTCACACTGAGCACAGTCCCGCCTCTGCAGTCACTGCTGTCCTCAGGGGATCTTTAATTCAACTCCCACAGCACTTACAACAGGGCTACATTGCCTACAAGCACCTAGTCTTGATTTCAAAGGGAAAAGGACCAAGTATGTTAGTAAAATTTAACACAGACAGCTCTAAACACAGGCTGCTCATACAGCCCAGCACCATCCCTCCTTCCAGGAAGATGCTATCAGAAGTATCATGTCCTATGATCCATAAAACATCAATCGACCAGAAAGTAAAATACCTCAGAGCCTCACAGGGACAGGTATCATTTCTATTACTGTGCCAGTTCATACTTTTAAGAGATTATTCCAAAGTAGATTAGATTTATTCTTTTTTTAAAACACTAAAACAAATTTTTCCTCATTGTCCCCCCTCTCAAAAACATTTTATTCCGACGTTTTGCTTTGAATACTGCAAATTTCCACTTCTTTTTGCATGACTTTTCTTGTATTTCCCTACCTTCACTCATTATACTGCAGCTTTTCCTCACCAAAGCAAATACAGAAAGAACTCCCCAAATCAGGAAAGTGGACAACTGGGGATTTTTTTATCTTTTGATTTTTGCACTTGGTTAGGTTGGAAAAAAAAAAGCAAAGATTTTTTTCTTTCATTCAAACTTTTTTTTGCACTGATTTCTGCTTTAGTAATAATTACAGTAAAAATGCAAACAGATGACAAATCAATTTATCTTTTTAATAAAATGTTTTACTTGAAATGGAAAACGCAATTCTCAACAAATTCAACATTTGGAATTAATATGGCAATCGTATGAATTGAGAACAAAATTCAAAATAAATGTCAGTTCTTGTACTGTCATCAAGGCCTGACTAATAAAAAACAAACCAATTAACCACAATGGCTAAAGTCTGTGACTTTTAAGTTCTTTTCTTGATCGTTAGTGTTTGCAAATGCTGGGAATAAGAGCTGCTGGATGCCATGTGCCATTACGGAACTGGCACTGGGGAAAACCACCAAGTTGTCAGTTGTGTTTTCCTGGTCTAAGCAAAACAGATTTAAAGAGATACTGGTTGTTTTCAGGGGATCATTTAAGTAGCACTGATTTGCTTTATGAACTACGCTTCCCTTTGCGATGGTTTTGCACTAGTCACAGACTCACAGAATCACAGGGGTTGGAAGGGACATCAAGAGATCATCGGGTCCAACCCCCTGCCAAAGCAGCTCCCCAGCTCATATTGCACAGGTCGGCGTCCCAATGGGTCTGGAATCTCTCCAGAGAAGGCGACTCCACACCCCCTGGGCAGCCTGTCCCAGGGCTCCCTCGCTCTGTATAAGTTCTTCCCCAGATTGGTGTGTAACTCCCTGTGCTCCAACTTGCAGCCACTGCCCCTTGTCCTGTCCCCACTGTCACTGAAAAGGGGCTGGCCATTTCCCGCTGCATCCCATACTTAAGATATTGATAAACATTAAGAAGATCCCCCCTGAGTCTTCTTCTCTCTAAGCTGAACAGCCCCAGCTCCCTCAGTCTTTCCTCATAGGGAAGATGCTCCAGGCCTTTAATCATCTTTGTAGATGAGTCCCCAGTTAAAAGGACGTGAGTTTTTCATGATGAGAAATTCTGAGAAGAGAAAACCACAGATTTGTCTGGAAGCGTCAAATAATTAAGGAGAGAAGCAGGGAGGAAGGTCCAAATCTCTCAGTCAGACTTTGCCCACTCTGAGAAGCAGGACCACACTGTTCTACTGTACACCTTCTGTAGGTTTAGGTAGAGGTGAAAGGAAAAGCTTCCCTACTTAATATTTCATGCAGGGAAAAAATATAATACTTACAAAAGAATCTGGCTTAGTCTGGTGTAAAGGAAGAGGAAATAAGTTTAAGACTAGGTTAAAACTGGGGAATGTCTGTGCTTCACTGGGGAAGTTCTTTCCAGAGAGAGTGGTGAGGGGCTGGAACAGGCTGCCCAGAGAGGGGGTGGGTGCCCCATCCCTGGGGGTGTTCAAGGCCAGGGTGGATGGGGCCCTGGGCAACCTTGTGTAGCTCCAGGCCTGGAGGTTGGTGGCCCTGCCTGTGGCAGGGGATTGGAGCTCTGTGATCCTTGGGGTCCCTCCCAACCCAGACCATTCTATGATGCTCTGAAGATGTTGGCTTCCAAGGTACAGCTCCCAAAGCCATCAGCCTTGACTACACCTCATGCAACTTCACCAACAGTTTGTGCATGGCAAAGTGCTGCAGGAAACACAAGGCAGCTATTAATGCACTTGTGTTCCTGCAGCTGGAAACAAGATCAAGAGTGGGAACACTGTCCATCCGCTCAGCGATTTTGTAACATTCTAGGAATTCTTTCATTCCTCTGACTCCTTTGGTCTTGCTGCAAGTTTTCATCTGAGCTTTCCAGAAAATCAAGGGATATAGAATTAACTGCACGATGAGGACAGGTTAGTGATGTTTAGCTGGGCTCCTGGCAGCATTACAAGCTATTAAATGAGTTCTGGTACTATTAAAACAAGGAAAGAAAAAAGAAAAAGAGATATTTGCAGAAGAAGAGGACACAATTCCAACCTCAGATGTTCTGACTTTGGAAGGGTGTCATTCCTTTTCCATTACTCAAGTCAGTCTCCATCTCACTGTCATCAGTGAGACAAAATTCTTCTCTTTCAAAGGTCAGCGAAAGATTTTTAAAAGATCAAGTTTGACAGCAGCCTCTCTCCAAATATATTCCACTATCTTCCTAAAATAATGAAAAAAACATTATTCAGTGCATGGAGAAGTAAAGCATCTGTGTGCCTTCGATAAAGTAACTCCAGAAAGCCCCAGATACTGGTATGCCAAGACTGGCGTTCTTCAAAGCAAGTGATCTAAATTCAATTTTCCCAAAGGAAAGGAGCACTTCTAATGAAGACATTTACAGCTGATGGACCTAGTAAATATCCTTAGATGGTATTTTCTAAAAGAACAGAAGAAAGTGTCCCCTGAACAGTTTTATCTACTCATTTTTAGGTCAACCGGTCAGAATCCTGGATTTTGTCAACCTATCTACTGAAGGTAACATACATGGACCCATCTTAATTTGAAACATCTCCAGGGAAGGAGGAGCATCTGTTCCCTGTGCTTGGGGCTTTTCAGCATTTGCTGACATATCCTGAAACTCCAGTGATTATTTTGTAGTTAGGAGTTCAGCCTTGGACTAAGTGGACTCCAAATAGTGGTAAAACTGTTAGCATTGCTTGGAAAAGAACGAGGCCAATGACAAATGTTTTTGACAGTTCCATTCCCATTACGCAAGCCTAAGTCCTGTTTGGTTTAATTGAGAACAGATGATTCAGTGATCATTCCTTTCTTCAGGTTTCAGATAGCGACATATCACCATTGACAATGAAAAACACACCAAAAAGGAAAGTCATTCGGTATTTTACCACAGGCATTTGAAGATCAGCATCCTGGGCTCTGGACAGATAGACAGACAGGAGAGTAATTCCTTTAGGAGAAGACCAAAATGCCACCCATTGGGATGTGGCTGTGAGAGACATACACAGAGTGAGTACCATCAGCATGTCATCCTACCTCCGTATGCAACACTGGGACACAATCCCTTTCCTACAGGCTTATAACCCACTTCTACCATCTGACAAGGTCTTGTTTATGCATCAACCTCTTATAAATCAAACTGTTCTTGAAGGAAAACATGACCCCAAAGTCATCAACAAGAGGTACTGCAGAAACAATCTCACTCATTCCTCAGACGTTGGTCCTTCTTATAACCTCTATACACCATCTCCTCTCTTCACACACAGCACAGTCCCTGAACCACACACCACAGCCATCCTGCTGCTATTTACACAACACACTGCAACACCTGCCTTCTGCTAAAAGCAAAACTCAACCCCCCAAAAAATCTCACAAGGCAGCTCTGGAATGCTAAAGAACCAAGGAGGATTTTTTCACTGCTACCTGTTACATCTACTCATTCACTGGCGCTGCTGACTGAACTCCATGCCCTACAGCCACTTTGGTGATGCTCAGCACCTTTCCCAGTGATGCCCCTGAACCAACTTCGGTTTGGAGCCAAAAACTTGCACCAACTCAGAAGGAAAACCAAGCGAGTCATGGGACCCACACACAAACAATGTGCAAAATGGATTTGATGATGTCACTTCATACAATACACAATGCCCCAAACTCGTCACTGGTGAGGCTGCACCTTGAGTGCTGGGTCCAGTTCTGGGCTCCTCACCATCAGAAGGACATTGAGGTCCTGAAGCGAGTCCAGAGAAGGGCAACCAGGCTGGGGAAGGGGCTGGAGGGCAAATCCTCTGAGGAGCAGCTAAGGGAGCTGGGGGTGTTGAGCCTGGAGAAGAGGAGGCTGAGGGGAGACCTTCTCCCCACCTCCCCTGCCCTGCCAGGAGGGTGCAGAGAGGTGGGTGATGGTCTCTGCAGCCAGGGGCCAGGAGATGGGACAAGGGGCAATGGGCTCAAGCTGCCCCAGGGCAGGGTCAGCTCAGCTGGGAGGGCAAAGTTCTTCCCTGGCAGAGTTGTGGGGCTGTGGCACAAGCTGCCCAGGAAGGGGCTGAGTCACCTTCCCTGGGGGTGTTTAAAAAAAGAGTAGATGAGGTGCTCAGGGATCTGGGTCAGCACAGGACAGGGACGGTTGGACTCAATGATCTTAAAGGTCTTTTCCAACCTTGTGATTCTGTGAAAACCAAGCGAGTCGTGGGACCCAAACACAAACAACCTGCAAGACGGATTTGAAGATGTCACTTCTTCAGGTCATCACCATGGGATGGAGACACCTTGTTGTGTGTGTCATTACAAGCCCCATAACAAACCAGTTAACTTAGAAAATCACACCAACGTGATAAATAACTCCATTCTAACACTTCCTCCTGGTGAACTCTGTAACACTTCTGCTCTTTAACACAAATATTTAGCAACATTCCAGAAGCAGGGAATGACATATTTGAGGAATAAAAACCAGTTGTAGAAAAATGAAGCCATTTATAAACCAGATTCATTCATAGCTCAGCCCTGGTTGGAGCCCAGAGTTTCTATCAAAGAGAAAAGTCTATCTGCGTGTAAAGCAATACTGCTTTTTGCTTCCAGATCAGTCAGGAACTGATAGTTCTAGCTGAATAATTGATGGAGCTGTCACACAACAATTAATCCCAGCAGACTGGGATCAAATAAAAACGAAGCAAGTTTATAATTTAAAATATATATTCCACAAAGAAGAATTTTGCTCACAGAACACTAAAGGAACAGCTGAGGCAAGCTACAGCGGGTGTTTTTCCAAACACGCTTCCAAATGCTACTTAGAGTAAGACAGGGATGTACTCCCAATAAAAGTGAATCTATCTCGGATAATTCAAACAGCATCCGAGCTCAGAAGTGGGAACCACGCGCTGATGTGGGATTTCAGTGTCTGAAAGCAGCGACAAAGCTGTCACCCTGCAGGTTATTTTAATATATGCAGTTGAAATAGAAACAGAGGTTCACTGCTAAAACCCCACAGAACTATGTGGCATCCTACACCCTTGGTACCAACCACCAAATGAGGCACAAAATCAGGCCCTGCGACTGTCCTTCTGCAATGTATCAGATATTCACTCAGACAGTTTGAAATGCTTTAAGGATTCTAGAAAATTGTCCAAATATGGACAAAATCCCATATTTGAACCATGGGAAGTATTAAATCCACGAACACCAGCCATAAATGTCAATCAACTGTTTGCATCTCACTATGCTCAACATTATCTTGTTAAACCCTGGAAAACTCTGTAAAACACATTGGGTTTCTCCTGAAAAGATAAGCTTATTCTTCATTTGCAATCCCTGGTTTAATTTATGAAAAGGATAGCTTCTGTGATCAAACTTGGCAAAAAGGAATTGTTTTACTGGAGGGGAGATGAAAAAGGGGAGCTGCTTCTCACTTCCACATGCTCAAATCAGCCACAAGGTTCCCAAAGTCACAAAAGGATTCCCAAAAACCCACAAAAATCCCATCGGTCACTTAACCTACACAGACAACACAGAAATCCCAAAACAGAGTTAAGGCATCAAGATTTTTATGTTGTGCTTAATATAGTGGAAAGATTAATTATGTTAATGGCTGTATGGATTGGACACCACATACATGATACACACTGGTTTTGTTTCATTGGGATGATGTCCCCCAGCTGGGTATCAAATCATCGTGGGCACCAGCAACCCAACTGTGCCAACTGTACCCCAAATCTTTTGGGTGGGAGTCTGGAATCACAGACTCACAGAGTCGTAGGGGTTGGAAGGGACCCCCAAAGCTCATCAGGTCCTACCCCCTGCCAAAGCAGGCTCCCTAGGACAGGTCACACAGGGAAACATCCAGATGGGGCTGGAATCTCTCCAGAGAAGGAGACTCCACACCCCCTGGGCAGCCTGTCCCAGGGCTCCCTCACCCTCACTGGGAAGAAGTTCTTCCGCATGTGAATGGTTGGACTTGATGATCTTAAAGGTCTTTTCCAACCTTATTATTCTGTGATTCTGCATGTTGGTCTGGAACTTCCTATGCTCCAACTTGCAGCCATTTCCCCTTGTCCTGTCCCCACAGACACTGAAAAGGGGTTGGCCATTTCCCCCTGCATCCCACACTTAAGATATTTATAAACATTAATAAGGTCCCCCCCTTAGTCGTCTTCTCTCCAGGCTGAACAGCCCCAGCTCACTCAGCCTTTCCTCACAGGGGAGATGCTCCAGGCCCTTCATCATCTGGGACTGTGATTTCTGAACACACACACACACACACAGAGGACACAGAGGCATCCCTCACGTTTAAAATAACTGAGTGTGGAGCTGTTAGAGCATACAAAGTGATGGGATAAGGGCAAATCTGCAGCAGAAAGGCAGGGCTCATATCACATGATGAGAAAAATCATAAATGAAGAGCACTAAAAAAAAATAAACAAAACAAAAAGAAATGATTTCTCTAGATTAGCAAAGCAAGATAGCTTTGTGATGATGGCTATTCTACAAGCAGAGATTTTTATTACCAAAATCTCTAATAAGAGACAGCTTAGACCTATGCCTTCTATGAAGGTGGAGAAAATTATTTTTCCTTATATTTAAAAGATTATCACTTCATATCTCATCTCTTCTTATTAAGTTTACAGCAATATTAAAACAAGATTTGGGTGAATAAAGAACATAATATACTCCAAAATAGAGAACATATTCTTTGGAGCATTATAAATCCTCCTGTCTGCTTGAATGGAATTTTAATGGAACAACCCACCCTCTTAGGAGAAGAATAAAAAAAAAAAAAGGATGACAGAAAATATTATCCTTTTCCAAAGCCTTCATTAAACAGCCTTGCTTTACAACCACCACAGATCAGACTGTTGCTCAGGGGCTGTATCAAAGTACCTATAAGAGATGAAGAAATCACCTTTATTAATTCTTTCCACCAGTCAGAACATTTTTACAACTGGGAAGAAGAATTTGCAAAGAAAATAGAACTCCAAATCCTATCAGGTACCACTGTGATGATAATGGCTGGGTTAAACATCCCTCTGTTCCTTCCACTACTATTGAGCAGCGAGCCAAAGGAAAACAACCCAGTCAGAGATGTGAAAAGGTAACAGCACGAGGCTGCATGGGTTATGAGAGACCTTGAGATGGGAACTGGGACTTCTGAAGAGAAGATGAAAATAGTTAAGTGACCTAATGTCTAAATCTTGTGAAGCACTAGGGAGAAACTCTGTTTAACGCACAGGCATCATATTCTGACCGTACAGCCAAGGATCTGCTGGAATTTACTGTTTGCTCCCAAAACAAATCTTTACCTGTGTCACTGAAGTGTGAAAGCAGGGTCAGATTTGAACCCACTGTTATTAATGAGAAGCTATTTCTTTATTGTTACACTCTGCCAAAAGCTGGTGTGGCCAAAAAAATGCCATAAATATGGGATTTTACTGCTGGAGATTTTGTTTACCTAGCCTTCAGTAGAGGGTTTCGAGGTTGTTTAGGGTTTGGGGTGGGGTTTTTTTAGTTTAGGTTGTATTTATTATATAAATATAGGCTGGGTCCCAAATTAGAAAAGACAAATACAAACCCAAGACAAAACAATGTGTGGTTGCTGATGTATGGTAATTAATGAGAATTAGGAGATGGGGAAAAGCTTTTTAAACAAATTGTCTTGAAAGAGAGTTGCTGCAGGAGGCAAAGTGTGATCACAATAAAACTGCATCACAACTGCAGCTGCCCACAAGACAAGGTCACAGAATCACAGAATTGTAGGGGTGGGAAGGGACCTCAAGTGATCATCATGTCCAACGCCCTGCCAAAGCAGGGTCCCTAGGACAGGTCGGTGTCCAGACGGGGCTGGAATATCTCCAGAGAAGGAGACTCCACACCCCCCTAAAAGCCAAGCAAAGACCAGCAAACACAATCACCAAGTGGCTGATGAGGAATTCAAAGGAAAGTGGAGCATTCCTCAGGAAGGCCCACAGACTGCAAATGTGTGTCCTGTTACCCAACAGTAATGGAGAAAGGCTCGATCCGCCTCGGAGCAGCGCAAGGACCCAATGGGGTTCAGTGGACACTGGTGGGGATGGGAAGCAGAGGGAAGATGTGCCCTGATTTCCTAAACTCATATTTCATATCAGGCACTGAACTGCAGATTAATGACAATTAATGAGCTCTGATAGACTACAGCATAGAAACACCTCCACACCAACCGTCCAGGACACTAAAACAAACTAATATTTGAGTTACCTGCAAAACAGCAATTCCTTTCTTCCACTCCTGATGAACTTAGCTAAGCCCATTTGTTTCTTCCTTATTTCCTGCCTTTTCCATGTGTAAAATCTATTTGGATACATTTCTCTGAAAGTATTCTTTCACCCTGTATTACTCTGATGTGAAAAACTTCACCACGCATTGGATCAGCTCAATTCTGCATTAAAGACACCACAGAGGTGTAGCAGTTACAGCTTGCAGCACCCCAGGCTTACACAGAGCTGTTGCCCCTTTTTCTTCCCCTCCCTTGCACAAAGGCTGCTTTAAAGCTGAAAGAAGAAAACACAAACTTATTTTGCAGAGTCTTTTAATCAGTCCCTATTTGAGGTTGATTAAAAGAAACTGAGTTAGCTCAGCGTTCGGGATCAGTGAAAGGCTCTTTTCAAAGCTGGAGATGACACAAGGTACATTCATCTCAGTGATTTCATCTCAGGAGCACGACATTGGGATGGCCAATTTATTTAAGCACTGAAATAGCTGGGAAATGGTGCCACAACCAAACCAAAACCCCTAGAAAGAAGAGTTGTTCACTCTCTGCATACACCAGGGCAAGGCACTGACTGTCTCGCCTGTCTTTCCACTGATTTCACAGACACTTAAGTAACATGCCAGCTGGATGCTGGGAATTATTTTAGGTACTCTGCACCAGCTATTTTTTCTTCCTCCTTCTTCAAACTCCACCAATCTCTTCCAACTGCCCTTACACTAAAAAAGGATCCCTAGAAAATTAATTGCTGTGAGACTCTACATACTGGTCTCACTCAAAACTAAGTTTGGCTGATATAGGGCAAGTGTTTTTAACTAGTGTGTTGTGAGCTAATTAAGAATCAATGGAGAATTTGAACTCTGATCCACATAATAATATGAACAGCCAAGACTGAGAAATTCCACTTTTCCCCCCCCCCACCTTATCTAAATAATCATGTATTTTACAAACCAGCATTCCTGGGGGAAAAGGTTGTGTCTTCCTCACAAATTAAGTATACTAATGGACTCAGCAACGTTAGAATTGTAGTGACAGTTTTGTTTGATTTGTTTTGTTTCCTATCAGTGAAAAAAAAAGGAACAATACCTGCTACATTCTATAACGACACTATAACATTCCTCTCCATATCTCTGACACTGCTGAAGTAAAGTAATTCTCTCATTTCCATTGTTTTACAACTTCTGCTTCAATTTTTAAACAATGAAAATTAAAAGGGGGAGGGGGAAACATCGTTACAAAAACTGCAATCCTGTGCAACCTGCTCTAGGTGATCCTGCTTCAGCAGAGGGTTGGGCTGGATGGTCTCCAGAGGTCCCTTCCCACCCCTACCATGCTGTCAGTCTGTGAAACATGTGGAGGAGAAGCTGGAGAAGTCCCTGCTAAATGGGTAAATATTTAGCATCATGAGGAAAGAAATAATGCTGAATTTCAAGAGGACTAAACTACTTTGAGGGAGTGCCAACGTATACCTGCTACATCCTGGAACAGAAGAGGCAGTAATAAACATGCCTTGGAGTGGAAGATGCTGAAGGATTGGTGTAGTACCTGATCAGGTGTAACAACTCCTACATTTCTGAGACTGAGCTGTGCTGCTGGAAAGAAAAGGGCTTCCTCCTGACCCAGTTCAGGACACTGGTCTCAGTGATCTATCAGACATGGACACGCTGGTTTTCTCTGTAAAAGAAAGCAGTATCTTCTGGCACAAAAGCAGAAAGCTAAAAGTTTCTATATTAAATGTCTGACCCAATAACATTTGCAGGGACATGAGACCATTGGCTTGCTGGTACAAGACCCACTTCTACTGCCTTCCCAGCAGCACACACTGTAAGTGAGGATGAAGATGGAGACAGCACAATGGGAAGAAAAAACAACTTAAATCTCAACAAGGTGAAGGAGATTTGTGTAAATATAGGGGACTAGGTGTCCTGCTTTGTACACGGCTCAGTATTGGCCAGGGTCACCCCTCTCACCCTTTTAAATAAAGCTTAGTTTAAGAAAAAAGAGTTACAATATCTCTTTAAGCAATAAAAAAAGTGATTAAAATTACTGGATGTGTTCATGTCAACAGTGAAACTCTCAGCAAAATTAAAAAAAAATAAATTAGATGACTCCTGCCTTTTTTCTTTACCTAAAATCTAAAAAGAATAAAAAATAGAATAATAAAAACCCTATTAATCACTTGTGGAGTAACAGAAGATTAAAAGAAAAATCCTAGTAAAACACTCAGGTTTTCCATTCTTTGAAGAAAACAAACTATTTTACACATTTTGCAATTTTAAACTGTAAGAATAAAAATCGAAGCTGCTTCTCCATCGTGGTGGCTTTTAGTATCTGCTAGAGCTTTCTGTACCCATCAGCAAACTTTTGGGCATCCAATAACTCATTTCTGCAACTTAACATAATTAGCAGGCACAGAAGTATAATTAGATGCAAAGAATTTGTATGTATTCTCACTGCTGTAAAAACTGTGACACTCTGAAGCTCTCCAAGAGAGCTGAAGGGTCCCCCAGATCAGTGGCAGAGACATGGGAAAACCTAGTCGTGTCACCACAACTGCATCAGAATTTAACTGCTAACAAAACTGCACAGACTCATTCATCTTTTTCCCAAAAAGTGGATAAATTATGGAGCAAAAAACATACAGCATGTTCAATTCACCATCAGAATTTGTTCTGTAATACAGAGAGCTCATTTTCCCATCAATACCCCTCAAGCAGCAGTTCCCTTCCCGTGTTATGTTTCCCAGTGGATGTTTCATTGACTGCCACTGATGGGTGTATTTTCCCTCTTCACATCAGGGGAGAAAAAAGCTCTTGTTCAATCCTCAAATATAAGAACTCAGCTTAAACAATTTACTGAGAACAATTTTCAGGAACCTTACAGAACCTGACGACAACAAGAACACTGGAGATGAGCTGCTGTCCCACTGGAGAGCACCATCCCCTCCCTGCTTTTTTATGCTTACAAAGATGATGCAAACCTTTGACAAACACATTTTAAATTCTGCAGTAAAACTCCACTTCCCATAATTTATTACAGCTACATTTTTAGTTACCTATACTTAATTACACAAATATTACAGTCTTTCTAATAATATTAACTTCTCTCAAGATATCCTGTATATTATTGATCGCCTAAGAAGTCAGGGGGTTTTCTCCAAACTTTTTATCCACACACATCAATAAGTTTTAACAACTTAACTGCTTTAAAATTAAATTTCTCAATTTTAATTTGCTGAAATAGTACTTTCTCCAGCAAGCTAAGCTTCCACAAGGCTGAAGTGTGGCGAGGGCTTTTGATGATCAGCTTTGAGAAGCAGTTAAAGCAGGGAACACCTCAGAATGCAAAGTTAAAGAGTGAATGTGTACAAAGGATTACATTTAAGGAAAGAAAAAGGAAAAAAAAGGAGGAAAACCTTGTTGTTGAAAAGCTCACACTGAAGTATTTGAAGTGATCTTACTTCAGCCGTATATTGTGTTTCTACGGTTTGCAACAAGCACTTTTCATTTCAAAACCATCCTCTTACTTTTGCTCCTAAAAATAGACAGACCTGCAAAAGACTCCAGTACAACCTGTTAATGAAGAAGCATCAGCTACAAAATAATCATTTTATTCTTTTTTTTTCCAAGCCATACAAGCAGTTTGGAAGTTCCAGCTGAACTATATTGGGGGGGGGAGGTTTAATTTTGTTGGTTTTCTTCTAACAATCCCGCTTGTTTCCCCGTGCACGTTATTCGAAGCAGATGTGCTGAAAGAAGAAAAATGCCTTTTCAATCTACTGGAGCAGCTGGCACAGAAGTCAGGGTCCTCTTCCCTCCTCTCCTTTGCACACAAGCACACACACAGCCCCCGGGTCAGCAATGCATGCAGAAAGACTCACGCTGCCAACGCGTCCCTGTCCCCGCGGTACCAGAGTTTACAAGGGTGATGGTGGAGTTGAGCATTTCTTGCACTGCAAATTTCCTCCTCCTTTTCTTCCAGCTTTCACCAAGAAAAGTAACTGATGATCGACTTAATGCTACTGCCCTCTACTGCTATGAGGAGTAGGATGGGAAAAGCACTCTGTGTTGTAGTTACCCTCACCCCAGTAAAGAATCGGCAAGATTTTTAAGTCTAGAACTTTTTAATTAGACACTTTATATGAAAACTAAGATCATTCTTTCCTCTGGTCTGGATGAACTCACGCTAAGTTGTTAACACTAATGGAGACTGCAGTACCTATTGCAACAGCTTCTTAGCAAAGGCAATTAAAATTCATATTCAGAAAATATATTAGACAGTTTCTTTCCCAATAAAACGACATCTGCAAAACACACAGAAGTGACCTGAAGCTGAGTCAGCACATTTTGTACACCTGAAAACTGTGCCTGAGTTATGGCTTGAACCAGAGGAAGCCCTCATGGAAAGGCAAGGTGTGAGTATCTGAGGAGTGATCAGGGGGTAAAGATACAGAAACTAAATGTTACAAGGGTTGGCTTAAGCCTGTCCCGTAGGTTTACAATTAATTTCCTCCACAAACCATCCTATTTTCATTTTAGCTTGTCACAAATAAGATTCACTGGATATGACATGGAACTACCAAAAAAGCTGTGTGGTTTTTTTCTCCTTGAGCATTTGGAAGCCTTTCTCCCCCTTTTCCACTCCTGTGATTCACAGCTTGTCCTTCACTTCAGACTACAGCAGAGCACAGCACTCAGACAGATGTTTCAAACATAGGTGATGAGGTCATATCTCTTTCAGAGCCGTATTACAGGGCGTGCTATGTATATTGCAAACAGATTTGAACAAGACATCAGATTCATACTCCTCCTGAGGACATTCAAGACAAGCTCTCACTGATCTAGTCCTCACACACATCCAGACCCTAACCTTTCAGGCCCAACAGCAGCTAGCTGCTACTTCCTAGCACTCAAGTCTGCTTGAGTCACCATCACTACAGCAATTTCACAAGAATATCTTTTCTGATCACAGATTTGTATCATCTCATATGATCCTTGGACATATGAGGATGCTCTTCTATAGCTTCCTTGGTGTCTTACACCTCCAGAGTCCTTTATCTGAACCCTCCTGGACCTCAGTGCTGCCCTAAACCCCGTAGCAGCAGAGTAAAAGTTCACAAAAAGATAATGCAATCACCACTCCTGCCAGATCCCTCACTGAGCAGCAGAAAAACAAGTTAGTAACGTGCTCCCATCTACGCAACTCAACACTTACAGGAGAGTTTCACCCCACCTCCTGGATTGCAAACTCACCTGGAAGGCACTGTGTCTACAACCACGTAATATGCCAAGTTTCTTTCTTTAAAAAACCCAATTCTGCAGGTTTTTTTCAGATGCATGTGGCAAGACGACCGATAGTACAACAGCAAATTCCACCAGCTAGCTTCTTCTGCAAAACCTATCACACACATTGTTCCTCCTGGATTCTCATCCAGCTTCTGACTTGCCTACAGACACTGACTCAAAGCAAACTAAATCCTAATAACTCTGATGAGTTTTTTGTTTCACTGAGCAGAACACATTGTTGGCTCTCCAGGAATACATGCAATCACTTTTAGATCTTAAAATGCATTAACTTTTTAATCTAAGAAATAAAGCTGGAAGTTGAAGAGCATTTGCCTGGTGTCACTTGTAATTTGGGTCTAAATTAGAGAAACTCTGGCTGTGAGGACTTAAAATTAATGCAGTGTCTAAAATGCAGACTCAAGGAATGCCAGGCTACTGGGTAAACTGTTCCATTCTACCTCATCAGCGTGTCATCTACATCAGTGTGTCCCATGCAGGATGCACGTAGGACACCTGGGATACAGGACACCCAGGCTCAAAGGAAGAAAAGGATGGAGTCAGGGACAAGGGTGGGAGGTAATCAGAGGAAAGAATGAGACTAATTAGAAAACTTCTGGTAACTCCTAAGTATAAAATGCAAAGTCCAAAAAAATTCCCACTGGTCCACAGCTTCAAGTGTTAGTTAATACAAAGTCTAATTATTTTTGCAGTTTGGTATTTTTATTAAATGTGCACTGAAATATGAAACATTCAGCTAATAGAACACATGTGTAGGTAGAAAGCGTTCTTTTTTGGCATGATTTCATCAGTTCCATGAACAATGATGCCAGAAAAACACAATCTAAATTCAGAGCAACTATCAGGACAGACAATTCAAATTGTGGGGGGACGAGGGGGAGGGAGTTAAAATCAACAACTGGCAGCATCCTGCAGAGAGGCCAGTACTTATTACTGGTGTTATGAGGCTTAAAACATAACTATCACCTGGAAGGTTTACTGATAACATTTCACAGTTGCTTTATGCCATCGGTTGCTTCAGTCCATAGGAAGGGAACTGCACACTTTGCTTTGCAGTCGCAGCCTTTTATTCATGATTTGGAGGGAAAGGCTGCATCAGGAGGCAGCACTAAGCCTCATCTGACTAGGGAGAGTACCCACATCCACTAAGCGTACTGTAATGTGTTGCAAACAGAGGGAATATTTAGCAGCCAAGCTAAGATCTAATACCATCAGTAAGTATAAATTAGCTGAGAATGTTCAGAAATTACTGTTTCTGGAGTGCCACGTTAATTATTTCACTTATTATTGATATTGCTCAGCATCCCTGAAGTTCCCAATGTGGAAGAAAAAGCCACTCTCCTGAAAAGCATCAGGTTGGGGGGCAAGAGGGGAATGACAAGTCTCTTTGCTTGCAGGTCACATGCAGATGATCACAAGCTACCATGAGCACTGAACCGTGTCCTGTGGCAGGGCTTGTGCTCCCATCCTCCCACCAGCGCCAAGGAAAACGGATGGGTTTCAACTTCCATCCTTAAACCACAAAGGCAGTTTAGTTTAAACTCCTTTTCCTTTGCAATTTTTATGAGCTAATAAGCTCCACAAACGGTCACTTAACACAGATCAGCTGACAAGCAGAAGCCAGCTCAGCCACAGACCCCCCTAACCACCACCCCCCTCGCCTAACACAGAGCTGTTGCAAGGAACCACGTGCGTGCTACTCATCCACCTCAGTGCAAAACAGGGCTTAAAATGCTGATGAAGGTTTCCAAATCCAGTGCAGAACCAGATAAAAATCCCTGAATATCTGCCTGCTCCTGGGCTTTGGTTCACTGGGAAACAGTTAAGCAGCAAATGCTTTTGGAGGAGCTTGAGGGTTCCTGCGAACTTGTGACAACGCCTCAAGAGACAGCAGTGAGCTCTTTAGCACCGAAATGCAGCTGAGAGCATGAAGGGGGGGAAAAAAAACCCCAAAACCCATCCCAAACCAACAGAATTTCACCATTTATTTTCAAGGGAAGTTTAAAGCAGAGTGGAATTAGCTGAAAAACCCCAAACTGGATGCTAACCCAATTTCCTACACACACATGTACAGCTACAACCATTTTGATAGATCCAAGATCATCCCAAATATGCTGATTTTAAAGAAATACATTAAAAATCTATTAAATCATTCTTTTCTTCCCTACACATTAACAAACACATACTTTAAAGAACTCCTTCAGCCTGCAGCATTATTCTTCACACACTAGTGCAACTGCTCAGACGATCAGTGAGACCCCACTCATGAGCATTTTGAGTTTGGGAGGGATTTTTCCTACTCTGGAGTTTACAGGTTTTAACTCTGTGGCTATTTCACCATGAGACACAGCTGAGTGCTGCTGGTGCAGGAAAGGACTCACATCTCCCTGCCTAACGTACAGGGCTTCAGGGAGATACCCTCATCCAAGCATTTCCCTTAAAAATAGCAGCAACTCCCAACTATGTCTTAAACGACAATGTTCAGCTCTATTTAAGAGAAAGAATGATAGGATTTGTGGAATACTTGTTACAAATAAATATTTCAAGGGGGAAAATAATGGTACTAAATTATAATTAAAAAAGAAGTCATTTAATCTACATGCCACTCTTGGAAAGACATAGCACCACCCAACATCCACCTGTTAAGATGATGTCATTTGGACAGCAGCATTCCACAAAGGAGGAAAAAAGAAGCCTAAGTACTAAAACAAAAGTGCTGACACATCTCCAAAAACTCACCTTTTCCAGTCCCACTTCTGATTAAAGTCTCATAAAGAACACTTAAAGTGGAGGGGGTTTTAATTATTTTTATTTTTAAATAAAGGTTAGAAAGGGTCAAAAGTTCAGCATACCAGCAGCTTCTCAAGGCCTTTGAGTTCAAGAACCTTCCAGATCTTAGCCTCTCCAATTCCAGTTTAAGCCATATGTCACAAGTTATTCATATTCAACAGGAACCAAAAAAATTCATACCACATTTATTCAAGTGGCCTGGCTAGGAAGCTACTTCCAAGAGTACTGCAGTGCTGAGGATATTTTAATATAGCTCCACATTTAGTAAAGTGTGTCTGAGATTCAACGTTAGCAATATTTCTGACACCTGACATGGAAATTCTGCTAATTTAATCGCTTATTGACTCATCACTTAGAGTAAAAGCTGCTATTTCTTACCTCGTGTATACATAAGCACCTAATAAAGCCATCTTATCAAAAAGAACAAAAGCAGATGTGAAAGATTGTTTCTCCCAAGACAGCTATATAATGAAAAAAACAGCTACTTAACTCTCAGCAATAAACGCTTGTGGGTTTGCACAGGCTGCAGGCCGCAGCAGGCCACGGCGACAGGTGGTGACTGAGGAAACACCGTACCCTACATGATACAACCAACCCAAGAGCAAGGAAGCTGAAGACAAGCAGGTATAAAGCACAGGGATAAGGACAGCTGTATAATGAAAAAAACAGCTACTTCACTCTCAGCAATAAATGCTCGTGGGTTTGCAGGGGCTGCAGGCCGCAGCAGGCCAGTGACAGCTGGTGACGGAGCATGTGCCATACCCTACACGATACAATCAACCCAAGAGCAAGGAGGCTGAAGACAAGGAGGTATAAAGCACAGGGATAAGGGATCTTGCAGAGTAATGGAATAAGCTCAGTCAAATACTTGGGAGTCCACAGACAAAACACTTAACTTACGTTTTATCATCTTCCAAGTTGTTTATTTCAACAGAAAGACCAGAGCAGGTTTTGCTCTTTAACTAGTAAAGTGAGACAGTTCCAACAGCAACGTTCATTTTAAAGACCAGAGGAAAAGTCAATTTGGTTCCTACCTGCCCATCTTGACCCACGTGAACTTGATGTATCTGCAGGTTTCCCTGTAAAATAAAAACATTGACAATCAACACGACTTAGGAAGTGTTTTTGGAATGTAAAGAGTTGCTCTGTGCTGAAACAGGCCTTCTTCTCATCTCATTATTAAACAACTTTGATATTAAGGAAATCTATTAATTTATGGAAATTCTTCTGAGGATTATTTTGGCAGTTCAGGCACAACTGCACAGTCAGCACTTTAACCCACAGAGGATACACAGACTAAAAAGCAAGGAGGATTTTCAGCACCAGCACGGTTTGCTGCTTCAAAGTTACTGCAGAACGTGCAGTATTTTAAGGCAGAGTTTGTGTGTATGGCTTCTGAGGCAAGGCTTTTGTCTTTCCTTATTTATATAGAGCTGTACATTTAAATTAAACCTTCACTAAGCTAGAATTAGCAGCTTAGCACTTTGAGCTGTATGGGGTGCTAGGTACTATTTCTTGTTAGAAAGTTACTGCCTGCCCTAACAGATTATATTTTTGTAACCAAAATTTGATACCAAGATGGTTCCATGACAGGAATTACATCTATGACAAAAAATTCTCAATATCCTAAAAGTATTTTAAAGGAAACTATAGCTAAAAAGGATTACAAAATTAAGTTTTTATTCATGTGCTCAGAGATGTCTTCAAAAATACACTTAGATGAAGAAAAAACAGCTTCCCAAACATAGAGACTGGCAGTGAAATAGCACAGTGTTTAGGGGGGGGGACACAAACCAGTTCTTCTATTTGCATGTTTTCTGCATTTTGTCTTACTGGCAGCACTTCCTCTTATTCGAAGCTGTGTACATCGTAATAAATTCTAAACCAGATGTTTTCATCTGTCACAGACAAATGTAATCCTTACAAGCTTTACATAGGGGAACTTCCGATGAAGCCAACGGCCACGGGATGTGCTTGAGCCTTGGGATTAGCTGCAGCTATCTGCTGAATCATTATTTTTTCAGTGGCTCTTTACCCAAGAACTGCTTCAGATTTACTGAAGCCCACTGTGGATTCCTTTGGACCCAGAACATTTTCATCCTGTCTTATTTCCCTCTACGTCTGACAAGCTCTTCTAAAAGAGACAGCCTTTAATGATAATATTTATATAATATTTACGATATTTATTCTGCAATAGCACCCTGTGTTAACAGGAATCCTCCACACCCAAAGTGGTTTTACGAGATGTGATTTTAGGGTGCTTTGGAAATGAGTTAAACTAACCCACAAACAGATATGCTTAACACTGAGTAAAAAAACCTCTATATGGAAACCATACAGCCTATGTTGTAGTCTGCCTTTATGTTTTAACTTGTTTAGCTGTTGCTTCTTCGTGTAAACAATGTGCTCAGGAAATTTAATAGTAGTTAGGAGTCACTACTCATGTTCAATAACCACCAACAGCGCTCTCATGCAGGTAAATTCAGGTGGCTTTAAGGGCTGTTGTGCCTGAGTGGGGAAGAAGCATCCAAAATTGGAGGGTTCAGTATTGGATTTATCCATTTCCACTCCACTGGGCTCCACTGTGTGTTGTAGCAGATCTCAGAGAAGCGGGTTTAGAATCAGGACCCTAAGTTACAGTAATATCTACTCCAGGGACATAGAAACTTTTGGCTCACCTCGCTGTCCTGCGTGATTTGGACTTGCTCGCCTTGAGGGACCTGGGCTATGTGGAGATGACCCTGTGGGATCCGCAACAAAAGAAAACACCAAGGAGCATCAGAAGAAAATCATCACTAGAGGAAGAAGCTACTACCTGGATTCAGTACAGCTCAACGTATGGAAGCAAGACACTTATTCAATGAAAACCATTAAAGATAGCGTTAAGAAATGAATGAAGTGCATCTGTATTTCCCCATCTTTTAATGCAAAGTTGAAGCAGAGCACCTTTGAAGAAAGAAAGAATGAAAGAAAATAGGCAGGATAATAAATAACATTTATGTAATGCATTTCTCTCTAGACAAAGTCTCTGTATTTTTCACACAAAGCTTGGGACTAACTCACTGTGGTAGATGAACATCATGCCTGAAACATTCATACCATTTAAAGACCTTGGAAACTCAGGTCTTAAAATAGATAGGCCAAGACTTACTACTCAACCAAGAGTGAGGTTTTAAAAGGTATCTGTAAGCATCCAGACACCTTTGTACACTCACATGGTTATGGTGAAGCACAGTAAAGGCTATCTCTCTGCACGCTCTAAACTGGCAGGAAAGCATTAGTGTGAGTGAAGGTACACTGGTTTACATTAGTGGAGCATCTGCCCTAACAGCTTTAATACTATAAATACACCGTGCTGCTGACCACAGCCACCACTTCAGAATGGTATCAAGCCTCCCAGTCAATAAAAAGATGGATAAGAGTGGATGGAATTCCTCGTGCATCCTGACCAGCCCAGTGAAGTCTTTGCCACCGTGATTTACCTGAAGTGAGATTGGATTCTAAATAACCTACTTCAGGGTTTATAAGGCTTTGTGTTCATTTTAATATGCCTGCATGAGACAGAGATTAAAGATAATGATTTGGAATTCTGTCAAAGGCTCTTCTTATTTTATAACACAAGAACAATTGCATGTGATTTTCAAAGAAACACAGATCCCTCTATTTCAAACAGTTTCATTTCCTTTGGAAGGAAACTGTCTATTTATAGGGAGAAAAAACATACTGAAAGTATCACTCTGACAATAGGGACTGTATATAAAATTAGAGCACAGCCCAGTCCCTGTTGAGATTAGAATCACTTTCCCTCCTTAACATCAAGCTCTCAGGGCTCCCAGGAAAAAGCACTGAGCATTTAAAAGATCCATTTATAGCAATTTCAAATATAAGCAACCCTTTCGGAGTAAGAGGGGGGAGAGGGTCACTTGCTTCACCTTCGGATTGTGCAGCATTCCAAAAAAGCAACTGCTCACTCATCTTCTGCAGACACACAGCTGGTCCTCAAGGACAGTCCTTTCCATCTGTTCACTGCTTCTAGTCAGTACTGGTATTTTTAAACATACACAGTATAACTAGCTACTACCTTCCTAATGATTCTTCACCTGATCTGCATCTATCATTCCCTAGAAGTGGAGAAGCAACACCACAGAATCCCAGACTGGTCTGGGTTGGAAGGGACCCCAAGGATCACAGAGCTCCAACCCCCTGCCACAGGCAGGGCCACCAACCTCCAGGCCTGGAGCTACACAAGGTTGCCCAGGGCCCCAGCCAACCTGGCCTTGAACACCCCCAGGGATGGGGCACCCACCCCCTCTCTGGGCAGCCCCTTCCAGCCCCTCACCACTCTCTCTGCACAGAACTTCCCCCTAATATCTTATCTCACCCTTCCCTCCTCCAGCTTCATTCCATCGCCCTTGTCCTGCCATTATTTAACCTTTTAACAAGCTGATTCCCCTCCTGTTTCTCTGCTCCCTTCAGGGACAGGAAGGCTGCAATGAGGTCCCCCTGCAGCCGTCTTCATCTGTTTCAACCTACAACCCCTCCACACGTCTGACAACACGTTGTGGATCATAGTCGGTTTTTCCCAGATTCCACAAGCAGAAAAAGTTCTATTACAGCAGTTAAAATATGGTCTTTAATATCTATAGGGGAACCAAGATGCAAAGAAATTCCCTCAGTAATACTGTACGCTTATGGCAAAAGGGAAGTGCAGTTGGATCCTCTGCACCCAGTTCCTGTGGAAGGAGCGTTACTTCGCTGAGGATGCTCTCCAGAGACAGGGGGGAAAGGTTTATGAGTTAATATACCCAACTGGTCTTCAGTCCCCTTCCAAGTTTGAGTAACTCAAAGCATTTAGGATGTAGCTCCATTAAGCAATCACTTCTTCAGGATTAGCTCTTCAACTTCCACTTCCAGACTTGTCTGAATCTCATAGCTGCTCATCCCTAACATCCCTTACACCCACCCCCCAGCTCCTTCTTTTCTTTTATCAGCAACCTTTTTCACTTCAGAAAAATACTCTCTCTACCACAATTCCCTCCCCACAACTCTTAGGGTTGCTGTCTGGAGTGCCTTCCCAATCATTCTCATCTCAAACCCCTTCATGCACCCCACAAAAACAGCTAATATTTTAAGTTACCCTCCTAAACAAGGCTTACAGCTCTGTCAATTGTCTTCAACACTGGGCCGTGCAACTTCAAACTCCATCCCAATTTCCATGACACTTTTCTCCTCCATCTCTTCTACTGTTATTGCAGGAAACCCCAGCAGGTCTCACAGATGTGTCTTCTTTCATAACACTCCAAACGCATTCGTCCTTCACAGCCCTTTATTCTTCATCATGTTTCTGAGCAACTTCACCATTTCCACACTATTTTCAGCTCTACATGACCAGACCTGAGTATTCCCCATGTTGATTCTTCTTACTCCTTAGGTGTAAATTACTCAATGAGGCAGATTTGCTCCTTCTCTCCTGCACTGCCTCTCTCACTTGCAGAGAGAACACCCTGAATATTTACCAAAGATGCTTCATTATCCTCCTTCAGACTCCTTGTAATGGTGCTGACTAAAACCTTTGCAACAGCCAGACCTCTGGCTACTACAGCTCATATTATTGACAAATCACTGTCAAGGATTCCTGTTTATTTGCCCATTTCCACCTGTTTCTTTAGCTTGGTTTCAAAGGAAAGCAAGCAGAGTGGGTACGTACGTACATGTGCACATGTTCTTCTGTTCTGTGCCTGGCACTGCTGAGTACAGGCCCATACTCAGACCTCTGGGTATCTTCAACACACTACTACCACCCATAAAAAGGCTTCTATGTTATATGACAGGGCACAAACACTGTGAACTGCAAAGCCTCAAGTAAAACTAAGAGCAGACAGATTTCACACATTAAATTCTCAGGTTTCCACCACAGAAGAACGAGCGTGCAGATGGGACTGGCTGTTTCTGAACGCCACACAATCCAGGATTTCATTTTCTTTTACTTCTGATTTCTTTCTAGAAGTTGAATTTAAAACAATCCTCATAGTCAAACTGTAGCCCACAGGAACTACAGCCAAGGTGAGGGTTTTTTCAGAGTACACTAAAACCATATATAAAAATAATCAAGGCCTGAGTTATGGTTGGAGTCTCAGGCTTAAAAAATGTCAATATTTATAACTTTTACTTATATACATGTAGCTAAATGAACACACATGTAAAGGATTCAGCGAACAGATGTTCCAAAATGCCTGAGAACACAGGGGTTGTTTTAAATGAAAATAAATAAATAAATTTATGCATTCTTGTTGTGAAAGCCAGAGCTGGAACTATGTCTGACATGTAAATCACATGCTTAGTAGGTCTGCTGTTATCATGGCAAGAGTAAGCAAACAGCTAGGTAGAGAGTAGTTAATTCTGTATACAGCAATGAAGGTGCATTTATCTACAACAATTGTGTGAGTGAATCCTGCATGAAGGCTTTGGCCAAACAACCCTCCACATTTTTTTCATAGGCCTTTAGTGTTTAGCTTCTGAAGTTCATGCTTACAAAGTGATGATCAGTCACTGGCTTAAAATGAAACAATAAAATTTCCAGTGAAGCAAAGTTTGCAGTAATCTAGATTCTTTAAAGGGAATCATTTAGAAAAAGTTGAGTACATACTACTTGGAGTTGTCCATCTTCACTTATTTGGTGGATCTGAACCTGCTGGGCGTTGGCTAGTGTGTAGTGGAGAGCCTGTGGCTGGTTCTGCTGGATCTCATTAGAAGCTGAAACTGAACCTTGCGATCCCTCTGAAAGAGAGACAAAAATCCAGCTTGTTAGAAGTCTGAATCTCATGCCTGTGGCCACACAACATCACGTACTCAAAACCTCTGGAAACCAAACTCGGTCAGGAAGGAGATGTAGATCATGTAAACGTTACTATCCTTACACATGGTTATTGCTCACCTGTAGACATACCACAGATCCCAAAGGAGTTCCAACGGCTGTTCTGTCTCTTAGAAAGCATACATTTAAAAAGCATCTCTTGAACCTAAAGATTCTGCAGCTGCACAAGTCACACCACAGATGAGATCGTGAGCTGTCCTATTTGTGCACCTGTACTGCTGAGAACTATCCTGCCATCACCACAAGGGCACCTTTAAAAACCCAGCCTATAAAGAGAAATGATCACATATAAATAAATGATCTCTCAATTGTTTTTCAAGATCCATCACCTATAATTCACACTGACAGACAAGCCTGGAAAATTATTTTTTTAACCTCAAAAGAGCAGGTTGATTTCTTGACCTAGATGGAGTTAAACCCTACTGCAAAGCATGGCCAACTGAGAACACCCCTACAAAAGGAAGACACCCGGGCATTATCTTCACAACAGCCACCAAGCAAACCACCACATGGTTTCAAGAGGATGACAACTTGCATTACAGAATCACAAGGTTGGAAAAGACCTTTAAGATCATCAAGTCCAACCATTCCCATCCTAAGCTAAACCAGATCCCTGAGCACCTCATCTCCCCTGTTTTTAAACACACCCAAGGAAGGTGACTCAACTACCTCCCTGGGCAGCCTGTGCCACAGCCCCACAACTCTGCCAGGGAAGAACTTTGCCCCCCCAGCTGAGCTGACCCTGCCCTGGGGCAGCTTGAGCCCATTGCCCCTTGTCCCATCTCCTGTCCCCTGGCTGAAGAGACCATCGCCCACCTCTCTACAACCTCCCTTCAGGCCGTTGTCAGCTGTAGCAGAGGAAGGCATCATATCAGATTCATTTCTAGGTTTTCCAGCTGCAGGGAAAGGATTCTTATAAATGTAAGAGGCAAAAGGCAAGCACAAAGAACTAAAATTTTGGGAATTATTTTGGCAGGTAAATGTATGGCTAGATACTGCATCTCTCTTAGGAACCAGGCTAAAAACCAGGGGCTATCGATCGACTGCACTCTTGCAGCATGTGACAAATTCAAGCCCACAATGCCAGGACAAACCTTAAAACATCCCAGCATCACATTAATTCCATATCAAGTTTCAGCCCAAAATCCAGCCCAAATTTTCCTCCTTTTTACCTTTTTTTGGAGACACTTTGGAGAACCAGAGAGTCACAAAGGGCTGTTTGAATAATATGTTTGAAGAAAGACTTTTTACATATATTACTCCAATAAACAACTTGAACAGTTTTCTCTTGCTATGCCCCAAAACACACCGAATGAAATCTCTGAAGCCTTCACCATTTTACACATTTTTCTAAGTCATTTATTGCTCTGATGATGCCTTTTATGCTATAACTTAACGTAAAACACATTAACGTCTCACATATCATAACATTCAATCCTACAAGGCTTTCAAGCTGTCCAAGCACCGGAAACTATAAGGAAAATATTTAAGAAACAGTGTCACTCTACTTCCATTGTAGATCATTTCCTTACAAGACTTTATGTTTAAATTGTTTAAATAAGCACTGGCTAGGGCTCGTCCTGCTCTGAGATGGCTGATGGATTTTGATGTTTTTTAAAGAAGGCTGGATGGTTTTTAACACAGCAGGAAGCCACGTTTCATAACATTTTAATATCTCCACTTAATGATCCAAGATTTATACTGAAAAGAGACCGTTCGTTTTGCAAGAAGGAGCTTTATCCCCTCGTACAACTGCTTGAATGGAAATGTTCTTTAATAAAATCCCTCATTTGGGTTTTTTTTTTTCATCCTGTCTGCAAACACGTGTGTAGGAAGATAATTTGAAGTCTAAACACAGGGGTCTGGAAACTAACTCAAAACCACCAAGTTCATATTTACTTATTTGTTGAAGAGTTTAGTTAGTTTAGTTGCTTAACAATTCAACTAGACAGCTCTAATTATGTTAACGATCTGCAAACACGTAACTCCAACCAGAGCACTTAGAGTAACATCATGAGTACGTGGCTTTGCTGTCTACTGGACACACATCTTTAATACCTTACACTGGACTGGTAGGTAACTGCAGAGCGTTCATCATTTCTTAATTACAGCCCTGTTGCTTACTGGGCAGCTCCAGTATTTCCACACTGGAGGTGTGCCAGATGGGATTACCAAATCACAACTGGCAGAAGAGTCCTGTAATATGAGAAACCACAGCACCAACCAAATAAAAATGTGATTTGTTTGGATTCTGATACTAGATTATCCTTTCCACTGCCAGTGGCTTTATCACAGTCACTGAAAGTAGCAGATATTCTAGAAAGATCATTTATTTACACCTCTCTGTCACCTGTTCTCACATTTCCATTACTCCAGTCTGACAAATATTTTATGGAATTCATTTTTTTGTAGTTTTTATTTTACAAACAGCATTTTGTTAGGATGCTGAATGGCTAAGGAAGCCCACTGTTACTCATCTTGCTTTGTACAAGCTACCACTGGTCTCTTCAGATGGGGTCTTGTCTTTCCATCACACTTCCTAGTTCCCTGCTATGTAATTCAACAGCTGAGTTGAGTTACAACTCGACTTCCAGTCAAACCACACTGTCCAAACACATCATCCTTCATTTAGATGTGTGCATGCATACACACACACACGGGTATGTATGTAACTTCATGGATATGATATATACTACATATCTATTTATACTCTATCTATATATAGTAACGATGTAAATACACATACACAATGAGCAAATCTGGACTCGGGACACAAGGGAGGGAAGATGTATTTCCCTTACAGGTTTAATAACCTTCTAGCAGAACTTCTGCAGCTTACATGTGCCATTACACAGTGCTGTGCTGTGCTGCTGAGAGAACACGATTCATAACGAGCGTTTATTTTCTGATGAAGTTATGCACTGGAGCAGCTCCCCTACAGAGAGAGGCTGAGGGAGCTGGGCTGGGTCAGCCTGGAGAAGAGAAGAGAAGGCTGTGGGGGGACCTCACTGCAGCCTTCCAGTCCCTGAAGGGAGCAGAGGAACAGGAGGGGAATCAGCTTGTTCAAAGGCAGAGACTGGCAGGACAAGGGGGCTGGAGTGAAGCTGGAGGAGGGAAGGGGGAGAGGAGAGATTGGGGAGAAGTTCCTTACAGAGAGAGTGGTGAGGGGCTGGAAGGGGCTGCCCAGAGAGGGGGTGGGTGCCCCATCCCTGGGGGTGTTCAAGGCCAGGTTGGCTGGGGCCCTGGGCAACCCTGTGTAGCTCCAGGCCTGGAGGTTGGTGGCCCTGCCTGTGGCAGGGGGTTGGAGCTCTGTGACCCTTGGGGTCCCTTCCAACCCAGACCCGTCTGGGATTCCTTAGAGTACCAAAGAAAGAAGAGCTGTGGCAGATAAAGATATGTATTTAGACATATATTGTTAAATGCACATATTGAAATGCATTTTTAATGATAAAGCCCAAAAACTTTTCCTTATTTACCATCTTTTGCTTCACAGATGCCAGAAGTTATTATGCTTTTCAGAGGTGGGGACAGCCCAAATGCAATGGTACTGCACATCTCATATGGTCACTTATAAATAGATTCCAGTTTGACCCCACTGCAACCACAACAGTTGGGATTTCTTTCTTTTTTTGTCTGGATTTTAGTGGGGTTTTTTTTTTCTTCTTAGGAAGAAAGAAGAGAGAGGATTCAACAGTGTCTAAAAAACAAAACATCCTTTAGAAGTATTGTTTTTCCTCTCCAAATCTCTGACCAGACAAAAGTAATATTTATCCATTTTTAAACATTCCCCATCAAAAAACAAACACAAACATGAATAGCACACAGCTTGAAGAGAGGATATGTCAACAGTTATAAATCACTATCGCCTAAACGATCTAGCCTCACATTTACAACTTTGATATAGAAGAGAAGCCCTGGCACTGAGAAGTGAGACAGCTGAACTCCTGCTTTGAAACCTTCCCCTGCACTAGCTACAAAGGGCTGCTTTGACACAGACTGAGGAGCTGACATGGTGCTACTCCCAAGGCTGAGTCCCCAACGCAACCTCTGCTAGACAGAATGGCTCTGGAACCACCCACAGAACAGATGATGTTGTGCAGACTGTTCCACAGGTAATTAAGTTGTGGTACAGGGGGGATAAAACCCAACTGCTGAAATACTCCTTCCTCTTAAGACCTTTTACATTTCCCATTTGTTTACTGCACGTGCTGAGGAGTCAAAGAAAACTTGGCCTCAGTGAGTCTGGCTTCTCAGACGAATACAGAATCACAAGGCTGGAAAAGACCTTTGAAGATCATCAAGTCCAACCAATCCCATCCTAAGCTAAACCATATCCCTGAGCACCTCATCTACCCTTTTTTATACACATCCAGGGAAGGTGACTCAACCACATCCTTGGGCAGCCTGTTCCAGGCCCTGACAACTCTTTCAGTAAAGCACAATCGCACCTACTAAAGCATTTACTTAGATACCACAGAGCAAGATCAGATTTGTCAGCCAAAAGTAATTTGTATCTGTTTGAAGAATACGTGTGTTTAATTCTCAACTGAGATCAGTTTTTAACAACTCACTCTGAAGGCAAAACCTTTGGCATTTTCTAATTCTTTCCCATTCTGTTCCACATTCATCAGTTGAGCATCTACCTTCTCATTTTGGAAGGGGATTTGGCACAGGGGATTCCTGCATAGTTCAGCCTAGAGAAGGCTGCAGGGGGACCTCACTGCAGCCTTCCAGTCCCTGAAGGGAGCAGAGGAACAGGAGGGGAATCAACTTTTTAAAAGGGTAGAAAATGGCAAGATAAGGGGGATGGATTAAAGCTAAAGGAAGGAAGGTTTAGATTAGATATTAGGAGGAAGTTTTTTACAGAGAGAGTGGTGAGGGGCTGGAACAGGCTGCCCAGAGAGGGGGTGGGTGCCCCATTGCTGGGGGTGTTCAAGGCCAGGTTGGATGGGGCCCTGGGCAACCTTGTGTAGATCCAGGCCTGAGGTTGGTGGCCCTGCCTGTGGCAGGGGGTTGGAGCTCTGTGATCTTTGGGGTCCCTCCCAACCCAGACCATTCTATGATTCTGTAGTCTCCTCCCTTGATATTCAAAATTGTTTTCCTAGTGTATAACCCCCCAGCCTCACACTTCTGCTTACAAACTAGGACAGATTTTCTTGCTTCCTTGATGAAAGGTTAACAGCCAGATGCAGCAAAGCACCCTCAAAGAAAAAGCTTGAAAAACGCCTTTATGGAACAATCAATAGGAAGAAAAGTGCAGTCTGTAAACCATTATCTCCACCTGACTCACCCAGTGCTCAGTGCCTCCAATTCTCCAGAAGAGCTTTGAAGATTGGGCTGCACATCCATTTTTATGTGTGACATCTCAGCACAGGCTGAGCACTTCAGCCTGAATCTACGTATAAATCCCAAAGTCATAGAACTAATTAAAAATTCCAACATGGAAAACTGTGATAACAGCTTTAACAATCTTAAGAGAAATTAAAAGAAAGGGAGAAGGCACTCTTCAATTAATCCTCCTCCCAAAAAACCTCATTTCCTACTGTCTTCCCTCCACAGACCACGAAGAGTCTCTAGCTAAATTAGCATGGCAGCCATGTGCACAGCTCGTAGGGAAAAGAACATTAAGGAGCAAAGTGTTGGCTCTGAGAAGAGCAAACCACTGCAGTTAATACCTCCATTCCAACCAAAGGCAACAGCTTCAAACAGAAGCACCAGATAAAATATGGAAAATCAACTTCTGCCTAAATAAGAGCCTGCTACAACAGCTTTATGCTATCCATAAATCTTGTGGCGACTGTAAAGCTGCACAGTCAATTAAATGGAGAACAATCTCAATTAATATCCTTGGGGGTGAAGGGCAGAGGAGTGAGTGTCATTCATATTTTCCCAACAGCTTCCTTAGGCATGTTTTTGCCTGTGGATTGGTTCCTCCTGAACTCCTACCACTTGAACATCACCATAGAATTACAGTGCCAAAAGCCTGTAAGGCTGTGTACAGACTGTGGGCTGAGTCTCCTTCTTTGCTATGTCATTTGCATAGCTAATTTTTCCATATGATAAACAGAGCAGAGGTGAAATCTGTTATCATTTCCAACTGCATGACTCAAATCAAAGCCATGTGCTACATGAACTGTTATGCACAAGCAGAAAAAGCCTAAAAGTTATGTACTCACTGGAGAGGTCAAAAGAATGAAGCTCAAGAATAGAATCACAGAATCCCAGACTGGTCTGGGTTGGAAGGGACCCCAAGGGTCACAGAGCTCCAATCCCCTGCCATAGGCAGGGCCACAAACCTCCAGGCGTGGAGCTACACAAGGGTGCCCAGGGCCCCATCCAACCTGGCCTTGAACACCCCCATACACAGGGCACCCACCCCCTCTCTGGGCAGCCTGTTCCAGCCCCTCACCACTCTCTCTGCAAAGAACTTCCCCCTAATCTCTCCTCTCCCCCTTCCCTACTCCAGCTTCACTCCAGCCCCCTTGTCCTGCCAGTCTCTGCCCTTGAACAAGCTGATTCCCCTCCTGTTCCTCTGCTCCCTTCAGGGACTGGAAGGCTGCAGTGAGGTCCCCCCACAGCCTTCTCTGCTTCAGGCTGAACCAGCCCAGCTCCCTCAGCCTCTCTCCATAGGGGAGCAGCTCCCCTACACTAATCACTTTTGTGGCTCCTCTGACCCCTCTCCAACAGTCCCACATCTTCCTTGTGTTGGTGCCCCAGCTCTGGACACAGGACTCCAGCTGGGGCCTCAGGAGGGCAGAGCAGAGAGGGACAATCCCCTCCCTGTCCCTGCTGCCACCCCTCTGCTGATGGAGCCCAGGATACCATCGCCCTTCCCAGTTGCAAGAGCACACTGCTGGCTCATGTCAAGTTTCTCATCCACCATGACACCCAGGTCCTTCTCAGCAGGGCTGAGAGAACAGATGAGGTTGGAAGTGACCTCTGGAGATCATCTAATCCAACATCCCTTCTCACAGCATGGGCAACCAACACCAGACTGCGTGCAGGAGCATCGTGACCATCTCCAGGGATGGTGTCTCTGCAGCTTCTCTGAGCAACCTTTTACTGCATTCAACCACCTTCAAGACTCCTCAGAGCCAGAGAAATAATCAGACTCAGGTCATGACAAACTGCTGCTTTTTTTTCTTTTTAATTGAGGAAAATTAATTGCTGCTAAAAAAGCAGCTCTGGAAAAATCTAATCCCTGATTCATAGGGGAGGGTGTCCAGCAGGGCAGCGGCCACGCTGAATTGAGACTATTTCAGGACTAACAAAAATATTATTTTTAATCATATTTAGAGATATTCAACAATTGTCACTGCCAAATAGAAAGCACTGAGTTATTCTAGACTCCTAGCACACCAACATTTAAGAAAATATTCTGTAACACATAAAAGAACAGTGCTCCTTTGCAAGGCTGAAAGAACTGCCAATAAACTGCTGTTGATTGAAACATGTATTATTATACCAAGACATAACAGAAAGCTGTCTTGCTATTCTCAGCCCCTAGAGATAGCTGATGAAAAATATCACTTCAGGCCAAACACAACAGCTTTGGATTTGAGCCTTTTTCTTGCTGCACCTCTCAGTCACAGTTTTCACTTGTGATTGTAGTATTTCATATCTAGAAGTGAAAAAACCTTACCAAGCTCTGGAAGGAGCTCATATAGGGAGAGTGGTGTGTATTCATTCATGCTCAGGGCACTGAAGTCATATTGAAACCTCCTAACGATGTTTTCAGAGCACTTCAGGCTCATGGCAGACTCTGTGGTCCTATGGGTCAACTCAAAGCATCTCTTGATGGCAAGAGCACATCCCAAAGTGTTTTCAGAAGACTGCAGGAATATCTTCTAAAGTAAATCTTAAAACATCCCAAGGAAATCATCACCATCTAGCTAAAAATCAGTGAGTTTAAGTACTTCCACAAGCAGCTTAGGTCTGTCATACTCAAATGGTAAAGGGGGTGGGGAATTTGAGTCACTCTCTTCCCCATGTGGCATAATGCAAAATGCTTGTTTACAAGATGAGATGTGAACCTGCTTTCCTACTGCATGTGAAACATGACCACAGGACCTAACCCAGGACACAGCTCACGTAGGGTCTGCAGTGACCTAACCTGGCTGGTCATCAAACCTCTGCTAAATTTCCAGATCAAACTGAATGATTCTCACTTCTTGGAACTCAACTCCTACAGTCTTACACTGAGCAGAGCCCAGGCTGGAGCTTCTCAGAACAGCTCAGAGGATGTTCACAAGGACACCCCTGCACCTCTCACAGTGAAAACACATGAGTCCCATTCTCAACCTTTTAAAAGCCTTTTTTTTTTGCATTAGATCTTTTGTGAGAAGTTGTAAATACATCTCCCCCAACAGAGAACCAGCTCAAGTGCCTGTTACATGTGAACTGACATGGCACAACCTATTACTCAGTGAAACCAGGCTCAGGCATTCTGCAGACAGCAGCAACCATGGCTGGGTGGAGACCTGACACAGAGCACCTAGAAGCTGATCTTAATAGCTATAACTAACAGTGGGAAAGACAGTTTCTCAAGTAGCTGAATTCCAGACCCTTCAAGGCTCACCTTAAATTGCCCCCTGAAACAAATGCTACCATAAAAACTGTCTGGGTTCATATGTAACACTTTAAAAAGCCGTATTTGACAGCTATGTTGTCATAACTGTGAAATACAGACCTCCTTTACTTCAGAGCTGTGAAATATAACTTCTCCTTCCTGCTAGCTGGCAGAAGGAATTCTGCTATATCCACTATACAGTGTGTATAATAAGGAACAGATGCCTGTGAATTATGATGCCGTAATTCCACTGAGGGGTTCCAGGGATGTCAAACCACAAAGGCAAAGTCTGAGCAGTCCATGAACTTACCTGAACAGAGAGGTGGAATTACAGCCCTGTCATCCAAAAGTTACCTTTCTAAACCTGCGTGACTCCACGTGGTTTTTCCTTTGCTGCTTTTCTTCTCTTTCTTTTCCCCATCTACCCATTCAGCCTCTCAACCTGCACTCCTGGTTTTCCTACTTCAGGTGAAATCCCATTTCCCACCTGATTTTGGAACTCAAATTAGTTTTTCACCACCCAATTCTGAAAAGAGGCTTGTTTTCCTAAGAGCTTTTCCACAGCAGGTGTGAATGCAGCAGTGAGTTCATCCAACATCCTTCCAGCCTCCCAGAAAGCAACTCCAACGACATGCTAAAAGTAATATTTTAAAGAAAATTACCAAAAGACTCTGAATCCAGAGGACTACTTCCATGTACTGTTACTAAAGGAAGATTTCAGTGTTACTGTCAGTGCTCTACTTTTGGCTGCCATGTCCTGCCAGTGACATGCCAATGTGCCTTGGCTCACCTTCACCATGTTCAGGACCAAAGAGATCTTTGTAAGGACACACAGCCACCTCTTTGCTAACCAGGGGACTCAGGAGATGAGAGAGCCTGTGCAGCAGGAGCCCTGGGTGGTGTAAAACCTCCCAGGGAACTCCTGGAGATTGCTGTGCCACAGGCTGCAGCCAGCTGGGGCACACAGCCCAGCACCCCAAAGGTGGCTCAGGCAGAACCAGCTCATGAGCATCTGCACCACTCCACTCCCACCTTCCTCAGGCAGCAGGAACCCCAGGTCCTGGTTCAGGTGTCTTTGTACCCACAGGAACACCTGACTCACAAATCAGGTTAGTAGAACTGGGAAGGGGAGAAAAAAAGACCTTTAGTTTTCAGCTGTACCATAACGAAAACAACCCACCAAAACTTACTGCCTTACTTTCTGAAGGCAAGAGGCTCCTGAGCTTCACTTCTCTACACTGGGCTCCCTAAATCTCTTAACCAGGAGATTAAAGATTAATATTTGTTAATATTAAATCTCAACAACACTCGAGTACGGTCTAATGAGCACAGGCCCATAATAGCCACTGACTACTGCATTTCTACTCTAAAATACTGATTGCTAAGAGACTGGAAATAAAAGTCCCATCAACATATATGGCTTATGGTTATCATTACGCTGATTAGTTGTTTTAATTTGAGAATTTTGGATATGATTCCCAGTTCCAGCACATAAAATTTTCCATTGAAAGCAGATTTTGGCATTCTTTGCATGAGATACAGTGGTTAGTGTTAACATGCAACCAAAAATTTTATGCAGGCAAATAAACTTACTTCCTTTTCTTTGGGCTCACTTCCAAACCCCTGGTTTTAATATATGATGTACAAATGTCCCGTAACACTGCTTTATATTAAAAGCATGAGCCAGAAATGTCCTATGAGAACACTCCTTAGGTCAGTATTTTTCATTTGTTATTATTCATGCCTACATACCTATATGGAAATATAAAATCACCTACAATGTATTTAATTTCTTCAGAGGAAAATACTTCAGGAACAAAATTTAGCACGTCCTACTACACGGTGTGAAAACACCAAGAAAGATTTACTCACTTGACTCCTCTTATGAACATCAGTTTGACCTTCTACTCCAAAAATTGAACGTGGTAAAAGAAGCCCCTGTGATTGCACAAAGCTGCACATGCTGCATTTTTTCAGCTAAGAAATGTGGATGGACATTCTCAAGCATCCCTGTGAAGCCAGGCATTCAGATAACGTGCAAATCCAAGCCAATCTCTCCCACGCTGGAATACACTACACTTTCTTTTCTGGCAAATCTGTATTTTACTACTGTTTTAGAGACAGATTCCCTTCTTCATCTCACCCTTGTGAGCACACACACATCTCAGCATCACAGAATCGCAGGGGTCAGAAGGGACCTCCGGAGCCCATGGGGTCCAACCCCATGCCAAAGCAGGGTCCCTAGGACAGGTCACACAGGTCAGCATCCAGATGGATCTGGAATATCTCCAGAGGAGGAGACTCCACACCCCCTGGGCAGCCTGTCCCAGGGCTCCCTCACCTTCACCAGGAAGTTCTTCCCCACATTGGTGTGGAATTCCCTGTGCTCCAACTTGAGGCCATCACCCCTTGTCCTGTCTCCACAGAATCTCACATCTTCTCTAGGATCAATAACACACCCCAACCAGGAGTGTGACCACAATTTGCAGATCAAACAGGATTAGAAGCTCATCCTACCAGGCTGTGAAGGACTCCGAGGTGGTTGGTTTACACAGAAGGCCCACAATGCTTTAACTACAAGTCATTGGCTTCACTTACTACCTGGATACACTCCTTGAGGAGCACTAGAGATACATGTACACTGTAACAGAGAGGTCTCTCTGCCAATGGTAAGTGGTACTTAAAAAAAGCAGAAATATAAAATCCACTCCAAAAACTGTGGGAAACGTGGGTTTCTCTGGTTTCTTTTGTTACACAAAAACATTCATGTTCGTGGGTTCTACATGTACCTTTTGTAAATATAAGATCCAAATAACATTCAGGTGTATTGAAAAATCCCACAATGGCATTATTGCTGCAAGTTTCCATTTCTGCTGGGATTTGTTGGGTTTTGGGGGGATGGGTTGGTGTTTTACCTGAACCACTGTACGATGACGATGAAGGTGTTCGCCTTGAAAAGCTTTTCACAGCGAGACTCTGCCCTCGCTGTTTCCGCCTCCAAGCTGTCCGGCATTTGGAGTCTATGCTTTGCTTGATTCGATACCAGTCCGATTCTGAGATGCCAAATTTGTAAAAGAGGTGACCTGCAGTTACAGAGAAACAGAGGGATGAAAGTCAGCATAAGTCCATATAGTCAAGAAACACATAGCTGACACACTGTCACAGACTCACAGGATCGTAGGGGTTGGAAGGGACCTCCAGAGATCATCATGTCCAACCCCCTGCCAAAGCAGGGTCCCTAGGACAGGTCGGTGTCCAGATGGAGCTGGAATCTCTCCAGAGAAGGAGACTCCACAGCCCGCTGGGCAGCCTGTCCCAGGGCTCCCTCACCCTCACGGGGAAGAAGTTCTTCCCCAGATTGGTGGGGAACTCCCTGTGCTCCAACTTGAGGCCATCACCCCTTGTCCTGTCCCCGCAGACCACTGAAAAGTGGCTGGCCATTTCCCTGTGTCCCACACTTGAGATATTTATGAACATTAATAAGATCTCCTCTTAACCTTCTTTTCTCCAGGCTGAACAGCACCAGTTCTTTCAGCTTGTCCCCATGGGGGAGATGCTCCAGGCCTTTAATCATCTCCGTAGCCTCCTCTGGACTCTCTCCAGGAGATCCCTGGCTTTTTGATCCCAGGGAGCCCAGAACTGGACACAACACTCCAGGTTGGGCCTGACCAGAGCAGAGTAGAAGGGGAGGATCCCCTCCTTTTACCTGCTGGCCACACTCCCTTTGATGCCCCCCAGTGCACGTAAAGAAGGTGAACAAAGCAACTCTGAAAACTTTAGGCCTGCCCTCCTGCTCGACAATGCCTAAAGGGCTACACAGACATTAGGAAAAGGCCAAAGCCATACAGTGGTGTGATTTCAACAGCTGTTCACAAAATGAAGCAATCCTACCTATGCACAGTTAAGGATTTTAAAATGTCAGCGGTCTACGAGATTTCCTCATCTCCACACTTCTGCCCATGGAAAGTGCACTGTTCCATCCAAGCTGTGCAATACTGACCGACTGAAGGATCCAGCACTCCAAAGCCAAAACCTTACTACTAGTATTGTCATCTAAAGAGCCACATTAAGCACTTCCCAGCAGTTGGTGCTAAATTGCCGAACTATTACATAAACACAACGTTGATTCGTGAGTTGAGCTGAGTATTTCAAAGCAAAGCTCATACAGCTCGAGCCCTGCTGCCAACTCAAACCAGGTTGAGCATCACGTGCAACCTCTGCACCCAAAGAGGAAGCCCAGTTATACAAGAAACGGAGCAAAAAAGAGTATTTCAGGTATGACAGTAAATACTTGTTCAACATCTGGACTCTAAAACTGGGAAGGAAATGTTGTGCATTGTCAGCTGTTTCAAGGTCCTCCTCATATTGCTGCATTCTTCTACCATTGCATTGTAAGCTTCTGAGTGGTTTAGATTTTGCTTAAAGCATCAACAGCTGAGAGCATCTGACAGTATGTTAGGAGAAAACCATAATCCTTAAGGATGCATAAAAGAACATTTGAAAAAGGAAACCCAAAGGTTCAAAATCTGTGCATATAAACAGGGTTATCTGAACACTTAACATTCCCTCAAACTTCAGTGCTTTCCAGCTTCCTAGATTTAGATGTGGGATACTGTAGTTAATAAAACAACCCAGAGCTGTAATAGATACTTTTACTTGACACAATTACACCTGAAGGATCTCTAAGATTCTTATTTCCCTTTTTGTATGGGTTTATTTTAGTTTGCAGGGTATGAAATGCATCTTTCCAACCTACTGGGATTTCAATCCTATTCTCAAATAGGATCCTGATCCTGGGAAGTACTTAAGCTGCTGTACAGTCCTACGAACAGGATGTGGTCTGCTCCTGTAAGACAAATGAGTTGAAACCTACAGCTGCAAAACTCCAGGTCCACAAAAACCTGAGAGCTTTGTGCTTTCCTCTGGATTACAGATGAGGCCAGAGTCCTCTGAAACTGAAATCCACAGGTTACAGATCTGACATAGGCAGCTGCAGTTCTCTATCTCTCCACATCATCAGTTTTTAAACACACCCGTTTTCTGATGCTCTCAATTTTCTCATAGATCTGTTCGACAGGTAATCTGAAATACCACAGAGAGCAGACAGGAGGAAAGCACAGGCATCAAACTCAAAAACACTTCAGAGACCCCAAGATTTCTCGCTGCAAGGGACAGCAAACGCGTAACGTCAGCATCACTTTCCAACCCCTACATCATGTCTCCAAAAAGTGGGTGGGAGTAGGAAAGGAGGAAAAAATCGACTGAAATTCTCATCTGCTGCTGTGCAAGAGTCTCCTTTTCATAGGTGTCAGCAAAAGGAAAGCACATTCTGTATTGTAAGTCCCGAGCCCACATTTCTCAACGTAATCTGTTACTAACGTGCACCATGCAGAGAAATGGCTTTATAAACGTTTGCAGTAATGTCCAATAAAAATAGTTGTGCTTTAACTCTTTCTGTGGCTTCAGCTGTCAGTCTGTACAAAGGTACTGGTGTAGTCCCACATAAAACACTCATGTGGTCCGGGGTTATTTTGAAAAAAGTCCGTATTTCATCCCTAAGTGCATTTTAATGACTTTCACGTTGTGTGCTGCTCTGCTCAGAGAGGGGACTGAATCCATTGTAAGTCACAGAAAACTCTGATGGAAAAGCTGTCTGGCTCAGGATTTTAACTGTTACAGTGTAATCCACAGGATATTCCAGAGTGTCACTTAATTTTAAGAGGAATCAAAAGCAATATAAATCATTTGGGACAAGAGAGCCCTGGGTGCAGCGAGCTGTTCATGCCAGGAGACCCAAGCAGAGCAGGACAAGAGCTTGAGGAAGATGACATGTGCCAGAGCTGTGACATAAAACATCCCTCTCGTGAGAGGAGACAGGAAAATACCTTCTGCTATTTACTGATCTCAAAAGCTAATGGTTAATCAGTGTGATAAGGACAGGCCACGAAATAACAGATAGGGAGACCACTACCATGCTTTCCTCTGTAGTCGTGTTCTCTCCGTGAAGGAAAACAGATCACAAGCTAAACAGAGTGAGGTCAGAGAAGATGATTTTGGGTTTGAGAGACCAAAGACACCAGGCACAGATTCTGAAAGCCAGATGTGCTTATTTCTGTGCCCTCAATCATGAAATTCTTACCCAGCTGATCCAGTGAAGGTGTAAAACTGGTACAGATGAAACACCAGCTGTTTGCAGAGATTTTTACTGTAACTGCACACACAGTCACAGTAACTGCACGTGCCAATTGGGCATGAAAAATTAGCCCTTAAGTACAAAGATAGTTGATATAAAGGTTAAATGACTTTCAGATGTATAAATCTCCCCAGTTGTTCTATGAACAGGTCTTTAGCAACCGCATTTCATAACAGTCCACCCACGACTGAAGAAACATCTAACGCTAACGACAGCGGGGTGGTTTTTTTTTTAAGTAGATAAAAAGTTCACTGTAACATTAGAAATTTGATTTACCTGTAGTGGTGAGATACAGCTCGACATGTGCAAACAATATTAGAGCACTGAAGCGTGCTGACTTGCTGTTCTCTACCGCTAAACGATCGCATGCAGGAGAGCTTTCAGCTGTCTCATTCGGAGTATGTCAAATACCCAAAAAATAAAGAGTTAGGAAGGCAGCACTAAAGCAAGACACCACAAATGAGACTTTTCACCTGGGGAAGCACGTATTAGAGAAGACAGAAATACTTTGGTGAGAAGGGATTTGACTTTTTCGGAACATTTGCTAGTCAAAAGCAGCATGGAGCATTGTAATTTGTAAGCAAGCACGGGATCTGCGAGCCACATAACCCTGCTGAAAACATAAAATACATTCAAGCAATATAATTCAGCACTTTGGCAAAAAGACAAGAGCATTTTGGAAGACAGATGCACTTCTACGAGGAGAGAAATAAAGGATTTAGATGGTCTCAGGCTGGCTGGCTGTGTTTTTAGCAATCTTTTTATTCAAATGGTTGCCGGTAAGACTCAAAGGATGTGCTTGTTTTTAAACACTAAGGGTCCAAAGTTTGCTTTCTTTGGGAACCTCACTTCCTTAACAGAGCTTTCTATGAAAACACACCAGAGACTTAAAATAGTCGAGTTATTCAATAAATTGCAGGAGCTTGAGTGATTTCTATAGCCCAGATACACACCAGCAGCAGCTTAGGAGACAAAAAAGGTCTGTACAAAGAATTCCCGGAGACCCGGGCTGTTCTCAAAGGCACAAAGAGGAAACTGCTTTGGTTTGTGAGCAAGAATCAGCGTTCAAATCTTATGGAGCAAAGGCTTAGGAGGAATGTGAGCGTGCATCAGGGAAAATCAAAGGAATGGGCTTTAAAAGCCAACAGGTGCATCACGCCGAGTTCTGCCTTCCAGACCCCGGGTTAGAAACACTGCATGTTTTTGCTGAAATTCCTATAAAACTAAAAAGATGACAAGCACAAGTTGGAGGGTTAAGTCTTGTGCACCACAAAAATAAATCTTCCTGTGGTTCAAATAAAAAAAAAAAAAGAAAGAGCTTGGGAATGTAGGGAAGATGATACGATACAAACGTAAAGATCATCGGCAGCGATGTCTGAAATGGCCACATAGTCCCAAAACATCTTGGGCATTTGATGTACAAAACAGAGGGAGAAGCAGAGCTAATTAGGAATAAAGAAAACCCCTGGAAAACAGCGTTCCTGAGAAAGTAATCCTCTCTTTCTCAAAGGTCAGAAGTCAGTCAGCAGACAAAACAATCCACATAAAACATTAGATTGTAAAGAAATTTAATTAAGAACAAATTGAGGAGGAAGATAAGACATTCGCAATATCAAAACCAGACATGAAATATTCCATCTTGATATCGCATTCAGAATCAGCCTCCTAAAGAAGAAACTTCACATCAATCGCTTGCGTTTGGATACTGCTCGGTTGTGCTGCCTCCCGTCCTCCAGAAATACCAGATTCCTCGGACAATTAAAAGGTAAATTGTTATTTCCAGGGTCTTGGCAGCGTTCCCTCTTGCTGCCCTTTATGCTGAGATGGCAGAGACTCATCCCTCTGTCCCTGTTACCTTTTGAAAGGCTGGGGAAAGTGCTCCCAACCAGGGAATCGAACGGCCACGTGTATAAAATAAAGCCATATTTACATTAAATGTGCAATCCAAAGAGATTCAGTGAACTCTCCATTTTCAATTTTGAAATAATTTTTAAAATCTCAAAAAAACCCAACAGGATGTCATTTTCAAAATTCAAATGAATAAACCGATTAACACAACCCCCCTTTTTTTTTTTTTTTAAATTGACAAGAATCCGATGGATATGATGAAAAACAAGGGCTTCGGATTCTGCCTGCACAGACTCATGAAGAGGGGTGATTATTTGGGGGTTTGGCTAACAAAATGCATTTTTTCACGTAAGGGTCATACATTTGGAGTTCTTTTTATTAAACGAAGAGCGTATGACAACAAAATCTGCTGCACTAAATATTGGAACAGGGGAGGAAAAAAAAAAACCCACCAAGCACCTCTGAAGTTCCTTCTTGCGCCTTCAGGCTTCAATTCTTCAAACATAATCATGGTCATGCAGTGACCATATTGAAACAATTTGAAAAAGAGTAATTGTTTACTCATTTGAGAGCTGGGGTGGGAGAGAGGGGGGACCATGATCTCCACAGCTGGGAGGCAGTTTCCCCCTCCAAAAGTCTGAAGCGTTTAGGGTTGGGTAAAGGGATGCTGGAGGGGGAGAGGAACATCGTCCTCGGTCAAGGAAAGCTCGACCCAGTGCAGTTGGGGTGGCAGAACCTTGGCAGCTTCTCCCAACGTCAATCACGTCGCCAGATAATCACTTCCCATAACGCTGTTCTCATCTGCAGGCTAAACAAGGGCCAAGAAGAGATGGGGGGAGCGCTTAAAAACTTGGAGAGAGCAAGGAGGGAAGGAAAATTCAGCTACCAAGCACTTACTCTGTTTTCTATCCTATTTCTACACCGCCTATGTTTAACTATTACATCTATATCTTCCTAACAGCTATACCTTTACAGAGCTCACAGACCTAACACAAGCTCTACTCAGCAGGTACCTGGAATCCTATTCTCCTGCACATACCTAAGGAAAGGTTTACTAAACCCATGTCAGTAACCAGACTATTTTAAACAGGAAAATATAAAATTAAGCACTATAAAATGTTCACAAAATCTGAGTGTTTAACTGTTGGCTTTTAGAGGAAAGAAATGTCCTGTTTTCTTGGGTACAGAAGATACAGTTAAAGAGGAATTCTGTAAATAAGATTCCACAGAAAGCAGGTTATTTCATGATATTCTTCCACTAAGTTACAGCAATACATAAACCTCACAACTCCACGTTAATCTATTTGGATGGTAGGAACTCAGTTCTACTAGAGATCACAAGGAGTCACAGCTGAGGTAACTTTATAACCATTAATTTTACAACCAATACCTAGACCTTTTTTTACAAGTAGTAGGAAAATTAAATCTGTGATGACCAGAGAGTAAGGAAATTCATAAATACCACTCAGAACACAACTGGAAGAGCCAGGCATGTTTGAGGAAACCTTCCAGATGTGAAGAAATGTTGGATGAAGTCAGTGGCCACGTGAATGTATGATTGGACAGTTTAGGGACTAAGGAATAACTTTAGGGACATCAAAAATCCTTCTTTCCAGGAGGGTTTTGCTCGTATCACAGAATTCTCCTGGCTTCCCACTGCCATCATGCTGCAGGTGCTATAGAGGTACATATAGAGCCACACTGTGCACATTGTGTTTTCACACCTTTGACAGGATAACCAGAGTAGGGTGAGACTGCAGACTGAACTGCCATCAGCCTATCAGCATCCCAGTCCCACTCCCCAAAATCCCAGTAACACACGTCTTAATTACCAAGGCACCATCTGCCCAAACTATGGCCACTGTAAGTTGCACGAGGGCAAGAACAGGATGGGTTATGGCAACATCCTACCACTCACTGCTTCCCTTTTAGAATGAAAACCTCCTTCCTAACACACATGACAGGGTGGGTTAGCTATTTCCAGAAAATCAATCTAAACCAACGTTTTCTCACCTCAGCTCCCAAACCAAAGCCAAGAATCCATCTGGTAGGAATACTTCTGGGATCAAAAGAGGGCATTTTGATGAACCAGCATCAAAGAGAAGCATGAGTGTTAAAACTACAATCAGCAGCTATATATAAAATGTTAATTGTACTGTTTAGACACTCTGCTGATTATAATTCTATGCAAACAGAATGCTGACCTATTGAGAAGAACAGGCAGGGATGTTTTCCTCAATACTGTCACAGATTATCATGTTGAGGAAGCATTTCAGGAATGAACTTGTTTCAGATATCTACCAAGCAGCATAAAGAGTGTTTGCACATACAGGCAGCCACGAATCACTCCCTGCTTCAGCTGTTACAACGCGCTCTGTCCATCGAAGCCACACACCTGATGGTTCAGGGGATGCAGACAGATGGCTGTAGCCACATTTACTGTTTGCATTTGTCCCAAGCAAAGCCTCCTGCTAGAGACCATCCACCTTCTACAACTGCTTGCTACGAGTCCTTCTGCTTCAGGTAACATACAGACTGTCTGTGTTTGTTAGTTGTTAGGAGAAAGCAGTACAACCTGAAAGGGGTGAGGTTGCTCCTTCTCTGTTCTTGCTCTCTGTAAAGCACAGATCAAAGATCTTGTGTTTGAAAAGATTTCAAGCACTTTGAAACCAAATGTAACAGGAGAAAGTGCGTGCCTATTGATGCTTAATCACAGGTCTGGCTCAGATTTTCATGCTGGCAGTTTACTGTTAAAGAAATAAGAACTAGCTTCCAACTGTCGGTATGTTTAACAACTAATTGTATTAAAAGTTAATTTGTCTGAATATTTCATTAATGTTTCTTTAGAATATTTGCCAGAGCATTTCATTGTTAACAAATCACAGAACCAGAGGAAACACGAAGTTAAGAATTGCTTTAAGCATCTTTGTTGCACAAATTAAAAGGACCCACACAGGTCTACAGGACCCCACCAGAAGTTTTAGAATTAAAAATAACATTAATTAGCCTCCAAAATCTCCAAATTCCACCAACAGTTCCTCTTCCAAAGCAGAAGAGCTCCTACATTCAGACACACCTCCTGAAAAACCAGCCAGTCTAATTTTTAATCTATTTTACCAAGAACAGAACCTGTTTGGTTTTGACTCCTCCAGCCAGCCATCAGCATGCAAATAATGCCATCTAGTGGAACAGCAAATTTACCATTCTAGCACGAAACAGCCGCATTTTTATTCAGGGATGTGTACGTTTGCTCAACCTCAGAGGTCCCTACAGCACACCCAAGCTCTCCAAAGGGTCAGCAGAACTGCAGAACCAGAGATTCACTGTGAAATGGAAGCAAGTGAACTAATCCTGATGGGAACAGAGTATTTGCCACGTTCCTGAATGAAGGGAGCTCCACAATACAGCTGTAAGACATTCCCATAGGGATCTATTGATTGCTTTTCCCTGATGGCAACAGAATAGCAACAAACACATGGTTAATAACCAGAGCATTAATTAGACACTTTTTGGTTTTCATAAGTCATTAAATGGAATCAATCAACCCCAGAAGAAAATAATCTTAGATCAAATCAGAGGGTTTACAAACCAAAAAGAAAAAGTCTTCACATCACCTACTACAGGCTTGCCTCAGTTCACAGATCACAAGAGATCTACTCCACCAGGATGATGCTGGACAAGTGATGTTTGCTTCCAGGGGTTTTTTTTCCCTCCCAGTATTTTTAAATGCATTGCTTGCTCTAAAAAAAACAAACCCAGATTGCAAAAATCCAAAGAGACACAGCAAATAAAACAATACATCTCAAAAAAAAAAGATGATCTATGTTTCGTGTCCTCCCAAAACATCCATATTTGTGCAACGTTCGGGTCTCAGGATGAACGGAAAATCACATATTTCATAGAGCTCTAGCTGTACAGCTAAAAACTGCAATGGCAGCATTCCACATAAACTGCACAAGCAATTTCATCTGAAATAGCTTTTCATGAAGATTAGGACCTAAAGACTCCACTGCTCGTTTGACTCACCCGGCCACTAACAATCTCCTTCCAAATACAATAGCTAATGCGCTCGAGATAACTACAAACTTCTTGCATAGTAAAAAGCAAAGGGGATACCCCACTTTTGAGCCTTTAGTTACCTTTACCTCTTGGGTTTTGCACATTCAAAAGGTCAGAGCATAGAAGATTACAGCGAGCGAGCAAAGATCCAGCTGCTTCTTGTGCTCTCCAGGTTTATCAGACATTGCTCTGATTTGGAATGGCCCATACCTGATATATCATAGAATCACAGGGGTTGGAAGGGACCTCCAGAGATCATCGGGTCCAAGCCCCTGCCAAAGCAGGGTCCCTAGGACAGGGCACACAGGTCGGTGTCCAGACAGGGCTGGAATATCTCCAGAGAAGGAGACTCCACACCCTCTGGGCAGCCTGTCCCAGGGCTCCCTCACCCTCACTGGGGAAAAGTTCTTCCACATGTTGGTGCAGAACTTTCTATGCTCCAACTTGAGGCCATCACCCTTTGTCCTGTCCCCACAGACACTGAAAAGGGGCTGGCCATTTCCCCTGCATCCCATACTTCAGATATTTATAAGCATTAATAAGGTCCCCCATTCGTCTTCTTTTATGATGTGTTTATTGCTTACTCCTTGAAATCAAAGCCTAAAACAAATGAAATCACCTAAATTGAAGCAGCGACACTGGATCAAAATCAGCGTTTCTGATTTTAAGGAGCTGCAGCCAACAACTGCCCATCAGGTCACTTTTGATACCCACAATCATACAGAGAAGTTTATTAAACAGCTAAAGTTTGTCTTTTCCCCAGCAGCACAACACAATCTGACAGAACCAGCAGCAGAACCCATGGAAAAAGGAGGGTTGTTGCTTTAAGCACCCCCTTCCCGAGACGTCCCGTTACATAAGCCCTCGCCGCAGTGCCTGGGGAGCCCATCTGGATGGCAAACGCCCCCACACGTGCCGCCAAGACAAACTCACTGCTGAATCAACAAAGAAAATTTCCCCCCTTCCGAAGAAGCTTGTGGCTTTGGAAAGGACCAGCACGACAGAAACCTGAACGCTGCGGGAATTTATTTACATTTTACTCGCAGTCAGCTTGAGGCATCTCCTCACTATGCTTTTTAACCCTTGTGATAGGGAGGGAAAGCTCACAGCCTCGAAAGGGAAAGCTACACAGCTTTTTGGAACCCCATCTATGAGATGCTGTGAAGTCACAGCTCTCTCTGAACACAGCAATGAAGGTACATTATCCTCGCGCTGGTCGATCTGTGTGTGGTGGCTAAGCTACTCTCAGCATCTCAGGGATCAAATGCTTTTAAGACTCTTCATGTCTTCTAAAAGCACACTGTAAAAGGTCAAATTTGTCCTCTACAGGTCTCTGATAGTAAAGAAAATATTTGTCTGGAGTCCACTGGAAGCTCATTTAAGGTATTTTCTTTATGAAGGGACTGAGCACAAGTGATTCTGGGTAAGCACCAGCCTCCTCTACAGCCAGTGAGAGTAAGCTATGCCCCACATCCTTCTGAAGTAGGGACACCACTGCTGCACACTGGAGCAACTACTCTGCAGACAGTCATAACACTGGAGAAGTTCCATGTGTGGAGGAATCAGCCCAAAGAAAACAGAGATTAGTACAACCGTGACACAAAGGGTCTTCTATGTCACTTGTAACTTCATAGCTAGGATGGATCTTCAGAAGTGATGAAGAGGATCCTTGGACATCACACTCAACACCTTGATTACAAATGGTCCAATACTTCTTCCTGACATCAGGGTTCAGGGCTTGCAAACACACGACTCTGCAACGACTTCTGAAACCCACACAAGACTCCCTTGATTTTCAAAGTGAAAAACCCCACTTGTTCAACTAAATTATCATCTTGTAGCAGTAGCTTTCCCAACGAGCACATCTTTCTTACAAACCACACAACCTGTCCTCTTTTTCCCTTATACACTCCTGGGGCAACACTGAAAGTCACAGAGAAACCTGCTTTTGTGCTCCCAGACTTATCTGAGTGTGTTTAATGCCTCTCAAGAAGTGAGGACCAGCTCACTTCAGCAAGTCTAGACAGGGTGGAAAAGCACTGACAGGAGGAAAGAACTGTCCATCAGCTGGAAAGAGCTGGTCCAAGCAACCTAATGCATTAGTTCTCTTCTTTCTGTGAAGCTTACCAACTCTGAAATGCCCAACAGCACATCACACACAATCAAGTCACAGGCAATCACAGTTGTGACTGACAGGCTAAGCAGCTGCTTACATTCCAGAACAGAAAATGAAATTCCTCTCTTGTAGAATGCAAGAACAACAAGAGAAGTGTGAGGAGGAGAGCGAAAACACACTGCCAACTATTTATTTTGTTTCCCAAAAATTGCTGCCTTTCTTGCAGTTTATTAAATAGTAACCAGCCAGGAAAGTAATTGAAATAAACATAAGTGCCCAGGAAAGGAGAAAACAACAGCCAGCGTTAAATTACAGTGCTTACATAAAGTCAGTAAGCAAGTGCCAGCATTGATGCCATTTATGAGAACTGCGGTGCTGAGATAAACTCAATGGGTTCTCATATTATCTCCTTGCCTAGCCTCAAAAGAGGTTATCACTTCCCTCCATGTGGCAGCATTTAATTGATTCACAAAGCAGCAGCTATTTGGAACCAAAGTGGAGCTCTGAGGAAGACAACGTGCTTGCTAAAAGCAGCACTGCTGCATCCCAAGGCTCTTCCCCAGGGTGCTGTATGAAGAGAATTAAGGCTTTTGGGAGAGAAGCACAACAGAAACGCTTTCCTTCACTTCTTGCTGATTAGAGACGTGCTTCACTCCCAGACTTTGCTCCTCACTTCTTAAAACACGAGGCAGCTCGGCACCTCCACAAGTCTCCTCTCCCTAAGGAGCCACCACTCTCACAGCCTTCAGGGAGAAGCCCAACTCAAGCTGGCAGACAGGTTGGTCCACTTTATACACCACAGAGCATCTGAACAGCACACAGCTCAGGAGAACCTGCTTCCACCCCCCACCTGCCACAGCTCTGATGCTGCAGAATTAGGAGAACTTTTCTCTTCTTACACTCAACCCCCTCCAAGCATCACATGAAGCCTGTCCTACCTCGAAGCCATGACCTGGCAGTTGAGGAGCAATGCCCTACAGCATCTGATAACACCACAGTCCTCAAGGGAACAGCCTGAGGCCAATTTTTATTTCCAAAGAACTCTACTCCATGGTATTTATTACCAGGAGAAGAAAATGTTGGCAAAAAGCATTTCCAGGAGCCACAAGATTAGCTCGTCCATGCGGATACAAACCACACAACTTCTTTTCAAACTGCTCTAGCTTGGAAGATGAGTTAATGCCCTATGTAATGAAGAAACAGAAGCACGAGTTAAGCAGAAAACAGCAGAGATTCTCAAGAAATTACTAGTTTGAGCACTGCCACTAACCCATTCCTCTTCCCCCCAAACCACTGGAGTACCCACAGCGTGCTCAATTCTTGAGTTAGCTGCTCTGTGAGGGGATGGACTGAAACAACCATTAGCAGCACAGTCATAACAATCCAAATGACAGGAATTCATCCTTTGAGTACTGATGAAATCTTTAAGAGATAGGAAGAAATATCAATCTGAAAAATTGGGAATTTTTCTTGAAGTTCTCCAACAGTCTCCTGATGGAATCCAGGGTCTAGATGCCTGTCTACTATTGCTGATAACCCAGGTTTGTAGCCATCTCTCTTGCACCTAGGTGTAACGCTGTTTTAAACCACTGACTGCATGTACTATACACTCTGATAGTTACTGACTTGGGTGACACTCAGCAACGAGACACACGAAGCCCAGAATTATAAACAGGAAATGAAAGGACAACTGAGAGAGAGCACAGAAAAGTATACAAAGATTGGGAAGGAAAAAAAAGGAGATAAAGAGGAGAAATGGTTATAGTTTATAAATATGCAGCAATAAAAAAGCCTTTTTTAAAGTCGAAGAATAAAAAAAATACTTATTCCATCCTGTGTTTGTAGTGTAACTGTAATGTTTGCTCCCATAAATCATTCCACACAACAGCACCAGTCTGTGGTGTCCCATACAAGAGATCTGTGGGTGAGAAACATCAGAGCTAACAGTTTCTCTACAAGGAGCAAGCTACTACCCTTCCTCTAGGATTTAACAGCACAGGAAAGCTTAGGAAAGCCAGAAGTGTGGTATATTCATCGTTTATCCTGCACTGCTCTTAAGATCAAAATCTTCATTAAGAGCAAATGAGAAGCTGACATGGGAGCGACTCAGAGCAATCCCCAGGTTTCACAGGGCAAGTTTCAAGTTGCTTCAAGTGGCCCAACCTGTGTTATGTCAGGGATGTGTGAGTGAGTAGATACACACACGTGGATCTAACACTCAAGCAGGAGTCCAATGTGTTTCCTATTAAACAAACGTGGGTGGTCAGCTTCTCCAGCAGTGTTGTGTCAATGAATTTTGGGAAGCAGTAGAGTGCTTCATTCTATCCAACCAGCCCTCTGACAAGGACACAGCTATGTTTCATTCTTCTATCAAAGCGAATTAACATCTCTTGCAACTAATACAGAGGGAAAAATGAGGTCCCATCTTTCCTGGAAGCAATGTTATGACACAACAGAAGCACCATGCTTTGCTTACCAATTTCTGTTCTACATTTTTTTTATTGCATCCTAAAGAGTTAAGTGCCTCTGGAAACGGAATAGACATCGTTTACCATACAGTTAAAAATCAGACTTTATCAGAAGCCTTTTTCAGATAACATTCATTTCATCCCTGCCATTTAAATAAGATAGGAAAAAGTGTTAACTCATGAATGGAAATGGGGAAAAAAAAATAAAAGTCACTCTACCAAGTAGCCTTGGAAGCAGATGGGATAACTCAGAGTAGAACTCAGCTGGCTACCATAGTACCCATATATCATTCCCCCAGTGCCCTCCCCTCAGCAGGTGCTGGGGGGTTTGGGAGGGATTTTTGTTCTTGTTTTTGTACAGTTGTGAGAGTTATTTCAATATGCATAAAGAGTTCCCTGAGCACAAGATAGCTGTATGGAGCTGAAGGGGCATCTCCGGTGTCCAACATTACAACCAAACTAAGGGCACAGGTCCTCTGGTGAAGGGGCTGGAGGGCAAATCCTCTGAGGAGCAGCTGAGGGAGCTGGGGGTGTTCAGCCTGGAGAAGAGGAGGCTGAGGGGAGACCTTCTCCCCACCTCCCCTGCCCTGCCAGGAGGGTGCAGAGAGGTGGGCGAGGGTCTCTGCAGCCAGGGGCCAGGAGATGGGACAAGGGGCAATGGGCTCAAGCTGCCCCAGGGCAGGGTCAGCTCAGCTGGGAGGGCAAAGTTCTTCCCTGGCAGAGTTGTGGGGCTGTGGCACAGGCTGCCCAGGGAGGGGCTGAGTCCCCACCCCTGGGTGTGTTCAAATAAAGGGTGGATGAGGTACTTAGGGATCTGGTTTAGTTTAGGATGAGAATGGTTGGACTTGATGATCTTCAAAGGTCTTTTCCAACCTTGTGATTCTGTGACTCTTAACTCAATTAGAGAATTTGTTTCTCCTTCCTCCACTTACTCAGTAGGTACTCCTCTTCTGCTCTCTCATCATAACTGGCCAAAGCTGACAAATGTGTTAAAAAAAAGAGACTGGTGAGACTCAGCAAAAAGAGGGGTGTGGATGCAAGAGGCTTTCAAAGTAACACACAGAGGAAATAACCAATGTTAGTTTTTGTTTTCATTGTTTTAAAGAGAAAGATCTACTGATAGATTTTTATCAGCTTCAGAAATCCCCCTCAGTTTTTTTCCAAGACAACATGTAAAATCAACCCTTTGTGTTACCAAGTTTCTTACAAACTCAACCCCCTGAAGCTGGAAATCTGTTTATTTCAAACCCATTTGTGGGGTTTGCTTTAAAAATCTCCAGAGAGCTAAACCTATATTTTCTGTCACACCAAGAAAATTACAACTGTGGATGTTCTTATATCAGATTTCACCAGCAAACGTCTACATTTTCAGTAGGGCTGAAGTAATGAGCTACTTAGTGACATATAGTGTGTTTAAGTCATTTTGGTTTCTTGCCCAAAAATTCTCCTCAATACCACTGCCACCCCACAAGCAAAATTTATACTTCCAAAGATAAACTTTCATCTCTCTTGTGGTAAACCTTATGCAGTAGATCAAGAATTTTTAATAAACATACATCTCTTGATTTTCTATAGTTTGTGCATATTACACAAAATAGCCCATTAAACACAGATTTGGTTGGTGTTTTCTTTTTCTAGAAGAAAAGGAAGGGATCATTTTCCACTGAGAAACATGAAACAAAAGGAAAAAGAAAATCCTTTAGATTGGCTCGAGCTTTTCTAGCTATGATTGGCAAGTGCCAGGCTGATGATGTTAGATTTTTCATTTAAGTTTAAAATAATCACTGAATCATGAAGGTTGGAAAAGTTCTCCAAGATCATCCAAGTCCAACTGTCCCCCTAATACCCATATTACTCATTAAACCACGTCCCTGAGTGCCTCATCCAACATTTCTTTGATCACCCCAAGGGATGGTCACTCCACCACCTCCCTGGGCAATGTGTTCCAACACCCAACCATGCTTTCTGAGAAGAAATTTCTCCTAACTTCTAACCTGAACCTCCCCTGGAACGACTCATAGCCATTCCCTCTCATCCTATCACTGGTTATCTGTGAGAAGAGGCTGAGCCACAGCTCACCACAACCTCCTTCCAGGTTGTTGCAGAGAGTCTCCCCTGAGCCTTCTCTTCTCCAGATTGAACAGTCTCAGTTCCCTCAGCTGCTCCTCATACTTGGTGTTCTAAGACTTACATCAAAGCATCACCACTCAGAGCAGAAGCAAATGGTATTGTTAGAAAAACCACCTAATTTAGTGCTTTTGCCTGCACTGCACGCAGTTTCTTGGTGGTGTTTATGGAAGAACACTTCACCAGTATAAAACTGATGGCCTGTGGACTGGTAAAGCCAGTGTGGATATGGTGCAGCAGGGCTTTCCCAGCACCTCTGACAAGTATTGGGGATGATGTCACAGCACAGCTGAACTCAAGAGGAGTTCTGGTCCTGCACTGAACGTGGCCAGAATCTCCTTCTCAGGAGTGATGAGTTAGCCAAACACTCACTCAGGTCACAGCAAATTCATAAATAGGCTACTGAAAGCAAATTTCATTGCAACTTAATTATTCACAGTGATAACATGTTAGGTTATTAAGGGAAATCATCCTTTCTGGACCAATGTCATCACTGTTAAATCAGCTGCTTCATTAAGTTTACAAGCAGCTGTTGCCACCAGGTTCTGACATTGCCAACAGCAAATCTCAACAAGAATTAACATTTAGGTACCCAAAAAGTGCACTCTGCTCAGGTTGACACGGGGTTTATTTTTTCCAGAAGACATACACAATCCCTCCTTTGTTATCACAGAATCACAGGGGTGGGAAGGGACCTCCAGAGCTCATCAGTCCACCCCCCTGCCAAAGCAGGGTCCCTAGGACAGGTCACACAGGTCCAGATGGGGCTGGAATCTCTCCAGAGAAGGAGACTCCACACCCCCTGGGCAGCCTGTCCCAGGGCTCCCTCACCCTCACAAGGAAGAAGTTCTTCCCCAGATTGGTGTGGAACTCCCTGTGCTCCAACTTGCAGCCATTGCCCCTTGTCCTGTCCCCACAGACACTGAGCAGAGGCTGCCCACGTCCCTGTGTGTCCCACCCTTCAGCTATTGATCCCCATTGATCAGATCCCCTCTCAGGCTTCTTTTCTCCAGGCTGAACAGCCCCAGTTCTTTCAGCCTATCCCCAGAGGGGAGATGCTCCAGGCCTTTAATCATCTCTGTAGCCTCCTCTGGACTCTCTCCAGGAGATCCCTGTCCCTTTTATACCAGGGAGCCCAGAACTGGATGCAACACTCCAGATGGGGCAAGTTATGGACTGGTTCCAAAAATAGAGCAACACACTATCAACATGAAGGAGAAATAAAGATAGTTCCATACACCTTGGATCCCAAACCTTCTGACCTTATGACACCACAGACAGGCAAGTGCTTTCTGTGCCCATCATTCAGAGAGCTGCTGCAGCTTAAATCCACTGCTGTTACACATCTGCCTTTTCCAACTGCAGGGATCACTTGGTTCATTCCACTTCCTCATGGCCAGGATGCCTCATACAAATGACACAATCCCTGCCTTGAGCAGTCAGGCACATGAGCACATTCCTTCCCCATTCTCACAAAGCCTGTTCTTCCTACCCAAAGAGTTCTAAACTCCTTTGATTTGGGCTCACAGGTTGAAGGGAAGGGGAGAAGGGTGATTAGTGACTTGCTTCAACACTAGAGCGAGGGAAGGTGGTTGTTCTTTTCTTCATGTTCCTAAAAACTATTGTCCCAACAAATCTAAGTTTAAAAAACCACAATAGAACATGGTCATTTACAGTGGTGAGATCAAGAGATGAAAAAGGTGTGAAGATCAAAATCACCACGGCCCTTACAAACACATATTTAATATATTTGCAGAAGCAGCCTGAAGTCATCTGTTCCAGGTATGTACCAAGACAAAACCTGGCCTAACACTGCAGACTGAACAGGTTAGTTGTGCCTATCAGTTTCCAAGATAATCAGAGAATTGCTAAAAACAACCTACAGGTTGGGAGGGCTGTATTTCCTCAGCTCAGCAGTCTCATCATCAAATACTCTTCACGTTTTCCTCCATGTCACTATCAAACACATTGCCCTAACAGAGGCATGAAAACAACACGTCAAGTTCTTCAAACACTGCTCAAAATAAGCTCTCTCTGGCTATGTTCTTAAGCCTTAATTGGCATTTCAAATTGGCAACTGCATACAAAACACCCTAAAAATTATTCCCCCTCTACTAATCCATTGGTGACCTACATAAGATGTGACTATAAAGAATCTTTCAACAGCAAGTATGTTAAAATCTACTTTAATTAGTAAAATTGGTCCTTTTTAGACTCTCTCAATTCCACATTATGTTTAAATTTGTTTCCTCTCTGCACGAAGTGACTCACAAGAGCAGTACCATTCACATCAGACACTGGCTGTTTGAGCAGCCTTCACCTACCTCCTTCACAGGAAAACATTTGCACCATGGCACATAGAGCAGACTTGGCTGTCCTCGAGGTATTCACCAAGTAATCCTCTACTAAGTCAAGTCACTAGATCAGAGCAAGATGCACACGTTCTGGCTTTTCTTCAACTCAAAACCAGCAGCTAAGCCTACTGTATTCTATATGTAACCCACAGTGGATTCCTTTCAAATTGCCCAAACCTGCATCTTCAGTATAAGTGATATCAGTTTGTTACTGCCTAACAGCTTCAATAATCCAAAGACTCATGCAGACAGAAGTACATTAGTATCATTTGCACTCCTTTTGTAAATCCAGACTTCACAATACTTACTCCCTCAGTACAGATTGCAAATTACCACCATCTCAGCATCAGCAAGTCTTTTGATACACACAAACAAGAAATAAGTAACAGACTCAAGGCCACAATATTTTGAATACTTGAGCAATATTTAAATACGTACAATTTGGTTTATTATTTGTTCCATCACCTGAGAAAGTAATATTTCTCCAATATTTACTACACTTGGTGCACTCACACCCACAACAAGCCCAATTAAACCAGCCCAGTAGGATTCCTTTGTAAACACAAGCTAACAAAACATGTGTCTGGCAACAATACACAGGCTGCTCCTACAAAACATAGTTTAACTGCAGTAGTAGACTGTTCCTGCTTTACCTACACAGAACAAACCCAGAAGTCTCAGTGTTCTACTCACAGCGAATTCCATAAATCATGAGAGGGTCAAGTTGCTTCTTCCCATGCTTCCCCTGGCCAGACAGGTTGGAGATGGCCTGAATTTCCCGGTGGAAGAGATAATCAAGCAAGGTCAGTGCCATCTTCTCAGCCGTGCGGCAGTTGGTGCTGATGTGCAGCATGTCAGCAGGGGTGATGGGGCAACGGACTCGCATCTCGGCATTGCTTTCATCTCCCAGCCACGTCCCGTTGGGGTAATCCTCTAAAAATAAGAGAGATCATAGAAATTCTAATCGTGGCACAACATGGAACAGTCAGGTTCAAGTCAGAGTTAACATTTCACAGATTCCCAGGGGTGGGAAGGGCCCTCCAGAGATCATCGGGTCCAAGCCCCTGCCAAAGCAGGGTCCCTAGGACAGGGCACACAGGTCGGTGTCCAGACAGGGCTGGAATATCTCCAGAGAAGGAGACTCCACACACCCTGGGCAGCCTGTCCCAGGGCTCCCTCACCCTCACTGGGGAAAAGTTCTTCCCCATGTTGGTGCAGAACTTCCTATGTTCTAACTTGCAGCCATTGCCCCTTGTCCTGTCCCCACAGACACTGAGAAGAGGCTGCCCATGGCCCCCTGTGTCCCACCCTTCAGATATTTATAAACAATATTAAGCTCCCCCTTTTTCTTCTTCTCTCCAGGCTGAACAGCCCCAGCTCACTCAGCCTTTCCTCACAGGGGAGATGCTCCAGGCCCTTCAGCATCTCCGTAGCCTCCTCTGGACTCTCTCCAGGACTTAAGGTATTGTGAGCTCTTCCAGTTTCCTTCATGGGCTCCACAGTTGGGCTACATTTTAAAGAAGTTTAACATGCCCACAAGATTTGCTACTTATAAATTATTCTCAAATCCCCAGGAATGATGACCAAAAGCTGTTGCCATTCACAACCTGGCTCACACAAGGAACTGGTGTAATTAGTCCAGATGTCTAACTCGTTCTTGGATTATTTTTAAATGTCTCATACTAGAGACCAAGAGCCAACAGAGCACACTGTATTCAGCGCTCTCACTCACCAAGACAGTCATCCCCTAAGAATGAAGGTGACTAATTTCAGGGCCCCCACCAGCTCTGAACCACATTTTTCCCCAAAAGATGAGATTTAAAATGAGTCTAAGCAAGATCACAAATTTAAGTAGTTATAACCAATAGTGAACAGTAACTTATTTATTAATCACTCAAAAAAAGAATACTTCAAGCAATGACAATCAGTCCAAGATTGGTTTTTCTTCAAATCAACTGGCCAGTGGGCTATGTTATTTCCTACACACACTGTTTAACAAGGAACAGGCCCAGCATAAAGATAATGAATTGATAATTATCTGCCACATGCATCTTCCCTTCTATTCAAGTATAAGGTCATTAGCCACAGAATCTGTTTTGTTACCCCCTGCCAGAGCTATAGCTGCTTCTCTTGTGGCACACACACATTGTAGATGGAAAGTTTTTGGGTTTTGCCTCAGTCTCTCAGTTTAGCAGAAAAAAAAACCCCAAACCCCATTCATTTTAAGATGACTACTAAGCCCTCCCTGAAAATTAAGCTTTTCAGACAATGCCAAAAGTTTGTGGTTCCAAGACTAACCAGAAACCAGACCAAACTCGTGAGGATGACGGACCCCTACTGAAGTGGAGGATGCAACACAGGACCTAGGATAAGACTGTCTTCAGATAAACCCAAAATTTCCAGTACACATTTTGACAGTGCTAACAGGAATTGGACAGAACAACGTTCCAGTGCTATCTCAACGTTCACTGACACAGATCATGTGGGCTGGTTTTCTGTTTGTGGAGTAAAGCAAAGCTTCCTGACTTTGATGTCACTCGTCCCTTCCATACCAGGGCTCTGCAGTACTTCACTGTTGTCTCTCACACCTTCAGAAGTGCAAAAAAGTGAACCAAGTTACTCAGTTATCTTTCATTTAATGCCTCTTAAAATAGAGTTTTGTGGTATATACGAAGTCACAAATTCCTGATTTCCATAGCCCTTCTGGTAGTAAAACAGATGACAGAGTGCAGAGGGATGAGCACCTCCCTTTCACACTGCACAGGACCCTGAGCAAGCAGCATCTCCAGTTCCCAGTGCCAGCACAGGATAAGCAGCCTGCATCCCAACCAACCAGCCTGCATCCCAACCAACCAGCCTGCATCCCAACCAACCAGCCTGCATCCCAACCATGTGCAATAAAAAGGTAACATGAGACTCAGACACCAAAAACCACTTTTCCAACACGACCTTTGGGTTGAGTCACCTCACATGTCAGATGCAAGTTTATTGCAGTGAGTAAGGAGAGTCTGAAGCAAACATTAGATTAAGCAATATCAATATATCATTATAAACATCAGATTATCAAGGATGGTGATTTCTAAGGAAAAATATTTATTGCCGATGTACACAGCAGCTAGTGCCTCAAAGTCTTTTTTTTCCTGAAGTCAGAACTTGGTGCTCTGGTCCAAATATATATTTTAGACAATTTTATATATATATATTTTATTTGAACCTTACTTTTTATCTTGAACTATGTAACAAGGCACACTAGCTGTTGTCTGCTCACAGTACCAGGTGCCATCTGAAAAATAAAGTGGCTCAGATTAATTACCACTTGTTTTGAATGCCACTGTGTCTGGCCTCCCCACACGTCTGGTTAACATTATCAGGGAAAACAACAGCCTGTTCCTGAAGATAAATTGACTGTTTTATAAAACTCTGGGCAGAGCTGGAAAAGGAAAAAAACGTCTCTGGACAAACGTGTAGGTTTCTCAAAGAAATTTCAGGAAGCCCAAGTAAATGAATCTACATCCTATCAAAACCTCACTGCCTTGCCAGTTCACAGAGAGTATTACTATTTAGGGAACACCTTTCACCTGCAGGCTTGTTTCAAATTGCTATCAGCCCACAGGAACTAAAGATTTTAATTTTTTTTTTCAATTTGCAAAATCATCTCTTTTTTTATTACTGGCACAGAGTCTAGAACATACTGTTTTTACCACGTGCAACTGTTCTTTTATTGCTAACAGCCTGGAAAAAAAGACATTATCTTGTTATTCTGACCTCTGAACACATGCCCCACATTAAATTATCTCTTGCATTTTCCTCCTGCTTTAAAACCTTCAGCAGAAAGGGAATTTGCTATAATCATTTTGCATTAAGTGGAACTTGCATGACTAAAATTAAACGTGACTCTAGTGTCTCACCACAGCTACTTGAGGGCACAAAAGCTAAACTATTCCTTATCATGTATAAAAATAATTCCTCCTGGTCTGCCAGCACATCTGGCACTTTGCATAGAGCAAATATGGTGAGACTGGCACAGACACACACAAAAATAACAGTGAAAAAAGGAAGTACAATACAGTTATGAGGCAGGCAGAACTGTGGCAAGGGAGAACACAGACTAAAAGAAAGGGAAAAAAACCCAACCTGGGAATTTGATGGAAATTCTCCCTGAACAATTAAGTACATAATCACTATTGATTAAAGCTGCATCACTGGAAGCTCCTAGCACTCAAATATCCTTTTATGTTTACTGAAATGGTTCTTTATGTGTATTATCAGGCATTATAGGTAATATCAAGACAGAATCTAGATGAGTCAGGTTATTTAGTACATCGATTGCACTAGCAAGATACCGAGTCAGGAATCCACTAGGCACCATACAACTACACACAGCTGCTCCTATTCCTGAAGTCTACCAAAAATCCTAACACATGAAGGGCTGGGCAGGAAGAATACAGTCAAAGAATACACTTATCTTATAAATAACATGCACACACTCATCTGTAACTCAGGAGATTTTTTGTTTCACCCTCAAGTATTTTTCTTTCAGTGATTTTCCTACCAGCCTGGCTGCACGTGGGATGCGTTTGAGTGCTACAGGGAAAGATGCTTGCTTGAGTTTCTTTAGACCAAACACTATCAGCAGAGAAGTGGCTCTTGATCATTTCTTTTTTCCAGTGTTAAAAGTCCTGACATTTTTATCTGATTGCCTCCTCTGTACTCAGAAGCTCATTTCAACGACAGACTTAATTTCTAGCTCCTCATCAGTATTTTCTGAGATCAGAAAAAAATTGCCTTTATCTCCATTCTACTGAATCCAGAACTGGTTTGCTTTTCACTACTGTTTTCTACTCTTTTTTTTTTTTACTGTATGAAGCCCATTTCTTTTATCTTACAGCACAACTGACCATCCCTCTGTTCCAGCAGGCACGTGCGAGACGACAAGAGGCAGCTGGGGCTGGGAGGCAAACAAGCATTTCTCTGGGAACAGGGTGAGTGAGCTTTAAGGTTAGCATCAAGAAAAACCTGTGTCAAGAGAACAAAAACCAGACAGGAGTCACCACGGCTTTCAGACTTGCTCTTGACATGTGTATGTGTTTCCCTGCCCGGGGAGATGATGGACACTGAACTGTTGCTCACGTCTTTCCATCCGGATCATAGAATCATAGAATGGTATGAGTTGGAAGGCACCCCAAGGATCATAGAGCTCCAACCCCCTGCCACAGGCAGGGCCACCAACCTCAGGCCTGATCTACACAAGGTTGCCCAGGGCCCCATCCAACCTGGCCTTGAAACTAGGGGATACGCTCCCCTAGTTTGAGATGCTGAGCATCAGCAGTAAGGCAGGACGCAAAGCCTGGCTCTGCTCTCTGGCTTGGTGCTGTCAATCACTCCTTTAAAAGGGAAAACAAAAGGAACCCCCTTGCCCACATAAACACTTGAATTAACATGTTCTATTATTCCAAGTATCTGTGTTTATTTTATTAACAAGGCTGGGTGCAAAGCTGACATTTGTGGCAGAGAAAAATGACTGGTAGCTGCAGTTCAAAAGCAGAAAGATTAATTAACCCCAAAAGAACCCCAAAAACCCCCAAATCCTAACCTCCAGAAACAAACATCCATTTCCAGAGAAATTAATATTTTGGCTGAGGTGAAAAAGATTCAGCATCATCTTTTTAAATAAACTTCTGTCAACTAGCCCATGTCCTTTGCCCCTGCAAAGAGTTCAGAGGGGTAGTGATTAACCAACAAGACTACAGAGCACAAAGACTGTGCTTAAAGAACAGCTGAAGATCTAGCATTAAAACTGGTTTCACCAATACCTCATCCCACCTCAAAAAGCAGTTAAGATGCTGGGAGTTACAACACACACATCCACAAACACCAGAGACCCTGGATGCAGAACCGAAGGTTTTCACCCAACTATTCTCCTGGGGAAAAAATGGTTTAATTTCTATAGAAATATGAAACAAAGATAGGCAAAAGAAAGGATTTAGCTAACAGAAGCACAGTTCCAGTTAACTTCTAAGCCTCTATGGTTAGAGGACTGGTATGCTATCAGAGATATTTTAAAAATAAATCCTGCACTCTCAGTTTTCTTCAGTTGTCTGGTAACACACAGCACAAAAAAACATATATGGGCATGGAAATACTATGGCATGCACAGGAGTCTCAGCATAAGTTAGTTTAATTATCTGTTTGTTAAAAATAAGGCTTCAGTTTTAGTCCATGGCTAAATCCATGAGTGAAAGAGGAGATTAACTTACTTTATGACTCATGGAAGGCCAAGGAATTTAGTCAAAAGAAGTTGAAAGTGAGGACTATGCTATCACCTGTAACTTAAGATGATCAGCTAAAAAAAAAATCCAGCTAAAATTGAGGAAATTCATATCCCTGGACGTTTTACACTCTTAGAAAATGTGTTTCATGTCAGAAAATCAGTTTTCTAATTTACATTTTGCCTACTTTCTTGTTTATTGTCTTTGTTATATTTAACTGCACAGAGAGGACCAGACTGTTCATTCCAAAAATCACCGTGACAGATACCTGGAAGAAACCATTGCTCATCTGTTTGCTCCCAATTAAAAAATAACATTTTTTTATATATATATATATATATATATCTCAAAGCCATTCCCATTTCTATAGTTTTCAACTGCTTTAACAAGTCACTGAAGCTCTTGAAATCTCATCAGTGCGCTCACATCAGCTACATATTATATTGTTTTAAGGTACAAAGAGTTTGCTATTTAAAAGTTCGTTCTTGCTGTCTGTGTCTGGTCATAAGGAGCTTGGCAGGAAAATCCAAGTGCTGCAAATGATCATGTAACACGTGAGATTTGATCTTCCAGTGCACTGGAAAATCCTGTGGACAGATAAGCCTGGGCCACGTACAAGTAGCTGCTTGGATTCATGTTTGGAAAGTAAATTCTGAGCAGTATTTAATACTATTGTAAAGTGAAGGTTGAAGAGACAATATACAACTAAATTTTCTTTGGAAAAATACTATTCATCCTTTAATTAATGTGCTCTGTAGACCAGTTTCCCCCTATCTTTTCCCTAAAGCCACATGTTTACATTTCTAAATCTGTATTTTGGATAGCCTTAACATGCAGTAAAAGGAAGGCAGAGAAAGCAGATGAGATACAAACCCATCACACAGAGTGCCAAACATCTATGTCAGCCTATCAAGTGTAAAGTTCATGGCACCAAAAACTCAAAATCAGTGGAACTTGCCTTTTTATTTATATCACTTTAAAAAGGCTTTCACTGAGCTCTGTTCAAGAGCATTTCACATACTTGGGAGATCCTGAGGACAGAGTGTTTCTTTCTTTGTCATTTCAAAGCCTTGGCTTTAGAGCAGACACTTTTTATAAAATATCTGTTTTTAAAGCAGGGAAGTAATGCTGGATGGGATGTTCTTCCACCACAGAGCTGAGAGGCTTTTTCAAAGGAAGGAGAGAGCGACAGGACAGTAACTCTATTGTGGAAGATTTAAAAGGATAACATAACACACGTTCATGTTTTAGAAACAGATGCTCTTCTAGTTTGGACAGTAAATCACAGATTAAATGTATTAAATGTTACCATATACTGAATATGGGTAAGAACATTATTATTATAAGACTCCTTACACCTTGAAGCCCCTTGTATCTTGAAAGCAATGAAGCAAAACAACACCCTCATCAGCTCCTAGAAGTGTGTGGGTTTAATCACAGTGCCTTCAGATAGCTTATTTGGTAGCCAAAGAGCAAGGATTCAACATTTGTGCTTTTTTGAACTAAATTGAAGCAGCTGCTTAAATTATTGTTTTTTCTGCATAGAAGCTGTATTTTAGAAGTTATTTTTACTGATATTCTAATGTGAAAATTTGAAGAGGATGTCCTTGTAAAGTCTTTTAAAATAAAGTTTGACACCTTCAGAGGAAACAAAACTATTTGATCACAGCAAAACTAATTCAGTAACTATATTTGGATATTACCTGTCTTCACTTTCTGCTGTTTGAACACGTTTCCTGGTAAAAATAGTACTTAAAATTCTGAATCTGCTGCTTATCATGAGCTCCAGACTGACCTGGAAAGGCTCTTTCTGAACTAAGCACATCTTTTATATATGGATTCCAACACAGTTTGCCCAACAAATGAGCAATCACAGGGAAGGAACAGCCACATGTTTTGACTGTTTCCTATAAATCCAAGACTGTAACAGTCCTAAGTCAGAACTAAGTGTTGAGTCAAGTATTACAGAAGTACAGGACACATATGATGCCCCTGCCCAGCAATTTTACAATCCAAGAATAAGGCAGGGGACAACAGGTAGATTACAGAAGCAGGTGACAACAGACATTGAGAGGGCAGGCACCACCAAAATAAAGAGTATCTTAAAGTATTTGAAAGATAAATAGGAAAGGAAATCTGACCTCTATGGCTGAGGCAGTCAGGGCATCTCTAAACAGTGACTGGGTGATGGCAAAGGACCATCGTATCTAGGGTGCCATGGAGTAGGGGAAGGGATGCAAGGAGAAGGTGATGGTGCTAAGATGACAAGTTCAGAAAGTCGTATTTGTAACAGCTTTCTGGAGATAAGGCCAGAGAGGCCTCACACTAGACACAACAGGAGGTAACTGGAGCCTGGACAAGACTGTTATCACCTCAAACATTATCTATCAGGAACATAAAAGGTTCCTTTTAAGCACTGAACATTTGAACATCTACTCACCATTCCTACCAAAACTTCCTTGTTCATAGTTACTGCAAGTTTCTTTCTTCCTCTAGTGCTAAAACCCTTCAGTTAAAAAGTTTAGACAAATATATTTGAGAATGTCAGGATATTTTCTAACAGATTTGTGGTGAGCATGAAAGTGCATACAGCTGCCAGGTTACAGCTTAGTCAATTGAAAACTGACCCTTGACAGGATTACAGCCACATACCAGTACAAGAGAATTCATTACAGGCTGAAAACAACATAGGTACTTAATATCATAGGCCTGAAACTTCTGTAATTTAAAACCAGGGTGGATCTAATGTTCTTCACAGTATTATTTTTTTGCAGTGGAAAGCAAAATCTGAAAGAGCACAACAATGTGAGGATGAAAGCTATCATGAAGAGAGACTATACATGAGGCCTTACCACATAATCAACAAGATTATGCTCCTATCTTCAGAGATATGAGGATCTAAGGAATCCATTCACAAATTAAGTTCGGTATAAATGGGACATTAAGCATCAGCTGTAGCATTTCAGATTGGTGAAGTCGAGTTTGGAGCCTAAAGACCTTCATAAGTGCAAAAGAACTCCCAAAAGGACAGAAAAATAATCTCAAAATAATTTAATGATCTAAACTTTTCCTTCTCTTACCACCCTGAAAGTCTAAGTAGTATGGTACCTGGAAACCCAATTGTGCCACCATGTCATTTATCACAAACACTCCCATGCAGCTACTAAAAAAGAAATACATTTCAGAATGTTTAGTATATAAAACTTAATGGCTCTCCCATTCCCAGACTGTATTAAAAAAATAAGGAAATCTCTTCCTGAGCTATCTTAGCTTTGCATAACACACTGAACTGTACAAAGTTGGAGGGTGCCCATGACATTTCATGGAATCATAGGGGTGGGAAGGGGCCTCCAGAGCCCATGGGGTCCAACCCCCTGCCAAAGCAGGGTCCCTAGGACAGGGCACACAGGGAAACATCCAGATGGGGCTGGAATCTCTCCAGAGAAGGAGACTCCACACCCCCTGGGCAGCCTGTCCCAGGGCTCCCTCACCCTCACTGGGGAAAACTTCTTCCCCATGTTGGTGCAGAACTTCCTTTACTCCTATTTGCAGCCATTGCCCCTTGTCCTGTCCCCACAGACACTGAAAAGGGGCTGGCCATTTCCCCCTGCATCCCATACTTAAGATATTGATAAACATTAATCAGGTCCCCCCCTTAGTCTTCTCTCCAGGCTGAACAGCCCCAGCTCACTCAGCCTTTCCTCACAGGGGAGATGCTCCAGGCCCTTCATCATCTCTGTAGCCTCCTCTGGACTCTCTCCAGGAGATCCCTGGCTGTTTGATCCCAGGGAGCCCAGAACTGGCCACAACACTCCAGGTGGGGCCTGACCAGGGCAGAGCAGAGGGGGAGGATCCCCTCCTGTGACCTGCTGGCCATGCTCCTCCTGATGCTCCCCAGGATCCCATTGTCTCTCTCAGCCCCCAGGGCACACTGCTGGTTCATGGCCACCCTGTCATCCACCAGGACCCCCAGCTCCTTCTCCACAGAGCTCATGTCCAGCAGGTCATCCCCCAAGTCACACAACTCTGCACAGCTTCAATACACCAGCTCCACTCCCATCACAGCCAAACAGATGGATAAAAGTCACTGTCTTAAACCTTTTCCACATAGCAACTAAATCCACACAAACACACAAGCAAGTTTTCTGTAGCAGTTCCTGAAGATCAACAGCTCATTACAAAAATAACGAAGGCGCAAGGCCTAAATGATGATGGTTTAAAAAAATGTTCATTAATCAATTCTCATCATTTTTAAGCCTCATTAAAAAGTTCAAGGGGAAAAAAGCACAACTTTGTTTAAATTCAGGGTGTGCTGTACTGCAAAACTACAGTAAAAACACGTTATGTCAAAATTAACCCGAGTTTTAAAAGAGCAAAGCCACATCTATCAATTGTTGACATTTCCTTTAAACACTTCTTAGTGATAAATGTTTGTTTCTTATTCCACCAAAGGAGAAAGATGTGTAATCTATGCTGGGGATAAAAATAAAACTAACAAAACCCAAGGACAAAGAAGAAGAAAAGTTCCTGATATTTTTAAACACAGGTTGCCTCCAGATCAAAGAAAACAACCAGCTGCGTTCTCCTGAGGAACACATAAAACACTTAATTCCATTTAGAGCCTTCATCTCCCAAAACCTTTCAGAAAACCAGCCTCTATCCAAATTCTTAGATACTCACACAGTAAAATGGTTTGTTTAGAAGTTTGATCATCATGCTATAACTCAGGCTTGGTGGTTTCTGTCCTCCAGAAGAGATCTCTGCTAAAACAGACACGTTCACGTATTTGGAGTAGTAGGACTATGGAAAAGGCTCCTAAAAAACATGGGAACTGGGGATGTCCAATCCCTGAAAGCCACATTTCTGAAAGGAATCCTTCCTATGAAAACAGAGCTGTGCTTGGCCACATTTCTAGTACCACACAGGAGTTGTCTGTAGAGCTCTGATGTTTCAAATGACACAGAGAGAGAGAGAAGACGTTCACCAGACCTGAGATTTATTTCCTTGAGTGCACCGTATCACAACTGGCAACACAGTTCAATTCATCAGAGGAGCTCTCAAAAGCTCTTCCAAATCAGAGCTTCTCAGCTAAGGTCATAGCTAAGGTAACAATGCAACAAGAAGATCTCTGGCTTGAAATGAGGCCTCATGGTTAAAGTTAGGATCCTCTAAAACATTGTTAATGCATCATGTTCAAATAAATTTTAAAAGGAGGAATTTTTTCTCCTGAATCAGAAATACAAAGATTAAATCAAGTATGCCTTGCAGACAACACTTCCAATTAACATTCCAGCCTTCCTTGAGCAGTTTAAATGACCACACAGAGCAGCTTGGACAGAGTTTTATTTGGCAGGTTGGGTGTTTGCTGTTTTAAGACCTTTCTGCTTTTTCATTTCTACTGCAGTGAGTTCAGTAGTGGGTCACACCTTGGCATCTTCATTCAGTACCTTGCTTCTGTAGAGTAAAAAAGGTTTCTATCTTTTTTCCCTAGGATTTAAATAAAGGCTCCAATCCAGATCTCCAGAAGCTGAAGATGCATCAGCTGCATTTAATTCTTTCAAGTTGTTTCTAGAGGAAGATACCTTCTTAAAAGGAAAGTTTGATAACAGAGAAATTTGAGCTTTAATCTTATTAAATCATCATCCACTTGTTGAAATGTTTTTCTACATCTAAAGCTCACTGTTTATACATCCACAGCAACTGCTCTTCTCTGATTTCACCAGAAAATCCACCTGGGCTGCAGTTAAGTTAGAGTGGAAGAGACACACTCTAACCTACACACATTCAAAACAAGAGCAGACTAATCACTTTTGAACATTCATTAATATCTATGGGGGGGAATTACTGGTTAAATGAAAAACCCACTATTTCTTAGTTGGCTGAATAAGTAAATAAAGATACACTTGATATTTTCTATGCCAGTAATATGATACTATAAATAGTAACTCACTCACTGGTAAGCCTTACAGCCAAATTTAATTTGATTTTACACTGGTAACTCAGTACTGGCCAGTTCTATTTTTGCTGGGGTTTATCTTCAAATGTGCAAGATTACTCCATGAACACCACTTTTAGAACTGCAGTCCAAATTCATCAGGTGTTGATATTTCTATTGTCATCCCCACATGACAGGACATTAATTATTCCAAAATTAAATTGGGGGGGTGGGAATATCACAGAATTGCACAAAAATTAAGAGATTCAGTATCTCTAGATGCTTTCAGTCCATAAATACTGCATCTTAAAGTCAACACCCTGCAAATCTTTAACTACATTGGTAAGATGGGTGAGCATTTTCAGTTTTCTGAAAAGTAAAAGAACAAATGGAGTAACTTTTGCTCAAAGAAAAGACAGAACAGGCCTTTCTGCACATGTAAAAGAATAATATACAACTGAAGATGGAATAAAGTCAGAGTTCAGTTGGCAAAACCCCCCTTTTGTTCTAGACCATTATTGGAACTGTGCTGCAATGCTTCCACGCAATTATTTTTCAGGAATAAAGGCAATAGCACTAATATTTTTTTAAACTACCATACATGATTAAATGTTCTTTGAAAAGAGCCAGCAGAGAGCAAACAATGCCTTTATATAAATCTATTAATTCTGAAAATATCCAGGGGTCAATGCCATATCCAAAGTCAGCTAAAGCCCAACTATAAACACGGTTCAGTTTTGCTTTCTGGACACGGGACAAATGGGAGTCAGAGGGAAAACCTGTTGTTTAGTCTCAGTGTGTAAGGGCTGAAGTACACCATTCTCACCCTCCTGTGTTTTACAATCAATCAAGATTCCTTTGAGCAACTCAAAGTCCCTCAGGATTCTTTCACAGATGATGAAAGCAAGCTGATGGGTGCTATAACTGTTGCCTTTTACTGCTGAAGGAAACAAGCCTGCACAACAGACCTATTCTTCATCACTTCCTTTATTAATGATTTCTGTGACATACTGCAGGCGTGTTCACTTAGCATTCCTCCTGTGCAAACGGTCCTCATCTTCAGGAGGGCAAGGAAAGGTGGGTGTGAGGGATTACTAATCTGATTCTCAAAGCCTTCATCAATCTCAGAAAGATTTTTAATGGATGAGCGTTCTAAAGGTCTGAAGAAAAATCAGATCCAAAGACATTAATGGATTACCTGTTTCTGCAAAAATTTACATATACAACAATGGCAGAAAAGGCCAACTTCACATTTGTCTGTGTGAATCTGTGCCAAACAGCCCAGTCCAAAAGGGCATTATCCAACAAATACCCTCTGGATGTTATAAACTTAGTTCCTGGCACAGCTGACTCAGAGCTGTACGAAATATTAAACATACTCCACATAGAGCACACTTTACAGGTATTTTCACATCAAAATATCAGCACTATTTTCAACCCAACTTTTTGATTTTTTTCCTCAGAGGAACTCCTCAGACAGTCTTGGTCTCCTTTAATTCCTAAATGACCCAAAATTAAACTCCCTTTGGAAGTAAAAGGACAGAAACTCTTTACAACATGCAGAAGTTGTAGGAGTACCCATAAGTTGAAAAATCTAAGGTTCAGATGTATTAAAACAGCATTTTCAGAAACAATCTGTAGTGCTTGAGCCTTTCAGTACACTGACTCCTGAAGTTTTCCAAGTATCAAAGATTTAAAGCATCTCATTGAATTGTGAGTCAGTTTCCTGCTACCTTGAATTAATCCTTACCACTAATTGCATCCCATCCTGTTCAGACCCAACATGCTTTTATCAGTGGCAGATCACTCAGAAGAAACTGAAGCACACCTACATTAGACTCCTTCTGTTTGTGTTACACAGCAAAAAGACACCACATTCACCTCTTTTATAAAGGCCACCTCTATAAGTACATTCTGCTGCAATACTTTCCTGAAGTAACTTATTCACCAAGAATGTAAATGAACTGCCACATCCAGAATAGCACTTCAGTAATAATTCAATAAATACAACTTTTAAATTAATTAGAAAAATTATTAAAGCCTATGATTCAAATTACATTTATATAAAAAATATTGATACTTTCAAACAAGTCATAAAACAATTTATCATACACTGTTTTCACCTAAAACTCAGTATCCCTTATTATCATCTTGTTTGTAGTTAAAATACAGCAACTGACATTAATTTCAGTATCTCCAACCACATAACACACAGTGTCTGTGTAAGGATAATCTAAAATTCTTAGGTTTCACTATGTTTGATTTCAGTGTTTAAGGCAAAGAATTTTCAGAAGAATCTGGTACTACACACTGTCCTGTTAACACTGGTTTGAAAATGAATTTCCTTATAAAAATTGTTTACAGTTGCTAAAAACAGTATTTTACATTCATAAGAATTATGCAGCTGGACTGTCACAACAAGTTACAGCAGGAGATGGAGTAGTAGATTTTATTTCCCAGTGAAGACATTTTCCTGAAACAATATTTCTATTTGCAATAGGAAATCCTGTAGGTTGTATGTTAATTTAAAGGGTTTAAAATATCAAGCTACACTGCTGCAGTGGGGCATGCCTTTTTTAATTCTGCAAGTCACTTTAGTTAGCTGTTCTGCCTGGAAAACTAGTAAAAATGAGGAAAAAAGCCCCAAGCAACCAAATGATTCGTTGCGATTCCTTCGCTCCTATCTGATGCTTGCTGTCCTGCCTAACAGTTCAACGTTGGATCCATGATACAATCTCTGCAGCTTCCAGTTGAATCTTAGTTCATTCCACCACCACATTTACTTTGCTCTAGTAGCCCTAGATCAGCATACCTTCAGAGTTCAGTGTGATAAGGGTGACATTGTTCCCAATACTTTGGCTTCCTAATTGTCCACTGTTGGAAACTGAGTCACTGGCCTCGGAGCCACTCTCTCCATCTTCATTGTGGCTATCATCATGCCCAGGAACTTTGACCACTATGGTGTTCTGCCTACGTCCAGGAACAGCACTGTGGAAAAGAAAAGTGGGTAACTTTGGGAGAAAGCATCATTATAAGGGAATTAAAACCACTAAGTAATAAAATGGAGTGTATTATAAAAGCATAGTCCTTTAAACAAGGCAACTCCTGATTGTAACTCAGAGCTGTCCAGTAAAATAAAGTGGAAGGAAAATAGAAAGAATAAAATAGTTCAGATGCACACTTCCTAAATTTGCAAGTTTAAGACCAGTGTGCAAAACAAACATATTTAATTTATACAAATTGTTTGTATATATAATTTTCTATTCAGAATCTCCAGTTCCACTTAAATTAAAATTTGGTTTAGATAGTACAAATTCCAACAAGCCTCCCTGGGCTGCTGCATATTCCTTCTTCAGTTAGTTAAATACTTGGAATGTTCCCAAGTGATTGTGCATCTGTGTAAAACACACATGGCTGTGGGCACTCTTTAGCTGTCAACTAACAGTGAACTAACCCCAGATCCTCTGAGATGCTCTCTCCCCAGAGCGAAGCTGTGCTTGGTCCCTTGCTTGATGACACAAGGTTTCCACAACTGTCAGCCTGATAAACTGCTCAAGCACCAGTTCAATGTGTGTGTCCCCAACTATTACCTAGAACTTTCCTCATTTTTGCACTTCAAATTGCTACAGAGGCTGATATTGATCTGCCAAAGGAGGGAGGGAAGGAAGGGGAGGAGTCCCCTAACTGCTACTAACTTGCTAAGGATATTTTCCAGAGAATCCGCTGTCCTGCTCAGTGGCTCTTCCTGCCCAACCATCTTGGCTACAATTGAATTCTGCCGGTCGTTGTTCAGGATTACTGTGGTCTGAGGGACAACACTACAAGACAAAAAAAATCAGAGAAAGTGTAATGTAAAGAAGCAAACCTTATAAATAATACATAAACAGAGTCTTACGGTTCAAATAGTCCACTTAAAAGCAGAGACTGCCTCTAAGCCTAGCTCCTTCTCCCAGCATCACTGTTATGGATCAAATGCTAAAGCTGGTAATCCATCTAATTTGACATCTGTACCATTTCAAGTACTCAAAATTCTTTCAGACGACGGGTGGCTTCAATGGAATTACAGAAAAGTCCATGACCCCTGGCAAAGTGATAAAGAATTCATCAACTCAAGAGACACAGGAGGAGGTTTGTAAATCACAGCTCCAAAGAACCACCAAATGCTTCATTTGAAAGGCCCGAGCACGAGCGTTTTCAGAGCTGCTACAGCAAATTTACGTGGTAATGCACCATTTGTAGTGAGATAATTCCTAAGGGAAGAAGGCATGTAAGAGTATTGCAAGACTGGGTGATGAGCTTAGTTAGAAGCACTATTGTTTTCCAGGGCTGGGGGCTTTTGGAGAGCAGGGAGATGAGAGTGGTACTAGAGGCATCAGAACAGAATGGGGACAGATTAACTTTAAATTATGACAAGACCAAACTATTTCTTCTGTGCACATGAACAACAGCAAAGCATTTAGTGTGTGAGAAGCCAGAACACCTCCTCTATCACAATGACAACGTAGAAGGAAACAACTAGAAGTGTTGCACATAAACACTCCCTAAATCCACACTTCATACTGACTTTTGTATTAAATAATTGTCTCCAGCATACAGTTTACCATGTAATTTGGTTTCAGAGATTATTACTGTTATTCTCACACCATTATTCAATCTTTTAAGGCGTGGATTTGATGTTTAAGACTTTTCCCACTGTGCTTATGCTAAATGTAGAGACAGCTCAGAAGAAAACTGTGTTTTAGCAACAGAGAAGGCTTTCTTCTTTCTCTTTGCTTCCCACAGTAAATAGTCTGCTATTGTTTTTACTGGTCTAACATCTGAAACATGACTGATGGTCATTTATTTTTCCTAACTGTATTCCTTGGCTAATTGCTGAAAAGCAAATTAAACAAATCTGATGACAGCAACCCTCTGTTTATTTCAGCTATAAGGAAGCACCCACTTGCTTGAATATTCCTGTGTGTAAGCACTGAAACATCCACCATTAAGCCCTAAAAAAAAAAGAGATAAGAACCTGCCATAAGAGCTGACAATTAACGGAGCTCAACTTCAGCACAGTATGGTTGACCAGAGGTTTTCTGGAATGAAAAAACCCCAGGGCCTGATCTCTCCCTCTTACTGCAACTGCACTTGCTGCTAGCAACAACTGGGATTCCTCTTGGACTGCCAATGATCTGTTGGATTGCAAGGCTTGAGAAGCTCTGGAAGATGTTTTTCTAATCACAGACAAGTACAGACTGTGCTGGAGCTTTCCATGTGTATGTGAGGTTTGAATCTGTTTTCTCAATGCCAACACTGCACGTTTAAATAAAAAAAACCACCAACTACTTCATAAAATACCCATCCATGGCAACATTGGCAGTCACCCCAGTCTGGCAGCAGTAAGTGTTCTTATTTTATTTCCCAAATTGTCCCAGTCATTACATTTGGAGTTTTTACAGAGCAGTTTAAAACATTCAAGAATTTTACACTTGCTTTTAGACACTGCTCTTTATCACCATCTTTCTTGCAATCGCTGCTCAACGCCTGTTTAAACCTCACTTACCAAAGCTTATTTTTAATGAGCACTCTGAATAATTAATTTCAGCTGTGGAGATAAATGCAATAAAATTACATTGATAAAGTCCTTGGGATTTTATTCCTATTAAGTTTATATTTGAAAGAGAGTCTTAGCACTAAAAATGGACATAAAATGCAGAAGAGGTTGGGGGAAAGCTTTTTCTAATAATATACATTTTTAAGGAAAATGATCTATAGAGTGGGACAGGTGGCACAGAGCTAGTTTAAGCAAATTTGGATTAAGGAAAACTACTTTTTATGCAACCCAGCAGCACAGATCTATCCCCTCCTCAATGCATCAGTGTATGTTCAAGCTTCCTTGCTTCAATGCATAAACTTCTTTTTTCAAATTTATCCCTGTGCAAACACCCATGAAAACCCTGGCTCTGAGAATTAATTTTTCCCAGTTAGTAAATTATCAGCAGGAAAAACATTTTTTAAAAATCTACCTTCACAGTTGTTTTAGGAGGAGCCACTAACTAAACACACCATTTTCCTGACACGTATTTTCCTGGCCATTAACAAAGGCAAAACCAGATACCACATACACAAGGAAAACCTCTGTAACAGCCACAACAACTGCCTAATTGTCCAACAATTGTTTTACACTTGGAAATGAACTGTCATCAAGTTGTATCCTTACAATCAAAGAATCTATGAACGCAGTTCAGAGAGAAAAATCAAGTTACACAGCACACAGCTAAAAATCACCGAATCATAGAAGTGTTTGGAAGTGTTCAACACACCACAACAAACCCACAGCCACTAATTAACTTTTCCTAGCGATTAACCTGCCTGAGTAGGAACTCTACACCTAGTTTAAAAGTAACTGAAGTGTTTTTGTCTATTACCAGGAATCGTTAGTGCTGGATAAAAGATTATTTCTGTCTTCTCTGTCTACTAACACAAAGCCTCCAGTAAAACTCACTCAATTCTTTTTCAGACTTAAAGAAGAAGGAATTTCTTATGTTTAACACATCACTCCAGAAGAAGGATGCTTTCAGAAGCAGTCTGTGTGAGGAGGATGAGGTAACCTTTCCACTCACAACACCGTAAGTGTTAACCAAGGAACTACAATTCTGGTCCTGACAAATTCTGACAAGGCATCACAAGGCAGGAATTTTTCAGAGCTGATGCTGTGAAACTTGAACAGGTACTTATCTGTGAGAAAAAATTAATACAGATACAAAAAGGCACTGTTTTGCTTGAAAAAGGAGAGCTTCACAAGATTGCCTGGGACTCAAATACATACACAGGACAGATATCCACAAGACTCCCTTCAGATATGGGAATGTGCTTCCTGGTAACTTCCCTGTGAGCTGTCCTATTCCCTGTTTTCAGATGTATTTATGTTAGGGAGACAAGAAATACACTGAATATACACAAAACTAAATAAAGAATTCCATGTAAAGTCAAGATGTTGGGCCAGCTTGACAACATCCATCAGAGGAAATCATTAAAACTTCTCACAGCCCAGGGTATCCTCATACTGGATTCTTCTAATTTTGTTTTCAGTCTGAATGTCTCAAAGATGAATCAACTTTAATCATGACTTACCTACTAAAATACAGAAAAACCCAAAACCACAAAAAAGGAGGAAAGCTCCTGATATTCACTCGGATCCCAAATGAAGCAACTCTTTCTATGAGTGCTGCCAGTACTACACTCACAAAGATGGAAAGAAAATATTAAGAGGGGTCAAGAGGAGTGCTTTAGTGTTTTTGCATAGGCTTCAGTACTTTCCATTCGTGTTCACATATTCCTTTCCCCATAAGCACTGGAACTTGGAGAGGCTGGTTCTGCAATTTGCCTATTCTTGGACAGGATTTAGTATAAAATTTGAAGTGCACGCAACTTACAGATAGCATTATAGTTGGGGATATTTTTTTAAATCCAGCTTTACCAAATTATCTGTTAAATGACAGGTGAAAATATTTCTAGAAACCATAAAGACACCAGATAATGATTTTCAAGCATGTATATTTAGCCTCAGGCTCCTTTTTTAAATATAAAGGATATTCTATATTTTGCATAAGAAAATTGCTGCCAACAGTAATTTTCAGTATGGAAAACGTGTGAGTCATAGATATGATCATTAGTCTTAACTGTTAGTTTTTCATTGCCAATAACCTGTCGATCACACAGACATAAAAGAGCATTTGGCAATACCAGGACCATCATCATCTCCTCTCCCCAGATGAGATTTTCATGTAGAGAGAAAAACAAAAGGAACTAACTGACATTTCTACCTTCCACAAGGTAGGAGATCAAAGTCCTGTCTCCAAATGGACGAAAATTACTTGTGGAAAAACTCAAGACTGAAATTTTCAGACAAGAAGTTATTCTCCTTGTATTCCTGGACACACAAATATAGACTGGTTAATGGAACAGTTATAGCGGTGCTCAACCAGGTCGAGAAGAAAGAAAGAGGAGAGTCATCTCTCAACTCATTTCTGAGCCCTCTTTGTACGTGTGAACATCTGCAAATAGGTAAATAAGAGCTCAGAGACAGAGCTCAGCCCAGAGAGGCTCCAGCTCGCCACATCCACATGAGCTGCTGTTTCCTGTCTGCATTATACACTGTGGTCACTACAACACCCACACAGTGTGTGCCGCTTATCTGGAAGGCAGGGCTCCCAAGGATCTCGTTCTCATCTTCCTCTGGCATACATATTCGGAGGAGATACAGAAAGAGAGGAGATCAGGAAGTGGAGTTGGAGTTGCTGCTGGCAGGCTGCTTAAACTAAAGGTCTCTAGCCAAACATAGCATTAAGGAAAGGAAGTTTGGGAAAGAGCCCTCAAACTCTCCTATTTCCCAGTTTACTGCTGGGGAATAACCTGAAGACTTACATGGATGTGTGGAGGCTCTGGAAGAATATTGCAATTAGCCCTACCATGAAGTAAATTAAATGTTTTTTAAACAATATAGCAAAATACCATTTTAGAAATGCAGTGTTTTCCTCCTTTTCTTTTTTATCTTTCACTAACACTTGTGCTCATCTGCAAGAACAGCCACTCTACGGGTCCTTTCATCACTATTAGGAAGATAATGTTAAAATGCTCCTTCCTCTTGATGACCACCTGCTTCCTTTGCCTTCTGCACAAACAGTTAAGATCCCCTATCCAAACAGGAATGATAAAACCGACTGCTGAACCTACACCACAGTAAACATGAACAAAACCACGACCCAGCAAAGCACATACAAAATTACATTGGATTTATGCCCCAAAAATGAACACATTTGCCAACAACCAAATCATTCCCCATGAAGATGCCCGGTGGGACACTTGCTGTAGGGCAGAGCTGCACAGGCACTTTAACAGTTGAAGGTTTTTATGTCCCTAAACTGTGCATTCACCTAAGAGCCAACTGACAGAAAAGCAGCAGTGACATCCATCATTTTCAGTAAGAGTTCAGTCATCGAAAATTATCTCTGGATTCTTTGCATCTGGAACATCCCATAAAAGCAGACATCATAAAGATAGCACTAATGATTAGGTCTGTAAAAAGACAAGCCAAAGTACACCAGCCATCACTGGAGAGAGATTCATGGATCTGAAAACTGAGAAAGCTGCAATGAATTTATAATAAAGAAAATGCAGCATTTATTAAAACACTGTTAACGGTTTAAGAACATTGAACATCAAATTTTCAGCTCAAGTAAGAGCCAGAATTCTTCCAAGTTACAAAATAGATCTATTTAGTGTTTATTGTACCCAGCCTTACCTACACAGAGAGCCTCTGAATTGGCTGACAATCAGAAAGACATGAATTATTGTCTTGAAGAGCGATTTCAGCAGCCAGTTTTAAGAGCTGTTAAAAGCTGTTGTGGATTGCTCTGAGAAAAGCGATCGACACTCCTACCCCTGAGTGCAATCATTTACAAACGAGGAGACCCATTTCCAACTAGTTCACCAACTAGTCAACAGCCAGAGAAAGCTACAAGTGACCTAAAAAACCTCCTGCTTAAAGTCAAGCTTGTTTCTTCAAGGATTTTACAACACCTCTATGTGTACACAAGCGATTTCATACCATTAAAAAACCCACAACAAGCAACAAAAGCCATTTTTCTTCTTTCAAACACAACTAAATCTCTGTAAAAAAAATTAACAGTCTCCAACAAACCTTTTGGTCTGAGCAGATACACAACAGCAGCAAAATCCAGTATGTCCAAGCCACAAGCAAGTGACATAGTTATTTTCAGTCCTAGCTAACAGAAATGGCATTAATTATTAGTCTCGTATTAGACCAGAAAAGGACAGGGTGTGACAGGTTACTACAAGGCTCTTTAAAGATATATGGACTCATGAAAATACAACAGCAAATACACTGGGTTTCTCTCAGACAGTACAGAAAGAAATTTAAACAGATAAGTAGCAGCACTGCTGGAGATTGTGTTAAAGGCTGATCTGTAAGAGAAGGACAGTCATTTTCCATAACAAGGGATGTGGGCTTGACTGATCTTGAACACAGTTAGGATGAATGAAATGATCTACTGCAGCCTTAATGCTAAAATAGAAAATGTTACATGTTTAGAAAAACACAGTATGAAACAGAAGTAAAGACCTGGAACTGACAGGAACGCAGGAGCAAAAAAAACTGCAATAAAAGGAAGAAAGAATAAGCTTTTACCTGATTAAAAACATAGTTACATGCTTAAATTAACACACAAATACCTTCAGAAATTCAGCCCAATATCTAGAATAATTTCAGGACTCTCTAAACCACAGCAAAGTGCACTCTCTAAGTACAAGAGCTTCTTCAATAACCTCCCATGCCCTGTTAGGAGTAGAAAGGCTGGCAAAAGATAACACAAAGGGACATCAATAATTTATCAAGGTTGGTTACAGAAGTGCAGAATATTAGACTCATAAAAAGGAGATTGTTGTGGCTTAATGCTGTAGCAAAATGCTACTTTTACTTAGTAAATACATCCCTGATCTATGACACCACCTGTACTAGGTGCACACAGGAAAGAGCCAAGAGCACCTTTTTGCCTGCAACTTCAAATACTCACAAGTAGCAAATAACTTATATAATAGATATTTTATAATCAAAATACCAAACACCAATATTAAAATGTTCTATCCCTAAAGACAAAAAAAAAAAATGTAGAGACAAAAAATTCACCCACATGAATTACAGAAAACTCCTGAAATAACACAAAATGCAACAGAAGAGAGAGGTGTTAGCAAGGTTATTTAGTTGAAATGGTAAAACAGAAACCCCCCTGAATAACCAAAAACTTGCCCATCCATCCAAAACACCAGAACATGCAAGAAAAAAAAATTCAGACCCATTAGTTAAGGGAAGCTGTGCAACAAACAGGATACTAAGCCCCCCAACTTTTATAAGCTACAAAAAAGCATGCATATTTTATGATCCAAAAATCAAGTTCAAATCTGTAGGTGTGATCCTTTATTATACAGTCAGCTACTTCTGGATTGATTTTCCAAATTTTATTATAAATTCTAACATCTGACATGAGCACAGGTCTGACTTATGTGGCACTAGCAGCTCAGGGGTGAAGGTAGCAGCATTATAAACCGGCTTTTAGGATGAGAGTGACAGCAACTGAAGCCTCGATGGTCACCAGATAACAAACTGCAAATAAATACAACACTGAGTTCTGTTTGCAGAAACCTAAACACACAGCCCTCAGAGCCAGTTTGTAAATAACTTACATCATGTGTATCTGCTGCTCTTGCTTTCCATAATTACCCAACCAGTTATGTACACTTGCCATCACCCACATTTTAATAGAAAGGGCAAGGATGCTGCGACTCTGGGCGCTGGTACTGAATCTTTAATTTTCACCTACCCCAAAGGGATGTTAAAGAAACATCACTCTTCACTTTGCACAAGAAATATAATTTTTAAAGTTATTAGGAGCAGATTTCCTGTCTCATACTCCACCCTTCAATATGGAACAAAGAGACTGAGCTAAAGATATGCAGAAATGTACAGTTCCACAAAAAGGAAAAAAATCTGTTTGGAAAGACATTCAGATTCCAAACAGTGTGTGTTTTTACATCTGGAAATGTATCAGTTAAATAGCATCTGCTGCCAAATCAAGCAGATGGAAGACTGGCTCTCTGCCATCTCACCAACCTTGCCGAGACCTTGCTCGATGTTCAGCTGCTTCATCCTTTTGAAGCTCCAAATCCATCTATGCCTCTTCTTCACCTTGCTCAAAGTAAAACTAGGATTCTCCAAGAGCACTGGAAGTTTCTTCTTTTAAAACTATACAGCTATCTATTATCTCCTATAAGTAGCAATCAGATGTTCTTGCAACTTTTAAAAATAGCATTACAGGTACTTTAACCTGGTGTCAACTCATATGCAAATTATTTTGCAACACAACTTAAATTCCTGTCACTTCCAAAGGAAGATAAAAACTTATCCCCTTTAACCACAAACTGGGTAGCTGCTCCCCTCATTAATTCATTTGGCTGTACTTTCAGAATTATATAATTCAAACTTACAGAAGTTTCAAGGGAGGGAGTATTCTTAATAATGGATTTTCAAACTCCCAAGCATCTCCAGAGACTGTAACGTTAAGAAGATTTAAATCCTCAAAGTTGGAATCTAAAGGAATACATGAGGCTTTTCTGCCCCCTTCTGTTTATTATATGGTTGATAAATCACTTCTTAAAATGTATAGTAAGTAATGCTGCAAATATACTAAGTGTACTGTTTCAAATATACTAAGATTTTTAGAATTTCACTAAAATATAATCTTAATCATTTTCATCCATTTCACAACATTCATGAGGTAAAAACTGTCCACTTCCATTAAACACAGTAATTCTTTTCAACTCTTTATTTAGGAAAAGGGAAAACTATGAGCCACAAGAAGGCATTTATCCTGAACCACATCTCAAGTCAGGCACCCTTCACATTTATTTCTTGAAAGCAACAGCCAGCTATGCTCCTGGAACCACAGAATTAAAGCAGATGCTCTGTTTTCCCCAAAATTCATCCAGTATGACCTTATGGGATTTGGCAATGGGGCAGGTTAACCCACACTGCGATGCTACTACAGCTGGTTTTCAGTGTTCTTCAACACTAATTACACTACTAAATGTCCTCCTAATCCATGTATAAAACTCAAAGCCCTCTGGATCCCCATGTATGCGCCTCTCTCTCATTCTCAGATGCCCTAACAATTAAAGGATGCTGGTTTCCAAAATGTCTTGGCACAAGAGGCAAATTCTGCCTGCAGTTGGTTCTCTCATTTCTACACTTACCATTTTGAACAGCAATATACTGCACCACAGGGGACTTCACGCTGCTCCATTTATGGGTTTGGTGCCATAACTATCAAGGTTTTTCTTTACAACATGAAAATAAAAGGATTCACTGAGGTCTCAGACACAGAACAAAGTTCCTGTGTACTGGCTAAGTGGGATTAAACAAACTGTTTGCCCACATGCAGTGCAGAGCAAGCACAAATTACTTCTGGTGCTTTAAACCTCCTAATGTAAAGGTTTTCACATTTGTCATGGGCTAAGAGTAACACCCAGGAAAAACTCTGTGATTACCTGGCACACAGGAAGCTATAAAGCCTTGTAACACATCTACAAGACTGAAATCTTTGTGTAAAACTTGAAGGTAGTTTATTATCTACAATTTTCAGTGTATATTGCTGAAAATCTTAGCTAGGATTATATTTAAGAATTCAAAATTATCTATTTCTAAAGGATTATTTTTAGTGTTTGAAGCCTCACAGGCTTTAAACACTGTCACCACCAAAAAAAAGAAAGTCCAAGCCACACATTTCGTTATCCATTTCTCAGACATAAGTTATCAGCTGTTACTTGCTCATCTGAATCACTGGACTATTATAAGCAATATTTCATCAGAAACAATTAACTTGAGAAAAAATGGACTTGGGAGAATGAATCAACACAGTTCAAATCTTGGTCAGTTTGAAAAATTGTATAGATTAAGTCCCATCCCAAGTTATTGAACTCTCCAAAAGACAGATGAAATGTTGGTATTAAATTGTTATTTTAATTCCCTAACTGACCTTGTACTCTCAACCTAAATGCTATCTGGAAGTTATAAGTTGTTTCTGAATTTATCAAATCCCAACAAGAAAATTACTAAACACTTGGCTCCTCAATATCTTAGTGCAACAATAATGGAATGCAAAATTCCAATGAGAACAACTGCTGTACAAGCTTCCTAAATCCAAGATGCCATTTCTCCTTAGTCCTGCGTGAGTTTCAATTCCCAGCAGTGAAGGGAGTTAATGTAAATCTTCTCAAACTGATGGTCTGTTACAAAATTCTCCTGATAAACAACAGGGCAAGCTTAATTTCAAACTATCAAAGTCTCCAGCATAAATGGGCAAAGCAAGAGTTACTGCTGTTTGCAGCACTGCTGCCGTAGATCTCACAGGGCACAACAAGTAACAATAAATTCACAATCAGGGGTGTTCTTCAACTATTTGCAATAAAAAGCTGTATTGATCCTAAATATAACATACCATGGAAGCCCACTTAATTCCCAGCAGGGACTTCTACATGAAATGCATGTTTCAATGCAGGGAAAATGAAAGGATAATTTATTACTCATGGCTATGAGGGACCAGAATCCATCTCAAGATGTTGAGGTTGACAAGTTCTTGTAACAAATTAGGAGACTTTGATTCCTTGAAAATCACAACAATGTTTTCCAAAGATGGCGAGTTGTGGTGTTTTGTTTCGGGGTGGTTTTTTTCCATACTGGAGCCAAAGAAACTAACACTGCAGCCCTGGAAAAAGAAAGGGGCTGACATCTAACCACAGAATTTTATTTGATTACTTCAGTTTCATAAACTGAATTTTCGAATGTGAGACAGAACCAGAATTCTCAGGCAAACGTGCCTAATACACCTCAAGAAGGTATTTAGGATTTTATACATCTACTTATTATGTAGTTCAAGCCACAACAATTCTCCCTGAGTGAAATACCACTGATCACTTACTGGCATTAGAAGGTGATAAAGCACGTGGGCCTGTGTGTGTGTTTATATAGGAATGGATGTGCAAAACCCCTTTATCACCTGCTCTGCAGCAGGGATTTAAAAAAAAATATTAAAAGACAATGGCAGACAGTAGAACTGAAAACAGAAGTCTCAAAAGACAAGAAAAGTAACAACACTGAAGACCAATCAATGCAAATACGAATGGCAGTTCAAATTCTGACTCCCTTAGTCAAACCTGCCTTTAACCAGAATCTTTTTATCAATATATCCAAATTTTATGTTATACTTCTATGCTCTTTAAAAACCTTGAGCTTCTTAGCAAAGTTTTTAAACTCATAAAAGGACTAAAATCCTCTAAAGCCATGAAGTGTTAACTACAATCTTAACATTCTGTTAATGTCAACTGTTCCTTCACTGTGAGTGCACCCAAAAGGACCCCAGTGAAAACAGATCATGGACAATTGTGCCTTTTCCTTCAACCCCTTCCATGCCCAGACATAAACAGGCTGGACTTGCATGAAAGGGCTATTCACATGAGGGCAGCACCATCACTTCTTCATGAAACAAACCTGTTAAATTTAAACAGACCTTGTGCTGGCTCAAGCTTTGGGCACGACACTTGGAAGTGGGAATTTAAATGTTTGCATACAGTATCATGGACTGATGAGAGAAAGTGAGAGGGAAAAGTCCTTAATTTATTGATACCACAGGGTCAGGTCCAAAACAACGACAAAAGTTCATCTGTTTGTGTCAGCCACTCCCAGACTTGGTGGTTGGCACTCCAAACTGGTTGAGACCCCAGGGACACAGGAGGAGAAATAAACCCACCTTGCTTACAGTGAGTAATAAGAACTTCTGAAAACCTGACCAACTCTGAAGCATCTGCAAATAAAACCTTTATACTGTGTTCTGATTAACACCCCAAATTGCTGACTGAATTTTCAAGACATTACCTGTACTACTGCAGCCCCTCTCACCCCCCAAAACACTGCTTAATTTTACATCTTCCACCAAGCTGACAGCTCAGTTGTCTCAAGGACTCAATCTGCTTCCAGGGAAATATTTTTTCAAGCCTAGAGTTCAGTGCATGAGACCAGGCTCACAGCAGGCAGAGCAAAGTACCTGCAACTTGAAAATAAACCATTTTTCAGGACACTATAAGCCTCAAGACATGCTTTGTTTCAAACTGGCTACTAAAGGAAAAACAATATATCTTCCTGCAAATTGAAGGTCCTCAGCCCCAAAGAGGGCGTACTTCCAGAAGAGACAGTTCAAGCTCAGCTTCAGGTAAAGACAGGGACAATCTCAAAGGTTTACAATGTTAATTTATCCTTGAATTTAAAAAGCCAGGATTTAAACTTGAATAGCTGTTTACATCACCTAATGAGATACAGTATCAATTGCAGCAAATGAGGGAAAGCTCTTCACTCTATACCCCAGAGACTCAGCTCCTACTATTTAGAGATAAGAAATTAAAGAACTACCATTCTTTTTAAAAGCTGGGATTAGCATAGCAGGATAGTTTATTACAATCTATAAAAATCATTATATAAAGGAACAAAAATAAAAACACTATTCAACACCTGATACCATTAAATTATGTGCAAAGGGTAACTCACTGAAAATATGTATTTACCAAATATATTTACAAAAATTAGCATTACAGCTATTTTGGGGGGTTATGCCAATACCTTGATTATATTTTGTTTGCTTTTGTTGTCTAAAGGCTTCATGCAGAAGCATCAATGGCTTTGATAAATCTAGAACAGTCACCTTACAATCCTTGCCACCCCACATCCCCCCAATTTATAAATTCATTTAGAATCATCTCAGTTTTCAATTTCACATTATTTAACTCCACAACCACTTGTAAGCACAGAAACAATCACACACCAGAAACAGATCTGGAACTTGGGAAATCCAGAGCCAAAAGGCTTGCCAAGTGGCACACCATGAAGTGGGTGGACAAATCCCCTTCTTCAAAACCTGTTACATCCTGATGATTAAACTTGAAGCATATTAATGATCTACACCTACAAAAACAAAGCAAGTTTGTATGTATCCCATCCAGTACAAAAATGTATCGAGCCTTCTCTTGCTTGTAAAAAAACCTGCTTTCTACCTTAAGATATAACAAACTCTGTTCTCTGAAACCAGCTGATGGAACCTACCAGTGCCCCATGGAACCTTCCAGTGCCCCAATTAACCACAGACAAGTATCTGAAGCAGCTCCACTTTAACAAGCTGAAGTCTGACCCACTAACAAAGCTTGCTCAAGGATACTGTATTAGGTTTTGCACAGTAACTGAATGCATTAAACTCTGCAGATACATTTAACTCTCCAGTTCCCATTATAGACAGAAATAGATGCAATTCTATCTCCAAACTTAGTCAGCATCACTAATTGGTTAGCCACAAATGCACATGGTAAAGAATCAGATGTATATAGTCTGTATTTCAACTTTACCATAGCAAAGGCACAAAGAAAAGACCTGAACAGAAGAAAAACTCCACTTACATATGCATTTCTATTTCAGAAACACTCATTAATTACAAAGAAAACACCAATTTATGTTTTAACTCCTCTCCAAATTAATACATTTTAAAAACTGCTCTCAACTACCTCCATTTACCCAAGAAAACTTTCCAAAATAACAGAGCAGAACTGTACAATGTGGTATTTGCAGAAAATACACATAAAAACAGATGATGGAGAGTTCTGTGAAACCAAAACAAATTCCTATGTTATCTGAAGCAATCAACCTTAACCATTTATATTTGGGCTTACCCACACAGCAAAATGATTAATGGAAAGACACTGACAAAAATAACACCGTTTCTGGGCTGAAATCTTTCAGATGAAATATTTTCTTTAAAGCATGGATAAAAGATTTTGGTCACACTGTCACACTGTGTGTTCATCAATTAATAAATCTGAAGACCTGGGCACATGCTAAATTTCAAACTTATCATTTTGAGGCTGCCATACTGACAGCCCATCAGGCATCACACCAATTCACCTACCCAAGAAACGTTCAGCAGCTACTGGAATTTTTGACCAGCATGGTACCTCATAAAGAAAGGAATTAAGAGGTTTTTTAATAGCCATACTGCCAGGAAGTGTTGCAGCCAGGGGAGGAGAGACAATCACGTCCTGGATGGAAAAGCAGGGCTGTACTATTGCTGCACAAAGGCAGACAAAGCTCAGAACACCAGGACAATACACGTAGTCCTGTTACTAATTTATTATGTTATTTTGCTACTGTTCTTGGCTCCTTTCAGGCTCCGTATAGCTCAGTGTAACTTTGTGCACTGTCAGGATTTTTGCCATCCATTCTGTTAGTTCAGAAAACTTCTGACAGCATTTCTTCCAAGAAAGAAATTTTAAAACCTGTACTAACTATGGCTTTGTAGGTAATCCTGACAACCACATATTTTTAAGCAGCTGCCACTAAACACTGAGGAAATACTTTCTGAGACTCTTCAATTCCCTCTCCAATGATTTTAACATCCTGCAGTTTCTCCAATCTCATCTAATTGCACTCTCATGACCAAACATGGCAAAAATAAGGAGATAAGAGATTAAAACTCCTCTTAAAACCAGTGGCTAGGGTAAGGATAAGCCCAAATGCTAGACCCCAGTAACAGAAAGTCAGAAAAGGTCTCGTCCATCACCCCACCACAGTAGCTCCAGCAGCCACGCATCCTGCTGTCATAGCAACAGCATGGAAGGTTTCAGCATCCTGCAGCAGGGAGCATCATGGACCACACAGGAAACACAAAGCTTCTCCAGTGAAGAGGTAGAGGACGTAGATCAAAAACCTATGTGGAACTACACTTGCTTAGTTCTGCTTTTCACCAGTGACCTATTGAAACACATCAGCTACCAGCCTTTCCATATTGGTTGTGGTCTTTTGCAGTTTTCACCAAAACAGTTTACAACTCTCCAACTCAGAGTGACTGCCTTGCAAAAGTTCTCCCCTGTTAGTTTTAGCTTCAACTTCTGACTTGGAGATGTAAAAGTTACCCTATTGTTCTTCTGTATCTTAAATGTTCATACAAATTATTCATTGCATGGCACCAGGTACTCTTTATTTTCTTATCTGCACTGCAATTAGCTAGCATACAACAAAGTCACATAACAGCAGATCAGAGCAGACAGTAAGAATGAAAGAACTGAGAACACAATCCAGCTTTCATGAAGCTTTACTTAACACAAAACATCAAGAGCAGTGGAGAGTACCATCATTTCTGAATTCAACAGCTTGTTGTTTTCAGAGAAACATCAGCAAGCCTTCAAAAATCACATACTCAGAAAAGGATGCTGGAAGACTTCCACACAACCCATTCCTCACGTGGTTAATAGAGAGACAGAAAGGAGAATGAGACTCTAAAATACACTGTATTTCTGTCCTGGGAGCTAATAACATGGGGTGGTTCCTGATTTATTGCAAGTCCCCTTGAAAAATTCTGCTTCATTTCCCTAATACGAATTTTTAAAACTTGGAAACAACAGTTTGGCACAAAAATGTATAAGTTATCCCAATAAATCAGTGTGTTAATTTTACTAGTAAAGACAACTTCTCACTGAATGTAGATCTGACAACCATCACAACATGAGGCTCCAGGGCCCCTAATGCAGCTGTACAGACAGGTTCTACTCTATCACTCCATCTTTAAGCAGGCTGTGTACAGTGCACAGCATCCCACACCATAGTCAAGGCAGGGCAGAGTGTGTAGCTGTGAATTCACCTGGTACACCATAACTACACAATTCTACCAGAAGATGACACAGAGGAAAGCTCCTCTGTCCAAGCTGTCCTTGTTTTCATCACATGATGACCAAAGCTGGCTTCAAACTGACAAGTCTTGGGAATTAATTTAATTTTAGAAGTACAAAGAGCACAAAACATTCAACTGTGGGAATTTATAATGCACAGTTCATACACTTTACTGTGTGTGCTGCTGTAAAACAGATTTTGATTATGTTAAATCTGCACTAAACTAACACAAGAAACCAAATTACCAGAAAAAACTGTAAACAAAATTCACTATTGAGTGAAAGAGAAAAAAACCCCGAAGGTATTTACTGAAAAAAGAACAAAAGTCTGCTCTACTGGCACTGTAGCACCATCTGGTTGACAGGCTTTTGCTAACTAGAGTGGCAAAGCTGGTGTTACTGCACTGGAGAACATGAAGGAGGTTGAAGAATCTCATTCAGATGCAGAATCTGAAAAATCATGACCCAAAATACCAGCTCTTGCTGGCAGCTCTCCACCACCATCTGCAATGGTAGGGGAAGGGGGAGCAGTAGAGTTGATACAACAGAACAGTTTATGCAGGTTTTAATTGGAAATAATCAACAAGTGATAAAGGTTTTTATGAATGAGAGAGAGGGAATTCAGTGAAATGTTCCATCACTGTGAAACTGTAAAGCTGGTAACGCCAAATAAAACACATGCCAACACAACCCTGCTTTCTTTTGAGTCATGTAGGCCACAGGCTGCTAAAAGAACAAAAAGCCCTCAGTGCTCCAGTGGCAAGATGCATTTGATAATGTCCAACTTCATACCAACACGAACAAATATTTGGGGCAGAGCATCTTAGAGTCTAAGATTCTTAGCTAAATTATGTCCAGACTGTCTGAGAAGCTGTCATCATAAATCTGTACACCCAAGCCAATAGATTAAACACCAAGCTCACCATTAACACACAGGACAGATTCCTGACGGTTACAGAGATTAAAAAAAACAAAGCCTCAGGTCTGAAAAATCCCCTAAGAAACTCAAAATAGTACAATTTACAGAGGAAAGCATTCACAGAACATGAGCTAATCAACTCCCAGAGGGGCCATGCATTTCTGAAAATGTTTTTGAAGTCTTTCGTGCACAAACTGCAGTAAGAAGTTCAGCTTATGCACAAGAACTTGAAGATCTCTAATATAAATCTATTATTTTCTGTCATTAAAGACAGTTCTCTGAGAAATAATTATTAATCAAGAGTATTTAGCAAAAACACCAGTATAATATTCTAGCTACTGGCTCTATTATCTATTATTCTATGTGCTTTATTTAGTTTGAAGTTTAGTTTTTTAGTTTATTTGAAGATTGACCTCTTCAATATATGATTGGGAAGCCTTTAACAGCATAGGTTAATGTAGACACAGAATCTATTTTAAAGCAAAATTAAAGAGGAAAAAGGAGGATGTCCAATGGTCAAGATGTTTATCACCAGCACAAGACTAAAGACCAGTTAAGGAATTCTAAACTGGGGCCCAAACACTGTATTTGGATATGTGAAATAAAGTTGTTCTGGAAAAGTCTGAGGACATCAACTGGTCCTAACTGGCCAGGTGAATACTACTCAGGTTTGCACTCAAAATAAATAGAACATTGGAGCAGATCAAGAAACACTTCTGTTTCTGTATCATTTTAGATTTTTAAATACAGGTAGGGTATAGTTTAAAAAGATAAGTCTAGTGTCAGAGGTAATCATGCTTAATGAACAACTGAGGTAAGAGTCTGCCTCATGTACCAGGTAGAGCTGTGAGCAGAGCATCCCTCTCAGGTAAAATCTCAGTCTCTAAACCCTCACAGTAGTAATGGTTACTTCATCCTGTTTCATAAACACATGAACTGAATAACAGCACAGCAAAATGTGATTATGACCATATCAAAAATACATTCACAATAATTTTCAGATATTGATAAATTTCAGAGAGGGCAATAAAGAGATAAGAAGATGGAAAAAGACTGACAAATGATGAATTTAGTTACCATATCTTGACTAGAATGGTATGACATGAAAGTCACCTATACACCTTCACAATGGAGACTAAAAAGAGAGAAGTATTAAGTTCTTCTAACTGTAAAAATAAGAATGAGGTGTTAAAGGTTGTTAGACAAAACAAGCATGTTTCTCTGGATAGAATCCAGCCCAAGGTATTTAAAACCTTATCAGGCAACTCATACATAAAGGTACCACAGGTCAGACCTGCTCTGTCACCAACGTAGATGAGACTATTTAAGAATTTTCTATCTCCAACTTCTAAGACCAAAATGAGCAGACATTACTCTGTTTTTTTTCCTAAAGACTTGCTAATCACATGAAAGAAACTCCATTTATTTTTGGTGAATAAAGGTAAAATGAGAAGTAATTAGAAAAATGAACTCATTAACTCAAAATAGCCACATAAATAAAAGTAAAGTGAGTCTAAAAATCCTGCCTGAAATAGCTGATGAGACTTTTCCAGAGGATGGATGAATCAGTCTGGTTTAAGTCAAAATGAAATGTGGAAATAGTTGCAAACTGTCCAAGGACCAGCGTCTCATTCTAAGTAACATCGTGAAACTGGTACAAAAATTACCTTCCAGATAAATTAATTCTACATCCATAAACAGCACACCAAGCTCTCGACAGCCATGCAGAAAGCTGCAGAGCAAAATGCCAAAGAAATGGATTTAGGTTGTTTTAAAAAGCACATTGATGAGTAATCTGTTCTTTTCTTACCATCGTACTTTATTGCACGTCTGCGTAGCGCCAAGAGGAGAACCTGCCACCATGGGGACTTGGATGGGGCTGTGCTGTTTGTTCATGACAAGATCCAACTTCTCTTCCAGTGATTTACAGGTGGCCTCCAGTGCCAGCAACTTTGCCTCAATGCTATCCAACCGCAGGCATATTGTCTGATTAATGGAATACAGGAATGACTAGAAAGGGGAGAATGCAAAAGAAACTGGTTTTAAAGGCTTGGGCATTTATCTTCAGCAACATGCACGTAAGGAAGCCCCAGATAAATGTGACTGGAAAACAATTCTAAAGGACAAAATTCAGCCACGTACAAAACTGATGACATCCAGGAGCATTTTAGCATTCTCAAATTCTTCCAGATCTTTATTTAGAAGCCAAAAGCATCCCAGCCAAACACATTTTCACCTAAGCACTTTGTTAGTACGATTTCGTAGACCGCAAGATCATTTCAAATGACATGCCAAAGCTTTTCATTCGATATGTGTAAAAACAAAAGGGTTATAAATCTATGAACACATCCTCCTGGATAAAGTTAAATAAGAGTTTTCCTGCACAAAATGAGAGATACAGATGATTACAGTGGAAATTATATCAACACAAGAAACGTCAGAGACAATTAAAGCTGCTCAGTTTTCTCCTGAACAACAGATCAAGAGCAGCACATAAATAAAATCTGTTTTCCTAACCAACTTTATTCAAGGGAAAGCATATTCTACTCAGTGCCCCTGGGGAAAAACAGACCACTAATGGGTAATGTTACACACGCTCTCCTTTGCAAACAGCAACTGTGCCATCTCGTGGCCCTCCCTTACAATTTACACACTTAATGAAGCTGATGTACAGTGCTGCCCCCCCTCCAGCTCTTTCAATACAGAGCTTCTGTTTCTAGGACCATTTTGGAAAAACAGAATACTATTTAACATGTGTGGCAGTAAAATACTACTCGTATCCTTATGCCCCAAGACAAAACCAGCACTTAAAGCACACTAGTGAGAACAGCAGGGAAAGATCTGCAAGTACAAAAAAGCCTGAGCTACTCAGCCTGTACCAAACACAGCTTAACTATTAGGAGAACATTGTTAACTTAAAATAGTAATTTAAAACATGCTGAAAGTATCTACACATTCACAGAATCACAGGGGTTGGAAGGGACCTACAGAGATCATCGGGTCCAACCCCTTGCCAAAGCAGGGTCCCTAGGACAGGGCACACAGGGAAACATCCAGATGGGGCTGGAATCTCTCCAGAGAAGGAGACTCCACACCCCCCTGGGCAGCCTGTCCCAGGGCTCCCTCACCCTCACTGGGGAAAAGTTCTTCCCCATGTTGGTGTGGAACTTCCTATGCTCCAGTTTGCAGCCACTGCCCCTTGTCCTGTCCCCACAGACACTGAAAAGGGGCTGGCCATTTCCCCCTGCATCCCATACTTAAGCTATTTATAAACATTAACAAGGTCCCCCCCCTTAAGTCTTCTTCTCTCCAGGCTGAACAGCCCCCAGCTCACTCAGCCTTTCCTCATAGGGGAGATGCTCCAGGCCCTTCATCATCTTCGTAGCCTCCTCTGGACTCTTTCCTCAAGCTTATCTTTTAGGTCAACTTCTTGCACTTTATCAAAAAATGTGACAATAGCTCTGTTTGAGTCACTGGAATTAATTCTGATGACATTTTGTATCACATACAACATTCTTGCATCTGGTTTTAAAATCCGTGCACAAAGATGAAAAACACATTTACAAGAAGACTATGAATAATTCCAGATTTATGTATAAACAGCTAATTTTACACCCCTTTAATATAATTTTCCCAAGAAGGCTAACTTAATTGGTATTATGAATAAAACAAAGGCATTATCATAACCTTAATAGAGGGATCCTGGCAGTTAATTTCTATACGCTGACGTTTCAGAGCAGGCTCTACATCATCATCTGTCACTTCATGATTCTCCAACACAACTGCAAAGAAAAATAAGCACTGGCAGAGTTTATAATACAAGATGAGAAGGCACTAAATAAAAATGCACTAAATGGATAAAATAAAAATCAGGTATTTCAATAACATATTCTATGTATTTTTACACTGATTTGGGGTTTTTTTCCTGAAATATATGACAATGGTTTACTGCTTTTCAAAAAAATAATCATTTCTCTAAATGCAAGCCTTTGCTTCAAAGGTATGGAGATGTAACACAAGTATCACCTTGGTTTTTATTAGGAGCCTGCCATGAAGTAGCAGAGCTGCCACACTAGCTGTTCTGCTTTTGACAGGTTCTACAGGCTTCTGAGCCCTGATGTTTTTATATAAACATAGAAAGTACTCATGAAGTTCACCCACTACTCAGTGTAGTACCAGTTTATTTTTCCCTGGAATAGATGAACAAAATCCCACAAAGTTTCCAAAGTAAAAACACACATATGCAGACGTAGGGGTTCGGACAGCCTGTGGTTTGGAGGTACAGGCTTGGAAGGAAACAGTAACAAAAAGGAACTTCAGAACTGGAAGGCCTGGCTGGTAAAATCCAGAGGTAGAGTCCTGAACAGCCCCAGGGTCAGAGCATCACCTAAGGCCACAGCAGGTTCATACTCCTCCTCCAAACCGAGCTAAGGAAGACTTGTCTAAGGCTGACCACACCACAGCTGACAATCCCAAACATCGTGTTACCAGCTAGGCTAGGACAGGTCCCAGCTTCTCCAGCTTTTTGGGAATATTTCTGAAGTAACTTTTTCATTCTGCATCAGGAAAAACCTATTTTGATAGGTGTTTCTGTTTTCCATGACTGTAGTTACTGCTCTTTGTCACTTCGAGCAATGGCTAAAGTTGGTCTCAATAAATTTCCTATTAGTGGGTCAAATTCTAAGCAAGGAATACCACATGTATTTGCTTTCAGAAATGTTTTTTAACTTTAATGTAATTTTGTTGTACACACAAAGAATGTATGAGAGAAACTATTCTATAAGTACAGCAATCTGTAATAGCTGGATGATAGTTCCTGAAAGCCTTAAACATGTATTTGGCCTCGAGAAAAAAACCCAAAAGATTGCAGGCCATGTTTCATTCAAAGTTTTCAACACTTGTCTATCTCAGCACACAAAAAACCCCACCCAACCCAGGCAATAAAGCCCTTAAAAGAAAAGTACAATTTTTAAAAAAATCATCTGATGTAGAGAGTACTGAAGCTATACAAATTAACCCATTGAAAGCTCTGTATGCAGTCTTAACAAGCAGCTCAGAAAACAATCTGTGGCCTTGCTTTATGTGTGTAAGAAAAGCTTAACAGGGAACAGGGATTTGCACCTTGTTAAGGGGCAATACTCTAAGTGATGTTTCTCACACCATCTCTACTGTACCTGGGTTCTGCGGAGTCAAGTCTTCAACAGCAATCTGAACGACATCTGCCAAATCCTGTTCTGACATCATTCAGAACCAGGCAGCAATATCCAGTCAAATACCACTGCAGGCCCCCAAATAAGTAATTTTACAAGTCATGCAATCCTGAAAAACAGCAGCAAAAAGAGCATTAATACAGATATACTTGATATAGCAACACGGCATTTATTTTTCATTTCTTCCTCTGTAAAAAGAGATGCAGTTCCTAGAAGTGACCCACCTACAACGCGATCATCCAATGGTACCAACTGCTACTTTATTCCACAGCCTTAAAGAGCCAAGGCTTGACCTACCTGCATCACCTCTAGGAGTAATCTTTCTGTGCTAGAACTGAGACAAGAGCTCAGGCTTTCTTTTCTGATTCACTTTTCTATGTTTTCCCAATGGATAAAGAGAGCAGTTAGCTTCAGAGATTTGGCAGCTCATGAGTATGAAATACAAAATAATTCTTTTTCTTTAAAATTGCTTTTTATATTATAGAAATTTTAAGAGCATAACAAGACCATTCCTAAATTGCAGGGCTCTAATTTACAAATTACTACTTAGCTCTTGGAAGTGATGAGACTTTAGCATTTAGTCTTAATGTTACAGAAGTATACGAAGCTCCCAAGCCACAATGGATCTGGAGTTACTGTATTCTGTACTGATCTATATGCACACACCACCCTTTCTCAAACCTTCATAAGCATTCAGTGAGAACAGGGAGCTTCCACACAGCTAATTACAACTAGATGTGGAGCAAAACCTTACTTTTTTTTTTCCTCAGCTATTGAACTTGCCTGGTTTTCTTACTTCTGATATACCTCAGATGGTTTTTCTACTGCTCAAATCTGATGAAACTATTTTCCTGATTTTAAAGCAGAAATATTTTTCAGCCCTGCTCCCTTGGAATTCTCTGTCAAGGTTATTTATTAGTGTTTTAAGACAAACCTTTAGCCTGAAAAGTTGAATTAAAATCACTGGAACCACTCATATCTCTGCTTTCCCACAGTTTACAAAAGGATAGACAAGAGATCAGATGATTGTTATTTTTTTCCTTTTTAACCTGAAGCAAAAAACCACTGGAGAGATAATGTAAGGTTTATTCATCCCTTAACACTGACACTGAATCAATTCCAAGTATATACATCAAGATTTTCCTCTTTCCCTCTTCCCCTTGAGCACCAGAAAGCCATTAAGCCAGACAGGTGGAATACAATTTTTTAAGAGACCAACACAACCTACAGAAGAATTCTGAGCCCAGCCCAAGCACCGGGTGTGAAAGCCCATCTCAGGAGGAGGACTCCCCACGTCTCTTGAATTGTTTACTCAAAATACCAGCAGTGCCAATATTGAGTCATTTGAAATTGGGATCATGGTGAAAAAGCCTTGGGACTGCACAGAGGGTGGCAGCACGCCCAAAAAAGCTGGCGATAGGTTAGTGCATATGGATGCCATTTTGGCAAATTGCATTTGCCATTTCTGAGAAATCCTGGTGAGGAGCCAGGCTCAGCACAATAAAACAGCTGTGCTGCAGTTACTGTTTCATAATGTCACAGACTGGTAGGAATACTAAGAACCCTGCCCTTCGCTTAAATCAAGGCACCTACCACTCCCAATGCTAAGAAAGGACAAACTAGAATAAAACCCAACTTTTAAAGACTTTGCTTATTTACACAACTTGAGATTTCACTGATACTTCATGTGTTACAGCTACAAATGCATCATTAATTTATAAAACAGTCCAAAGGGTTTGCAACACTTTTGTTTATATCTACTTTATGTGATTCACAAACGTAGCCTTGAAAAAATTACTGAAAGCATACCAATCTTCAACAGAAATGAAGAGTAATTTCACACTCATCTGCTCTCTGAATCTCACAGGTCAGAGACTGAAGATATTCAACCTCAAATGAGAGAAGTACCACTGAAATCCTCTGCTGCAGTCTTTCAACAAGGGCATAATAACACCCCAACTACGACTGGCAGAACAGCTCCTGCACATACGCAGCAATGTGTCTTCACAATGCTAGGGTTTCTTTCCATTTAAACAGATTTTATTACAATTTCAGTCAGACACAGCTCACAGGCAATTAGCCAATGTCCTGAGGAAACACATTTTTGCCTCCTCAAGCAGCAGAACGAAAGACACTTCTGCTGTCACCTGACAGCTCCTGGATAGAAACATAAGGGGGGGAATTTATCATTAACACTAGATGTGTGGATTAGGAAGCAATACCCAAGCTATACTGGGTACTGCAATGACAACAGCTATCCCAACTTGGATACAAGATAGATAGCTAGAGGAAGGAAGGTTTAAATTAGATATTAGGGGGAAGTTTCTTACAGAGAGAGTGGTGAGGGGCTGGAACAGGCTGCCCAGAGAGGGGGTGGGTGACCCGTCCCTGGGGGTGTTCAAGGCCAGGTTGGATGAGGCCCTGGGCAACCCTGTGTAGCTCCAGGCCTGAAGGTTGGTGGCCCTGCCTGTGGCAGGGGGGTTGGAGCTCTGTGACCCTTGGGGTCCCTTCCAACCCAGACCATGCTATCATTCTGTGATTCTATGATCCTCATCCAAAATCAGAATTTCAACTTATAACAGAAAATTTTAGGAGTGGTCTAACCTTGCTTGCAGAACCAAGGATAAAAACCCAATTACATCTAACAGGATTACAGTTAAATTAGTTTATCAGCTTTAGAAAGCCTCAGTCAACAAATTTAGAATAGTATTTTTGCCAGTACAGTTTCCACATATTTTACTCCATGTTGACCAGCATTTCCCTGTGTAAAAACACTTCTTTTCTTGAAATTTCCTGTATTTTCCCAGACTTTTTCTTTCTTCTGGCTGAAACCCCAGTCCCCATCAATTCTAAATTAAGTATATGTACATTGGCATTAAGAAACCCATGCTGAAATATTACCTGGAACAAATATTGAACCATAAGAAAGAAATATTAGCAGAAAGCTGGGAAGCACAAGAAACGTGCCGACTTTTTTCTCCCCCAACCAGCATGTGGAAGTTGAATCAACAGAGAAATATTTTATAGTCAATTTGCCATTGTCCAGGGAAGGGTATGGGAAGACAGCTTATTCCAAACCATGGAAACTCTCTCATTAACACATACACTACAGGAGGCCTTGGCCAAACTCAAACTGACTCCAGCTGAGCTATTTTGGTGGATCTACACTGCGCTCAGCCCTTCTCCCTGGGGGGCTTCTTGGGGGTTGGAAGAGACAGCTTCAACTCTTGCCCAACACCAGACCTGAAAAATGGGTTATGGGATGTACTGGAGGGATTTCCTCCCACCTCCATTCCCACTGCAGCCGTGGGTGCCTTCAATTCTCAGTTACCTCATGTTCCTAACCCTTTGGATCTCTTGCATCATGTAGACAGTTCCCAGATCAGCTCCTTTACTGCCCACCCTTTCCCTACTCCAGGCCAGACACTACTTTGGTAATCCTCACCTAATAAACCCACCAGAAACCCACTCCTGTTGCATAAAGCAGTGATTAAGAACTGTCTCACATTTTAGTCGCACACAGTACTGTATTAGGTCCTTCTTGCTTCCAAAAAGAAGGATTTCTTTTCAAAATCTGAGAAAATAGCCTTAAGATTCCAAGACAAAAAAGCAGCAATTTGGAGTAACAGAGCAAAATCTTCTAATAACAAACACAGGCCATTTCATCACCCATCAAAGCTCAGAAATATTTATTTCCCTATTTATGTATTATGAGTTGAAAGTAAAGACAAACACTCCTCTCTGGTTTTGGCTTTTCATATTCAGAAACAAAGCCAAAAAGGGGAGCAAAAAGCCTTGAGCATTCCTACAGCCACTTGGTAGGAGGTGCCTCTAGTAATGAAAACACTCAGAAAAACTAATCAGAGACAACTAAAGGTATAAATTTCAAGCAGATTAGATAAAGTGCACTGAATATCTCTGCCAATACTCCTACTCTGAATTGGTACACTTAACACAGAACTACAGTAGCCTTTGTTTAATTAAGCAAATTAATATTTGTAAGCAACTAAATTAAATTCACCTGAATTCCAAATTAGTTTTTCCACATGCAGGTTTACTGCAATTTAATTAATCTATTTTAAAACATTAATTCAATATAATTCTTCTGAGCAGCCCCTTGTAAACAAACCTATTTACTGAAATATCTGATGGCTTTACAAAGTCACAGGGCATCATTCCAAAGTGTATAATCAAAACCATCCAAAACCTTGTTAACATATAAAAACATGCACAAAACAGAAATCTTCTCTCTCATACTAATTGGCGAGGGTAAACATCATATTTAAAAAAAACAAAGCATTTTTCAAAGCTCTAGTCAGAGCATTTAACTGAACTTCTCTTACTGAGCAATTCATCACTCCCTGGTTAATATTTCTTGGTGCAATTGATAAAAAAACCTCCTCTCTTACTTCAACTTGTGCTGTGATCAAAATTTACTTGTGATTGAGTGAAAAAAGCTGAAGGACACCGTTTCACTTTGCTCAACCCAAAAGCCCCACACATTTTTCCTCCTCTTCATTTCACTTTTCCCTTAAATTAACCAAGGCAAATTTTCAAACATCTCATTTCTGTTTACAAATACACATTCTTCTTTACACAAGCCCCTTTTTCTGAGCCTAATACCTACCACAAACAGGACAAACAAAGGTCCTTATCTTGCAAAGTTCTATAATTTGCTGATACAGAAGTTTTCCAGAACAGCAAACCAGCAAGTCTGAATATAAGAACCTATGTGATGCATGCCTGCAAGTGTACTACGCCTCTGTGAGGATACTGGGCAGAAATAAAATGTAAAGGGATTATAGTGTAAAGATCATCCACCCTCAGAAACTGAAGGTCCATAGAGGATGTAATACTCACTAACTGGACTGCTTCTGTTAAGTCAGCTCAACTTCCCTGAGTACCTGTCCCCCTTCAGGGAACAGCCTGGAAGGACCCCTGAGCTTTAAATCTCAGTGCAATGAGTAATTCACACCAAGAATGCCTTTGTGCAGCTCAGTTTCATCCACTCCAGAAGCAAATGATGCAAAGCCAGCAAAAAGGCACTCCAAGTGCAAACCAAAGTCTGTCAAGATACCTTAACCAAGAATATCCAGCACTCTCAGGGTATAACCCTGGCTAAGGGGGCACTGACAAGTCCATGGTGCCTTCAGGGAAACCATCTCTGTGAGCAGTTCCACTGAAAGAACTGGGAAGCTTTCACAGCCATTGATACATTAAGTTACTCCAGGTTACTACAAGGTTCAGAACCTGACAATGCACTTTCAGTCTTGCCCTGTGACTTAAAACATTTTTACAATCCCAAAGCCTGGCTTTTTCTCCAAGCTAAAGTCACCCTAGGTGGCAGCAGGAACAGAGCCTTCCTACACTAATTAGCTATCCCCCAACATGCCAAATCAGCACAAATGTTAATGCACCATAACAGATGAGGAATAACGTACTAAGAAGCAGCAATTTAAGAGCACGCAGGGTTAAATGCACTGCAACCAGTCTCCCTTATGCTCCAACCTTCTGAAGCTGCAGTCTCTCAGAATATGAAGTTGAAAATTATTTTCAGGGGGAGGTTGGGGGGAATCAGTATTTATACTTCTTTATTACTATTCAAATCTATAAAGGAGGAAATTCTATTCTTTGTTTAGCTTTCATTCTTATTTCCAATTCACAGCAAGTAAAAACATTGTGTTTTAAGTAAATTTTACAGTAAAACTACACAAGCATTTCATTTTAACAATTTTTTTTAAATTAGTGTAAAAATATACAGACATCTTTGGTTCAGCTAAAGATTTGGGGGGGAGGTGGGATGTCTATCCTCCCAAAACAACAGCAACATTCCTTATCTGTGAAAGCACAGATACCAGCCACCACATTCTGGAGACAGATACACAGAATAAATATCACTCTCAGAGATGCTATGCTGATGGACTCCAGTACAAGTTCTCAAAACACAGACAGCAACAGAGAAAAGGGATCTTGACATTTTACTGGAATACAAAATCTTGCAGGGAGGCAGAAATTCTCAAATATCACTACATAAGCTCACATCTTTGTTATTATTATTTTATTGTTTTGCTTCTAGAGGTATCCCCTCCCTCCCCTTTTTTTTTTTTTCATTCCACACGTACACACCAGAGCTTTGCTTTCTAATTCTTCTAATACACTGCGACCAGCCACAATCCTAACACAATGTAAAACAAACACCACCATCCCACTTTCCCCAAGCAATCCTACCAGCTAAACACGTTCTGGCACAAGGAATGGCTGGGTTGAGCATGTGCCCACGTATAGCAGAAACTCAAGCACAAATTCTCTATGGTCCTTGTACAAACCCTGTTGCTGCTGCTACGTGCCAACCCTTGGGCTGCCACATCTTTGATTCGATTACTCCCAAGTGAGCTGGAAGGGTATGTTAACACCTATTACAACTACACTTCCAGGTGCTTTGACAGGAGAAACAGCCTGAATTTAATTTTACAGACATATAATCCCATTGAACTTAATAAAACTACCCATATGGGCTGGATGTACCTAAGTGTTTGCAGATTCAGTGCCTTAAGGCAGAGGTCAGTTTTCTGCATCATGGTATAATTATTCAGGACATAGGTCATTAATTGGATTCTATGATTCTAATGCTAGGCACAATTTGTACAGCTGAAAACCAGCAAATACATCACAAGAGCTGCCTGGACAGCAAACATAGTATGCAGAACCAGACAGTCATGTTGTCTTATTGTTTTCATCCACTAGATGGAGAATCTTTATCAATAACAGCTCAAAGAAAACCCAATCCAACCACACAGCAAATACTTAACAGATTTACAGAATTAGTTTCATGTTATAGATAAAAAAGCATCTCCCAGCCTCAAAGAACTACTTCTGCCCATGATTAGAGGGTTTCTGAGATAGGTAGTCCAGATGTCCTTTGAACTTTGGGTAACTGCACCCTCATTTGAAGATAGAAGTTAATACTTTAATAACCTCTTAATCTATTTTTCTGTGATGCTTCATATCAACTTCAGGAATTTCAAACCATCAGAACAGGAATTATGTGGGGCGTATCTTTTATCTTTACAAAACCTCTAACACCAGTTGAAGTATTTCTCTTTTGTGCTTCAAACTCCCAAACATCTGTGGGATGTTTTGGACAGACGTATTTTTGGTGAGATTATCAGCAGGGCTGGAATGCTTGCAGAGCGTACAAAGGAAGCTCCACAACGTCAGATTCAAAACATGCCCCAAAATATAAAGACATCAGCACACTGACTTGGGCATGATAGAGATGATTGTACCCTTGGGCCCTCCTGCAACTAAAGCTACCCTTAAAGTTTGGTCCTGTACGTTTCCTACTCAGGAGTACTTTGGTATGTTCCTAGTAAACTGACATTCCTGCTCACTGGGTAAAATCAAAACCAAAAACTACACTAACGCTATTTCTAGCTGAACCACAAACAAGAACAAGGAAGGGAACAAAAATACAGCTGCACCCCAGTTCATTGTCACATTGTCCAAAAGCAGAAAGCTCTTACCAGAACATGACACATCTGAGAAAGTATTAACCTTCAAGCAGAGTTTTGCTCTGAAAGGTAAGTGGATTACACAACAGTCAAAACATTGTACTTAAATATTTGAATTCTGAATGCTCAGTTTCCTGTTTTCGATCACAAAACTCCAATGACATTAAAACTTACCCTGCCACAACAGGTCTAACACAATGGGTGCTACTGGTTCAGAAAGGGGTCACCCTGCGCACTCACTAATCAGGCTTCAATTTGCCCATTTGGGAAAGAAAAAAAAACCCTTTCTCCCCAAAAAGCCAAGGTGCAGCATTGCCCAGCTCCTGAACAAAAGGTGGTATTTTAAAGGAGTTGGTGTTATTCTTTCTGCAGGTGAAACTGAGGATTTTTAAACATCTCCTCAGGCCTTTACTGAGAAGTGGTTCAGAGCTGAGATGGGGAAGAAGAGGGGAACTCTCTTTGAAAAGCCACTATTCCAGAAAAGGCTGGTAGTCAAAGTACCTCCAGCTCTGAACTCAACCTAGTACTAACATATACGAGCAGGTATCACCCAAAGTTCTTGCACCACACTGTAATTTTTCAGAAGCAGCAGGACAAAGTCACACGGGAACTGAGCTTCACCGCTGCTCCTCAAAAGCTCTGCAGATGGCTAAGAAGCTGCTGAGAAAGTTATCTTCCAGTCCTGGGGAATCAAACCCTTGGCAGAAGGGTACAAGCAGTACAACCATCAGACATCAGAGTCTTTTTTTTCCTCAAGTCTCCTTTGCAGCAGATGGATCTGCATTATGCTCATGAAACGTGAGTTGATATGTTGACTGGAACAAGGTTTGTCATCAAATCTTTGCCCCTAAACTTGCACGAGGGATGTTAGAGAATACAGTTTGTTATTTAATTTTTTAGGGGGTGGGGGGAGAGGATGTACCAATAGTAAAACACTATGAAATCGCAACAGCATAGACTGAAATAATTTGAGGCATTTAACTCTAATTTCCTACCTAAAGTGGATGCCAAAAAGCTGAAAAGCTCTTTAGGACTGTACATGATACACTAGTAGCTGCTTTCTGACTAGCAACACTATGTGCTGGCCAGGAAGTCTTTGAGATACTTTCTGCACAACTACTAGTTTAAATCAAAAGGATTTTTAAAGGAATATATGTATGAGAAAAGTAGTAGATCTAGCTACCAGCTATTTATTCAATATGTGAAACCCCTTTGGAAAGCGTAACTAAAGGCTTGCAACTAAAAATACCAGTTTTTAAAAACTGTCAGATGCTGCCAGGAGGGAGAAGGAGGTGAAAAAAAAAAATTAGTATTAGAACACTTGCTAAAACTTGCTGAGTAAGTGACAGCTTCTGAATGCTGACCACCTACATAATAATTTACACCTGATAAAAGCACTCTATGCATCTCTAACACAGCTTCACTGTTTCAATATTAACTAGCCATCCCATAAAGTCCCTTCCTGCTTAATACTTCAATTCTATTTTACCCTTCAGTCATTGGGTATTTGTGAAAAAACTATGCAGTCTATATTATTTTAAGCTGATTTTCCTTTTGCAATACTGGAAGTACACAGTGAAGATCCACAGATGGGAAATAAGGAGATTTTAAGGAATTACCATAGTTTTCAACTTATACCTCTGTAAGCCCAGGTTTTATGCTGCCCAGTTATTTCAGTATCACAAAGTGTTTTTCCCCCTCATAAGAAAACAAGCTCATTAACTCAATGTAATTATTTACTAAGAAATATTTACCTAAGAGCAACTTTTAGTGTAGATAGGTAAAATTTTCCATGAAGATCCCCTCTTTCAGAGGGCCTCACAACCACGAAGTGGGAAAAGGCACACCTTTATGCTATGCAACTTGCTGCCTCCATAGGAAGGTTCATCACCAGTTCTAACATCACTGACCACACAGCAAGTTACATTACCAGAGTTACTGTGATTCTTCAAACCTTCCGAGGACATTTATTCCAGGTTTATAAAGAGACCCAGAAGAAAAGCTGAGGAAAGACTAAACGAGCAACCATATCTATCTAGGAAAAAACCTGACCTGGATAAGACTGGATTGTACTGGATTCCTAAAACATATCCTGTAGTACTACCTCTGCCAGGGCAAATATTACTGCATAGGCCAAACAATGCAATTTAGAGTAAAGGGGAAATTATTATTTACAAATATGTTGCTAAAATGTTTGTAATTGGGTGGAGGGGTGTTAAACGAGTTTCTTCTTCATTACAAATTATCCAAAATGTGGAAAAAAGGTAATAACACAATCTCATTATTTCTGAGGGGGGAGAAAAAAATTTTTTAAAAAATTTATGATAGATAGAACTGGACTTATTAAGAAAAATACCAAATCCTAATTATTCACTCATAAACATCAGATTTAGGTTGCAGGCTCTTACTTGTTCTGAAGAGTTAAAGATATTACCAAATTCAGAGTACATTTCAAACTGGTGTTACAGCAGAAGGCAAGTATAAACATATACATCATTGATCAAACTAAAACTTGGCTCCAACAGAGATCTCCCCACATAATATCCATGTTTTTCAATCAAAGAATCAGAATATTCTCTACTTAAAGCCAGGGAAAAGATCATTTAGAAACTCTAGTTAGTATGGAAAATTGCTTTTATGTGACTGTGGAAGCAAACACACTGCAGAAACAACCTGCCACTGTCTAAATAAAAATGAAACACTTGTAACTAACCCCTGTATCTTGGGAAGCTGAGCTATATTCCTGAGCCCTGCACACCCTGAGAAATACAAGCGCAGCGCCAACATCCCAACTACATCACATTAACAGCAGCACACTAGGCTAGGACTAGAACTCTGTGATGAAAATCACCATCAAATTCCAACCAGAAGAGACTGTCGAAGAGAACATCATGCCCCATGCTGGTTTGCAACCAAACAGCACTGCTGCAAAGCCTCTTCCATCTGGTTAAGCTGCTCTCTGTCCAAAGTTGTAATCCTTCCCAGCTCCAAGACATCATGTGCCTGTTACTGGGCTCTCACTTACAACACATCATTTGTCAGGTCCATGTAGCAGATCACAGACGCTGTGGCAGAGTTTCCCTCTGACCATCAGATTCCTTCACCATGCTGCAACTAGCTCTTCTACAGAAACAAAGAATAAATGCAGAGGCAGGCTGTGGGCATAAGGCGTATTGAACCTGACATCCTTCAGTGTGCTTTGCAATGCCCCCTTGCTTCATGCACACTGTCAACTGACAGAAGCAGTTGGATTGCAAGCTGCAATATTAGAAAGTCTCAAGTTCCCCCTTGCAGGAAAGGGGCTTTGCCTCAGAGTTCTTCAGGCTGAACACAGCAGACACCCCAGGATCACTATGCACTATGAAAAGCACCTGCCTCGTGTAACACTTTATACTTAAGCATTCTATTTTTTATCTTTTTCCTACTATGTGCACTGCTAATCATCTATACACTGGAAAAAAACTTCTTGACCCAGCAACTTCAGGAGGGGGCAAGGACAGATCCCAAAGTTGGCACAGGCTTCTCCTATCACAAACCACACCAGCCAACATAAAATACACACCAAGTAATCTGCTTACTCAGAAGGGTTCTAATAGATTTACCTCCTGTAGCCAACTAGAAAAAGGAAATAGTGTTTTAAAAAGCAGGGATAATACTAGTATTTTTAAATTCTTATCAAAAATACTTAGGAAAATTAACCAAAGGGCATTGTTTCAGTAGAAAACCTTAGAGCAAGCAGTTCTTCACATTCTGAAATACTTTCATTAGTACAGTCTGATCCTGTTCTGCCATTCCCCCTCCCCCTAGAAAAAAATCAAAAGGAAGTAATCCAGCTGCAACCTTGCAAGGCTACATACTCATAGGATGTGGGAGAGAGGGGTAAGCTCACATTTGTATCCAAGGAGCAGGGAAGGAAGGGGTGTTTAGCTTTACAGCTGCTAGGAATTCACTCCCAGGGAAGGAGAGATCCAGCCTTTTTTCATCAGAAAATACAGGTGCTGCAGTTTTCAGAGGAAAAAAATGAACTTTTTCCCTAAGTCAGGGTTTCACAAACAGAAAGCAAGATAAAATAATTTTGTTCAACAGACAACATTGCAAATTATTTTATTTGAAGTCCTGAATGCAAAGGATTTTATCAAGTTAATCCTTTTGTGCACTTTTGCTTAACGTCTTAACATGCAGTCTAACAAGTGGTTGACAAAACTAAGCACTTAACAGTAGCTTTAAAAACCTAAACCTGCAAGGAAACAAGTGTTTGACAATGACTTTGAAGACATTTTATTCTTTTTATTTTTACTTGAAAAAAATCTTATTTAGCCTTTTAATGAATATGTAAAAAACCCGAACTACTTCAATGGTTAACAACTAAATATTGAATTTCAAACTAAAGGAAATCAAACCTGTGAAAAAAAAACTTTTATTGACAAAGTTCAGTATACACAGACATTTTGCTGCTAAGTCTACTTATCAGCTTTGCCTTGACTCCTCCTACAAGTAGTTCTTGCTGTTCTGCTCAAGTCACATAAACAATCTCTGGAGACCTCTGGGACAAGAGCTTCTGTGCACCAAGAGAAACACCCATCTCTTCCTTTGGAAAGGAATGTACTTAAAGAGTCTTTCAGTTACTGCCTAAGGAGCATGACAGCAATTTCGAGGCACTCTTCAATGAAAGATATGAAGCCATTCAAGTTCTGACAAAAGGAAGGCGTGTATTCTTCCTGCACAGACAACGCTGTACAGATTTTAGGGGAAAGCTCAAGATAAAGCCCAGAGACAACCTCAAGTCCTTGAAATGTGAGCGTATTGCTCTAATTAGCATGGGTCTGAATCCCAGCACTACTCCCTGCACAAACCAAGGGGAGCTGGTAGGCAGCACTTCTGGTCACATGGAGCTACAACTCTTAAGCTCATCTTCACCTAATCAGTACAGACCAGTGCAGGACGTGGATGTCATACTGCATTAAGAACAGCACAGGCAGGAAACAAGCCTTTTTCCAGCAGGTTTAGCAGAACATGTGCTGATGGAACCCTTTCCACTCAAAACACCAGTAATCATGACCACATGCTTAATGTTATTATTCAATTACTCCAAGTGTTATTAATCAATTACTCCTTTAAAAGAACCTTAAAATTTAAAGCCTGTCCTGTAACCACACAACACCTTAAACAGAGCTGGATAATTAAGGCACTAAAATCAGTTACTATTATTGTAAAAGAGATTATAAATTACAAAACAAAGAAAAAAAGTAACAAAATATTTTCATCCTCTTAAGGAGATGGAACATTTCTGAAATCCAAACTCAATCTTTTTACTCTCCCCTATAAATTAACTAGTCTTTCTCCAGAACAGCTTTTCATGTATTATTGAAAACTGAACTACTGCCAAGATGTCATTTAGCATAGGGAGTTAAGGCTCATCATACAGTTACAGAATCAGATTCCTGTTATTCTGGTTGATTTCTAGAAATCCATTTTAAATGCCTATTAATACTTTCCAACAGAGAAAATCCATTGTTTCAAGAGGCACTGCTATAAAATTATTACAACAAAGGCTGGGGTTTTGTTTGGGTTTTTTGCTTGTTGTTTTAAGATCTTGCTGGAGTACTCAACATTCAACAAATCTTATGTTTGCTTCTTGAACGACCGAGTTCAACAGGATACTACACCTACAGTCACCTCACACAGAAGGCAAAGGGGGGAAAAAAAAGGAAAAAACCATTCCAAATTATCATCGTACAGCAATATGAAAGCTGCTTCCACTGAAGCAACCACACAGTTACTAATACCTCCCCCCCAAAGCTTGTTTAAAGGGGAAAAAAAAACTTCAGAGGTCTAAAAATAAACGGACACATAAACTGTATGCCCCACAGCAGGCTAAAATTACTGTATTTGGTTAAAGTACCCAACTTCCAACCGCACAAGGATTTTAAAAGAAAGATTTTAAGGAGCAAGGCTTGAGTCGTAATGGAAAAGGGAAGACTGAGTGTGTCTTCAAACAGATCGCTAATCTGAAAATACCAAGCCCGGTATAGATGTGAAACTGACAACAGACCCACACACGCCAACCGGCCCCCCAAGGAACTCTCTCCCCCCGCACTAGCAGGCATGTGGAAAGCAGCCGCCCCTTTCCATTACCGCTACCTGCAAGCGGCGGAGAGAAAAGAGGCAGTACCGATGTCACCAGCCATTGACACTCTCCCACAAGAGGGAGGGAGGCAGGGAAGGAAGGAGTACTCTCAGTGATGCCCCTTCCCCAAAACCTGCCTGCAGCGCAGCGTGTGCGCGACCCGAGGAGAGGGCTCAGGCCGGCCCCGTCCGTCAGAACGGGAAGGCGCAACCCTCGGGGAGACGGGGGAGAGAGGGCACCGGTCTTCGGGGACACTGCCAGGGGAGGGACAGAGCGGAGCCTCCACCTCTAACGCCGCACGCCCCGCAGGGGTGACCGGCAGCCTCCCCCACTGCCCCGCAGCAGCGAGGAGCCCCTGACACCCCTCCCGCGGGCCTGGGGCGGAGGGGAGCGAGGTGATGAAGAGCAGCCCCTCTCGGAAGGACCCAGCTCTGGCGTTCCCGTGGCAGAAGGAGGCGAGTCCCCCGGTCGCCCTCCCCCGCCCCGTCCGGGTGAGGGGGCGGGAGCCCACGGCCCCCCCGCCTCGGCTCGGCCCCTCCCCGGAGCCGCCGCCTCGCGGCCCGGGTGCTCGGGCAGCGCTGTGAGGAACGGGAAGGCTGCGAGGGCCGGGGCTACGCGCCCGGCGCCAGGCCCCCCGGGAGCTCAGCCCCAGCCGTCCGGCCGCGGGGCGCCGCGGTTACCGTGTGCGGTGCCGAATTCTCGTGGTGTTTGTCGAGCGGCTGCGATAATGGCGTCCTTCCTCGCGAGAGATCTCCCTCTCCTTAACGCGCAGGCGCCGCCGCCTTGCGCCCGCTCGGCCCCCACCCGCCCCGAACGCCAGCGCAGGCGCACTGCACGCGCGGCCCCGCGGCCGCCCTTCATCGACGCGTCGCCGGAAAGGGACTACAATTCCCAGAGGGCAGCGCGCCCGCCCTTCGGTACCGCCCCTGCCGAGCAGGCCGGGACCTGTAGTACCCGCGCGGGGAGCGGTGCACGCCGGGAGTTGTAGTCCGCGCCGCACACCCCTCAGGCGGCAGCTCCATGGCGTACACGGCAGGCCCGTGCACAAGCATGAGCCCCCCGCTCACCCTGAGGCGCTTCGCCTCAGCCCTGAGGGCTCCACGAAACCTTCCTGCTCCGGCGGGGACGCCACGACAGACTCCTGCCGCGCTCCCCGGGGCCGTGAGGGACATGCAGCGTTCCTGACACCGCAGCCACAATGTTCGTGCCGTGGCGTCCCGCAGCTTGCACGGCTCTGCGATTCCTTCTCCGACAGCGTCCGGGGGGGCACAGCAAACTCCAGCGTCACACCTCCACCTAATTGCTGTGGTTTTGGGGTTTTTAAAAATTTATTCAGCGTTTCCAGACCTGCCAGAGGATTCGGCCGGAGATTAAACGTCTGTCTGCACCTGGAGAGCCGCCTTGGCTGAGCCATTCACGCTCTGACACGTTCCCTTCCCCTACTCCTTCCCCCGGTCCTTCCATTCAATTTCTCCCTGCTCCACATGGCTCCCGGGCGCTGGCATCCCTGAAATGGGATGATCTGGATGCGAGCTGTCATGTCGAGGAGAAAAATGTCACGGTGCTCAGAACACAGCTGAGGAACAGGCAGCAAGTGGGAATCTGCTAAATGAGCTCGTCAGACCGATGCTCCTGTTGCTGCATTCGGTGGGAGAACTGAATGACTGGGCGAAGGTGGAAAACCTTCTGTTAACCTTCTGGGAATGATAAAAATACGCAAAAGCACTGCAAGGAAGCACGCAAGAAGTATGCAAGCAGCTCAGAAAGAAGACAATGATTAGATTATTTTACTATATCCTTGTGTATCACGGCGTTGCCCAAAGCAGACCATCGTCAGACTGCCTTTTTCAGCTTCGGCATAGCCAGCAGTGACTTCCAGACTTCTGCATAAAAATACTCCTTAAATAAGCTGCTTAATTCAGTTCTGCAGTGTCACAACGTGCAAGCAAATCCACTGTGGTTCAGTTGTAATGGGCTACCGTGACATCTCTGTGGCTACCCGGAGCTGTTGCTGTGGCTGTTGAGCTAGTGGTTAGAAACACTGTTCTCAAGCATTCAAGCTCCACGGCTGGTTTTCAGTACCTGGAACAGATTAAACAGTGCATGTCACAAAAGCGCCAATCTCTAAAGCATTTCAGACCCCAGGGAACCACTAATTCCTCCTGCTCATCTGTTACACAGGGAGTCCAAGAGCAGGACTTTCAGGGGTTTCATGTCTCAGGCAAGGAAACTTATGCTGACAGAGGCTCATTCACCTTGCCTGTCTCCAAAAGCGCTTGTAGTGACTCCTTAGGGTGGTGTTTTCAGTATTAAAAAAATCTTGTGAGCCTGGGAATCAACCACCAGTGTGTTAGGAAAACCCTTGCTTCTGCTTCCAGACTTGTAACTGTTCAGCTGAGTCTGTTAATTTATTTATTGTGTTCTCTTCCTTCAAGAGCAGATTAAGAAGTTCAAAGGTTAAACTACTTAAAAACTGACTTTTCACACAGGATTATTTCACACTTTGCTGCATGGATTTGTCCTGCAACAGATTTGCCAAACACCTTGTGCTGCACTCAAGCAATTCAAGGTCCCAGCTAGAAAAAGCCTGACAAATACCAGCGTACTACCTGCTGTGGGAAGTTGCTATGCAAAGCCTTTGCCATCATAAACTAAATCCAGTGTAAAAGCTGTCCTCTTTTCTCATCAGTACATTCCCTCACAGAGATTATTAATGCACTTTCTACTGAGGATATGAGATCCAGCTCTTCTCTGTATAGCCAGTAAATCATTTCTCAGATAAAACAACACAGACAAACTTTTATTGTCATGGACCAATTATATTATCTGCCTACAGTCGTCAAATTAACTGCAGGAAATACTGGCAGGATCCAACTGATGTCTACATCTTTGATCACAGATAGCAAGGTAATAAAATAATAATACAGCAATTTATCACTGAGAAAGGCCACAGCAGTACCTTCTGCTAGCAAGCAAGTCCACTCTGATCATTATGGGAATCTGGAATACACAATTAACTCAGTTCTTGTAAGGGTTTTCCCCCTCTTAACCAGCAATAGGATTTTAATTTTTTTCCCTTATTATTTCTTCCAACACAGGGGCATTTCCTTTTACAATCTGGAATTACACCAATAAATCACAAAGAGACTCTGCTATCACAGCCCATCCCTTGCTCTCCTTGAGACTGACACAGCCGGGTAGGTCATACTCTTCACACAGCATGATGTATAACAGAAAGCATTGCTCAACAGCAGAAGAAAGAGCCTCTTTCATTCACAACCTCACAGCAGATACCTCCTTTGTGCTTAAATAAGAAAGGCCAAATTTAGCGTCTAGTCTTTAATTCACAGTACCAACAGGTGAATGACTCAACCAGGGCTGATTGCTTCCTGTGCTTCACCAGCTCCTAAGCTTTATAAGCTTTCAAAAACACGCTCACCTGACTCAGTGTAAGTCCCCCTCTAGTGAACCAAGGCTTCCCTATACCACAGGATAAGAGACTAGCCAGTAAGCAAGCACCAGGAAGGAGTTGAGACACTCTAAGTTACACTCTGATTTAAACCATGGTAACTTGCTCAAGCGCCTACATCAAATCCATTCTTATTCTCTTTCCCCCTTATAAAAAAAATGAGTAACAACTACAGGGTGCTAATATATCAGCTTCATTTTTTTTAGTTTTATAGAAAATACATCCTGTTGTCCTGTTAGTCTGTTGTCCAAAAAAATAAAACCCAAGATATTTCTTTATTGTCTTATTTCATCCTCTTTCTTTTTTTAGTCCCCTTCTCTCCCTTGCATTTTCTGTATGTGCTAACTTTTCTCTCTCATGTTACGAAGAATCAGTTGGTTCCAGGAAATATCTAGCTTATTTTATGGTTGTATCAGCATTCATTTACTATTGTTTCCTAAGGAAGTTGCTGCTTTCACATGTTTTGTGTGGATCAAGAGAGATTGGTATCTCATTCAATGGTTTCCTCTTTTTTTTTTTTCCTTTTTGTTAGGGAAAAAAACTTACCATAGCATCAAAGGTAAAAAATTAACACACTGTGCACACAATTTTGCAGCTGCATCAGCAGCAGGAAAACAAAGGTTGCCAAACAAAGCATTTGTTTAAACAAGTGACAGGCATTCATAATTATACTCACTGCTGAGCATGAGAATATAGAAACAAAGACATGAAGAACACAGAAGATGTGATCAGGGCACAGAAGTAACTCCAGAGTACTGGCTGTAAGAACTCTGTAGGGACAATTTCCTTTCCTTGGATAAAATCCTTAATCACATCCTATGCTACTACAAAGAAAAAAGAGTAGCTGATGTTCCCCTGATTATTCTGTTTCTGTTTGAGTTACTTTATTAATTTTCTTACCCTAACTCTCATAACTGGAGAGGGACACACACAGAGTCTTTTGAACACAGCACGTACTATCTTGTGACATAGTGATACATAATTAAAAGATATATAGAATACATTTTTTAATCAAAGGTAAATTAATGCTATTTGTAAAGTTGCTGTAGCATTTCTCCTTTTATCACTGCTGTTAAAATCTGTCCTTTTTTTCATCTTCTGAGTATCTACTTCCTCATCAGTTACTTTTCAGTCCTCAGATTCATCCTTTCATCTCACTACAGAAAACAGATTAAGATCAAGCAGGTTTTGCTCCAGAATCTCATTCAGCTAGCTCTGTGACTTAGGGCGAGACACAGACATTTTCTGTTCTAGTTGTGATCTCCTGGTTTATGCTGAATAAACTCCATTTCATTCAATGAAGATCCTCCTGATTTTCATGAATGAGGATGGAAGAAAAGGCCTTGAATTCCCCCAGCAGAGAGAAAAACATCGTTACACATTTGGTCGCGTGGCTGGTCAAAGTCCAGAGTCTTGTAAGGTCACTCACGGTCTGAGAAATAAAGGTGAGATGGGTCAGGCATGATCTCAATGTTCTCTCATTTATTTACACACTGTTCCATCTCCCTGTATACATCAGGGGAAAAAAGATGACAGGAGGCTATTCCCCTTCTCAGAAATCTGCCATTCTGACAAGCTGTGTATTTGCACTTTGCCTGACGCTGATCTTCCCAGGACCGTGCTCCCAGCTGTCTCCTGCCCTTTTACCTCTGGTACACAGCTGATATCTTTGCTCGGTATTTGCTAGTTTGCCCAGCTTTGTTCAGGTTTGCTGCAGACCACGTTTACTTGGTCAGGTACCATGATCACCATCAGTCTTATTTTTAATCCACAGGGATTATCAAAAGCCTGAAGGGGAGCTCATCACACTTACTGATTTTAGAGGATTTTATCCTTTTCTTGAGATTGAGGGTTGTCTGAGAACTGCTTTTTCATTCACAGTGTAGTCCTTACCTTCATATATATAGATATATATTCCAGACATCCAGATAGAAAATGTTACATAGCATCAATTTACCACTAATGCTATTATTCTAAGCAGAATTTTACTATCTCCTAGTTCTGGACCTGCATCTGTTTAGACACACTCAAAATTATTTGCAACGTAACCACATTATTTCAGGCATGAGAGGGAAAATAAACTAAGTGTTAATCTTCATCAGTGCCCCTCAGTAAGCTTCCTAACACAACATTTGTCATAGGCAGGGCGGGACACCATTCCATTTGAAGTTAACCCAGATGTAAGTACTGGCAACCCTCTGGTGAGCATCAGAAAGAAAACAACTATTGATCTTCTCTGTCTAATCCAGAGCACAGCAAAGGTCAGCAAGAAATTTCTAGACTTTTACTTCTCTAGTTTCTGTGAAGAAAAAGCACATTTCCATTGCACACAGTCACATTCCACATATGTAATTATAGAATCACAGAATGCTTTGGGTTGGAAGGGACCTCATAGATTATCTAGTTCCAACTCCCTGCCACGGGCAGGGACATCCTCACTAGACCAGGTTGTCTGAAGTCCCATCTAACCTGGCCTTAAACACCTCCAAGTATGGGGCTTCCACAGCCTCTCTGGGCACCCTGTGCCAGGGCCTCACCACCCTCAGAGTAAAGAATTTCTTCCTAATGTCTAACTGAAACCTGCCCTCCTTCGGCTTGAAACCATTGCCCCTTGTTGTATCCCTGCACTCCCTGGTGACCAGTGCCTCTCCCCCTTTCCTGTAGGACCCCTTTATTGGAACGCCACAATTAGGTCTCCTGGAGCCTTCTCCAAACTAAACAAGCCCAACTCTCTCAGTCTGTCTTTATAGGAGAGGTGGTCCAGCCCCTTGATCATCTTTGTGGCTGCCTCTGGACTCGCTCCAATGTCTTTCCTGCACTGGGGACCCCAGAGCTGGATGCAGCACTCCAGGTGGGGTCTCAGGAGAGCCAAGTAGAGGGGCAGAATCACCTCCCTCAACCTGCTGGCCACAATTATGAGCAAAACAGAAGTTTTGATTTTGCAGTCCTTCAGGCAGCACCCCTAGCTGACAATGGTTTGCTCTTGAATACTCCAAAGCAGGCAGCTGAGGTATTAAATGACAGGCATTAAGAAAGGCACTCCTAAATAGTAGGTTTTGGAGCAATAAATAGCAGAGATAAGCTTGCCACTTCGGGATACTTAAGAGGATTCCCTGAGCCTAAGCCTTGCACTTACACCGTGTGATAAGAAATGACAGACAAGCACATGTGTAATGAAAATATCATCAAACAAATGCCTTTCTAATTCAAAATACCCAATTTTGTGATATAAAAACAAACAACTATTGAAAAACATTTCAGGGGTAAATACATGGATTAAGAAAGGTGTGATTTTTCATGGCAGAAGGTTACTAGCCTAATCATTTCTGCTTGCTCTGTCCTTGACAGATTCTGTAGCTTTCCGAATATGCCCTCCTATGTACTTAAGGGAGGAAAACAATCACTTGGACTTTGCAGATACTTACAGGAGAATTACTAAAGGCCCCATAATACTTCTGTGATTTCATGCCCCTGAGGGCACTAACAAGCCTTGATGGCCTCACAAGCCTCACCTGCAGCCTCCACTCACTGCCCTGCCCATGGCCAGGAGCCCATTTAAGCCCAAGCTTAGGCCCCCCAGCCCCTGTTGTTAGGGCATCTGTCCCTGGCTTTGTCTTTAGGAAGGACTTTGGCCCCCTGTTGTTGCTTGTCTTTGACCCAGTCTCCTCTTGATCCTGCCTGGGCTCTCTGGGTGGACCTTGGACCTGCTTTTTCAACTTGCTATGTTTGGGGCTGCCACTGCCAGCAGCCTCTGTGCTGAGGTGGGTGCTGCCTGTGCTGGGGTCATCCTTAGCTCCCTACTCCCCTGTCCTTGGGAAGCAGCTGGCCCTTGCTACTCCCTGCTGTGCCCAGGCATCCTCTTCTAACGACTCTCTATCTTCATTCCTGTTTGTCCTATTATGCTATGAGACCTCTTCAAAGAATTAATTGCTTCCCTGTGTTTCTGTGCTTAGCCTGAGAATCTACAGCTCTAACTCAGAAGGCTACTTGTGTCTCTGCCACTTACATGGATTGCAGCTATGGAAGGAAGAGCAACCATGCTAGAAAGAATCTTTCATGTAAGATAACAAAGCTATTGGAACTGTATAAGAATGTCATTATTCATGCTTTCATCCCTAAGAAATATAGGTCAGGAAAACATCTCAATGTGTTCTCCCCACTGGGTCAAAGTGGTGTGTGAGCTGAAGTGAGAGGATGAGTTCTTTCTGTCTCTGTTGCTAGTCTATATAAAATTGTTCCTCTTATTGGACTTCTGATAGGTCAGAAGAACAGATTCCTCACCTTGAGCTTGCAATGGCACTGTATTACGTGCTTGGAGGTAAAATGCTCTTCTGCCGGAGGCTGTTCCCTTCCTGCTCTCCTGTATCTCTACTAGATTTCTGGGAAGTCACCAGGCCTCAGCATTGCAGCTGTTAATGATGGCAATTCTTAGCTATCAGTATTCACATAGACAGCTATTCAAATTCAAGGCATGCATGAAGAAATGATAAGAAACCTCTCCCTGCATACAAAAGAGGGGTTTCTGTAACCCTCTGGTGTTCTTGGGGCCAGATGTGAGAGAACCTAGAAAGCACATGTAGAATAATCATCAACTAGATGAGCCAATGAAGAAGCCAGTCCTGGGACAAGTTGAAAATTAACTACCTGGTTAGCTCCACCTCTCCAACCAGGAAAGGGTGCTCTCCAATTTTTTCAATAAATAGGTCTGGAGACCCCTCTGTTACCTTGAAGCTCTATATTCGTGGGATTTTTTCTCCCCTCTTTGCTCTGTGTTGATAGGCTCTGGAAAGCTCCTCTAGCTGTCTGAGGAACTGAAGATTTCAAGTGCCAAGGTGACAGCAATGAACAGTGTGAAGGCAAATACCCTGGTGCATTTCTACAAGCAACTGAAAACTATCTGGAGTTCACCAGCAGCACCAGCACGACTCTGCAGCCTGGCCCCCTGCACTCATAAAACCAGGAATGGTGCATGTAAGTATTTCAATTCATCAAAATAGTGCTGCCTGCCTGTGAGAGGCAGAGCTGCAAAGACAACAAGCATTGCTCTTTCTTATTTATCAGCTAACCAAAAAGGGAAATTTGATAATTGCACTGAAAGATGAGAGAAAGAGTGACTAGAATGAGAGAAAGCAGAGGTAGAATTGCTGTTTTGAATTGCATGGTTTATTTCCAGGCTCAAGAGCTCTTCATCCCTGCTGTGTCAGTGTTGTGATTTTCACTTGTTAACTACAGAAGAAAGACACTATGCAGAAATTAATTTTTAATTTTGCCCTCCTGGCAGTTTTCAGTGAAAACTGTGTTTATAAGTGTAACTGAAAGAATATTTTAGTGCAAACTGATTTTGAGTGACTTTGAACATAACAAACACTACAGTGTTTAATTAGAAAATGAGGCCTAACAGAAGTACAAACCACTAAAACCCTCCAAATGTGGTGTACAGAACTACAATGAAACAGGTTCTGAGATGCAGGATACTACTGGAAGACTGAAAGATTTATTTAAAATATCAATTAACTTATCTACAAATAAGATGAGACCAGCCAGACCGTGTATTCTCATTTGTGTGCTGATAATGTCAGCTAGAACAATAGTAAAGAGTAATGTTTTTACATCTAGGAAATCCTTTTGGTTTCTATTTTGTCCTCTACAAATGTATTCAGCTTAGTAACTCTTCCCAAAGAACAGCCAGATGCTTCCTTAAGCACTGACATGTGATTCCTTTCTATTTCAATTATCAAATGACAGGTTTCTTGTTTACTGAACTAATGAGAAAATAGATGATTTTGTGACATTTAAAATGAAGAAGGATGGAGAGAAGCACAAGGCTTTGTTTACACTGAAAGCTAGAAGAAATATTCAGTGACTTTCAGTGTTTAATAGCTCTATACTTGTAGCTTTGAAGACAATGCCAAAATATGTTCTGCCACTGAGTGACTAGCACTTCAAAACACCTGGTAGATGAGCTGCCAAGTGCAATGTGCACTGTTGTATATATCCCTATATGTGGAAGCTTTATTTATGTAATACATGGCATACATACTTCCCTTGCTCCAGAAGGGACCATTAGAAATAATTCAGAGCAATTATTATAATGATACAGTGTTTGTGATGTTTTTCAGAGCTCTGGGTCTAAACTTTCCCTTTTTTGCTACTCAGAAAATATGAATTGTATTGTGAAAGCTGAAACAGGATGGGTACTTCAATCTAGTAGCATAACTTAACAGAACAATTCACCTTCATCTTGAAGAGGTGCCTTTTAAATCTATACAAGATGCCTAATTGCAGATGGGAGATTAGCATCAAAGTGTTTTACTAGTGAAATAAGCACAAGAAAGAGGCTGATTCCTAATGCAAAAGTTAAGAGTCACACATGCACCCATGACAGGATTTTTCCCTTTTCTGACAGCGGAGAGCTTGCTTAGTGCAGTTCAAAAGCCTCTTCTAGACTTTTACTTCCTTCCCTACTGGTTTTTCTTTACAAGCATGCTTAGGAACTTCATTTTCCCATTAAAATAAAGAGACATTGTTTATGCAAAGAAAAACACCACAGTAATGTTCACAAAAAACAATGATTCAGCTCTATAAAACAGTAGGTTTTCTATCCAATTTATATTAATTAGGTATACTAATTGGGTGCAGGCAATACTAGCTTTTCTAATTAATTTTAATTATGTTAATTGGTCTATGTAACTGTAGGTGCACTTGCTCCACACAAGGATGTGTGCATATGAGAGAACATATTCTGCAAGTCACAAGCAATGTCTGTATTGCTCCTTTATCTGCAGTTTAGCAGCAAACTATTTCAGTGTTGGAGATTCAAGAGCTGAACCCAAAGCCTGTGCTAATAAGAGTGACACTTGGGCTGGTCACATGCAGTGACATGAATTACTGCTTCAGAAGGGAAGTCCAGAGAATCCACTGTAATTTTGGTTAAAAGTTCTGTGCTTTTATTCGTTAATTTTATTATTTTTATATTTGAAGACATAAACTAAGACAAGTGAATAGTCATTGCAAGTCCAACGACTTCCAGTTTCAGCAATCACACAGACAATATAAATCAACATCCTTCATTACAAAAGTAATGAAAGCCATGAATCCCTCTGCACAGTTCTTAGTTCTTCTGCTTGTCAATTTTAATATGCCACAAAACTTTATGGGCTATAGAATGAAAAAGTGAAAGTATTATTCTAGGAAGATTATTTTGAAGTTATTCAGTGGAGTAAGAAGGGAAACTGGAGAAAAGCTGAGCTCTGATTGCCATGGAGAAAGTGATGATAATGGTCCTTTACTTTCCAGTAAGGGACTAAATGATGATGTATTTTTTTTCCTGTGGATGTTTGTCCCTGGGGAACTGTACTAAGAAACCAAAACTCACTTCATGGTAACAAACATTCCAGGAAGATATCATACAAGTCTGTTCCATTATAAGGCTATTGCTGATTAAAATAGTTATAGTTGCTATATATCTTTTTACTCTTATTCCTCTCAAGACAGATGATGTTTATTATTTAAATCTTGCTCTGCTCTATGACATTCAAGCAGGAAATGCCAAAACAAACTGATTCAGGAAAATGCTATCTTTGGAATGGCTGGTTTTGGCTGCCAGTGAATAGACACCAGCTCCGAGTAAGCCAGCCTGTGGGTTCCTCCATCTGGTGGCTAAACCCTCGGCACAACAGGCATTCAAAGCAAAAAGCACAATTAAATTCCACTAGTCACAGCTGACAGTACAAGCAGCCCTTTCAGTGACAAAAGCTTAATCAAAGAAGCAGTAAAATTGGACTGTTAAGCTCTTAGGAAATGTCTTCAATGTGAAGTTCACCATTTTCCTGAACTTTACCTCTTGTCTTTCTCCCTGCACACAATAGTCTCTCACCAAGCTGGGTGGTGATGCTTTCACTTGACAACTCAGACATTTGCTGTGAGGACATAGGTTAAACCATTCAAAGGCTGACATTTCCCTGTGCCTTTTCTGCCTTCCCTTTGTGTCCCCCTAAGAAAAGTATTTTTCTGCAATTCACTGGGATAGAACTGTAGAAACATTGCTGAGAATCAGGGCATATATGTAAAAATTTCTAGTGATGTGGATGCCTATACTAAGCTCTGTGGCATCCTGTAACATTTGATGGAGGCTGTGGCTTCAGGCACCTTTTAATACAACAGAGGAGTTGCTGGAAGTGTTCTTCATAAGGATTTGAAGTCTAAGGAGTATACCCTCACCCTAGTAATCATTACCAGAACAAACCTGAATGGTTTTATTTGTATCCTTTCAGAAAAACAGAATCCTTCAAGTTGTTGGGTGGGTTTTTTAAGAATTGTGCAAGTACAGCAGTGACACACAATCCAGGTGTGCCATCTCCAGGACTGCACGTACAACTGCAGTAACTACACAAATTGTCCACAGGAGATCTTCTAAGCCCTTTCCATGCTGAGTTACTAAGCCTGCATGCATAATTTTAGCAAATGTTTTTATACAGAAAAGATAAAGCCTCTGTTTGCTTTACCATGCCAACTGGAATTACCTCCTCCTTATCTGGACTTAGCCTTAGCTGCTGCTTTCTCATCCAGGCTCCAATCTCAGCCAAACATTCTGGAAGCAGAGAAAAGCTCGGCATTGCACAATCTGCTGCTGCTTTCCTGTTGAGTTTAGAATACTCTGTCAGTCACATCCGTTTGGTAAAAAGCACTGGACTGTTTATCAATAAATGGACCTACATCACAGTCCAAATCTGACATCAATTCAGCAGAACTTTCAACACCTTGTCACAATGGACCTCAGCCAGCCATCCCCGTTATCCTCCAAAATTTTGATTCAAACTAAAAAAGCTTCAAAGAAATCAACCTAGCTTGGATTTCCTCTGTAATATTCAATCCAAGTGGCTGAAGCAGAGCAGTGGTCCTTTAAAGTTTAAATGGTTCTACTGAGTTTCAGTAATATGTTTGTTTTTATTTTTGTAATTTGGAATGTGTTGCTATGGGAAGCACCCCTGCTCAACTCAGGACAAAACCCTATTTCCTTCAAGTGGGTGAGCTTTCTCACCATGCTGTCCTCCCTGTTTTACTTCAGGGCTGGGTGAAGCTTGGTGTAAAGTCCCTGTGTAAACAAATCAAAGTACTTGATTTAACAGGGTTTTTTGGTTGTTTTTTTTTCTTTCTAAAGATTAAACCCATAAAGACTGAAATGCACTGAAGCTGAGTCATTTTACCCCTCATTCTTACTTGACAACCACCTGAATTAATTCTCAAACTCTTTATGTTTGGTAAGCCATATGTGTGAACTCTTTCTTCCCCAGGATACTTACAGGGAATTAACAAATGAAACATGAAAAAATGTTTTATCTCTTTAAATCAAGTTTACAAGTGTAAATTGGCAGTAAATCCTTTCATTTAACTGAATTTATTTTGGATTTTTACCATAGAACTGTGGCTTTCAACATATTTTCTTGGAAATTGTGTTCTAAATTATGATAATCCAGTAATATACACAACCTGTATTTTCATGTGGATGTTGACTCCCCCACCAAAGCCTTTGATACTTGTATCAATGCTAGATGAACTTTTTAACAATTACTCCTAAAAGATCTGTTAAAGCATCAAGAGCTGCAATTATTCATAGAAAAAACCCAAAAAGACTTAGACTATTTGGATGTCTCTATATATCTACTTCAGCTGGGAGAAGTAGGAAAAAAACCAGTGCAAATGTAAAAAGCCTCCAAATACTATAAAATTAAATGGAGCATCACTGTGTCTGTCTGGAAGTTTTTTAAAAAATAAATCAAGCACAGATTAGGTCTGTTTGTGGCAGATCCCTCTTCACAGATGACTCACATTTTGGTCATGCTTGTTTTATTACCATATTTACTACAATTACTCTGACAATACCATAGATATGCATCTAACAATGGTAAACAGGAGACTAGACCCTCAGTGAGGTGACCACGAGGCATGCCCAAAGCAAAGAGTGAAATCTGCATTTTATCTTGACACTGCTTTTATTTTTTTTTTCTTTTCCTTTTTACTTTACACATTTGAAAACAGATGTAGTAATTGAGGTTTCTATTTCTCTTTCCACACAGGCTCTGTATCACTTTAATTCATTCAGTAGGCCAATTGCCAGATTTCTGTTTGTGGTGTGCTGTATACACAGAAACCACTCTTGGTTCAGGAACATGAGAGCACACAGCTGAAACCTCCCAGATGCTCCAGAAACATAACAAATTTAGGAAAACATGAGAACAACAGAGATCTTGTAAATCTGGCTGCTGCTGTTCTCTCCAGCTTGCTGCATGCAAGCCATGTCTGTCCTGTATAAACCACCATCCCAAGCTGGGATGTGGCCAAGGAGAAACTCTAATTTTTAAATGCTCCAGAAAAGAAGATTTTGGCCACACTAACCAAGTGCTGGGAATAAGGTTAAGGGTTTATGTTTCCTTTTGCAGGGGTAGTTTTTGCCTTTCTGTCTGCAGTCTCCAAACCATCTCACTTGCCACCGAGCTCATGTTTTGAAGGATTTTCTTTAACCCTCTAGAGAAGGAAAGTGGGTTTGTTTTAATTGAATGCTAAAGTTTTACTGAAATGCTCAGTAAGAAATAGCATATGGATGTAAAACTCGATGCAGATTCTGTGAATGATTCAGAAGGAAAAGGTTTGTAGGTCAAAGTTATTTCTCTTCAGTTTTGCATCTGAACAGCCCGTCATTTCCGAAAGCCTACGCCATAAGAACCTTCCTTTGGTTGTGCTGTTCAACCCACAAAGAATGACTCCCTCTGTTGAGCTTAGTAGCTCTATAATAAACTTTATATTTTCAGAAACCTTGCCACATCAAATCCCTAAAAAGCTTCACAAACTTTGGCCAGCTTCAGCAACAGACAAGTCTGACGTGCTAAATGTGGTTGCCTAACCATAATCATTAGGCTATTAAAGTGTGATTAAGCCTGAGCAAATAATGATGTTTATGGGCAGCAACTGTTCTCAATTTCATCTGGTACCTATCTCTTCAAGTAACAGGATGCTGTATTTTGAGAATAGTAGGATCAGCCATCCTGGAAAACATTGGGAGTAAAACCAAGAACGTTATGTTTGCAACTACATTCTAGTCTACAGAAAAAGACTGCACATTAAAGAAATGCATATCTTGAGGGTAGGAAGTAAAATTAAATTTAAACCCAGATTTAACATCCTAGGATCATATGCTGTTTGTACATCTCCTGAAGACCTGTTTTCTGATCATGTAACCACTCAAAGCAAATGACCTGCCAGATTTCAACCTCCTCTTACTTAACTCAGGAGTACTTTAAGTGTTATGCTGTGAATGCACTAGAAACTTCTTCCACAGTGTTGTAAACTACATCAAATGCTTCTTGGTTGGCTCAAGCTGAGTATCTTGTCTCTATTTCAGTAAAACATTCTTAATGCTTTGTCAGGTTCCTCATGTACTCATCCTAACAAGATTAAGAAACACCAAAAAGTGCATCAGATTTGCAAAATTATTTTAAAAGAATAAGCAAGAAATACAATTTGAAGGAGGTGGCAAGGCAAAGGCCAGGAGCTGAGGTCCAGTGTTCTGCTCCTGGTTGCCTAATGGACCTGGCAGAAATGAGGACACTTACTTCATCTTGGCATTCACTGGAACCACCAGCTGTCTATCAACATCCCTTTTTGCTTTGTGTTCCCCACCAGCAGCTGTAACACAGAAAAGGTGCAGGGAGTAAGCAAGGTTTTAACCAGTTTCATGAAAGGTTTGCCTCAAGCGCTGTCAGGTGAACTGGTTGAATTGGTCCCTTTTATCGTCCCAGGCTGGGCCTATTTGGGCCTCTAGACTTTGGGACAGATGCAGTTGGGCAAAGTAGCCATAAAGTTGACTTTTCTGTGTGCAGTTTGGGACAGGGACCCTGCTAGGCCAGGAGACCTCTTAATTGAGCCAAACTTAGACAAAACAAATGCTAATTGCCTCAGGTGTGCAAGCAAGCTCTGCCGCTGACACCCTGTGAGGAAATACAGCTTTGGTGTGAGTCAGGCACAGGGCTTCGCCTCACCAGGGGAAATGGCGAACCGTGGTGTCTTCCCTAACGTTGTCAGGGGATAAAAGGCCGGTAGAAGCCAGCCTTAGCCTGCCCTGGGGGAACAGTGTTGGCCGAGCCGAGACTGCCTTCACCGCGGTGAGAGAACCCGCCCGCGCCCCCAGGGAGCCATGGCGGCGAGGGGGCCGTGCCGGAAGGGGCCGTGCCGGCCTGGGCGGTGGCGCCCGGCGACTCCCCGGACTTCTCCGCGATGCTGCCGCTGCTGCGTCGGGTTTGGGTGGTCGCTGCTTCACGGCCGGGGATACGACGATGCAGCCTAGGCGCCTGCTGCTCCTACCGCCTGCGAAACGCCTGTGAGTGCTGCTGCTCTCCGCGCCGCTTCCCTCAGAGGGGTCCCGTTTCCCTCAGGGTGCTCCGCCCGGGGACTGGCTCCCTAAGGCCGGGACTACCGCCTCCCCTCGAGGGGAGCAGGTCCTGCCGCCTGAGGAGAGCGGGTCACTGCCCCGAGCCCCCCTCACTTTCCCCACTCGGCTCATCGCCCCCCGCCCCCAAGCAGCCCCGCTGCCCACCTTGCTGTGCCCCCTGCCAGCTTGGGTCTTAGGCAGCGCCCGGGTCCCTCCATCGCTTCCCGCCCTCCGGGCTGAGGGGGCTGCGGCGCCTCCAAAGTTTGTGCAGAAGAGGCGGGGATGCTTAGCTCAGCTTGGTTTTGTCCGTGACTTTGCTGAAACTTCAGGAAATGGCAGCAACAATAGCAGCTGTGGCACACTTTTGGAGAGCATTTTGCTCGCCAACCTCTGGGTTACCTGTGAGCTGTGACCTTGTGCAGGCTGATAAAGTTTGCTCCTTGCTGAGGAACTCGAGGGGGAAGGATGTTTAGCTTCTCCTCATGTGAGTGGTTGGTTAAAGGATTTATTTTTTTCTTTTCCCGTGTGAAAGACCAAAAGCAGTTCTGTCTACCAAAGTAGCTGGTAATGTAGGGCTTCAGAGTGGCCCTGGTTTGTGTTTAGTGGATAGGCAGGGCACAAAAAACCTTTTGTACCAAAAACCTTTTGTGCCAGTGCTCCCCAAGTCCACACAGATCTCTGTTCTCTTTTTTGAAGGAGAATAAAATCCCATGGAAACTACTGATAGGTCTGCCCTGCTCGTGCCAGTTTGAGATGCCCAAGCTGCCCCCAAAATGGCTGACTGCCTAAGCTGGTCTTGGTCAGTACTGGTAGGGGTGCTTCAGGAGCAGTGGTGTAACCCATAAGTACGTGTAGGCGAAAGACTAGCACCTGCAAGAGAATGTTTTTGCTCTATCCTGTGTCTGGTGCAATCTGATGTGAGTTGATAGTCTGGGTGTATGAGCAAAGCTGCAGCTGTGTGCTGAGACTCTGGCAAAGCTGTAAAACAGAAGCTACCTTAAAATCTGTCAGCAATAAAAGGAAAACAATTTTCTGACAGGTAAGGGAGATTATTTCTTTGCAGAGTATTTTGCAAATGTAGAAAGGTACCAACACAGTTACTGCACTTCCCTGTGTGGCTTTGAGTCATGCAACTGGAATGTATTATTTTTTTACTTTCCTGTTCATCAGCTGACTTGAATTAGCTTTTGGAGCCACTATGCCAAAGCACCTTCTCTTGCCAAAAAGTCCTGAAATGTTTAGTTGGAAGTTCTGTATCGTGCATTAGAGCCTGACCTCTCTTCTTCATCTTCCAGTGCATCCGCTTTGGCAGAGTCCGCTTACAATTCCTGGGGGCACCCGACAGTCTCCTATCAATATCCAGTGGAGAGACAGTGTTTATGACCCCTTTCTGAAGCCTCTGAAAATCAGCTATGACCCAACAACGTGTCTTCACATCTGGAACAATGGGTATTCGTTCCTGGTTGAGTTCGATGATTCTACTGATAAATCAAGTAAGCAAAACTCAGACAAATCTGTTTAATTTCTTACTAATGCTTAGAGAGGAGAAAAATTTGCATGATGTAAAACCTCAGGACAAATATTGAAAATGAATGTACAGTTAAAGAGCACTTTAGCTAAAAGTGGGCTTATAGTGATGGGAGTTGTAATGCAGAGTTCTATGCAAGCCTCACTTTTTACTGTGTATTTATTACCATGGACATTGCGCACAGATCCCTTGTTGCAGATTGAAACACTGCACAAGCCTTAATGCCCTGCCTTTTGCTTAGGTCACAGCTTTGTCTACATGAGTCAATCTCCACTCGTATGTGTATGTATCTACTTAATTTGAAATGAGATTCCATCATTATACTTTAATAAAATAATCTGCCACTCATCTCTTGTGGTTTTAACATATATATCTGATGCATTTGAAATAATAAGCAGTGAAATGCCTTTCACAGTTGGAATGCACACATAGTTATCTGGGTAAACTTCTGGAGAGTTAAATAATACTGAGCTGCTTCCATAGGGAGCAGGTGCGTGTGTTCCTGTTGTTTCAGTGTAAGCAGTACGTGCACATGAAATCCAGTTACACATTCCAGCAATTTAATTTAATTTAATGTGAAGAAGCACTCTGACCTGAGCAGCTAAACCTTCTTTAAATGCTCAGTAAAGCGATTTAAAATGAAGATACTGCTACCAAATTCCAGATTCTCTGTCTGTTATTCCCTTTAAGAGTTGGCTTTTCCAAAGGATATTGCTGATATGTATAAAGAAGATAGTTCATAAAAGTAGGTAGTAGTTTGTCAGGGATATTGCAAAGCACATTATTCATGTTCATTACTCAACTTGTCCTGGAGGGAAAAATTGAGGGACCCTGGGCAAGTTTGAACCCGTTTGGTTAGAGTCATTTGTATTTAACACGACCTCTTACTGAGAGATCCTAGAACTTTGCAAGAGATGTGGTAATGCCCTTGGGAAGGACGCTTTCAGCATGTTAATAACCAAAGGCTTTGTCTTCGAGACACCAGTATTTTTAGTTGCTGTTTGAAAAGAGGCTGATAAAACAGTGCAGCAAAATTGGTTGAATATATGGAGCTTTTAGGGGCTTGAGTGATATTTGGGGGGTTTTTGTTGTTGTTGTTGATAGCTGTTCACCCAGAATCTTCGTTTCCAACCAGGGAATGTTCTTGCCCTTGTTTGTTTGAATGCTATGATATGTAATGAAGAACTTCTATTTGTATGGTACAAACTGCTGTTGTGTTAGTGAGGTGGTGGTGGAGGGGAGACTAAGATGTCGTAGCTCATCAGTGATTTTAACCTACCAACTTTAGATGGGTTTGCTTTTAATTTATCAGTCTCTTCATACAGCCATACACCACAGTCTGTTGAGGATGCTTTATTGAATAGCTTGCAGTTTGATGGGTAACAAAATCATGGGGTTTTTTTCCCTGCAAGAATTGATGTAATGGAGAGAAACTGCCTGGAGGGGAAGTTAGGAAATGCACAACACAAACACCCAGGAGGTGGTTTTTGTGACAGCAGTAAGCATGGGGTCATCAGGACTGTCAATTAGAAGGGTCCTGGCCTTTCAGAGGCTGGTTGTTCAGAGCACATTGCAGCTTGGAAACATCTTACCTGCTTCACCTGTAAACCTCCACTTGAGGTAAACGTTTAAGTGTGAGCATTCCTGCTACCTCTTTCTGGATGGCTGCCTTTCCATCATCATCACCTTCCTCAAATTAGTTTAAATCAGTGAAGGGTGAGATGACTAGAGGAGGATGGCCTTAAATTATCAGTGGCCTTAAGCTATCAGTGATGGGATTCTTAAATGGCAGAGAAACAACAGATATGGGGATGCTGCTATTTAAATAATCAGGTTTTCAAGTGCTCACCTCTGTCTTCCACCTTTCTCTCTTTACTGCTTTGATTTCTGCTTTTTCTTTCTGCCAGCTTCAGCCTAACAATAATCCAGAGAAGGAAGTTTACTAATAAATAAATAAAAACCCCAGCAAAACTGAAACAGAAATGAAACATGCATCCAGGATAGACAAAAACTCCTGAGATAAGAGGCAAAACAAGGCTTGATGAAGGTAGTGCTGCCGTGGGGTGTTTGCTTGTGAGCAGAGCAGGGGGATGAAGGAGGAGGAGAAGGGTGTGGGGTAGGTATATACAGAACATGGGTCTGAGTGTGTGCATGAATGCCACCTGCTGCAAGGAAATGACACTGAAACAGAACTACAGCTATAAGAAAGAGCTGATGCGATTCTTTCCTGGCATCTTGTTAGAGTTCCTTTTATCTTCTGTTTTGAAATTATCAGGACTGGTAAACTGAGAGGAAATTAAATCCTTGTAAAGGGACTGTAACTTCCTATTTGTTTCCAGTCGCTTTCTAGTATCCACTACAGGAACCTGATTTTCTACATAGGTGACCCTGTGCCTAACTTTACTTGCAAGGCAGATGTTCAAGTGAATGTGATTATTAAGATGAATGTAGTTACTTGTGGGTTTGCAGCATCACATAATCAGGAATGGATAGTGTTAGAGCACAGGAACTTCCATTCTGAAGGACTTGGCAGTGTGGGCCACAACTTCATCCCATCCCTGAACGATGTGTTTCTCCATCATGTAGCAGTGGTCAGTATTGCGTTTATGCCAAGAGCTTAGTAGCAGTGGATTAAATTAATTAATTGTTGAAGGGAGCTTATAAACAGGAGGGGAATCAACTTTTTAAAAGGGTAGATAAAGGCAGGACAAGGAGGATGGAGTGAAGCTGAAGGAGAGAAAGGTTAGATGAGATATTAGGGGGAAGTTTTTTACAGAGAGAGTGGTGAGGGGCTGGACTAGGCTGCCCAGAGAGGGGGTGGGTGCCCCATCCCTGGGCGTGTTCAAGGCCAGGTTAGATGGGGCCCTGGGCAACCTTGTGTAGCTCCAGGCCTGGAGGTTGGTGGCCCTGCCTGTGGCAGGGGGTTGGAGCTCTGTGATCCTTGGGGTCCCTCCCAACCCAGACCAGTCTGGGATTCTATGATTTGCATAGCTTGTCTTAGCTTACAATCACAAGTAGGCCCATCTAGTTAGAATTTCAAAACTGCTGGCTGGCTTTCAGGGAAAAGAAAAACTCTTAATCTCATTTTTTTCTCCTTAGTGTTAAAGTGATTAACTTTTTTTCAGAAGTAGTGTTGGGATTATGTACTTTATACAGCAGTTTACTATTAAGTCTGACCATGACATACAGTTAAATAAAAAATAAGCAAATGGGTCTCTACAGCTACACGCTTGTTAGCACTTTGACAGTAATTATGGTTTCTCATTTACCAGATGCTGTGATGTAATAGCGATCAAGAAGACTTTGCAGGATGTTCCTGATTCAGTTAAAAGAAAATGAGTAAAAGCCAGCACTACAGAGAAACTTGGCAGACTTCTTCATTTGCAAAATGATGAGACGACTCCTGAAATCAGGAGAGCAGACTGAATGTTTACCTTTAATTGTGGCTAAAAAGTGCACTAAAGCTTCCAGAAACTCGGAATCTTGCCCAGACTGTATCATAGAATCCCAGACTGGTCTGGGATGGAAGGGACTCCAAGGGTCACAGAGCTCCAACCCCCTGCCACAGGCAGGGCCACCAACCTCCAGGCCTGGAGCTACACAAGGTTGCCCAGGGCCCCAGCCAACCTGGCCTTGAACACCCCCAGAGATGGGGCACCCACCCCCTCTCTGGGCAGCCTGTTCCAGCTCCCCACCATTCTCTCTGTAAAGAACTTCCCCCTGATACCTCATCTAACCATTCCCTCCTTCAGCTTTAATCCATCCCCCTTGTCCTGCCATTATCTACCCTTAAATGTATGTTTAGATGCTTTGTGAAGTGTAGCTTGAACAGCTCACAGTAGGCACAGTATTAGGATATTTCTGGCTGTGCAGGAAATCTTTTCACATTGGTAATGCAGTCTGAAAGCTGGGTTGAAGCAGAACAGTACATTTAGATTATTATAATTTGAAAGAAAAATAATCAGTGTAATTGGATGGTTGACACAGTGTACTGATTTTTCTGGCAAAATTGGATATTTATTTTTTTAAAGTCTTGTATCATCATGGGAAAACACAAGTTTTTCACAGATAGGGAGGCTTTGCTGGGATGCTGTTCTGTAGGTGTATCCATTGCTTTGTCATGCTGTTTCTCCTGGTAAGGCAGTTCTGTGCTAGCTCAAAGAATACAGAACATATCATCACCGTGACTTTGCCATGCTTGGTGTGGCTGGGAAAAAAAGGATATGCTTGAAGAGAGATGGATGAAGAGACAGTTCAGCTCCTTGCCTTCAATTTTCAGACTGCAGATAACAGTGACATGTTAGCAACATAAACTGCAAAAAGTAGCCAAGCAATGGAGGACTGTTCAGTAAGATAGTTGCCCCACCTGATTTCTTCCTTGGGCAAACTTCAAGCAGCATCTTGCTCTGTTACTTGTCTGGAGGATTCTACATCAAGTTTATTACTATGTTTGTCTGGTTTTGTTTTTCAGTTATCGTTGGAGGTCCCTTGGAAAACCAGTACAGGTTAAAGCAGTTCCACTTCCACTGGGGAGCGATAAACGAGTGGGGTTCAGAGCACACAGTTGACAGTAAATTTTACCCAGCAGAGGTAAGAAGCACTGCAGATGATGTGGGGACTGGAGGCTAGGTCTTAGGCTGTCTGTGGTGGTATTGCATGCTAGACAACTCCCCAGTTGGAAGAACTGTAGCTTACTGTTAAGGGTCAGACCTGGTAGATGCTACAGCTTATCTAATGTTGTATTAGTAAGTTCATATTTAGTGTGTTTTCTGGAGAAGAGCACAGTCTTAAAATCAAACATTGGCTCCATTACTGGAAGTTTCAGTAATGTTTTCTTCTCCCTGCATGTTCCCAGGGGTAGCTGCTGGACAAGCCAGTGGCAGGCAGCAAAGAATCCCTGCTACTTCAGCTGGGTTGGGATGGAATGGCAGGACTCTGCCTGCCCTCCTTCCTTTTAAAGGGCAAAAGGATGAGACAGAGCAAACTGAGGGCACGGGCAGTTAGCAATAAACTCCCAGGTCCCAGCTGATATGGTGCAGACAGAAAATATTGAGGTAAATCCAGATTTGGGGCTTGAACTTGATGATCTCTTGAGGTCCCTTCCAGCCCCTACAGTTCTGTGAAATGTGCAAGCTCAGATCTCAATGAAAAATAAAAAGCTGAGCTGCAGTAAGTGAAGAGTTCACATGAAGTGTAGGATCTATTTTCTTGGGAAGCGTGGTGAATGTGCTGTGTCTCAGCTGCTGGCTCTAATGGACCTTCAAACCTCCTAATCCTTAACTGCTTTAAAGTCATTATTACTAAATGCTTGCAGAGAAGCAAAGCATGTAGTAAATACTCTTGAAATAGATAAATTTGAAGAGAAAATGGCAGATTATTTAATTCCCACACCCATACCTGTAAACTGAAGAAGCCTGGTCTTGCCTACTTTGTATACAGTAACTGTCTTGTGTCTGTGATCCCAGAGCTTTGGCTAATGGTAGAAGGTTTATTTCAATTTACAATGATTTTTTGTGTGTTTCTTGAGGTCGTTAGAATAATGAACAGCAGAGTTCTATGGTAACACAGTGGTTATAAGTATCACTTTTATTATCTGTTTTCACCTCAATCACTTACCAGGTGAAAACAGATAATAAAGTGATTGTTAAAGTAGCAAAACTCTTTTGTGATGAAGTAACTATCAAGGCAGAAGGAGAGTCAATAAAAAGGATGGAGCCAATGGGACAAAGAACAGATTAAGTTGCTCAGAGAGGAAGGTATGACAAGTATAAGCATAGTTATATACCCAAATGGAGAATGTGAAAAATGATTATACCTTATAACATTTTGGTCCTCATTTCCATGGTGTGTGATTTCTGAGGTAACTCTCTGCAGTGTCTCAAATTGTCAAGGACCAAACGTAGCAAAAATCAAAAGTCAGGTTCCTTGATCTCACTGCTGTGCTCTGTGTGTGTGTTGATATTTTTTTCCTTTTCATTTATTTACATTCCAGCTGCATTTAGTACACTGGAATGCTGTGGTATACCCAACTTTTGAAGAAGCTGTAATGGAAGGTAACGGCTTGGCTGTTATTGGAGTGTTTTTAAAGGTAATTTCACTTTCTGTAACAAGCTGTATTGGTGCCTTTTTATTTTCATTTTGTTACAACACATTTAGGACAAAATACCTCTAGATTTTTGTTGTTGTTTTCGAAAGAAAAATCTGATTAAGGTTGATATGTAGAATGTCAGTGTAATGATCCTTTAACTCCTACCTGTCTCCTGCAGCTAGGAGCACATCATGAAGGGCTTCAGACGCTGGTTGATGCCTTGCCAGCAGTTAAACATAAGGTAAGCATCTGCAAGTGTCCCACCAGTTATCACTCAGTGTAGCTAATGCAGACATTCAACATGAAGAATACCCTGAAAATAGCTAAGCACTAATACATACATCCATTCTTAGGGGGCGATTGACACCTTGGGTCAATTGTTGATTATGCTGGAGGAGAATCGAATTTGTTTAAGAAGGAACTGCATGCTTTAAGCTTTCCAAACCTCTTGGTTTAAGAAATGATGCTCTTGAGGTTGTATCCCCTTAGAAGGGCATGCATGTGTTTAATGCTTGCCCTCACTGAAGGTGGCTCTTCCTCCTCTGGAGGAGTGTGTGTAGTGTTTAACTGGGAGGAACTTCTTGTGTGGTGTAAAGTGGTAGTTTATTTCTTGTGGAGTTAAAGGCTTCCAGATTGGAGGAGATTATCCTTTGCTTTTTTTTCAGCACTGTCAATTTTCTGCCAGGGGAATGGGACTTTTTTCATAGCTGATTTCTGACTTCTGCCAGGAGAGGGAGTGCTGCATCTCTGATAGCGCTCAGAAACAGCTTATGCTCCTCCAGGTGCCTATTCCTATTTGAAAGTACACACACACACAAAAAAAAACCCGTATCAATAATTTTGCTGGCTTGTTAAGCACACCCAGTTGAAGTCATTATCCCATTATTTACCGCACTAGGGATTTTTTTAGTCCAAATAAAACAAATATTTATGGCAGTGCAGTGAAAACTCTGCCAGATAAATGCCAAACAAGTCAGTTCAGTGCCAAAAACATGTACAAAAATCTGTGAATGTACATCTATTATGAGAATGTAATATGAATTTGAAAGAAACTAAAGTCAGGATCTTAAAAAAAAATGTAAAAATAGTATCAAACATTAGGCTTATCAAGCTGTACGTGGGCTGCTCTGAAAGGGATCTCATTTCCAAAGGGTGTCAGTCACCCGCCAACTCATCAGCACTTGGTTTAAAACTTTGAAGACCTTTGTTGCCAGCAGTATCACTGATTTAAGCACCCAACACTGAGGAACTTCACCCTGTTGAGGAGGAGCAAGGTCAGATTCTGATGTCCTTGCACCTTCCTCTCTCACATAGTGGGTAAAAGCTCCCATCTAGAACCTCTTCTCTAACTCCCTAGTTCTGAAAAATTCTTTACTCTAATGTTTCTCATTCTCAGTGGGGAACTGATAAGGCCTACTGAAGGAAAACCAGGATCTTCCTTCCCTGCATTGCCAGGATATCCTGGAAATTACCCCAGGACTGAAATGACTGTGTAGGAAATAATGGGTTCTGAAGCTCCTACATGCTGCCTGGTTTCTCACTTGTGGGAATGTGCATTCTGGAGACTTGAATACTTGATGAAAATACTTTCTAAGAAAAATTTTATCCCTCTTCCCTCTCTCGGCTGCCTAAAAATCACGTGGTGAAAAGTAAAAGCACTATTGTTTGCAGTCTGTTACATTTATCTGGCAGAACTACCTGAACTTATTCCACACTTACTCTTTCTTTTTTCTGTTTGCCTCTAGCTCCCACAAAGACACAGTCAGTTGTTCCTTCTTGTTCCTTCTGCACTGAATTCCTAATGGCTTGTGGGGACACCAGAAGTATTCACAGTTTGTCTACTCACTAACTGCTGCTTATGCCCCAAACCCAGCTTACCAATTTTTCTACAAATTTATAGGGTTTTAACTTATTTAATGTTGGTCATTATTAATATTCACAATACCTAATTGTGCATGTGTATGTGTAACATGTACCACGTTTCACCTTGTTATATTTAAATGTTCTCCAAACACAGTTTTTAAAAGTAAATTCTTTCTGGGCTTTAGGACACTGTTATTGAGTTTGATGTCTTTGATCCCTCCTGTTTGATCCCTTCATGCCCTGATTATTGGACCTACGCAGGCTCTTTGACTACTCCCCCACTTACCGAATCAGTCACATGGATTATTAAGAAGAAGCCAATAGAGGTTGATGAGAATCAGGTAAGTCTCATGTTCACCTTTCAAACCATAGCATTCCTGTTTGACTGTCTGCTGCTGTGGAGGGGAAGGTGCACAGAAGTAGTTTCTTACCAATAATTCTCTGTGAATACACAGAGATCAGTGCCTGCTTGACACTCTGTATTTGTTAGGGGAGGTACCCTGACATTAACACCTATAATTGAAAGACTTAAGACATATTCAGTAAGCATTTAAAGATGCTTCTCCAGCTCTCCTGTAGAGTTTTACCTTGATCTGTGATAAACAATGCCTTATGCTGGAAGCTGCACCTTGAAAGCTTCTCAGGTTATGTGTTGGAACACTGTATAACTTCACTCTCCTTACCAGAACGCAGCGCTTCTTGTGGGAGGAAGGGAGGAGAAAGGGCAGCTTTTGTGAAATTCCAAACTCTGACCTTTTGTGCATGTTCTTGATGGCCAAGTGCATTTGCACAGAGATCTTGCAGTCTCTGCAAGGATTATTTCTCTGTTCTTCTTTCTCTTGGGCATTCTCCAAAGGTACAGAAGAGATGGTGGGTGGCTCTGAGTTCTTCATGTGCCATTCTGATGGCAAGAGATAGAATGAGGCCCCACTGGAATTTTCTCCTTTGTAGGCATGTTTACTCTGTTTTTGGCTCTACTGTCCTTGAATTCCCTTTTTATTCCCCTTTTAAAAAGGGGGAACAGACAATGAAAGGTTGCAACAAACGTTTGTAATACAGAAGTTACTTGAAGTGGAGGAGTTTGTGCTCCTCCACTTGTGTCTGTTCTGACACCAACCCAAACTTGTCACTGTATGCCCTCTGCTGCTTTTAATTTTAGTACTTCATGTTTCAATGTGATATTCCTTGGTAGATGTAGGGACAGGTAGAAAATGATCAGAAGGAGGACTCATTGGTTTATTGGCAGTACTCAGGATTATATTTTATTGTCTATTTAAAAAAGTGGAGTATTTGAGGGACATTACAGCATAGAACAAGTCTTGGAGATTGCTGCAAAGTCTTGTAAAAATGGACAACCCCCCCAAACCTACCATGTTTTCATGGTCTAGGAGGCACTGAGAGTTATCTGTGCATTGTCCCATGTTTTTTTAAGCTTTGATTAATAATGAAGTGCCAGTCTAATGAGGCAGAATACTGGTTTTGATTTTTTTTTAACTACAACTTCTGCCTGGAGCTAGTCCATCTCAAAAGTCATGCTTCAAGCAAACACTAACTCTGAAGAATAGCCATGTATTTGATCTTAATGTTTTAGTTTACATAATGGAACAGGACAGGAAGAACTTGAGATTGTTAATGGAGCAGAGAGAACTGAATTCATAGTGTGGCATTTTTTCCAATTGAAACTTTTTCTTCTTCCCCCTCCTTCTTGGCTCTTCACTCATTCTTTTATGGCACAGAAAGGCTCAGAGTTTACTTAACATTGTAATGCCCTTCTGAGCATTAAAGGCTGATCTGCTGCATACTTTACTTTAATCCCAAGTTACAAATCACTGAGAACAACTGTGTAGATTGTGGCTTGCTGAGGTGCCCTCTTTTCTGGGTGCCAGCATATGCACGTCTGTGGAAGATAACAGAACTCCAGGAAGGGTGCAAATCAAGAAGAGGTTTATTTAAAGGTGGCATATGTTCTCTTACTTCAGTGGGAATCAGTTCTGTCTCAGATGTGCCACACTTAAGATTTAGTTTGCCTAAAGATGGCAGATGACTGACAGTTCATCTTCTGCATCGATAGGGATGATAGTGTCATCTTTACCAGCAGGTGACAAAGAAGAGCCAGTAGCTCATGCTGAATATTCTCAGACTACAAATTTAATGGTACCTTTGATTAGTTATTTTTTTCCCAAGCATGAATGGTTGTGTTTTGTCATGAAGTCCAGTAATTCTCCAGTTAGTAAAGTCACAAAATGGGACATTTCTCATTCTCAGCTGGAGGCGTTTCGGATGCTGCTCTTCACTTCAGACGGTGAAGAAGAGAAGAGAATGGTAGACAACTTCCGCCCTCTTCAGCCACTAATGAATCGAACTGTCCGTTCGTCCTTCCAAAGCAGGCACCTCTTGAACACCGAAATACAGCCCAAGGACCACGCTGAGCAGATCAGGCCATAGATGGCCCATGAACTGTCAGTTCAAGCTGCAATACCTGGATGTAAACGATGATGCTTTTTATTTTTTCCCTTTTCTGCCATACAGTCTTACAGCTGGCCAGTTTTTGCTACACTAAGTGCCATTTGACCATCTTAGAGAAGCTGTGGGTTTGGTTTTTTCTTAGTTTTTTTAAGTAAATAATATTAACATTGATTTGCTTCAATGCAAGGGGTCAGTAAGGAATTATTTTCACAGTAAAAGATAAAAATAAGGGCAGGAGATCTCTTCCCCTGCCTCTATGCTGAATTGTTCTGTGCCTCTTCAACTGCCCTTTCAGTGACTTGCATGAACTCAGAATCCTGACTGGAAACACGCAAGCAAGAGATGTGAAGAAGTGAAAAGTATTAATACCAGTCAGGTCCTTTTGTGGAATTGTTTCAGAGGTTTGGGAAGAGATCTAGCATCTCTGCACACATTCTTCTTCCTTTTTTCTTGGTGCTTAGGATGACAAGAAGAGAGGGGAAAAAATGACTAATAGAATCTAACCTCTTTCCTATTTGCTGTATGATCCATGTTTGTTATGGATGCTGCACAATGTTCCCTCTCTCCAGAAGACTTTTTCTAAAACCTTGTAACAAGCATAGAAGCTTTTAGCTTTGGCAGCTTTTACTTTTCTATATTAATAATGTGCCAGGAGAAGAGAGCAGAAGAGAATTCACCAGTATCTCAAGACTGTCAAGAGCAGCAAATTAGGCAAAAATTCCAATTGATCCGAGGAAATGGAGCACATCAAAGGAAAGCAAAATCAGATAAACCCCAGCTGACCCCTCCCAATGGGATTTGGGGGGAAACCAAACAAACCCCAACAGCTTCTGAAACCAAATCCAGTCCTAGGAGAGCATAGACAAAATGTAGCATTGAGATACTTGCAAGGTCTTGTCAGTAACTCCCAGAGCACCAGTGCACTCTTCAAAGTTTTGTCTTAAGATGCACTTTCCTTATCAGAAGAGATATCCAGCTTCAGGAAACCAGGGACCAGATCATGTTATAGCACCTTATGGTAATGGTGAAGTGGTGGTTGAAACTTATTTGTGGACCAGACAAAACTGTTGCATAAGCTGCCACCTGTGGGGCCTTATCCTAGAATTACAGTCCAATTGCTACAAGTATAATCTACCTCTGAAGCACACTACTACTAGCCATAATTTTCTCTCTAGCACCTTTCTTGCTGGCTTGTTAGGCTTTAACAGTGTGCCTGTGCATGAAATTCATGTACCAACTGTACAGTCAGATTTTCTGAGGAGGAGCAGCTCTGTCTCTGAACTCATGATGTGATCTTGACTGATTGAGGAGTCTTCTAGGAGAACAGATGTTACCTGGTCTGCCTCTGCCAGTAAGCAAAGTCACTGGTTGCTGGTGTGATTCAGCACAAGTGATGCCAGGGCACTAGCTTGTCAAGGCTAAATGAGGAACTTGAGAATTTATACTTTCCCTTTCCCTTTATCTGAGTGTTCAGTTTAAAAGCACTTTAACCCTTTCTGTTATGACCCTGATGATTTTAAGGCTTTGGAATATTCTTGCTTAACCAATTAAGTGCCCGTGTTCTGCCTTTTGCTCCCTTAATAGCTCTACCTCAGGCATTTCAGAAGTTGTGCCTTTCTCCCTTGGCAATTTGAAATGTGCCCACTTACCCTTAGAGTCATTCTACATGGGATATATAAGGAAATCTCCCTTCTCTCCCAGTGTAGCATACTTATTTTTTTGGTGTACTATATTTGACACAGAAGTGTGTATCTCTTAGTTTCATTACCTCTCACAAGTCCTTCCTAATCAGTTGAATTTTATGATCTCAGTTGAACTATCCCACCTTGAACTAAACATCAGCACCAAGATTGGTTTTAATATGTTTATGGCTACAGAACCACACCAGTGATGGCTCTGCCAGAGAATGACAGGTTCCAGAATAATTTTGGAAGGGATATCTAGAGATCTGGCAATACGAAAAGAATTCTTTTACTTTCCACTTTAATGTACCTGATCTAGTCATTGTTAAGCTTGAAGTGTTCATGCAGTGCTCTTGTAAGCACATTTCTAAGGAGGATGCTGTAGGAAGATGGCAGCGATTCAGAACTGGCATGTATCTTGTCTGTCTCTGAGATTTTTTGCTCTGTTATTAGCAGTTAGGAAAAACTGCACTATAAAGACATCTGAATGTTGCCTTTGCACTTAAAAATACAGGTGGCTCAGCAGTGCTAAGCAGCTGTAGGTAGCCTGCATTAATATAGTAATTCTGGGCTTGTTCAGTCTGGAGAAGAGAAGGCTGTAGGGGGACCTCACTGCAGCCTTCCAGTACCTGAAGGGAGCAGAGAAACAGGAGGGGAATCAGCTTTTTAAAAGGGTAGACAATGGCAGGATGAGGGGGATGGATTAAAGCTACAGGGGGGGAGGTTTAAATTAGATCTTAGGGGGAAGATTTTTTTACAGAGAGAGTGGTGAGGGGCTGGAACAGGCTGCCCAGAGAGGGGGTGGGTGCCCCATCCCTGGAGGTGTTCAAGGCCAGGTTGGATGGGGCCCTGGGCAACCTTGTGTAGCTCCAGGCCTGGAGGTTGGTGGCCCTGCCTGTGGCAGGGGTTTGGAGCTCTGTGATCTTTGGGGTCCCCTCCAACCCAGACCATTCTATAATTAATATCCCTGCCATACATGAATGGGTCTTGTAAAAAGCTTCATGCAATTGCTCAAAGTTTAGTTGCCTTGGCAATTTTCACCAAGTTTTTGTGTGCTTCTGATCTGCTGAACTCATTTCACTAGTTAACAGCTTTCCTATCATATGCAAATACAAAACATATACTTTGTTCTCAGAACTACTGCAGTGTCAATATTTAATTCAGATGCTTTATAATACCATAGTAATGCTCATACCCAGCTGAGTTCTCCATGGGTAGGCTTGTTCCACTGAACCAAACTTTCTTCCTAGGTGTGTAAATCTCTTCTTAACACACTCACCACTCTTCACCCATCAGGGGTGATGTGTATCTTCTATTTTTGGTGGTTTGTTTAAAATTCTCATAGACATTTTTACCTACTTTGTTAAAGTATTGTCATGGAAGTTTTGTTAGAGAAATAGGTGTTTTATCCAGTCATAGTTATAAGGTATGTATCCTTAGGTATTTAGGTAAAATCATGTCTATTAACCCATTTCAGCACTGATTGTTTCAAATATCTGGAAACAGGGTCAATGTAGGAAAAAATCCTATAAAAATAAGCTTTACAGGGATTTTCTGTTACAGTTATTTTGCTGGGTTTTTTGAGACTTGCCTTTTTGTAGTTTAGCATCTCTGGTTAAGGCAGTATCTCAGTTGCAGGGTGAATTGCCATTGAAATTAGCAGTCTGGAAATGAATGGAAAGGGGGGTTGGGGTTTGGTTTTTTAATTGTTATTTTAACTTTAATGTTACAGTGACTGTAAAAGCAAACTTCAAGACAAATAATTCTGTGTGCCTGCAGGTGTATGTGAAGCAAGAGGTGAGATATAATTCTCTTATTCCCTCTGTTGCACTGAGGGGCAGATGATTTGTTTGTTGGACTAGAGCTCATGCTTGTAATGATTTTGCACAACTAAGTTAAACTCTCTTTGTAGGGTGTCTGCATGGGTGTCTTTAGGCTCTTCTTGCAGATGGTACAATACAAAAGGGTCAAAGTTTGTATTTGTCCTTGCATAGCAGTCACTTCTGATACTTCACACTGCAGTGGGAGGCGTTCCTGTGGCAGTGAGTACTAGGAATAAGTGACAAATAATTTTGAGGACAGGTTATTGAAATGGGAGTAGAGGTTTTTGAGTGAAACATGAGTAAAAGTTTGTAAGCATAGATCTGCATCCATGCTGGTTTGCCTTCCACCTGCTCTGCTTTTAAATCTTTTGGGGTGACTTCATACAGAACAGCTTTGGTGTTTGAACATTTGGTATTTGATCCATATTCCTACATTCCAGCACTTTCACACCAGTGCCCTTCAGGTGTTCCTGACCAGCCTCATGTTGTCTTCTCTCATGGATGGCTTGTCTTGGTATCTTCACCGTGGCTCTGACAGGAGTGTGTCTTTTGCATTCCAAAGCTGTAGAAATGGAGATTGTGTTGATCTCCTGAAAATCTCCTGAGCTCTAGAGTACTGGGGGATGACCTGCTGGAGAAGAGCTCAGTGGAGAAGGACCTGGGGGTCCTGGTAGATGACAGGTTGGCCATGAGCCAGCAGTGTGCCTCGGTGGCCAAGAGAGCCAATGGGATCCTGGGATGCATCAGGAGGAGTGTAGCCAGCAGGTCAAAGGAGGTGATCCTCCCTCTCTACTCTGCCCTGGTCAGGCCCCACCTGGAGTATTGTGTCCAGTTCTGGGCTCCTTGGTATAAAAAGGACAGGGATCTCCTGGAAAGAGTCCAAAGAAGGGCTACGAGGATGATTAAGGGCCTAGAGCATCTCCCCTATGAGGAAAGGCTGAGTAAGCTGGGACTGTTCAGCCTTGAGAAGAGAAGACTAAGGGGGGACCTAATCAAAGTTTATAATTATCTGAAGCAGGGGATGCAGGGGGAATCAGCCAGCCCCTTTTCAGTGGTCTGTGGGGATAGGACAAGGGGCAATGGCTGCAAGTTGGAGCATAGGAAGTTCCGCACCAACATGCGGAAGAACTTTTTCACAGTGAGGGTGACTGAGCACTGGAATAGGCTGCCCAGGGGGGTGGTGGAGTCTCCTTCACTGGAGATATTCAAGACCCGCCTGGACGCCTATCTGAGCAATATGAGCTAGGGAGCCTGCTTTGGCGGGGGGGTTGGACCCGATGATCTCTCGAGGTCCCTTCCATCCCCTACGATTCTGTGATTCTGTATTCTAGGTGGCTTGCTTTTGAGGAAGGGTCCCTTTTTCTGCTCAACTTCCTAGTTTTTAATATCCACATTAAAATCCGAATGCCTTAATATTGAATATCTCAACTTGTATTTCATGACACATCTGGGGTTTTTTTCCTCTGTGCATTTTGGTTTTGTCTCAGTTATTGTGTATTTTAATGTATGTTATCTGCCTAATCATAATTTAACAAAATATTTGTTCTTGTGGACAACACATGTAACAGGGAACACCTTTTGTTCTCCTAGGATATAGGCCTTTTCCCTCAGTTTTTACCCAATGCAGAGAAACTTCTAGCTGCTGGATTTTAAACTGTTAAACTAGTGTGCAACTATGCAATAAAGGAACACAGAGAAACCTGTGTCTGTATCTCATTGTGTAATTAAGCTCCCCAAGTTTAAAAAGTAGATTTTTCTGTCAAGAAAAGAATACAATTCCTCCTTGCGAATGAACCAGTTCATTATGAGTGGAGTCTAATCAGATGTCAGACATTCTGTGATACTTAAAAGCTATGAAAGACTCTGCTGAACTGTATTATAATTGGAATGAAAGAACAATGACCTCTCTGTTGCCGCTGTACTGATGGAAGGATATTTAATTATTTGTTACATTCAGCTAGGTGCAACATGCCATCTAAAATAGGATTCCAAATTTTGAGGATCGTTGCTAAGCTACTTCATTTGCCACTGATCATTAAACTGGACCTGTTGACTAAGCTCCCCTTTCTGTTGTGTAATTGGTCTTGATAAAACTGAGCATGGATCTGATGTGTAACTCTCAAGAGTTTTGCATTTTGTGGTTTAGAATCTTACCAAATAACCTGAAAAAAAAAAATCTGAAAATTTTGTGTAAAATAGATTACTTCTACTGATTAAAAAAAGATTGGCTAATCAGGTGAAGTAAGGGTTAATGCTGCTTAGCCATGTCTAGATACCCTATGGATACATCACGCTTAGCTGATTTAATTCAAACAAGATTCCACTTCTTTTGATGGGAAAAGTAGGAGATTACCTTCCTGGTTAAGGAATTCCTCCCTAAAATAACTAGGCAATACTTCCACCGTGCTGTTGGGTACCCTCTGTGATAGGCATGCTGTTCCAGTCTGACTAAAGAGTGGTGTGGGTTAAAAGTGAGGCCAGCTCCACTATTACTACTAGTGAAGGCTTCTAGAAGCTCTCACCGCATCCATTTACCCAACAAAAAGCTCCTAAGCTCTTGTGTTAGTGCAGCAGAGGTGTTTGCTGAAGAAATGGCTTCTTTGGTTCCAGCAGGCTGTCTTATTTTGATCCAGGCAGCTTTCCTGATAAATGGTTAAGAACATTCACGTTACTCCTAACAAATGGCCAATTTACGTCTGATATTGGTAATTATTTGTCTTTCTGACAAATCATTCTTTCCGTCTTGCTTTTTGATGTGACACACTTGAAGTGCCTGAGTATTAGCATATGGAGAACTGATTGTATAATCAAATAGTCTTCAAAGATTCTGCAGAATAACTTGGGGGCCTGAAGAGAGTTAATGTTCGTGGGCAGGACTGATGGTAAGGCTTAGCATTTGAGAAGTGCTTTGAAGATATAAAGCACTCTGTGAACACACCCTCACACCGTGACTGCAAAGCAGGTATGTTCTCAGCAATACAAAGGGAGAAACAGTTGCAGAATTAACTCAGATTGATGAATTTGAAGGACAGTTGAGTATATAGTTGACTTTAAATACAGCAAGGTAGCTGCTGGTCCACTGCTGCTTGATCCCAGGATTTCCAAATGGAAATGGTGTCAAAACCAAGACTGAAGTCTGCAAATTCGTTGCTGTTAATCTATTAAGAAATTATCTTTTGGGAGAATTGGATGCAAAGAGGAGAAGATAACTTGGTCCTGTTCCTGTGAGAGTTAATGGAAATGGCTGTGTGTTGGGTTAATACTGGGTGTAAAACACCAGTCATTAGGCTGTTCATTTATTTGCATTCAGGTAAGAACTTAGTCTTGAGCACTGGTGAAGTGAATCCATCAATAAATGATTTTGTTGACCCAACTATACAATCAAGTTCAAGCATTCATCTGAAAATATGTATATCATACATTTTATTTCAATTCCAGTCCTCTCTGCTGGGCCCTGATACTGTGAGGCCAGCACAGAGGCAATCCTCTGTGCGTGTGTGTGTGTGGTAAGAACCATTTTTAGGTGTGTTTTCTGATTTTTACAGTTCTGTGAACATTTTGCCTAGGCTAAAGTACGAAATACAGTAACAAAATGCTGATAAATCTTACATTTGAGAAATAATCCATTTAGATTACAGCCATACAGCTTCTACAATGGGGCTAATCTTAAACTACTAAACAAAAGAAAGGGTTTTGGGCTTTCAGGAAAGTTGTGCCAGAAGTATGTTTTTCTGTTTATTTTTAATTCTTTTTCATATTTGCAGTCTCTTCAGGATCCCGTTTCTCTCCAAAAACTAGAAAAACCTGCTTGATGCAAAGGTAACTTTTGTCTAAGCTTTCTTCCTCAATACGGGTGGTTATACAGCCAGAGAAAGGTGAAGGCTGTTGGGAGGCTCGGTGGCTGATAGCCACTAGATGTCATGTTCTGACCAGGGCTGCTGGGGGTTCCAGTCCTGGCTGGACTGGTCATGAAGCCTATTGCCAGTGTAATGAAATCAGTACTAAACTTTTACATCTCCCCAGAATGCAGATCTTGCGTTTCTCAGAGGTATCTTGCAGAAAAACCTCCTGACCCACCCGACTGGCTGTTACCTGCAAGGAGGAGGATGGTCCAGGGAGGAAGGAAACCTTTCAAAGCTTGGGCATGACTTCTGGTGTGATACCAACTAATGGCTTGCTGCAAAACATCTCCAAGGTACTGTTCCATCTCTCAGTGGGAATGAATGGTGTTGAGAATTGGGGTTTCCAGGCTTTGGCCTCTGAACTCCTCTCCTGTCCCAGAAGGACCAGAGGGAGTCTGAACTTCCTAAAGAACTGACTGCTGTTGTGAAGTGGCCTGGTCAGTGTCCTTGGATGCCTTTGTTAGGCAGTGTGATACAAGTTGCTTGTTTTGCCTGTACTCCTGCCAGATGGGTAATTTATTTATTTCTTCTCTTTTTTTGGCAAACAGACCTTTTTGGTGCTCTTAGCATCCAAAATGACAGGCAGATTTCTGCAGTGCCTCTGCATGTGATGCAGCAAGGGGGCCTTGGCCTGTCCTTGTGTGTCTGTATCAGATGGAGGAGCACAGCACCAAAGCCCGATGGCTGGGGGGACATGGACACCCAGGTTTTGCTGCACATCAGCCTTACACGCACAGACCCGTTGTCCTTTATAACAGCACACGGTCCTGTCCAGGCAGGAGCAGGAGCCCCCCGGTGCACAGCCGTGGGGGCCCTTGGTCCCCTTGTGCCCCGGCTCCCGGCCTGGCCTCTGGTCTCTTGGGGCGCAGGGATGGCGGAGCGGGATGGGGGGCGTGCGAGCTGCCGGCGCCTGGGAAGAGATCAGCCGGTAAGGGGCGGACAACGCCGCCGTTTCTCAAGGGCTGGGCGGCCAGCGGCTGCCCGCGCAAGCTGCGAACGGTACACCACCTCCCTTTCTCCCTCCCTCCTCCCTCCCTCCCTCCTCCTCCTCCTCCCGGAAAGGAGGCCAACCACGCGTTCCCCGCCTAAACGGGAGGCGCCCGGCGCCCCCCGCCCCCGTAACAAAAGGAGCCTCTGCATGGTGGTGGCGGAGCGCTCAGCCGCTCCGCGTCCCGCTCCGCGCCGGTCACCTCTCCGCTCCGCGCCACCATGTCGGGCAGCGGCGGCGGCGGTAGCAGCAGCAACAGCACGGTGAAGAAGCGGAGCCCGGCGGGCTCGGCCTCCTCGCTGGCGCAGGAGGAGGAGAAGCAGGCGATGGAGAAGATGCTGGAGGCGGCGGGCGGTGGGGCGCAGGAGAACGGTTGCGCCCGTTCACCGTCGCCCTGCGCCTCTGCTGAAGGGGTGACCCTGCAGCGCTCCATCACGCTGCTCAACGGCGTGGCCATCATTGTAGGCACCATCATCGGTTCCGGTATCTTCGTCACCCCCACCGGCGTGCTACGGGAGGCCGGCTCGCCCGGGCTTTCGCTGGTGGTGTGGGCCGTTTGCGGGGCCTTCTCCATCGTGGGTGCCCTCTGCTATGCCGAGCTGGGCACCACCATCACCAAGTCTGGCGGGGACTACGCCTACATGCTGGAGGTGTACGGCTCCCTGCCTGCCTTCCTCAAGCTCTGGATAGAGCTGCTCATCATCCGGCCCTCCTCGCAGTACATCGTGGCTCTGGTCTTCGCTACCTACCTGCTCAAGCCCATCTTCCCCACCTGCCCTGTGCCTGACGAGGCTGCCAAGCTGGTGGCTTGTCTCTGCGTCCGTAAGTACCCGCAGAACCTCCCCAGGTTCCTGCTGTCCTGCAACCCCACGTGGCTCCCCACTCAGCACATAGTGCTAGCTGCCTTGAGCCCATCTCTCCTGGCAGGTTACTGGGTTTTTGGGGGCTGGTTTGAACAATATGAGTAGGAAATGTGGCCCCATCCGAAATAAATGGAGGGGGGACAAAAAAGCCTCAGGCTGCCAGTTACAGGCTACCGAGCCTCTCTGATTCCCAGCAGCGCACAGGCAGCGTGTGGTAAATGCAACGTGCTTTTTTGCCATGCACTGGAATGAGGTTTCTCATGCTCTCTCTTAGAGGCGTGTTCAGGCAGGGTGAAGTCCCCTTAAAACCCCGCAGTGCCGAGATGGTGGGTGGGGTGGGCGTCATGTGCAGACACAGGTTAGGATAATGTGCTGCTGGGAAATTATCTGTCACAAGCAACTGGTGCTGAACGTGACGTGTGCTGCAGTGCCTGGCTGTTTTCAGCACCAGTTTGGAGACCAGATGTTTTTTGGCTCTCAGTGCACCCTTGCCATGCACAAAACCTGGTGGGTTTTTGCTGGCAAACATTGCATCTGGTGAGAAATGGCTTTGTAGAGAAGTATGGTCGGTTGGTCTGTGATGAATTTGGGGCCACTGATGTCTGCCAGGACACACAGATGTCTCCTGCTGCAGCTTTTATCATCTCTGGTATTTCCAGGTCTGCGTTTTCACTAGTGGAGCCTCAGGTGATTGCAAAGTCACCCCATCCAAACTCTTCATTCAGTAAATACAGGACCACTTTCTGCTGTTCCTCCTTTCCTATTCGGTCTGTGGTCCACTCTGCTGGTAGTGCTCGTGCCATTGTGAAGGTGTGCGTTGGGAGAGGGGGTGATTTCTTATGAGGGCTTTATAAAGTGTTGATTTTTGTTCATTATGGAGTTGTATAGTCCACTTGTTTGTGCTGTCTGAAGGGCCATCTTGTTGGATTCCTCCACCCTCTGAGGATCCCAGGCATTCAGAATTGCAGCACATGGAAGATACATTGTCTGTAAATACCTTGGAACCCAAACTGGCCAGGTACATCCCAGGGCTAACTAGCAGAAATAATGACAGAAATAACAGCCCAATAAATTGTACTTTCTTTGGGCAAGTCCTAATCTTACACCCCTGCTAAATTTTTAGGAACACGAGGGCAGCAAATATACAGATGTGTGGACTTTCCATCCAAGTGTTTAACAATGTTGAGTGCATATATCGTGCAAATATGGCCACCCAACTACGAAATCTATAGCAGGGTTAGAAAGTAGTTCTGACACATTTCTTGCATCAAGTGGGGCCTTGGGAAATCCCTGGTTTGAGAGTTGTCCTGCCAGTCTGCGGGGACGAGGGGCGTGTGTGCATGTGGTGGTCACCTTGTTTGCTCAGAAGCTAACAGAGGGTGGGTTAAATGGACTTTCTTAGTAGTTTATGTCAGCATTTTGCTGTGGAAGAACATACTGTAGTCAACAAAACCTTTGAGAACGTGTCTCTAATAGCAAGCAACTTTTCATCTGTAGGATTTTTCCCAGAAGAGGTGGGATGTGTTGGCTGTGTTCCCGTTTCACTGGTGAGAAAACGAACACAGGGGTAAAGTAGCCTCTGCCACAGCAATGTCTGGTCAGTGACAGTGTGAGATTTCAGCATGAAGCTTCTTGATGCCAGGTCGCTTTCCCACTTTAGCTTCTCCAGTACGTGGCTCCAACTTTCTTTTGCCAGCACTTAGTAATTTTCCTGAAGCAGAATTTGTTCTTCAACCTTTATCTTGAAATGCCAAGGAAAGAGTTGCTAGTTCTGCAAATCTGAGTCATTTCCATGTGTTTCTTCTTTAAACTTCACTCCCCCAGCACCGCTGGCTACTCTTTTGTTTATGCTTTGAGTTAGATTTTTGTTTGTCTCCTTTGCTACAGAAGGTTAGTGCATCATGCATTGCCTTCAGCAAATTAGTCTTCTGTAACTTTGATTTTTTGGAATTAGCTGTTCTACCTCCCAGTGCCAAAACCACATCACGAAGCAGGAACAGTAAATGAAGGAAATCTGGTCCAAGGACTTAGGGAGTCACACAAAACCTCTATGGACTAACAAGCAGCTTTGTTACACAGTTGTTCCAAACATCCCTCATCCCAGGGAGATAATATTTTTTTCCAAGAGCCCTAGGGTAGGAAAAATGGCCTATTTTGTGTGTGCACTCAAGAGCATACGTTCACAAACTATCTCAAAGAGGGGAAGAAATGTTTAGGAAGCAATAGGGGGAATTTGGTGCCCTGGGCAGGAATACAGTTGACTTATTATGTAGCCAAAACCCAGCGGTCTAGAACAGTACCAGCTGTATTCTTTGCAAAGTTTCTATCTCAACATAAAACTCAATTGGCTGGATGGTTTCTAGTAAGAGGAGAACTAACAAAAGTTATTTGTTTCCCCTTTGAGCGTTACTGGTGTTGAATGGTTGAATAAATAGTGTGTTGTTTGGTATTTGCCCCTGTGAAGTACAGAAATTGAATTCCCAGGCATTAAGATAACGTAAATAATTTGCAGTCTTGAAAGAAAGGGAAAAAACCTCAGCTGGAATAGGAATTTTTGTTCCCCTTAAGGTGCTGAAGAAAACAAGGTGGGTGGTAAGTAGAATTTAACTACAAATAGGTATTTTCTGCTATCAAGATTGTAATCTGCAGACAGTTGGTATGCAAGGCTTAACTCCTTCCATGAGGCAATGTGAATGCTCACTACAGTTGCCAAATAAAAGTGTGGGAATTCACTACAGGGAAGTCTTCCCCAAGCAAGATGGGTCAAGCTGTTCATCATTAGCATGGCTTATGTTCATCACAAAACCACCAGTGCTCCCTAATTATATGAATTTGCAGGTAGTTTGGCATGGTGCTTTCCAGGCTGTGGGTTACTTGGGTAATTCCCAAGTATTTTATCTGTAAGATTGGGTGGCTGATACTTTTGGGGCTGATAAATCATAAAAGCAAATGCTAAGGGATAAAAAATGTAAGGTCCACAAGCATTTTTTTGGTCAGAAGGAGGTAAAGTTTATGAAACCAAGGATTTGTGCCAATGAGTGATAATTTGAATTGCCCCCAGTATGATGGTGAAAGATTTAGAAGACAAATCTTAGGAGAGGCAGCTAAGGGAGCTGGGATTGTTTAGTCTGGAGACTGAGGAGAGACCTCATTGCTCTCTACCTGAAATGTGGTTGTAGTGAGGTGGGGGTCAGTCTCTTCTCTCTGTTAGTTAGTGACAGGACAAGGGAAAACAGTCTGAAGTTGCTTCAGGGGACGTTTAGGTTGGATATTAGGAAAAAATTTGTTACTGAAAAGGTTGTCAGATAGTGGAACAGGCTGCCTAGGGAGGCTGTTGAGTCACCATCCCTGGAGGTGTTTAAAAGAAGAGTAGATATTTTACTTGGTGACACAGTCTAGTGTTGGACCTGGTAGGACTGGATAGATGGTTGAACTCAATCTTGAAGAATTCTATGATTCTGTGATCTCATATAAACCAATCCTACCCCTTCTACAGTGGGTGGAGGGACAGTCACTGGTTCCTGACTCTTCATACTTGATGATACTTACGTTAGAGTATCTGTATTGAACAAGGCAAAGAATTAAACTACTCAGGATATGGTGTTTCAGGTGCATGTGTGAGGCTTTGTAGAGAAATGAAAATTGGTTTATTTCTTGTTGGTTCATCTTTTTTCATTATTTTTTTAATTCCTCTGGAGAAGGTATCACAGTGGAGCACACATCTTCACTGAGCACGAGAAGCATGTAAAACTCCTTAATCCTTTCTGTTGGGGTTTTTTGGCCATTGAAGAGGTGGTGTCCAGGTAGTGGCCTGAGTGGTGACATGGAGCAGCATCCAGCTGAAAGTGCATCAGGTGTAGTGCTGGCTGCCACTTGTGTTTAACCCTTTTCACCTCTGAACTGATAAATCATAACAAAACCCATTAAAAAATCCAGAGAGTGCAACCTAATGAACATTCTAGGGCTGGCTCAAGGGTGGGAGGTTTTGAATTACCCAGTTAAAGGCCACGTGCATGTTCCTTATCTCTACCTGTGAACATGCAGATTTTTCTACTGTGAGAGGTCTTCCAGTTGGGGTGAATTCCTGGTAGATGAGGGACACGAAGGATGATGCTGCTTCCGTATCCGAGCTGGTTCTTGCTTGGTGTTTCACAAGGGCCTGAGTGCTTCTTCCTCACCCCCCTGGCCCCGTGGGCTGCATAAACAGGTTATTTTATAATTTACTTATTTCATGGCAATATAATCTTTTCCACAGAAGCTTAAGACTCCCTGACAGTTCAGTAGAACTGTACTTAATGTCAGAGCAGTGATTTGATGGTTAGCCTTTTATCACTTGTTAATTATATATGCTAATCTGGCTCTAATAACCCCGATATTCCTGTAGCTATATCTGCACCTTCCACAAACATTTTAATCTTCCTTTAACATTTCTTTAGCCTTCCTTTGCTGCTTCTGCAGCACTATTTTGGGCACTCCTCCTGCAAATGTGGAATTCCAGTAAAACCATAGCATATTCCCTAGGGACCCTGCTTTGGCAGGGGGGTTGGACCCAATGATCTCTTGAGGTCCCTTCCAACCCTTGTGATTCTGTGAGTCTGTGATTTTTCCTTCATCTCTTTTGTTACAGCAGCCTCACAGTGTAAGAATTAGTAGCAGTCAGTGCAGGGTTGAGTCACATCTAATGGCGCATGTCAGAGCGAAGCGTAAGCGTCTGACACCCCCTGAGTACACTGTGAGTTAGAGGAGGAGAATGGTATCGAGTCCAGGGGTTGGCAGAGGTGTATAAACACATGCCTCTGATGCTTGCCAGATTATACCCCTAGTCCAGAAGTGAATATTCAGCATCTGTGTTTCAACTAGAAATGATGTGTGTCGAAAGCAGGACCGTCTGTCTTTAGTGGTAAGGTTTTCCCTGAGATCTGAAGGAATCTCAGGGTGGATTCTGAACTCATTGGGTATTGGGTGGTAGGCAGGGTGAGCACAGAGAGCATTTTATGCCTGTCTGTTTAAGATGGGTTTATGATGTGGTGTTACTACTTGGAATTAATCTGCCAGGATGAGCAGGCTGTGAAGCTTTGAAGACTTCTTTAATTAATTTTTTTTCCCCCATCAGGATCTACAACCTAGACAAGACTTAATTTGGCAGAGGTTAAGCTCCCTTGCGTTCCAACCAAACCTCAGATCGCTCTGGGTGGCTGAGGGGGTATGGTTCTGTTGGTGATTGTTAAGGCATCTTTCCAGTACCTTACATCCCCTCCTCCAGAATGGTGGATTAAATAGCAAAGCTGTGCCAGCAAATGTGCACTTGTTTGATCAGCAAGGAGGGAAGGGGTCTGTGTCGAATCCCTGCTGTATGGCAGGTGTTGCAGGACTGAGCTTGCTTTTTTTAAATCCCCGTTTAATTAGAGAGAGTAGCATTAATGAAAATAGCCTCTGACACTAGCAGGACTCTCCTGAAATGGATGAAGGTTTGGAGGGCTCTTGAAACACAGCAAGCAACTACTGCATTTCTTGGCACCCCTCTCTTGGCTCTCACAACAAATGTCCCATTAAATGTTATTGTATTTGAATGATTTACACTACCACTGAGATCCTTCAGAGTCTTTCTCTTCTGACCTGAACAAATTGGGAAGGCTTTTTCAGAGAAACTCACTGTGGTCAGGGTAATTCAAAGCAACATCACTACGGATTCCAAATATCCCAGTAGCCTCAGAGTCCTGCTGTCAGATGTGGCCAGTAGATCAAACACAACAGATGAGAAACCAGTTTCTTGCCAGCCAGCAAGAGCTGAGCTCTGACCCCCTGCCTGGCATAGGTGGCATGATGCAGACTAAAACCTGCCTGGAGTTTTTCAGTGAGTTCATGAGCCAGGATTTAGCACGATGCTAAAATTCAGCTGCCTTCCTGTGGGTTTGTGGAACCCAGTTCGTATTTCGAACTGTGGGAAGGGCTTTGTGTGTCGGTGTAAAGTTGTGGTGGGCCAGGTAAGATACTGTGTTTTGCAGGTCTGGTAGCTGCAGATCTGGCAAGGATGGTTCCATATCTGTGTGCACATAAAATATTCACAGACTCACAGAACCATAGGGGTTGGAAGGGATCTCAAGAGATCATCGAGTCCAACCCCCTACCAAAGCAGGTTCCCTAGGACAGAAATTGCATTGTGGTGTTTGCTGAGGTAGGAACAACATAAAGGATGTTTAGCTTGTGATAATTGTGCAATACTTTTAAATTTGCTGGGAATGGAAAAAGTGCAGCTCTTTCTCCCATTCCCAAGTCTGTATTTTGTCTTCCTACGGTGAAATTACCTGTTTTGTGGAACTGCTGCATCATGTAACCTAGAAACTTTGACAATAAACTCTTAAACTTCTTTCTAAGGAGACAGGACACTAACTTCTGCCACTAGCCAGGAATTGCCTCCTCAAGCATTCATAAGTTCTCTGTAGTCTGTCATGTACCACACAGTTTGAATACTGTAGACTGCATCAATTACTCTGGTACCATGATACCCAAGTGATGGGTGTGTTTACACAGGCTTGAGATCCAGGCTTTGCAGTATCCCCAAGGGTGAAAGTCTTCACCAAACTCTTCCTTCAGCCAGTCCTGGGGCTGCCCGTGGTCCTGTGTGGTGCTCGTGTGCATGGCTCTCGAGGGAGAGGTGGCATGGAAGTGCTTCTTAATTCATCCTTGCAGAACTCTGGAAGCCTGAGGGTGTGGATGCTCCAGGGAGCTGGGCTACAGGATGAAATGCAAACCTCACCCTGCTTTGCACTAGCAGCTCTGGCTCCCAGAGCTGTATCAGCACCACAAGCTTCCAGGAGTTGAGAGTCAGCAGAGATGGAGCTGTGACACATTAAGCGTGTCTGCAGTCATTGGTTGGAGACACCCAGAGCTTGTGGTTTTAGGTGGGGAGTGGGTCTGGAGATGGTCTTTCCTCTTAAACCCTAAGGGTAGGGCAGCCTGGCTGCCTCCTCCTGCCTGTTGTCTGTGGATGTGCTGCTTCACCCATTCCTGTTCTGGGAAGAAAAATAAAACAGGAACTGGGAACTGTTGCCAGATTTGTTTATTATGACAAGCAGATTTTAACACAGACACGTTGACTCTGGGGCCAAGTGCTCCTTTCCTGTGCCACTAAGCCTCTCCCTTCTCCAGACCGGTTGCCCTGACTGAAGTTTCCCTTGGGACTTGCCCTTGAAGAAATATCTGTAGAGGTCTTCCTGCTGCTTTTGCCCTTTACTACCTTGCAGGACACAAGTCTTTACTCATTATCTATCACGTTGAAATTTCCTTAACTGTTTTGGGCGCTTCTCCTTGCACATGTGTCCTATGGGAGGAGATTGTGCTATTAGAAATAGATGCTTGAGACTGCTGGAAGACCCTGTGGCATCATGGCTATGTGAATATACAGCAGGGTTTTGGTGGTCTCAGTGAATACCTAAGATGTTGATTTCTCTATGCTTTAAACCACTGCAGTCAGCATAGCATCATTCCTTGTTTTTATGGTGTGGAGTCGCTGGTTTTGATGTGTCTAACCCCTAATGTGCTTAGGCAGCAGGTCCCTTTAAAGCACATGGACCATTCTGTGTCAGCATCATGTGCTGCTGTCACCCTGGGGATTGGTTTCTTGGTGGCCGCAGGCTCAGCTTGGCTTGTCTCTGTCTGAAACCTGATTGCACCATCTATGGTAGAAGAGAAAACTGGTCTGTCACCCGCACATAGCTGTCTGTGCTGTGGGTTGGGGCAATGGAAAGTGATGGTGAGGAGAAAACCAACACCATCCTGTGGCAGCTGGTAAATGGAAGCATCATCTTACAGTTGTAAGGGCTGAGTGCTTTGGAAATGTGTGAGTTGCAGACAGGAATCATTGCACAATTTATCCTCTGTGTGCAGATGGTGTTTTGGTGCCCATTTTCCTGGTGGGGAAGCTGAGGTGAAGCATTTCCCTTCTTCCCTTTTCTTTCCACAAGTTCCCTACTCCACTGTGTATTTTCCTTCTGAGCTGTAACACCACGAGCAGGAATGCAGGGGTAACTTGCAGCAAGTTAATCGAGGTTACTTCTTTGAAGCATTTATGCTTGTACTTATTCCTGTTACAGAGGTGTATATTGAGTTATGTAGTAAGCATTACAGATCGAGACCAGGGAAACCTATAGAAGATGAAGTAAAGGACAAAAGTGACTCATGCTTCATGGGAATGCAGCTCTGCTGGTACCTCATGGATTCCTACACCCCTTTCAGAAACATGTCACCTGAAAAGCAGCTAAAGATCTTGGGCTGAACAAACTGTGATCTCCCCTTTGGGAAGTTACTGCTGGAGCTGGATCCCTTTTTTCCCTCTGTGATGATGAAGGCACAGGGCTGTGAATCAGCTGCTTGTTTCTTTGCCCTTTAGGGTTTTTTCTTTCCAAATGGAGCCCCCCAAGCACTGTCTCTGCTCCGTCTCTGATCCGTGGCCACGTTCCTTACCTGGGGAAGCCACAGCCCTGCCTTTTTCTATAGGATACTTGCCAAGAGTGTTGCATCATAAATGTTACCTGCATTAGGGCTCCATTCACATACTGTTTGCTTTGGGCAGAACCACGTGCCCGCAGGGCAGTTTTACAACATCCTGCCTTCCCTTTGTAGACACAGGAGCTGTTGTTACATATAGCATGTCCCTCATAGTCCTGTCCTATGCAGGCACTGGCATGATCCCTTTCTGTGTTGGATTTGTAAGGATTTATTCCTCTTTTAGGTTTGGGAGGGATCTGGGGACTGGGGAGAACAAAGGGATATGCCCACAAAATGTGATTTGGGAAGGTCCTGTGTTGCGTTAGAGAGTTTGTCCTTGGTTCCTGGGGAAATCTCCTGGCTCTGCAGGTGAGTGCCAGTGGAGCAGGTCCAGCAACGTGCCTGAAGCTGGGACCTCTTGGACAGAGTACATAGTTAAACCCAACCTGCTGTTGTCACGACAAACTTCTCTGAAAGTCTCTGGCTCCCCCTGGGGCCGGAGTATCTTGGAATGAAGCTGACCTCCTCACCAGCAGAGATGAAGGGGTGAACACCACCTTGTGAGCATGTTCTCTCAGCAGCACTCAAACCCCAGTGTCTTTCCTACGTCTGCCAGGAGTAATAAGTTAAATGAAAGTCCCCCCTCTCACACTGGCAATCACTGCAGCTTTCTAGCTCCTATTATCCCAGTTATGTAAAGCCTCTGGAGAGGGACTGCTGGATCAGACCGTGTCACGTCGGGTGGTGCTGAAGTCTGTATTCCTAGAATGATTCCTGAGAACGGGCCCCCTGGGTCACACTGAAGGTCTGCCTGGCTGTGGGGCTGTAGCCCTAGGAGAGGTGCTGGAGAAATCAGGGCAGCACAGTCTGATCTTTCCCCTGCCCTAATTTATAATTAAAGATGTGGCTGTGCAACTTTTCTCCACTCGTTGGTGTGGAGCAGTTCATCTGAGGTGAAGGCAGTGATATGAGGAGTCCCTCAGTGCCCCCCTCCCCAGCTTTGCAGGGCAGCATCTTGGGTCAAATGAATCACGGTTGCTGCTTTAAGAAACACTAGCCCTCAGGTCTGCTGAGAAGCCGAGCAGCCAGTGGAATGTGTCTATGAGTCTCAGTGAGAAAGCACTCGCTCTGCCGATGCGTCTCGGTGTCCGTAGGAGTCTGTCTGGTGGGTGAGACTGGGAATTTTGGGTTTTTTGGGGTTTTTTTTTTAACCTTCCTCCGTTGAAAGTATTGAAGTGAGGAACTCCACCATGGTCATTTAGGAAAAACAAATGTTATTCCACGGAAGGAAAAGCAAAGCAAAGAGATTGTGGTTTGAAGGGCTCCAAAGCACGACTGGCGTGCATGAAGCTCCCAGTGCTGTTCAGAGTCCCTGGCCCGAGGTGTCTCCTTGTTTTCCCAGGCCTGTTTAGCTGGCTCTGATATATTTTAAGGGCTGAATAGAGATTCTTCATTGCTTTTCAGTTCTGGACTGTGCAGAAAGCTTTTGCCTTTTATGTCCCACTCCACCATCCTGCGGTCCGTCCGGCAGACTCCACACTGAACCAGAATGTGCAGAACAGCCCTGAGAAAGCCTGTATTTCACAGGGGGCTGCAGCAGCTATTGTCAAAGCAACAGCATGCCTAAATGGGGAAGGGAATGTCACTGTCACACCTCAAAGGGCTGTCTTCACTAACGGGAAAAGGGTGCTTTTAGATGTGTTAGCTCATCCTTTAAATATCCCTCTGTAAACAAGGAGAGTTTTATTTTTAGCCTAATCGCTGGTCGAAGTGAATCCTGGATCCTCTGTTCCCTCCCCACTGGGATTCACTAGAGGTGCTTTTAGTGGATGAATTGTGATCTGTGCTTAGTGATACTCTGCTGTGTGTTCCTCTACCCCCAGTAGGACAGACATGCTGTAAGCTGCCCTTGGTAACCTTTACTTTCTCCTCCCTGTATGTGTGGACACTGTCCCTTGTAGCACACTGCTTGGAGCAAATACATGGCCAGCTTGCAAGGTGGCAGGGCTGTGACCCTGCACAGCCTGATGCTGATAAACCCTCGGGTCTGGACATGCAGCATCTTTCTGATTGTGTCGGTATGTCTTCTGCCTGGTGCAGGGTGAAGGGACCCTGGCACAGGGGGTTATGTTTGGGGAGGTGTTAGGCAGGCTTGTCAGCACGGTTCCTCGCTGTGCTGAAGCAGGTCAGCCAAAGCCCAGCTCCTGCTGTCCAGTGACCAGGGTGTCCTTCCCAATGAAAAGGCTCTGGGTCATTTTGGTCTCACCCCCTCCAAATGCCCAGACACCCCCAAAGGGGCTTGAATGCAAAAAAAGTGAATCTCAATTTCTTTAATTACTTCTGGCTTCCATTCTGTAGGATGTATTGGATTGCTTTTCTTTGCAGAGACATCCAACTCCTTCATTTCTCCCAACTTTAACTGCTCTTGTATTGAGATGACATTAGATCCCAGGAGTTTGGGGATGGGGGGGAGTGATCCTGAGAGCAGGTATGGTATTCTGGGATGTGCAGTTGGCTATGGTGGGGCTGACTTTGCTCTTCCATCCCGAAAGCTCCTGGACAAGCAGCATTTAGTTGAGCAACATATGGACATGTAAAGCCTCTCGGGCCGATGAGTGTTGGTGTCATGCCGTGGCTGTAGTGGGCTCTGAGACCCATGTGAATGCACAGTGTGACCTGTCTCCCTTATTGCCTGTGTGTGCTCAGTGTCTCAGGGATGTCCTGTTGCTGTTGGTGACTGCTCGAGTGGGCAGGCAAAGTCTGATGGCTGCTGTCCCACCCTCATCCTGCACTCCCCGACAACTGAGCTCACTGAAGCCAGGCTGTGGGTACATCCGAGCCTGGCTGTGCCTGTACACTGGGAAAGCTGTTCCCAGCTTTGCACGAGCTCTGCATGCACCTCCTTATACTCTGACCAGCACAGCTTCTTTCTCACAGGCAGGGCAGGGTGCAGGGTGGCAGTGAGCCAATAAAACCCTTAAAAACACCCCAATACTCCTTCCTTCTCCTGTGGGTTTATTTCCCAGTTTGCAGTTCATTGCATCCTTGCTGGAAGGTGGGGTGTGAGCCAGTAGGAACGTGCCTCTGCTCTGATACAGCAGCTCCAGTGCATGGTCCTGCTGCCAGCAGCAGCGCTGCCCATCCTGTGTCACCATCTCGTGTTGGGGATGGGTGAGCAAGAAGGTGGCATTGCCCACGCTGGTGTCTTCAGAGCACTCAGCTGGGTACTAGTCTGTAGGATGGAGATCACCTCAATCCAGTTTTCCCTGTGCTGAGGGGCTGGAGGCACTAGGTGCTCTAGTGGGGTGGTAACCCATCCATCTGACTATTTACATTTCAGCCTCCCACCTTTGCCCATCACCTTCTCCCCCAGTTTCTGTGTGTGTCAGCCCCATGGGGACAGGCTTGTGGCCTGCATCCCCACTGGCAATCTGAAGAGCTTAGTGACCTGATGGAGGTGCTGCTGATCCCCCTCGTATCTGGGTAGTGGTGATTAAGGCTGAATGCTCAGCACTTTAAACTGTAGATGCAGCAGAGATACAGCCATAACTTCAGAGGAGGGTCATCTGCATCCAAGCTGAGTATTTTGGGGAGCAGCTGTTTGGGGTTGAGGCAGCGTGTCTGGGGAACACACGCTGCAGGATGTGGGAAGGAGCCCTTGGACGAGGGCAGAGCCTGGGAAGGGGATGGGTGACGGGCAGCTGGAGGAGCGCAGGAGGCAGGTTTTATTCCAGGACATCCCATAACAGAACAGCACTGGTTGCCTAACTCTGCCCAGCACCAGTGTAAGGAAAACCTGTCTGGCTCCTGCTGAGTCAGAATACAAGCTGGAACCAGAGCGGGAAGGGATCCCACAGGGAAAAGCCTCCAGCTCATGAAGAAGGGTAAAGATCCCCTCCTCCCCAACTGGTTGGTTGGCTCCAGGGGCTGGTGACAAGCTGGCCTGGGGACAGTGCTGGAGGATATCCAGCACGTGGGGCACGGTGATTCTCTGTGTGACATTTGTCCGTCTCTATAACAAGCAACAGGCTCTGGGGAGCGAGCAGGGCACAAAAATAGTAAGTAATTTGGAAGAGTGGTAAAGGTTTTAGCCGTTATTTTCTCGGAAGCGGGTGAAGGGCGGCTAGTCAGCGGCTTCAGACAAGCCCTGGTTCAGTCTGTCCCTCCTGGGTAGGATACTGGCAGGAGCAGGCGATGCAAAGGAAGGTGATGGGGAAACAGGGAGAAAAAAGGTAGGAAATTCAGCTTTGTTAGTCTGATGGGGCATGGCTGAAGGACCTGGGGGTGGAGGAGGCTGAGGGGAGACCTGATGGCTCTTTGCAACTCCTTGGAAGGAGGGTGCAGGGAGGTGGGGTTGGTCCCTTCTCCCAAGTAACAAGCAACAGGATGAGAGGAGATGGCCTCAAGTTGTGCGGGGGAGGTTTGGGTTGGCTATTAGGAAGCATTTTCTCACTGAAAGAGTGGTCAGGATTGGACCAGGCTGCCTAGAGAGTTGGTGGAGTCACCATCCCTGGAGGGATTCAGAACACGTGTGGATGTGGCACTGCAGGACATGGGTTAGTTGATATGCTGGTGTTAGACTTAATGATTTTAGAGGTCTTTTCCAACCTTAGAGATCCTCTGATCTCTGGTTCTGTGTGTTGACTTGAGCGACTGGTAGGCAGTGGGAGCTTCTGGGCAAGCAAAAGGCTGCCCCAAGGAGTAAGCATAATCAAGTACCAGAGCAGCCACAGCACATCCCAGCTCTGTGCCACCCTCTTCCATCGCTGCAGCGTGTGGCCGTGTTGAGCATCCCTGCATGTCTGCAGGACCATCCCTGGCACCACTGGAAGCTCATCCTGATATTTCTACGGTGCTTCCAATACAAGTTGTATCAAGCTAAGGAGGGTTGTGACCCAGCACTTCTCTGCTGATGGTTGCAGTAGCCAGTTTCATTTCCATGCCCTCAGAGGTGTACTTACCAGCACAGTGGGGCTGTTCCTCATCCCCAGGAGTACAGTCTGAGCAGTGCACACGCTGCTCAAATCACCTGTCACCAAAGCAAAAGCCAGAGTAGAGAAGCCCCTGGCTGCAGAGCCTTGCATTTGCAAAGCCCCTATTTTAGGAAGAGGCTCTTGATGTTTGATTAGGTTCTAGCAAAAAGTAAATGCTGATTTGTCCTCATTTGTTTTCACGTGTTGCATGTTGTGCTGGGAATTGATGTGTCTCCTCTTTGTGTTTCCTGTAGTGCTCCTCACGGCAGTGAACTGCTACAGTGTGAAAGCTGCCACTCGTGTCCAGGATGCCTTTGCTGCAGCAAAGCTGCTGGCACTGGCTCTGATCATCATTCTTGGCTTCGTGCAGCTTGCAAAGGGTAAGTACGTTTCCTTTTGCTGTTGAAGGAATTGGGGACAAAGCCCAGGAGCCCTAACCCAGGCATTGCAGGGCTGGCAGAAGTGCTTCACAAGCATCTTTTGTCCTTCAGCGTGCCTGGGTGATGTTTCCAGCTCATGCTTTGCAAAGGCCTGAGTGCCTTTGTGCATTTTGTCTGTGAGAGTCTGTATTTACCCTGCTGAAGGTAGGCTGGATCCCAGCATATTCCACCAAAGGCTTTTCCATTCAGGCATCATACAACCTCTGGCTTTGGGATTGCAGAGCTGCCTGGTCAACAAGGAATTAAAATGTTGGTCATCTAACTGGTGGCTGGTCATGGCCATTCACTAGTTGTGAATTGTCTGTGTGTGCAAACCAACCCCCCATAATTTCCAGGCTTCCACAAACTCCCCCTGCATGTTTCCCTGCTTCCTGCTTCGGGTATGGAGGAGCTTGGGCAAGTCCCTGGGGTCGCACCGGGACGCCTGGGTCAGGCAAGGCTGCAGAAACCACGTGACAACCAGAGATGTTAGGGCTCTCAGCTGACACTAGCACGCATGTCTGTCAACTGGCATCTAAAAAGGAAGATAAAAATGAGAGATAAAGCAAATTTTCTGGTGGTTTTGCTCGTAATCTTCATGCACACTTTAAACCCTCTCAAACTTAGGGAGATGTTTTGTTCCAAACCCATCTGATTAACTAACACACACAGATAAGCTCTACTCTCTGCTTTTTTTTTTATGTTAGTTTTGTGAGAATAAGCTTTTCTTGGGAAATAGTTCGGGCCCTGCTTGTTAAATGTGGGTAAAAGTCTCTAGATAGTTCCTCCTGCCTCTGTACTGGTGTGTGTGAGTGTGTGTGTGAGTACGGACGGGTCTTTTTAATTCCTGCCACAGCCATGGGAGCCAGTGCTGCCTTTGCAGAATTTCTTGCTTTATCAGAGGTTTTATTTTCTTCCAGCTCAGTGCTTAAGCTCAACAGGAACATTGTTTGAGGCTTATCACAATATATACCTCCTTCCTCTTCATAACTCCCCAGGCTGCTCTGCTGAACTTTTTTTTTTTCCCCTCTCTCTTAGAAGGAAAAGGATAAGTAGACATAAATCTGTGAGTTCTGTAACATTTTGCCAATAAATGGTCTTTACAATTGCTTTTAGCTTGCAGGTAATAATCTTAATTTGCATCTTCAGTCTCACCTTCCATCCCTCTGTTCTTTTGTCCTTGGTTGAGCGTGAATCCCTTTCTGCCCTGGTTCCTCAGGTATAACTACCAGATATTTCTATTGCCTTGTAACTGCAACCAGTAAGAGATTTCAGTCTTGTGTACAAAGAAACCCCAGACCACCATCCTCTTCTGTCTCAGGAGGTTTTTACCTCCTACAAAGCCTATTACAGTTTCAAGGACTTGGTAGGTCTGGAGAGGTACAACCATGTGACTTGTGTGCATCTTCCAGTACAGCTCATTCCAGGTGACATTTAGTTTCCTGCTAAACCACCTGAGTGAAAGGTAACGACATCAAAAGCCATAGTTAGATGCTAACATCTGAAGGCAAAGACCTTTTCTTCCTGTCTCTGCACACACTGCTCAACATAAGGCAAATTGGATCAGAGTGGGATCTTTGGGATCTATGGGGGATGCTCCTCACAAAGCCCATGTTTACCCCCCATTGTAAGCAGCACACTGCTGCTTGTCCAAGTTCCTCTTTCACAATTTACTGCCCAGGATTCTGCCTGTGGTCTAACATGGATTTTATTAATCTGCTTAGGGAAGTTGCAGGCTCTTTGCTAAGTCCTTAAGAACGTGCAAGCTCCTTTCATGTGCCCTTCCTTAGCTTCCGCAGGCATTTCACAGCTTTCTCAGCTTTTGTTTAAATCACACTGGGTAATAGCAGGGATACATCAAGAAACTGTCATCTTGGGATTTTTCCCCTTCTTTTTTTCATCAAGGACAACATCCTAGCATTGCTCAAAGCCTGCTGAAGATGGGAAAGCACCACACTGTTCTCTGTCTTCATTGGGATGAGAAATCATAGAATCATAGAATCCCAGACTGGGCTGGGTTGGGAGGGACCCCAAGGGTCACAGAGCTCCAACCCCCTGCCACAGGCAGGGACACCAACCTCCAGGCCTGGAGCTACACAGGGTTGCCCAGGGCCCCATCCAACCTGGCCTTGAACACCCCCAGGGATGGGGCACCCACCCCCTCTCTGGGCAGCCTGTTCCAGCCCCTCACCACTCTCTCTGGAAAGAACTTCCCCCTAATATCTCATCTAACCCTTCCCTCCTCCAGCTTCACTCCAGCCCCCCTTGTCCTGCCATTATCTACCCTTTTAAAAAGTTGATTTCCTTCCTGTTTATGAGCTCTATTCAGAAATGATGGGTACAAGCTGTGAGGGAAGGGAAATTTAAATTAGCCATTAGAAAAACACACTTGACTGTAAAGCCAAGCTCAGGTAGATTGTCCAGGGAGGACATCACGATGGAGATTTACAGGAACAAGTTCACAAATGCCTCTTGGGAATGGCTTGAGTCAAACCTGCCTTGGAGCAGGGGGACAAAGCCACCGTGTCTGCGTGCCCCAGGTCTGTGCTGTGCGTTGCTGGTACCCTACAGAGGGGCAGAGTACTACAGACCCAGCCTTGTAAAGTGCTGATTCTTCTAAATGCCTAACTTTTCCCCAAAAGCCTGTTTAACCTCTGGGTAGGTGGGTACACACAACCCAGTGCCATGCCTTTACTCCTCCGTGTACCTTTCATACCCATTCCAGTGCTCTTTGGACAAAGAGGACTCTTACCACTGTGAGTAAGTAAATTCAGTGCCAAGCCAGCAGCTACTCCTGGGGCCAAGTTGGTCTGTCCAGGGCTGGAGTTTCAGCAGCAAAGGGCTCGTGTGTTCCCACAACACTCCAGACAGTGCCCGAGCGGTGCCGATTAATCCGCTTCAGTGGTCACTGTCCCACTGCTGATTCAGGTTTACAGTATCCATAAACAATAAGGAGCAATACCACAGCTTCTTGCTCAAATGTGGAAACTTCTGGGACTTCACAGAAATGTTTCTTTCTCCATATTGACCCCCCAGCCTCCAGCTTTTGGCTTTAGGCCTTTTTAAGCCTTCCACTGGACATTTTCATTAGTTTCAGAGAAGTGTCTCAAGACAAAGAAGGATGTGGCAATGTTACCACACAGCAGAAAACAGCGTTTCCTTGCAAGCTCTCTGTGGACAGCTGGTTTACATCACTTCTTTCATGCAACTTCAAAAGGAGGGTAGAACTTGGTTTCCTCCTTAGACAGCCTTTCAACTACTTGAAAGTTGACTCAGTTGAGCTGACCCACTTGGGATGCAATTATTTCTCTGATACAAAAGTTGGACTTTTAAAAGCCTTTTACAGGGTTGGAGTTGTGTTGCTTTAAAAGTCTTATGTCCTGGACTTGGTATATTGGTGTGTGAAACTTTACTTATGGTATATTGCTGTGTGAAACCTTATCCATGGTATATTGGTGTGTGAAACCTTACCTGTGGTATATTGGTAAGACCTTACTTATGGCATATTGCTGCGTGAAACCTTACTATGACCCCCCCCAACTGTTTGTAGCACTCCAATATTACAAATAACTTACAGCATAGGCAGGATCAGGATTTTTTCACTCAGTTGTTACAGGAACCAGGCTTATTTTTTGTTCTGCTGCCTTCTGTCCAGCCAGTATTTTTTGTCCCATCTTCTTGAGTGGGATGCCTGGGACAGGATCATGTGGCCAGTTTGGGCAGTGACTGTGGGTTTAAGGGATGTTTGCTGCACTGGATGTGCCACACTGGTCTGTAGATAGGGCTGGAGCTGAGCTCTTGGTACCCCATCACCCTGCACCTCACAGCACCTTAAAAACCAACCTAGGTAAAACCCAAATGTGCTGATAGCAACAAAATTCTTAAAAAATGTATATCCCAGGTATAATGTTTTCTGTGTGGATGTCCTAGTGCTTCTTAAGTGTTTGTCTGCCCTCAGGCAGCTTGGGCAGCAGCACGGTGCCATCCCTGTGTGGTCAGGGAGTGCTGCAGCGCTGGGCTCCAACCCTCGCGGCGATTCCTCACCAGCAGCTCTGCTTAAAAAAAAACCCCATAAAAATAATTAAAAAGAATCTGACATTTGGGACTTAGGGAAATAGAATTTAGTGCTGGTTTTATTGAATTATTTCTATTGAACTTACTGTCCTTTTTCCCCTCTTAATGCCTGATCTCTGAGTTACATTTCTCACCGCAGTGCATGTTCGAAGGCGGCAGTGTTATTCTCCTGAACTCCCTTCACCAGGCTTGGCACAGACCTGCAGAGCTGCATCTGCTGAACAAGCACGAGGTGAAATAAGGACAAAGTAGGCAGGTTTAACTCCAGACATTCACCATGGAGAACTTAGACCAGGCAGAGAGTTTGGGGTTTAACCTTGGGTTGGTTAGGGTTTTGGGTTTTTTTTTGTGAGATAGACATTTGCAGCATCACCCACCCTGGCATCACACATCCCCCACCCCTCTCCCAGTATCATTCTCTCTTTGTACAGAGGTATTTAGAGGGGTGGTTGTGGCTGGCAGATCTGAGCTCAACACCAGAAGGTTTCTGAGAGGACAGAAATAATTCAAACCTTCTGTCATTAACGGCTGCTGTCTGTGAAGCCTCCTAAAAATACTGGCTGGGGGCTCCAGGTGCAGGCAGCATCATGGTGCTGTGGGTGCACATGCACATCTGGGTGCTGCTTTCATGTATCGAATCCCTTTGCCTTTTGCTAGAAAACACCTTTTTGATCTCTCCTCTGCTCTCCCAGGGTTGTTTTGCTACTTCCCTATCCAAACCTTTTCCTTTCCCTTTTTATTTTTCCCTGAAGAAGCCTGGGAATAAGAAAGACCCAAGGATGGGAAGGTTCACTGACTCTTTCCTCCCAGATTTTCTTCTCTGTGACATCCCAAAAACAGCCCCTTGAGCCAAATCTGCAGCGAGTCCCAGGGCTGAGCCAAGGAGCTCTGCCCGCAGCCCAGGCGAGGATGCAGCTGGAAGCATGGGGAGGGCAGGGCTGTTCTGGAACAGAGCCCCACACAGCGGGAAATCTTGATTTCATGGCTGGTAATTAAAATCTCAGGCTCCCTCAGGTCTCAAAACACAATGGCACACAGACACTAAGAGAAAACAAGAGTGGTGGTTGTCTGAATTGTCTTGGGTGTGTACCTATGTGTAACCGCGCTCTGCTGTGCACACACTTAGCATAGCTAAAGAAACCTGCCACGAGTTTTCCTTTCACCTGGTCTCATCACCTCTTGTGTCTGTAGAGTGACCCTGATGGCAAGGTTGATGTTTAGGAGTTTCCTGTCAATTGATTTTTGGTTGGTTTATTTTTTTATTGGTTTCCTGCCTCACGGTGGGTAGATGGCAGCAATGTTGTTGTGGACCCCCTGGGTCATCGTACTCAGCAGAGTAGCCATTGCACTGATGTCTCTGCACAGAGGGACCAGCTCACCCAAGGGACTTGGCTCTAGGGCTTGGCCTGGGACACAAGAATCTACTGATGGTGGGGCTGTAGGTGTCTGAGATGAGTTTGGAGCCCAAAGCCAAACCAAATGGGTGTTCACTCATGACTAACTCTCCCTGTAGATCCTCTTTGGCAGGCAGGAAGCAAAGCCTATGGATAATATATGTCCTTCAAGCCTTCTCAGTGTGTCCCTGCAAGTTGGGGCTGAGGCTTGTGCAGAAAAGATTGCAAGAAAAGCATGCCCTGCAGCTGCCCGTGCTGTTTCTTGTTACCCTGGCATCAAGAAATGCCACTATAGCCTGATTTTCCAGCAGTAAGCTTTGAAGAAAAGCTATTGTGCTTCTCTTACTCACCTTCTTGCTCACGGAGCACATGGAGAGTGGAAGACTGTCCCAAAGGAGAGCACAAACAAGGAAGCTGGGAAAGCTGCCAGCACCCTGCACCTCTAAATCACATCAACTGCATGTTGGAGATTAATCATCTGCCTTAACGCTGGAGGGCTGATACAGAGCAATTTTGTTTTATGGGCCTCTCATGCTCTCTAATCCTTGATTTCTCTTCCAGCCAAAGGTGGATGCAGAGGCTGGGCCAGGTGGGCACGGCAGAGTAGAGTGCTCATTTCTGCTCAGGCAATTATTTTCTTGCCCTCTCTGCCCAGAACATTTTTGGCAATTACAGATCCCAGGGTAAGGTTCAGCCCAATGGGGCTTCTGCATTTCACAGAGTTACCCATCCAAAAATAAATAAAACACATCTAATACCAACAACAACCACCTGAACACAGCCCAAAATACAGAAGCAGTTGGTCAGTGACCTGTGCTGCTTGTTAAGATCACCATGGGTTGGAGCCTTTAATGATGGTGGGACCTCTTGTGTGTTTGGCGTTGGCTCTGGAGGCTCGTGGCTGCACTAGCTCTTCAGGGTGGAAACATGCCTTGATGCCAGCAAAGCTGCTTTATCCAAGGAGCTGTGGGCCATAGTGTGCTGCTCCTTTTTGGTGTGGTGAGTGAACTGCCAAGGGCTAAGCTGGATCAAGGTTGCGTTGGAGCTGAGGGACACATCTTGGACCGGCTGTGACAGACCCTGCTCGCTGCTCTCGTGGGCTGAGAGGGTTTTAAGGCAGCTGACATGAGAGGCTCCATCAGCTTCTCATTTGTCCAAGCACAGCTATCCCAGCAACACAGACATGTCTAACTAGAGAGCAGCTAATGCTTTGGTATTTGCTGCTTTGCATCTCTCTCTGGGTCTCCTCTGCCCTTCCAGAGGCTCTGGTTGCAGCAGCCTAAGGTGTGTTGACAATAGCTCTTGTGTCTGTGTGTGCTCTTGCTTGCATTTTGTATTGATCCTTGCCCAGAGCCTTCAGCTGCAGTCAGTGGCCTTGCCTATGGTGCTGGAGGGGTGGGTGATGGGCAGGAGGATCTGTTCCCCTCTCAAGATGTTCTTGGCTTTCCTGCACATCAGGCTGGTTGGCTCTGGTTCCCCCCGACCCCTGAGCCAGCTCAGGTGGGTGTTCCTGTTTGGTGTTCTCAATCCCAAACATGTGGAAATCTGTAAACATGTGGATTGAACCTGTTGTGTGGGTATAAAAACTAAAAACCCCAAATAAACAGGATTATGGAAGGGGCTGGAAACCCAATGGGTGGTTTGTTTCAGGTTTGCATCTTCCTGTCAGCCTGCCCAGATAGGACAGACATTTAGAGAACACCTTCCCGTGCCGGGGCTCAGAGGGACCCTGCTCATCCAGGCTCTCTGAAGTCCCTCTGTGTTTTCTAGCTCCCAGGGTGGACACAGTGTTTTGTGGTGCTGTGCATCGCTTCAGGGCGCGTCTGGGTCTGCTGCTTTATTTCATGATGCCAGCAGACATGGACGTTGTGAACATCAAGAGGTGTTTGCTTAGGAAGAGAAGGGAGAAGGTGGAAGAGGTTTTGGTGGGATCAGCAGGATACAGAGGAGGTGGGGAAGGGTAAGGAGTAGTGTCCTTGTGGACTGTTGCAGAAGGAGGAGTTGTGAAGCTTGAGTAGCCTGTGGGGCGGAGGGAATCCGGCAGCCCAGGCCCTTGGGTTCATGCTGGAGGAGAAATAAAGCTGACTCAGCTTCCCAGCCCTGGGAGGAGAGAGGAGCTTTCAGTAAGCCAGAAGGAACCCTTGCAACAAGGGGAAGTGCCATAGCCCATCCAGGGCTGGGCTGAGAGCCGGGACATAACCCAGGAACTGCAGCCCCTCCTCAGATGCCCTCTCCACTGAGTCCAAGGTTTCTGGTGCTGTCTTTTAGTTCCATAAACCATTCTGCTACAGGACCCGGGTTTAATAGCTGCTGTTCAGAGCTGCTTAACACAAATCTGTCTGTGGAGTGGCAGCGATCAGAGAGGAGCAGACAGCTTCTGTGGCTGCCGAGCGTGCCTTTCCCGGGGCGCTGCCGCAGGGGTGCTCTCCTGACCCCGGCCCCTGCGTGTTTCTGGCTGTCTTGTTTTTCTGACTCAGTCGATTGAACTTGCAGCTTTCTGTCAGGAAATGGCTCAACAGCTGAATGGATCTTCTCCTCTGGGGCTTTTCGTATCTACAATACATTTCTCCCTGGCTCACTTTCCTCCCTGAGCGAGACACGCTGAGGGCCCCCCTGACTCTTGATGGCTGCATTCCCTCTCCTCGCTGTTTAGGCAAGTTAAAAATATTTAATTATCATTAAATGCTTTCTGCAAGAGCAGATTGCTGCACTATTAAAACCAGAACGGACATGACCAGGGAGCAAATGAACATTTTCAAAGGAAGGGTCTGAACATGCAGCGCACGGACCCGAAATAGGTCCCTGCCACAGAAAGGCCCCGGGTGACCCGTTGCAATTACCCAAGTCTTGGCAGCAGGAGAGACCAGTAAATGGGGTTTATGTCAGAGCTTGTTACCTTAATTTGGTTAATTGTAGAGCAGAGTGCAGTCGGGCTGCCAGTTCAAACCAGGTTTCGGATCACCGGGGTGCCGGGCACGGGCAGGGCATTGCCTGGCGAGTGGTGTGGGCTGGGGAGGATGTGGCACAGGGAGGGTGGGCAGAGCATGCCTTCACCTGGGATACTCATGGTTGTGGACCTCTGACTCTGTGGGAGCAGTTGAGGCCGTGCTTGGCAGCCTTACCTGCAGGTTTGTAACCCTTGGTTTGATCTGAAATCTGTAATTCAAACCTCCAGAGTCCAGGGGTTTGAATTGCACAGGGTGTCTGGAACAGAGGTTCATACCTCCATGGTGGAGGACATGTGGGATACCTTTCCAGCTCCACTCTGGGCACGTGGCATCTTTGCCCTAAGATAAACAACGTGGTGCAAAGGCATTGCTGGTGGGCACAAACCTGCACCGTGCTGCTGGCTGGCAGGGTGGGACAGAGCTTTGTGGTGGTGGCAGGGGAGGACGGCTGCTGTGCTGGGCTGTGACCTTTGGGTTGTGCTTGCTGAGGAGTCCAGGCTCCTGCCATGCAGCCAGGGCAGAAGCAGCCAGCGTGGCAAAGGGGCATCCTGAGGATTGGGAGGGGAGAGAGAGACCTCAGCTCCTCTGGTTCCTTACCTGCGTTCTGCCACGTTGCTATCTCCATGTCACTGTGGAGATGTGAAACTCAACAACTGGCTGTGAGTTTTTGGAGAGCTACAACTTGCTAGGCAAGGCAGGGAGAGGGCAGAGGGGGGTCAGCCCCTGGAGAATTGGGGAGGATCAAAAAGCCCCTTCCATCCTACCCAACCTCCTTTCCCCGCTGACTTGCCACTCCTTTGCCCGTAGCTGCGTTTGGATGCTTCAAAGAGATGGGTTAAGTGTGTGTGAAGAGGTGTGTGAGTAATTAGTTATGTCCCACCCATCCATCCTTCCCCCCTGCCCACCCACAGTGTAACGAAATGCCAGCCTTGGTTTGAATTCCACTGCCTTGGTGCCACTCCCATAGTGGTCCCACGCTGCCTTTCCCTCCCCTTTGCTCGTGTGTTTTGGAGAACAGTGGTCCTGACATGTGGCCAGCGTGTCTGTGCAGCCCAGGAGCCATGGAACTGGGCTGGGACTTTGCCCAGAGGCTGAAGATACCCATGGTTCCCAAGTGGGTGGCACATCGTGCATCCAGGCATGTGGCTTTGGGCTGGGTGCCACTGATGCTCTCCTCCCTTCCTGACCAGTTGGGTGAGGGTGGCTACTCATCCCTTCCTCAGAGGCACCGACACAATTTCTCTGTGAGGTTTGGGAGGGCACTGAGTGAAACTTGCAGATGCTTCAGAAAAAGGAACATCTGGCCCAAGAGCTTTTAGCTTGGGACAAACAGAACGAGGCTTTTGGTGGAAGCTGGTGTCCAGCTGGGGACAAGAAATGTGGGTGTGAACCCATGGGTGATGCTGCTTGTGTCCTGGCTCCTCTGGACTCAGAGAATTCTCCTGCTGTGGTGAAGGTGGTGGGTCATCCCTCGAGGTGAAGGTTCCTCAGCCTCGGGTGGCAGAGCCAGAGCAGACTTTTGAGAAGAGACATCCCAAGAGGCATTTAAAATCCCTGGAGGGCCCTTCTAGTCTGCTGTCTGTGTCTCCAGTAGCTAATTACAGTCACTGTTAACAAAGCATCTCTTATTCCCATAATAAAAGACCTGGAAAGAACCAGGCAGGTAATTATTCAGGATGGGCAGAAAATAATCTTGGGAAGGCTGAGCCCGAGGGATGGAGCTGAATGTGATACCACACACACCCACCTCCTGCTCAGCTTTATCCTTCACAGCCAGGCCTTAATGCTAAATTAAGATGATATGACTGAACATATAAACCAGGAACTAGGGCTAAATTTGCAGCATTATATAAGTATTTCCTGGCTTTTCTGTTGCTCTCTGATGTGCATCTTCTAACCTTGCTTTTAAAAAAACCAATTGGGTCATTTTGCTCAGGAGATTCCCTGGCTGAAGGGGCATTAAGTACAGGCAGCACATCCCAAGGTCCATTCAGATGTGCTCTGGCAGAGAGGGACGAGGCAGCACCAGTGGAGAGCTGTGATCTGCAGCAGGATCCAGCCACAGAGAGCCTTGGGGAACTGGGTGTTTCCCAGACCCCATTGCCAGGTGCACGAGCTGCTGCTGTGGTCCCAGTTCTTTCACAGCTCTCAGCATCCCCTTGGAAATGGGATGGCAACTGGGCAAGGAAGAAAGCAGAGGGATGCTGGTTTCCTGGGTGCTCTTGTGAGCAGAGAGCATTTGCTTGTTGTGTTAGGGAATATCTTTTTGCCCTGGTGAGGAGCCAGCAGGAGAAAGGAAGGAGGTGAAGGGAGGAATGCCTGGGATGGATTGGATGGGGATAGAGCTGAGGAATGCAGGTTGGGAGGGTGAAAGACAAGATGTAGCATCCTTCTCCTTGCCCCAGATGAACACCCTGGGTACCCTGTGCTAAGAGACAAAGGGTTAATGCCAGGCCCTGCTGACTGCCATGTGATGTGGTTGGTGGCTCCAGCAATCAGTAAAGATCTGTGCCCTAAGAGGAATCACATGAGCTTCCACTGTGCTCCCTGGATGCAAACGTGCCCTGCTGAATCCTGCCTCTGCTCCTCGCTTCCGTCCTCACCGAGGGGAGCGCTGGGTCTGCGGCTTTGCCCATCCCAGGATTGCACCCAGGCTCCACATCAAAAGTCAGGGAACAAAACAACTGCAGAGAGTTTTAAAGCAAAATAAATAAATTCTTGGTTGCTCCAGGAGAGTTCCTACCAAAGGTACAATCGAGTTGTCTATTTATGGCTTTTTATTTCAAAAGCAGATACGTAACAGGAACTTTTTGATATTCAAGCCCTAAAGAAGCTGACTTCTGATTATTCAGGTCCCAAAGAACCTGACTTCCCACAATCAAAGGGTTTGCCATAACCCTCTGCTTTATCAGGTGCCTGGTGGGAAGTGGAGGAAATCCTGGGTTTCTGCTTTACTGGGTGGCTGGTGGAAGTGGAGGAAATCCTGGGGTTTTATCGAATGCAAGCAGCTTTCGGTTGTGAGGACAATGTGACAATGTCTGTTTGCACAGCATCTCCCAGCAGGAAGGTCCCCAGAATGTTTTCTTTGCAGGGAGAAGATATTTGGGAGATTACCTCTGTGATAGCACCGTGAGATGTGAGAAAGTTGAGAGGACTCAGGAATGGCCAGTTGCTTGGGACAAGTAGATTTGGGGCTGAACTAAGGTCTGTAAGGAATCAGCCCAATGCAAAGACATGCATGCCCTCTCCAGCGTAACCTGCAATGCATCAGTGTGATAATTAAGTATCCTACGAGTAGTTTTTGCCTCCAGGTCGTTGGGTTTTCTGTTTCAACCCCCACAGAGGCCTTGGGGTTCACAGGCCATCTGCATTGACCCCTTCTTGGTTTGGTTTTCTGCAGGTGATGTGACAAACCTGACTCCTGAGCACTCCTTTGAAGGCACAAAAGTAGATGTGGGGAATATTGTGCTGGCGCTGTACAGCGGCCTCTTTGCCTATGGAGGATGGTAAGATGCAGCCCTGTATTTCTTTGGAGTGTTGAGTATGTTCCTTTGGCCCCAGGTTGTGTTTGCAGGAAGAGCGTAGTCCAGGACTTCCCATCTTACTTTTGTAACCAGGGCAATGAGGCAGATGCTTTGGGTTTGCCTGGTGATGTTAGTGGTCATACTTCACGCCCCAGGATGTAGGAGAAAGAATTGATGGTGGAATCATAGAATAGAATCTCATGAGCTGGAAGAGGACCCATAAGGACCATTGAGTCCAACTCCTGGCTCCACACAGGACCAGTCAAGTCAGAGCATGGGACTGAGGGCATCATACAGATGCTTTTTGACCTCAGTCAAGTTGATGGGATGTAGAAATGGCAGCTGATGATGGGTTGCTTGGTGCTCATAAGTGGTGGTAAGAGAAAGCAGCTGGGTGGGTTTAGCTAGCAGAGATGTGTTACACACCAGCAGATTGCTTCAAGCACCAAACTGAAGCTCCTGGAGAGCAGCTTCTTCAGGCCCTTTGAGCACCTGCAAGCACAAGGAGCCTGCTCAGTTTGCCATGAACACAGACCAGTTGCAGATGTCCTCACTGTCTGGAGCGTGGCCCTGCTGTTGGTGGATCCAGCACCTCACCCACGGTCACCCAGCCAGGAAGCAGGCAGGGCCATGTGCCAGATCCACCAGCACCAGTCTAGGGTGGTGCTTCACAGCTCAGTGCAATGGGTCTTGGACTGGGCACCAGCCATCAGAGGTTCTACCCCAGGTTTCAGGCCTTTTACCCCTCCTGAAATCCCCTTGCAGATGAGCACGGTGAAGGGCTTCGCTGCTTCCATGGACTCAACCAGAATTAACTGCTGGTCTTCTTCCATTGCAGGAATTACTTGAATTTTGTTACAGAAGAGATGATCAATCCATACAGGTAGGTGTGTGTCCTGTGATGACATCCCTGGGGGGGGAAGCCCCATCCTCACACATGTAACAGGGTTCCTGATCAGCTCAGAAGCCAAGGGCTTTATCTAGGGAAACAGAAAATGAGGTAAATTAAATTGATCTTTCCCAAACTAGGGGAATAATAGTCTCTGCATGAGAAGGGCTGTTGCTTTCGCTGCCTTCCTGTGCTGCTAATATTCTCCCTGAGTTGGGAAGTCCTGTTTCCTTGGCACAGCACCTCACTGGTGAGGAAGAAGTGCTTTATGCCTGTTTTGATAAACTCCCACTAGAGTATCTGTGTGTACAGACGTTTGTCGTGTGCTCTTCCTCTTCTGAGCAGCAGCTGCTTTCTGTGCTGCTCGTGGGCTGCACCACAGCAGGATGTAGCTGATAAATCATTTTTACTCAGGGGGAAGGTGCCTACAAGGTGCCAACAGGAACTTTAGGGTCACTTGGGCAAGGACCCATTCCTGGCTGACCCTGGAAGGGATTAGTGGCTGCTGGGAAGTGTAAGATTTGATAAGCCTTTTCCTTGACAAAGACAGTTAAAGAGAAGAAAAAATAAATTGGAGCTTGTGATTATTTTCTTGTCCTCTGAATGCCACCATGGTGTTTGACTCTCTCTGTGGCTTTGAGCTCCACCAGACCCATGCCAGGTGGCATCAAGCAGGGTTCTCTTTTCTCAGTTTTTGTTTGCACAGGAAGTCAGACTATTTTGGAAAGATGAAGTTGTGCCAACATGTGCTCAGAGTGTGTCTGATCTCCTGTTCTGTGAGTTCCAGCAGCTCAGCAGCACAGAGTCAGCCTGGGAACTGCCCACTAAGTGTCCCTGCTCTTCCCATCTCCCCTGAGAAACCCACTGGCACGAATGCTGTTCTTTTGTCCCAAAGGGAATGCTGCTGCCTAGCGACAGGCACAAGGGGGTATTTTTAATTAATTGCCTTCACAACTGGATTACTGCTTGCCCAGACAGCTAGAGCCTTTCCATGCAAAAACTCCTTTGTGCTGTACTCCATCACTTCACGTCCATCAGTCTCCAAGCTGTCCCATGCAGGGAGCAGCCTGTGGCTGGGAACCTGGATGTGCTGGAGAGCCAAGGAAGAGCAGAACAGCTCAATCCATTTTCAAGGGAGCATCAGAGGGCTGCAGCACAAGCCACCAATCCCCAGCATCACCATCTCTGTTCTCTGAACTCCAGCACTCTGACACGCTTTCTGTTTCCTTCCTAGAAACCTGCCTCTGGCTATCATCATCTCACTACCTGTAGTCACTTTGGTTTATGTGCTGACAAACTTGGCTTACTTCACCACTCTGTCAACGGAGCAGATGCTGACGTCCGAAGCCGTGGCCGTGGTAAGATGGGAGCATTTCTGATGTGACTCATCTCTTTCCCAAGGCTGGTTAAATCAGACTTCAAATCTCTCTGTACAGCTCAAGAGTTTGTTCCACGCTGATGGTGGCTGCTTATTAAAAAGAAAAAGGGAAAGCTGATGTTTGACAGGAGATAAAGAACAACTGTGGTGGGAGCGAGGAGGAAGGAACAGTGGGAGACGGAGTGGGAGGCAGTAGTGAGGGTGGGCAGACAGTTAATGCTGCTGCTCTTACTGCATAGATATGTGAGGTTGCTGCTGGCCTCGTGACTTCCCATCGGTTACCAGAGCATGGTATTTATTGGGAAAGGTCATTCAGCCAATCCTGAATTAGTTTGTTCTCCCTCTGTATCTTCCTTGTTTTAATTAAAGGAGAAAAATAATACTTCCATTAATTAAAATGCCACTGCGGTCAGGAGCCCTGGTTGCTTTAGGAGTGAGTAGCTGAGTAGCCAGCCTGCACATCAGCAGCGCTGAGCTCTGGGAGATGCCAGCCTGTGCTGCCTTCCCCTGGTTGTGCCTCTGCAAGTCACCAAATCAGTATAATAGTGTTGGCAAAAAATGGTGCTGAAGTGGCAGCGTGGCACTGGTTTGCCATACAAAACTCAGCATCGCTGTGGTTCTGCTGGCTGTGCCCAACTGGCAGGAGCTGTGTGGCTGAATCTCCCTGCAGTTTCCATTCAGCCTTGAAGCTTTGGATAGCCATTGTGCTGGATGTCACGTCCTGGCTCTGAGGGAAGGGCTTTCTGCTGGTTTTATTTATTTCTGGCAATTGCACCATGCTTTTTCAAGCAGCAACATGGAAAACTCAGCTTCAGCACTAAGCCGTGGTGTTAGTTCAGCTTTCCACAGATGTTCAGTCTTTGTAGGCAGATGTTAAGGCTGTGAGTGTTACAGACATTCTGGGTGTGAAATGCCTGGCTTGTTGCCCCCATTTAGGATTTTGGGAACTACCACCTTGGCGTCATGTCCTGGATCATACCTGTCTTCGTCGGCTTATCGTGCTTTGGATCAGTTAATGGATCTCTCTTCACTTCTTCCCGGTAGGTTCCCTGCTTGATTTTGTTTACAAGTTGCAATTTAGAACCATACCCAGTTTAAAGGAAATCTTCTCAGTGGTTTGAGACTTCTGTTCCTTGGAAAAAGTCCTGTTGAAGTTATTAGAACATGAGCAAACACAGGCTCAGGGATGCTGCCTGAGAAGGTGGATTTAATGAAAATAGAACAGGGAGTTCCATACCAATATGGGGAAGAACTTCTTCCCAGTGAGGGTGATGGAGCCCTGGGACAGGCTGCCCAGGGGGATGTGGAGTCTCCTTCTCTGGAGAGATTCCAGACCTGTCTGGACACTGACCTGTGTGGCCTGTCCTAGGGACCCTGCTTTGGCAGGGGTTGGACCTGATGAGCTCTGCAGGTCCCTTCCAACCCCTGTGATTCTGTGAGTCTCTGAAAAGCAGAACTTTAGGAAACTCGAAGGCTGAGAATCCCTCTGGAAGGGGAAGAAAGAAAACAAACCCCAACCCTGGGGCTGAAGGTTGCTGGGGTGATAACTGCTCTGTCTGCCCCACCTCAGGCTGTTCTTCGTGGGCTCTCGGGAGGGACACTTGCCTTCCATCCTGTCTATGATTCACCCCAGGCTTCTCACTCCCGTGCCGTCCCTCATCTTTACGGTAAGGACCTGGGTCTGTGGTGATGTGCTTCCACTGGGTTAGGGGTAGGATCCCATCAGAGAGGTGGTGGGGAGGCTATTTGGGCACCACCTCCAGACACAGCCCTTCCTGCATGCAGCTGCCCAGAGGACAGCCCCTTCTCCTCATCATCATATCCTTGTAGTCCACTTTGTTTTGAAATTGCTCAAGGCACCAATTGAAAAGAGCTTAAATAAATAAAACCCAGTCAGTATTGATTCTTCTCCTGGCAGATACTTCTAAAATACCTGCATTTAGTGTTGTGGCATCCGTGTTTTTGCCTGCTCCCTTTGCTAATGGTCTTTTGCTTCTGGTTGCAGTGCATCATGACCCTGCTCTATGCCTTCTCCAACAACATTTTCTCAGTCATCAACTTCTTCAGCTTCTTCAACTGGCTGTGTGTGGCTCTGGCCATCATCGGCATGATGTGGCTGCGTTACAAGAAGCCAGAGCTGGAAAGGCCCATCAAGGTGAGAAGGATGTGGGTCCTCCCTGAGTCCCTTCTCAGCACCAGGGATGGTTCAATGACTGCAGCTGCTTGTCCTGTACAGAAGAGGGATGGGGATTTCAGGCATGTGTGGGGAAATGTTGTGTTGTAGCTAACACAGAGATCTTGGCACAGGAGGGCAAAGAGCTGGGGGCCATCAGAGTGAAGGGAGCTTGGGGTGTCAGTGATGCAGCATGTCCTGGTGGGGTAGCCCAGAGGGAAGCTCTCAGTGACTAACATATTCCCCAGGACAAATCATGGGCTGGGGTGCTGAGTGACATGCTCTGTACCGCCGTGGAATTCACTTTAAATAGTTTTTTAATAAAGCAGACAAACCCACGCCTGCAGAGATGAGAACTTTGTTCTCTTTGTCCTTGGCCAGCTTGGCAGTACCGTGTCCCATCTGGGAGGAGGCCAAGATCATGTCAGCCACAAGTGTGTCTGCCTTCCCTAAAGGCATCCTTCTCACTCACCCCCCAGCGCTCTCGGGGCTCTGCCAGGGAACAGGCAGCCAGAGAGAAACAGACACACAGACCTGTACCAGAGCCTTCCCAAATCACCCTTTGCAGGGTGTTTGCTTCAGGGTTTGGGTTTTCTTCTAAAAACTGAGCTGCTCTCAGCGGGTGCCCTGCTTGGAGCAGCGTAGCAGAGTCCCCTGGGGAACTGCTGGGAAGGTGCTATGGCGTGTGCTGCTGAATTGGGTGCTTTGGGCGTGGGTGCTTTTTGGGAGGAATCATTTGAGTGGAGAATTGGGGTCAAAAAAAGGGTGTTGAGAAAGGCTTGTGGCTCTCAGCAAGCCACATCTCTGTGCTTTGTTGGTGAATGGCCTTGTTAGGTGTTAGCCTGCAGCTGTTTTCTTCAGGGCTGCTGAGCACTGCCAAAGGCCATACCTTGGGAGAAACTTCTCCAGAAGAGCAGTTGGGCATTGGAACGGGGTGCCCAGGGAGGTGGTGGAGTCACTGTCCTTCAGGGTGTTCAAGGAAAGTTTGGATAAGGTACTCAGGGATGTGGTTTAGTGAGTAATATAGGTGTTAGGGGGGATGGTTGGACAGGATGATCTTGGAGATCTTTTCCAACCTTCATGATTCCATGAGTCCCCTTGTTTGGGGAGCAGTGTCCGTGTAGGGAAGACAAACTCCTTCCCTCCCTGAGCTGTACAGCTAGAGAAACATCACCTGCACCCTGTTCCCTGGTGCACCTCCTAACCTGTCCTTTGGGTCCTTGTTTAGGTGAACATCTGCCTGCCCATTTTCTTCATCCTGGCCTGCTTGTTTCTCATCGCTGTTTCCTTCTGGATGACGCCCAAGGAATGTGCGATCGGCTTTGCCATCATCTTCAGCGGGATCCCCATTTACTTCTTCGGGGTCTGGTGGCAAAACAAGCCCAAGTGGGTTCTCCAAGGCATCTGTAAGTATCTCCAGTGATGTGCCAGAGTCTCTCTCTTGGCTTTTGCTCCAAAACCAGCAGCTTCCCAGTGAGCATGCTACAGCTAGTAGCACCAGCTCTCCTTTGTGTCACGGAGCCTTCCCATGTCTTGGCTCTGACCAGTTCTTCTTCAGCAGTAGCAAGTTTTAGCTGGGTGGTTGCCTTTACTACTGAGCACCCAAAACGCACCCTGACTTGCAATAATTGCAGACTTTGGGCCAAATAACACCAGTTGCCTTTGTTTTCTTTTCTTTTAATCTTATTTTGGCAAACAGGTTGTTGTTACACAGCGGGGTGTAATTTGCAGAGCACATCACTGCCTTTCTTCTGCCTCCTGTAAAAGCTCAGGGCTGAGGGAGAATCCCTTTCTAGTGGGGTAGGAAGAGAAAAAACCCATCAGCAGTGTAACATCCTGAGCTCAGTTGGCATTGATTTGACTGCTGAAAATTCATAATTAGCCCAAATCCATCACCTAGCCAGTGCTAACACTTCTGATCCAGTCAAAGCTCTGCTTGGCATCGAAACGTGGCAGCAGAGTAGAGGGAGTTCAGAATCCCCTGGATGTTTTCTCTTGTGAGGTTTATTTTTAAGGTATCTTTGTATAAGGTTTTCCAACAGCTGACACTACAGCATGGTGTGTTTTGAAGGGATGGAGGGGCTGCGCTTTGGCACTTCCAACCTCTGGCTCAACAACTGAATCAAGAAAGTCAATCCCTGTTGTCCAAGTAACTGAACTCCACCATCTGTCTCCCAGCTCTCCTACGACAGGCTGACCTAGAAAAGCAGACAAGTAGAAATGCCCAGCCCCTCTGGATGCTTTTTATGAAGAAGAAAAAGCCTTTCAACAGTGCTCAGCGCTTGTAATTCTTCTTTTTTCTCCCCCCTCTCTCTCACCCTCACTTTTTTTATTCTGAGTATTAGGCTCAGTTCCTGGAAAAGCCATTTTTTGCAGTGCCTGGGTGGCAAATTACCATTTTAATTGTTTTCTACCACCAAAGGCTCATAAGGAGTTTTGATTCTGGCTTTTTGAGGCTTCAGTTTATACTCATATATTGCAGATCATTTGATCACCTCCAACTGATCTGAGTTTGACTGTGTGTGTTCAGAGTTAGCGTTGGCTTTACCTGGCAATCTGGTCATCTCCCAAGGGAAGTGTGTTGGGTTACTGCTACAGTGGGTGGAAAACCCAAGTTCCTCCAGTTTAGTGCAGACCTGTGCCTGGAATCTTCCTTTGTTCTTCACCCACTCTGTGCTCTGCCTGGGGTTCAGCACCCTGAGTTGGGTTTGTCCTGGGTGCCTCAAAGGAAGCTGTTTGCACTGTGTGCCAAGGTTTGAGCTGGGAATTAAAAGCAACAGCTCCTGTTTTCTGTGCCCATTCCTGCTTTGGGCCTGACTCAGCTTTGGCTGCTTGTCCTGGCATCCAGACCTAGTTACCTTATCACTGTGCAATTAGAAACTGGAGTCAAGAAGTCCTGGAGCCTTGGTTGGGGCAGCGCAGCATCCTTGGTTGGGGCAGCGCAGCATCCTTGCTGTGGGAGCTGTGCAGCATCCTTGCTGTGGGAGCAGAGCTCCCAGTGGTACCCAGCTGGGTTCAGGGCAGGAGTAGAGAGCATCCCCTGCTGCTCATTTGCTTTCAAGTCTTGAATTGTATTTGAATTAAGCTTGCTCAGAACCACAGTGGGAGGCAAGGGGCCAGCCCTTTTGGGGCAGGGTGTCATGAACCGAGCCTGGGATGTATGTCAGACTGTCTGTGAGCCATCTCTGACCTGCACTTCCCTTTCTTCCCTGCAGTCTCTGCAACAGTCCTGTGCCAGAAGCTGATGGAAGTGGTTCCACAAGAATCCTAAGCAGGGAGAAAGCAGAGACATTCAGCTCGAGGAAACGCACAATATTGTTCTAAGACGACACAAGGAGAAAGCGCTTCTGATCCCTCATAAACGACCCCTCAGCACTGGAGCACCCTGTCAGAGCTGCTCCCTGTCTGACACCATGCCCTCAGCTCTGCCTTGCCTCCCCCAGCCCCTCCATCACCACCCTTCAGCCTGGCAGATGAGCGACCCTGCGATGAGAAGTTCTTGGTACGAACGTGGGCCAGGAGGAGGAACTCCTGCAGCTTCAAAGGGGCCCTGCCTGTCGGGCAGCAGCGAGTCCAGTTGGCACCTCTGTGTGTGTGTGTGGGGGTGTGTGTGGGTGTGGGTGGTACCAAGGGCTGTGCTTCACTGCTGGGTAGGCTCACTTTGGGAGTGGGATCCCTCAGACGATGGTGGGTCTGCTCCTCAGCCCGGTTTGAGTGCTACCAGCTGTGCAGACGTGCCTGGGGCTGTCACAGAGCTGCAGGGTGGTCCTGTGCCTGGTCCTCCTGCCTTACCTGGTCAAGGTGGGATGGTTGGGTGGTGGAGGTTGGCTGATGTTGGTGCACACACACACACACACACACACACACACACACACACACACTCAAACCAGTACACGTGCTGCTGGGCGAGTTGGTTTGTCCACTGGCAGTGTTTAGGTGAGACAAGGCAGAGCAGAATTAGTGTCAGAGAAATGATGTGGGGAGGCCTCCTCTGACCTTCATTGCATTCCTGACAAGAGCACTCAGGGTCCTCTGCCACTGCCTGGCTCTCAGCTCCCAGCTGTCTCCCTGCCATTGAGCCAGTCCCTGGGGATGCTCTTCAGCCCCCCCACCCATGGCCTGTGCATTAGCAGGGGGGTGGCACAGCCCAGGGGTGGAGTCCCCTCCCATAACCCAGGGAACTGCAGGTAGCAGAGGGCCAAGTCCTTGGCTTGCTCACTCCATGTTTTTCCATAGATAGGCTGTTTTCCAGCATGGGATGAGCAACACTGTGCTCTCCCAACAGCCCTGTTCACTGCCCTTGGTGTGATTTATGTTTGCCCCCAAAAACCATTTTCAAAGAGAAAATGAGAGTGGGGTTCCCCTGCCTCGTTCCCTGGTGTCTGCCTGCGCGTTGCCTGTCACCGTGCCCTTCCTTACGCTGTGTCTCTTCTAGAACGTGCAGTGGAGATGGGACCAACTGGGTCTGGGGGTGTCAGAAGGGGCAGGTGTCCTCGGGTGGCTGGAGCCTGGCTTTAATCTCAGTCTGCTGTCGATGGTCTGGTTTACTCTGAGGGCAGGGCCTGGTCCTCCTCTGTGCATGACAGCAGCATCAGGTTTGGCTTGGTGAAACCAACACCACCCCTCTCAGGGGGTGGTCTCTGAGCGTAAACCATGTGGAATCTTGTTTTACTGTTGTGGGCAGTGCAGTCACACAGCCCCTGAGCCCACCCAACCTTCCTCTAGTTCCCAAGGAGTCACAGCTGTCCTCCTAGGAACGTGGTCAAAACTGTGCCCCTTCCCAGTGAATCTCCAGCAATCCTAATGCCTCTGCACTCCAGGTGAGGGTCAGTTGGAAATCCAAAGCATCTTTCTCCCCCACCAGCGAGCTGCTCCACCCTCTGTTACAGATCCCCTCCACCTTTGTGCTTTGGGTTGTTGAACTGCTTCTTCTCCTCTGTTTTTGTTTGGAAGCTGTTTGGAAGCCGGGATCCTCCAAGAGCTAATGCTTTCTACTGGATTCTCCTCTTAGCATAGAGTTACTTTGGATGAAGAGGCATTAAGGACACCAATGGTACTAGCTCATGCTTTGTCCTTTTAAGAAGTTCTTTAGCAAAAACCAGTGTGTTCTAGCAGGTGACAGCCTCTGTTCTAGTGTGTGTGACAGTGACCGTGCCTACGTCTACGTGCAGCTCTTTGCTCTTGCTTTGCCAACCACGTGTCTTTGTAGGAGGAATTGGTGAGACAATCATCACTCTGCAAACCTTTGCTGCCAGGATGCTGCTTCTCCCACAGCAGCACAGTGTAGACATACCCAAACCAGCTCAGGTGTCGCTTCCCATTTCTCCATGGGGAGCTCTCCTGGAATTAAGTTGACCCATGGAGAGTTGCAGCTGGTTTGGGTATATCTCCAGTGCAGGAGAACCCAAAGTTTCTGGCCAGTGTATGGCTGTTCAGGGACCTACGTGCAATGTATTGGAGCATCTCGGATGCGGTGCCTGTGGAGAGGTGTTTGCAGAAATAAGCTCATGAACCATAAAACCCCAACTCATTTCTTTTCTAATCCTCATCCAGCTGAAAGCTGAGATGTTTTGGTAGGGTAATGGGAAATTGCTGCTTATCCTGGACCTGTTTCATTGAGATAGAACCTCAGTCTGTCACCTTCCACTTGGTCTGTGGGGTTTTTCTGGCTGTAGTACCCTGAGGGACAGTTTCCTGTAGGGGCTCTCAGGGCTATCCCATACCAGCAGAATGCAAAGAAAAGGGGTTTTCTCTCTCAGCCACCCCAGTCCAGTGTAAATTAGCATTAAAGTCCGATCCACAGATTGCTCAGAAATGGGTCCAAATCTCCCAGAGGCGTAGGGGTTGCTTGGTTTGGACACATCTTTAGATGACTTTCATCAGTGATGAAGACCATTGCTACACACTATCCTCTTGGTGAACCTTTCACACTGGTTTTAAAGAGGAGATGTCACACTAAGTAATTTTTTATTATTATTAATTAAATCCTTAACTCGCTTGCTCTTGATGAATTCTCATGATTCTTCACTTGCTGCTAAAGATCCTTCTCTTGTACTAACCTGGCTCTGGCATTGATGCCCTGTGTTCCATGGGGATCTCGCCAGTGTCTTCATGGAAATAGAGGTGTAGGAAGAAACAGCATCAGGTACCAGCACAGAGTGACAGAGTTGCTGAATTTGGTCAGCCACAGCTCACATCTCAAAGTTCACCTTCCCAAAACCTGATTTCTTTTATCCCTATTTTAATTGATGCCCCCGTAGATCCCCTCCACCAGAGCTTGGTGCCATGGCTGTACGAGGGTTGGGTTAGTTTTGGGTAAGGGGGTAAAACTACATTTTGTTGCATAAAGAAAAAACAACTACAGCAACTTTCACTGTAACTCAGATCAGTGACCAGCAAGTCCACTGCTCTCAGGGGCTTCCTGTGTCCAGCTGGATTTTGGTATGGAAAAAGAGAGAATACACCCCATGAAAGAGCCCTTGCTGCTCATTTTCCTCCAAGGAGCTGGGGTCACAGCGGGTGGGGGGAGCAGCAGAGCCTTCACAGAAAATTCCTCATCGTTCCCAGTGCTCAGTGTGGGATTTTCCTGTTGTTTCTCTGCTCCTTGTGCTCTTTTCGAGCCCATGACCAGTCACACGTGTTGGAACCCACCAAGAGAGCCCAGCCCTTGGCTCAAAGGGCACACACAGCCGCAGTGACTGTGAATTTGCTGCCAGTGAAACGAGGTACCACATGAATCTGTTCCATGTGATGGTGCTCTGCAGGGACAGCCAGAGCAGTTGCATCCATGGAATCATAGAACTGAGAAAGACCTTTAAGATCCACGGAGCCGTGGCGGGTGGTGGCTGAGCTGTGGTACCCCTCAGTCCTTGTACTAAACCACCTCTTTCAATTATCCCTGCTCTTTGCTTGGTTTGAAGTGTTTAGAGTCGCAGGCAGCAGTCGTTAGGGATGTTCATGGAATAGCATCCAGCGGGACCGCAGGGGGTGCAGGAGCCAGAGGCCGGGTGCTTCCCCACCTGTTGGGTTCCTCTCTTCAAATAAAGAAACCTTCTTCCCAACAGATGGGAACCAGCCCTGCAAACTGCTCCTGGCCAAAAACAGGGGGAGGGGTGGGGGTTTAAATAATCCTGGGTGAGGTTTTTTGGGGTGTTTTAAATAATTTTTCCTTTTTTTTTAAGCTTTTTGCAGTGTTTTCCATCTCACATACCCTCTTCTGGTGATCATGGGTTTGTTTTTAATAGCCCCCTCTGCAGCTACTCCATTCAGAGGGACTCTGTCACTGTTGAACAAACTTTAAGGACCCTTCAGCTGCAGTGGAACTCGTAATAAGCGGTTCTCAGAGCCCTCTCCTTGTGGGTGGCTCGGGCAGGGGAATGAATCAGGCTCCTCCATGGGTCCCTCTGCAGTGGGTCTGCCCCAGGAGTGGAGCCCTCGAGGAGCAGCAGTGTTGCAGTCAGGCTCTTCCCTGACTTCCCAACCATGGAGAGATCTTTGCAGTGGCAGAGTCTTGGTCCAGCTGCGGGGAATCACAAGGAAGATCTCCTCTCAGTTCTGTTAGCCTTCCCCCAAGGCTATTTTAATAAAAAAATAAATAAACCCCGAAGGAAACAGCCAAATGTTGTCATTACACAACAGCCTGGCTGCTCGGGGCTCTTCTCCTGGGATGCCAGCTTGTCCATCACCCGGTTGTGCAACTCTGTTCCTAATGACATCAAAAGGGAAGGTGACATTGGCCATTGAGAAAGGGCTGGGACAAAGCTGCTTCCTGGAGCTTGGGAAAGGGCAGTCCAGGGGCGAGACGGCTCCGGTCCCCCCCTGAGGGGTGTGTTGAGGTCTGTTTACTGGTGCTGTGACCCCTGTGCATCCCCTCTCATTGAATAGCAGCCTTGTGCCAGCCCAGAGAGCATCTCTGGCCGCGGGATGCAATGGGATGGCTGGAGCCGGCAGCGCTTGGCTGCCGACCAGGGACCGCAACTCCCTGTGGTGATGGGAATCTGCTCCCACACCCTGTCCCATCCCAGGGCATCCGACAGCGTTCAGGGATGCTCAAGGGGCTCTGCATTTCTGGTGGCTTCTGGAGGAGTTACAGCCTTAACGCTGCTTTCACCAGTACTTGAGAAGTTTCTTCCCAGTTTACATGGTCCAAACTGGAACTAGTAGCTGGGGTGGGGTGGGATGGGGTGTGTATGTGTGGGCTGCTGCTGGGCTTGGTGGAACCACGAGCTCCCAGTTTGGTGCAGATGCTCTCACCCACGAGGTGTAGGGGTAGGAAATGTGGCTCGGGTTAGGTTGCCTCTAAGGAACCAGTGTCCAGAGGATTATTTCTTTGCTTTTAGCCCCCCATTCCTTACACAAGAAGGGGTGTTCCTTCCTCCAGCTGTGGAAGTGTTAACAAAGAAAACAAAAAATTATATATAAATATTTTTTTAAATATTGAATTAATTTTTAAGTGGCCTAAAAGAGACTTTCTAGCTACACCTAGATTATTCCCTCTGGGTGACATTCATCTCAGCGCAGGGGCTCGGATGCTCTCCTGCATCTCAGCCAGTGGAATGTGGTGCTGTGGGGCCCAGTGACATCTCCTGGGATGAATTTCACATATAGGGGGGGAAAAAAAGACCCATATTTGTTCAGGGGACAGAGCAGGGTCCGTGTCCCATCTAAATCCTCACAAAGGAAGAATTTGAAATGGTACCCAGACCTCATGCTGGCCCACAGAACAAGTGGAGGGTGAAAGTCACTTCTAGTGAATAATCTTGACTTTTCAGAGATCTCTTTCTGCTAAAGTTCATATTTTTGTTGGGTTGTGGGTTTGTTTTGGGGTTTGTTTGTTTTTTTTAAACAGAAAAGAATTTAAAAACAGATCTTAACATACAGGAAAAAATCCTCTTGCTCAAATTGACAATTTTTTTTGTTGTACTTGGTTGCTTTAAAAATATTTTACTAATTTAAATGTTGCTGTAGATGACACTCTATTTATTTTAAGGGGTAAATATCTTTTAGTCTTAATACTTCTCCAGTAAGCACTGTCTATTCACAATGTTTGTGTTCCTGTTGACACAGCTATTCCACAACCAGCCAAGGGCTGGGCAGCCAGTAGTAACTGAATCCAACTGCCTTGTAAAACAAGACGTCTCCTGCAATGTATATTTTATTTTTCCTAGTATTTCTTGATTCTTTTATGTCTGTGGATAACAAATCTGTTAAATGTTTGGGTTGTCCTATGTTTTGGGTTGTTTTGTTCTGGTTTTTTAACAAAGAAAGCTGAATTACATCTCTCTTGGTGCTGGTTTTTGCCTCCAAGGCTTTTATTTTGCAAAAGGTTGTCTGGTTTATCTCCCACACACACACCTGAGATCTGGGTTCCTGAGTGTTTGCTCCCCTTGCAGACAGGTTTAGGAGCTCAGCAAAGCAATGACAGCATCCAGTCCTCCATCACCATCCTCCTTTTAAACTTGTTGAGTGGTTAAAACATGGGTTTGGAGGTGTTAAAGCCAAAGGCATGGGAAAGTGGGTGAGCCTTGGGCAAGAGGTGGGAGCAGAAGGTAGATGTCCCAATTCTGAGGCTGTACCTGTGTGGTGACGTGACAGAGCTGCTGCTCACGGTGCCTGCAGCCAAAAGAAATGCCTGGCAGGAGGGAGGTACCAAACTCCACACAGGGAAAGCGATTCCCTGTGCAATCCCTCTTCCCTGGGTCCTGTGCCAGAGAGATGCCCCGTCTGCAGCAGCCCTGGTGAGCTGGAGAGGATGCTCAGAGACTGGTACTGGTGGCAGAGCTCCAAAGTCGCTCCTTCCTAAAGGAGACTTGTTCAGCCTGGAGAAGAGAAGGGAAGGGAAGGGAAGGGAAGGCTGTGGGGGGACCTCACTGCAGCCTTCCAGTCCCTGAAGGGAGCAGACAAACAGGAGGGGAATCAGCTTGTTCAAGGGCAGAGACTGGCAGGACAAGGGGGCTGGAGTGAAGCTGGAGGAGGGAAGGGGGAGAGGAGAGATTGGGGGGAAGTTCTTTGCAGAGAGAGTGGTGAGGGGCTGGAAGGGGCTGCCCAGAGAGGGGGTGGGTGCCCCATCCCTGGGGTGTTCAAGGCCAGGTTGGCTGGGGCCCTGGGCAACCTTGTGTAGCTCCAGGCCTGGAGGTTGGTGGCCCTGCCTGTGGCAGGGGGTTGGAGCTCTGTGACCCTTGGGGTCCCTCCCAACCCAGCCCAGTCTGGGATTCTATGAGACAACGATGCTGAGACTGTTCTGTTGACACTCCCCACGAGGAAGAAGTGGGTATGAAATGCTAACAGAGCTTAGGAAGCCTGCAGAGAAAACCCAGGAGTAAAGGGAGACGTGAGTGCTGCCCACGTAGGCTGAACAGATGTCACACCCAAGTTTCACACTGAATTTTAGGTGCTGCAGTCAGCCACCATCTCAAACAGTAAGAGAATCTGTGAGAAAGAAGGAATTCATTTACTCACCCCGAGCATGGGGCTGCTTCAGAAAGTAACACCAGAGAAAGAGAACCCACAGGGTTACATGCTCAGCGTCCCCACACGACCAAACCCAGCCACCACGGCCACCTCTGACTTTAAATATATACATATAAAAGGAGGAGAGGTTAGAGGTGTGGAAGTGAGCCCACAGATAACCCATGGGATGGACCCAGGGGCTCTCCAACACGGCATGAGAGACTCTTAGTGAAGGAATTAGAGTAATCTAAGAAAAACATCCCTACAAGCCAGCCTGGCTCGGCAGCAGAATCGCCTGTGCCATTGGTGATTTAAAAGCCATCATTCAAAAAGTGACAGCTGTGGCCAAAGAAGGAGAAGAGAGGAGTGAATAAACTCTGGAAAATTAAATAGAAAACCTCAATAAGACAAGTCAACAGCCCGTTCACAAAGCAGGACGCTGAGCTGGCGGCCTGAGGAGGAGGAGAAGGGCTGTGATGCCTGCGGAAGCCTGCCAGAGAGGCAGCAGGGTCTGTGCTGTGCTGCAAAGTGCTTCAGCAGGCAGAGAAGGCAGCAGCACAGGAATAAAAGGAGTTATTTGCATCCACGTTGGCTGCAGGCTTGCTTGGAGAAGTCCCCATGCTGGAGGACAGGGAACGAGCTCAAGGAGTTGCTGCCAGATGAAAGCATCATGTTCTGGAGCAAAGCTCCAGCTGTGGGATTCAGAGGCCCTGAAGAGCCACAAAGGGTCCCAGGTGAGATTGAAGCCCTGCCAGCAGGTGTGTGCAATGAGGCAGCGATGCCTGTGATAGGGGAGGTGGGAAGCAGGGTGCTGGAACAGGTCACGGGCCCAGGAGTAGCACAGACCAGTTGCAAGAAGCTGTTCTGGTTGGTCTTGATGATCTTGAAGGTCCAAGAACCAAAACCATTCTATGGCTGTAGAGGACACAGTGAGCAGAGAGATGGAGAAGAGCATCCTGGGGAGAAACACTCAGCTTTCATACAGGGAGGTCAGTCCTCAGTGGAGCAGGGAGCTTCCAGAACTTTGTGTCTTTGGGTTCTCAGCAGGCTCAGGTCTCACTGAGCTTCCCACTGGCTTTGAAAGAAGGAATTAATTTCAGTGCTGATTGTTTGGGGGAGGGAAAACACTGGTAAAAGTAGTTAATAGTGGAGGGAGGTGGTTTGCAGAGCTTCCCTCTGGAGCTCCTCTTGGTTTGGGCTGGTTCAGCGCACATAGTCTGGAGAAGGAGATGGGCTGGGGTGGCAAAGTCTCCTGGAGAAGGAGCTGTTTTCAGGCTCATTAAATCTAAAGTTAATTGCAATGAGGGCTCTCCAGACAGGGCAATAAAGCTGCAGATGAGAAGAACACTAGGAAGAGAGAATGAAACAGAAAAATGGGAGCAGTGCTGTGTAATGCCACTCCATGGGCCTGTCCTGAGCTGGGGCCTGGGCTGCAGGAGGGGGACAGGACAGGACTCAGACTCAGGCTCTGGATGAGCACCAGGCAGATGGCCCCAAACAAAGGCAGGAAGTGTTTGTTCACACCCAGGAGCATTCATCATGCGCTCAGTGTCAGGGGATGTTGTTGAAACAACTTTGTGCATAAAAGTTCAGCAGGAGCTCAGATAAAGGGGTTTGTTATTGGCTGCAGCAGCCCCGGTGCAGCCTCAGCCTCAAGGAGCCTCAAGAACCTCTGTGGGTCCCAGGCTGGCAGGATAAACCTGTGATGGGATCAGACCTCGTGTTTCACACGAGTTCTCCCTGAAGGATCATTCCTGATGGCTGCTGGAAGCACGATCCTTCAGCCATGTGCTGGCTCCTGGCTCCCTCCAGTCGTCCTTTCCCTTGGTGCCACCGCAGCAGCTGTGAAGGGTGAACGTTGATTCATCCACAGTGGCAGAAGGAGTCCCATGGTGACAGAGGAAGCTTCATGCTGGGCTTTGCCCAGGGAAGGGCTCGCTGCATGGGAGCCACATGTGGGGCCAGCACTGTCCCCAGGCAGCACTGAGCTGTCTAGACACATCTCCCCAGCTTCTGGGCTTTTGTCTGACTGCTGGAGGATGCAGTGCTGATGGGAGGGAGGGGGCAGGCGTGGGAACACAGCTCTTCCTGAGGACACACAAGCAGTGAGACTGATGTTTTTCTGCCCTTGAACCAAAACCAGGACATTTTTCTCCCCAAACCCAGGAGTATCCACGTGTTTGAGTGGCACAGAGAGAGGCACAGGGCTCTGCCACCAAGGAAGGGGTGAGCCCTGGAAGCAGCAGGTAGAAATGTCTCTGCAAACTGGAGGCAAGCCCAGTAAAAAGCCATGAACCAGTTGGTTATTTGAAGATTTCTACAAAAGATGAAAGGCACTAAATATATTTGGGTTGGGAGGAAGCCACTAAGGGTGGGGTGGGACACGGGCTGGGAACTGCTTCAAGGGTGCAAACATAAAAAGACAGCAAGGAGTGGATGAGGAATTGAGGAGAGAAGTAATAAAGGGATCCTCTGAGGCAGATAAATTAATGCCCCCAAAACGAGACAGAGGTTTGAGGAGATGTAATAAGAGGAGAATTGCTGTTGACAAACTTCCTTACAGCAAAATACATCCAACAACAAAACTGTCCCCTGGATACTGAAGCAATGGAAGGGTTTGTTTTAGAAGGAGCTGCTGATACTGACTGTGCTGCTCCTGTGGTACAAAGGCTGTGAAGTAAAGGTGGCTCCTTGGAACGTGCCAGTCTGTCCTGGTGCTGCTGGAGACCTGCTGAAGGTGTCAGAGCTCAGCAGCACAGGAGTTATAGGAGAGTGGGTGTTGTGGATCCTCTAACCCCCTGACTACCTGACTTTCAAAGGCAGCAGCAGGTTTTTTACCCCCTGACTACCTGACTTTCAAAGGCAGCAGCAGGTTTTTTACCCACACCTATCTGTTTGTGTTCCCCACTTCATATGTCATGAATTCACAAGTTCTCTGCCTGTCTTAGACTGCCACATCCCCCACTGGGGATGGATGGCACAGGAGATGGAGGTGTGGTCCGGGGGGACCTGGAAATCTGGGCTCTCCTCCAGTCACCTCCATTGTGCTGTGCCTCAGTTTCCCCAGCTGTGAATGACCTTGCCCACCAGCTGAGACCAGGTAAAAAGTGCTGCCTGAATCAGGTGGGGCAAGAAGTGCTGGAAATCCCCCCACCCTGGACATCATCCAGGAAAGATAAATCCCCATTTGAATCCCTACATTGAATTAGAGACCAGGGAAGTAAGAAAAGACAATTCCTCTTGCCTGGGCCTCTCTTTCCTGATTGAACTGAGTTGTCCTTCAGACACTGTCCTCCTGGGGCCACCCTGTGTGTACACCAGGAGCTCTGCCAGCACCCTGTCAGCTCGCAGTCAGGGTTCTTCTGGAGCAGAAATTGAACCTGTTGCCTTGAAAGAGGTGCCCTGGGGAGCCTGTCCCCAGCTTTGGGTGAGCTGAAAGCCCTTTCAGCACCATCCAGACACCCACCATGCACACTGGGAGCCACAGCAGAGGTGTGGGCTGGCAAAGAGCTGAGGGACAGCCTGGTTTGGAGGGAGCTGGCAAGGTGCTGAGCAGAGGAAGGATGCTGGGCTGAGGGACAGGGCCTGACACAACAGAAACAGGCTGACAGATTATGACAGGCAGGATGACAGGTTATGGAAGGGCAAATAATTCTTTCTTTGTATTAAGAGCTCTTCTCAACACCTCCTTTTGGAACTGATTCCCTGCTTCCCCTCCCTCCCTTTGCAGTCAGAGCAATAAGCACTGAAACGATCCAGCTTGAGGATCCTATCCTGCTCCCCCAGCATCTCTGTCATCATCACCCATCACTGCGTCCTCCAGTGCTAGACCAACATCACCAGCAGTGGGAGGAACATGCACAGGTTGTGAATTGAAGCAGCTTTGGTGGGTAGGGGTGTGTTTGTCCATGGCTGCCTCCCAGCAGACCAGCCAAAGGTTTTTAAACGTGCTCTGGCTGTGCTCTGTGCTGCACAATTCAAACCAGCTTTGAGCTGGGCATCATCAAAGAGCTCTCCAGACTTCTGAAAGTGAGGTACTGTCTGTAAGGGCATGGAGTTATCAACCTCCTAGCCTCCAGAGCAGCCAAGAGGATTAATACAGACAGGAGGAATACCACTGAGGCTCAGGGCTTTGAGCACACACTGTGCCATAAGCAGGTTGGAAGGACGTGGCAATGTGCCTGGACAGAGCCTACAAGCAGAGCTGTGCAGTGGGAACACGAGTGTGTTCTCCACTCTGGACCAGTTTTCTGGCTGATTTGGTCAATGTCTCCAGGAGCTTGGCTCCAGCTTTCTGTGAGGTCATTTCTGCTCTGACTTGCCCAGGAAAATCACGGGCTCTCCCTTCATCCTCGCCTTGTGTAACCGCTGCATGCCGCAAGCCAGGGAGAGCTCATCCCTCAGCCTTTGGCTTTGCAGAGCTCATAAATCAGGTCTGGGCATCTCAGGTATTCGGGAGGTTTTGTGGTGCAAGGAGCTGTGTGGAGGTGCTGGTGCATGTTCTACCTGCTGCAGAAACAGCTCGGTTAAAGGCAAAAACCCAAAGCAATGTCTGGAGGGGATGTGGAACCTCTGCCAGGAGAAGGGAGGGTGGTGGAGTTCCTGCTCAGCCCATACAGACTAAATCCCTGCAAGTCTCTGTGCAATGAAGGAGATGGAGAACACACCTGGGCCTGCAAGGACTTGAGATGAGGTTGCTGCTGGCCCTGGCTTTTGTTAAACGAGTCAGGAGACCAATTGCACAGAGATGATAAAAGAAACCCACCCCAGCACATGTAATCCTTCTCCATGGAGTCTTGAGCAAACCAAGCTGAAGGTTTTGGGGTTGTACCAACAGTGTCTGGGGAAGCAGCAGCGTGGCTGCAGGGCTCTCTGGCCAGACACAGGCACAACAAAGAGAAGCTCAGCTCACAGATGTTACAGCAAGGACTGAACAGGATGCCCAGCCCTGGCAGACCATCCTGCCTTGCCCCTCTGCCAGGCACTGGCAGCCCTGAAAAGCTGCCTGTGAGTCACTGGGATATGGGCACTGCTGGGTGGGCCAAGGAAAAAGCCACCGTGTGCCACAGGGACCCAAAGGGAACAGGCTTTGGTGACCACAAGCTGCCCAGCACGATGGGCATCCCCTCCTCCTCACTGTTTCAATCCTTCTTGCATTATTTGCAGCCAGCTGGTGGGTCAGATCTTGCAAAGATCTTCCCAGCTGTCCTGATGAACTGGAGGAGTTGCAGGGCTGGGAACACTCAGGCCAGGCTGAGCTCCAGGCTCCTCTGTGGCCACCCATCTGTCTGTCTGCAGCATTGCTCCTGCTAAATGGTATTTGCCAACACTGTGTTTGCATTGGGGAGGGGGAAACCCCTTCCAGATTGACAGAGCTTCCTGAAATAGTCTTTCCAAAGAGGCACCAGGCACTGGCTTCCCACAACATAAAGAGTTTAAGCTCTCACATGATGCACGTTGTGCAATCACTGCAGCAATGGGTGCTGGCTCTCCACAGCCTGGTCACAGGAACCAGGGAAAGCAGCTGGGTGGAAAGGTCTGGGCTGACAAGCTGCTAATGGGACAGTCCTTCCTTGGGTTGAGAGAGCAACTGCTTCAAAATAAACCCAGCAGTTCCTAGCAGAAAGCCACTCAAGGCACAATAATCCCACCAGAGTAAATCAGACCCTCTGGGCAGCCACAACTTGCTATTGCTGGTCACTTCTTTTTCTTTTAGAAGCAATATTTGGGGATGGAAAAGTCCTGCTGGCACTTGTTGATGTTTGTTTTTTTCATACACCTCTAAGGGCTATGGAGATGGTTAAAGGCATGGAGCATCTCCCCTGTGAGGAGAGGCTGAGTGAGCTGGGGCTGTTCAGCCTGGAGAGAAGAGACTGAGAGGGGATCTGATCAATGGGGATCAATAGCTGAAGGGTGGGACACAGGGGGACATGGGCAGCCTCTGCTCAGTGTCTGTGGGGACAGGACAAGGGGCGATGGGCTCAAGTTGGAGCAGGGGAAGTTCTGCACCAACCTGGGGAAGAACTTTGTCCCAGTGAGGGTGAGGGAGCCCTGGGACAGGCTGCCCAGGGGGTGTGGAGTCTCCTTCTCTGGAGAGATTCCAGCCCCATCTGGATGTTTCCCTGTGTGCCCTGTCCTAGGGACCCTGCTTTGGCAGGGGGTTGGACCTGATGAGCTCTGGAGGTCTCTTCCTACCCCTGTGAGTCTGTAATGCCTCTTGGTGGGGTCTTGCATCAGCCACTGAGGAGGCTGCAAGGCCGTGGCCAGAATTTGGCAGGTATAACAGTGGGTTTGAAGGTTTATTTTTCTGTGCTGAGAGCAGGGAAGAAATCCAGCTGGTATCTGGCCCACGTGGCGAGGAGAAAATCCTGTAGAAAATATTTTGCAAGATTTTTTGGGGGTTTATCTCGTTTGGCTTGGGTGCAGAAAGCTCCCTCCAAGTTGGTTACAGTGAGTAAAAGGGAGGTAAAAGCTGTTTAACCTTTGCTCAGTGATGAGACCACCTGCTCAGAACCTCCCCAGGGAGCAAAAGGCAGGCTATTTTTGCTTCAGTTTTCTGTGTTTTAATTTAAAGTAGGTGTTTTAATTAAATATGGAAACTTCCAAAAGAATTGGAGATAAAGAGGGATGCTGACCTGGATGAGAAAGGGATCTTGGTCCTGCATTAGATCAAAGACCAAAAGGCACTTTGGGAAGAGCTTCCCACCTGGTTTGGTGGTGGGGCAGTTGAGCTGGCGATCCTCCTCTGTACAAATAACCCCAAAGGAGTGGCAGGAGGAACTGGGCCATGAGCTTTTGGTTCAGATTGCAGCACCTTGGAAAGTGAAGGGCTCTGGATACTCCTGCTCAAAGGCCAACCCAAACTCTCTGTGCTGTTCCCCGTGTCTTTAGACCAATGGAATTACCACCTGGAATGAAAGGATTTTCCCCAGCTGGGTTTGGTGAGGTTCCTCAGTTCCTCTCCTGGCCTGGGGTGCATGGAGTGCTGGGTTTGGTGAGGTTCCTCTCCTGGCCTGGGGTGCATGGAGTGCTGGGTTTGGTGAGGTTCCTCTCCTGGCCTGGGGTGCAGGGAGTGCTGGGTTTGGTGAGGTTCCTCTCCTGGCCTGGGGTGCAGGGAGTGCTGGGTTTGGTGAGGTTCCTCTCCTGGCCTGGGGTGCAGGGAGTGCTGGGTTTGGTGAGGTTCCTCTCATAGCCTGGGGTGCAGGGAGTGCTGGGTTTGGTGAGGTTCCTCTCCTGGCCTGGGGTGCAGGGAGTGCTGGGTTTGGTGAGGTTCCTCAGTTCCTCTCCTGGCCTGGGGTGCAGGGAGTGCTCAGCTCGCTGCCTCTCCCCATCACATAACCACCACCTTGCTCAAGCCCCGCTGGCAGCGCGGCGGATAAAGGGAAGGATTTGGTAGGAATGAGAAGCACCAGCACCAGCCCATGCCTGCCTCCAAGGGAGCCCTTCACCAGGCAAGTCTGTGCCTGGGGGTCACCGCCAGCCTCTCCTGGTAGCTGCTCTGCAGTTCAGAGCATCTCCAGACAGCTTTGCTATGGGTTTGTTTGATATGTACTGATTCCTGATGATAAAAAGCTGTAATGCAGCTTGGGTGAGCTGACAGCAGAAGAAATGACCTTCCTGGGAGACCTCTCCACTGCATCACCAGCAATGTGGTACAGAAGGACTTACTGCCCCTGATGTAAGGATGATGGGGAACTGTTGGAGAGGGGTCAGAGGAGACACAGAGATGCTCAGAGGGCTGGAGCAGCTCCCCTGCGGAGAGAGGCTGAGGGAGCTGGGCTGGGTCAGCCTGGAGAAGAGAAGAGAAGGCTGTGGGGGGACCTCACTGCAGCCTTCCAGTCCCTGAAGGGAGCAGAGGAACAGGAGGGGAATCAGCTTGTGAAAGGGCAGAGACTGGCAGGACAAGGGGGCTGGAGTGAAGCTGGAGGAGGGAAGGGGGAGAGGAGAGATTGGGGGGAAGTTCTTTGCAGAGAGAGTGGTGAGGGGCTGGAAGGGGCTGCCCAGAGAGGGGGTGGGTGCCCCATCCCTGGGGGTGTTCAAGGCCAGGTTGGCTGGGGCCCTGGGCAACCTTGTGTAGCTCCAGGCCTGGAGGTTGGTGTCTCTGCCTGTGGCAGGGGGTTGGAGCTCTGTGATCCTTGGGGTCCCTTCCAACCCAGACCAGTCTGGGATTCTATGATTTATTTTGTGGTGCCTTGAAATACTCTTTTTAGTGCCCCAGCAGAGGGGAGTGGGCAGCTTCTGCAGTTGGCATTGCACAAATACATCCCCTGTGTCTTCCTCTCCCTGGCCCCTGTCCTGGTCTCTCACTTTGTCCCTAGAGAGCAGGGAAGAGCGATTGTATTCAATCAGAGCTGACCCTTTGCAGGGTGTATAACTCATCACTGCCACTGGCTGGTGTGTGGGTGGCCTGAGCAGGAGGAACAGCACCAGGCCTGGCATCCTGCATCCCACCAGAGCCAGCCACAACCCCGTTCCTGAGGCTGGGCTGCTTCTCACCTCGGTCCTGTAATGTGACAGTTTATCTTGTGGGAAAGCGTGAAGCTGGCCCAAGTGTCAACAGCCACCATAGAAACCCAGTTTGCACTCCTGCAGAGCAAGCAGCAGAGAGCTCAGCAAATATTGGTCTTCAAGAGCGACCTGATTCCCATCTGCTTCATCAGCAGAGCGGATCATGTGTGCTGTGTCAGATTGCCTGTCACATGGGTATCTTTACAAGAAAGCTGTGCTTTCCATTCAAACAGCAGAGGAAAAAAAGCCTCCAGATCTAGGTTTTGCTTTCCTGTGTGAGTCTTTCTTTTCTAGTAAGAGAAATGACATCACAGGACTGGGATTGCAACTTGAGGTTAAAATTCGACCTTTTCATTCAAAACAAGTCAGGGATAGAGAGAGGCAGATATGTGGCAATGGCCTGTCACACTGTGTTTGTAAAAACACCCTGAAGCATGTTCAGATAGTGGATGTGATGTCATCTTTTAAATACTACATCATACTAATTGCATAGTAAATCTATCCACTCAGTGCATGAGAACGGTCTTGTGATAAGGTGGGGGGCTCTGTAGATGAAACAAGGTGTTCTGCTGGAAGGAAAAGAAGTTTTATCTACATGTCCTGCTCCCTAAACCATCCTTAGAGGGTCTGCTGCCTCTTTAGGGGTTCACAGGGAAGAGTGAGAAAGAGGGGACTCGGTTTAACTGCAACCATGGAGCACACGTCTCCCATCCCTCCTGCTCCACCCACAGCTTCTCATACACACCACTGCCAAGGCAATCAAACCAAAGCACAGCCCCAAGCACAGCAGCTCCCCTGGGAAAGGCTAATGCTTTAGGAGAACATCTCTGCTCACTGGAGTGGTTAAAGTACCCACCTGTCCCTTTTAAAACATTGAGAATGAACAAATATTTTCTTTTCCTTTGCAAAACCACAAGGAATCTTGCCAGGGTTGTCATCTCCTGAGGGTAAATGTTTTGTGTGATAAGGGATGTAATGGAGCTATCTTTATGGAGGGGCCCAACAAGACCAGACTGAACTGGAGCAGAACATACCAAATCCTTCCAGAGTGCATTGCTGAGACTGGTAAAGCCCTGTCAAATCAAGGTGACAGCAGCAGGGACAGCAGTAAGTAGATAATCTGATCCCAATAGCTGTCACAGCACTAGAGGCAAAGCAAATGCCAATCACCTGTGGAAAAACCTGCTCACCCATCAGGCCAGGGTCCGTGACTTTTTGTGAAGGTAAACCAGAAGTCATTTCATCAGTGTTGCTTTTATCAGCACTGAGGTAGGTGAAAATCAAACACTGAGGGGCAGCCCTTGTCCTTTACTTCCTCAGCTGTAAAAACTGTAAAGGTGAGGCATGGGAGAGCAGAAATGACCCACATGCACTCTTGCCACAAGGCAGGTTGACTCACTCCAAGCATCTTCTGCCAACATGGGCTTCACAGGGTCTTGGATGTGTCTGGAAAATTCACAGACACCCTAGAAAGTCTCTTCTCCTGCCTCACTAGCCTGGCAGTGAGTTTTCTGTAATGTCCAAGTTCTTTCTCTGCTAATATACAAGCCAGCCTCCTCATCCTCACTACAAGGTCCCCCACCTTGAGAGCCAGCTGGGTGAGCCACTGAGACCAGGTAGATGCATTCCCTTAGGAAGGGAGGGAGGAGAATCACTGCTTGTGAGTGCTTGAATGAGAGCATTGTATCTAGCCTGGTGACTGCAACAAAAGCCAGGCAAGATACTAAAGGCTGTTCTGCCACAGCCTGCCTTCATGGGAAGCATTTGTGAAACACTTCTCTCCTCTAAAATATTCTGAGGTCCTGTGATCACAGAATCATAGAATCCCAGACTGGGCTGGGTTGGGAGGGACCCCAAGGGTCACAGAGCTCCAACCCCCTGCCACAGGCAGGGACACCAACCTCCAGGCCTGGAGCTACACAAGGTTGCCCAGGGCCCCAGCCAACCTGGCCTTGAACACCCCCAGGGATGGGGCACCCACCCCCTCTCTGGGCAGCCCCTTCCAGCCCCTCACCACTCTCTCTGCAAAGAACTTCCCCCCAATCTCTCCTCTCCCCCTTCCCTCCTCCAGCTTCACTCCAGCCCCCTTGTCCTGCCAGTCTCTGCCCTTGAACAAGCTGATTCCCCTCCTGTTCCTCTGCTCCCTTCAGGGACTGGCAGCCCTGAGGGGTTTGTCCTGGGAACAGAGTGTTGCCTGGGTGCTACTGATTCTTTTTGAGTCAACTTGTATCTATTAAGGGAAAACGGGACCTGTGACTGTATGCAGTGGCCTGTCCTTTGTGCCCAAGAGAAAGCAGCATCTGCAAGCCCATCACACACTCTGGCTCTGGAGGACGTCGCTCTCAACACCCAAGTGGGTTCTGCTCTGGCATCAGACAGCAGAATGAGTGGCCCTGGGTGAAACAGATGTGCTAGGGCTTGTTTTTAGGCAAACAAGCCCACCGGATTAATACTGAGTTCCTGCTGGAACTGCTCTGTCTGTCACCTAATTCCTGAGGGTTTAAGCAGAGGGAGGCACTACCTGAACCAGTGGAAGCTGGACAAACCGAGACACAGAGGATTTCTTCATCGAAATAACCGCCGTTCGCTTGAGTACATCGTGCTCTTTTCTTCCTCGAATCCTGCAGCCTGGCCCTGGGCTCGGTTATCCCCTTCCCAGCAGCTCGAGATGATGCAGCTCCGCAGATGATGCAACGCCTCAGCAATTCTTGCACCATGGCTGGGCGAGAGCCGGCTCAGGGCCCTTCTCTGCAGAGGAGCTGACATCTGCTGGGACGAGAAAGCCACTACAAGTCTTACTACATTCCTGGCTGGGTTGCATCAGACATAGAATTTAAATAATGAGGGTGGGGGGAAAACGTTGTGTGCATAGGGGCAGAGGGTTTAAGGTATTTTTAGCTGCTTTGCTCTGATGAGCAATATGACCTTTCCTGCTCAATTCTCACTCTGAGCTTTCTGGGGTTTCCTTTTACTCATTTCTTTTCTACCTGGTTTACCCAATTATTTATACTTCTCTGTAGGAACTGCAAAGTGGATTTGAAGGTACCTGGTGTGCTGTGAATGGGGCTGAGCTCCATACTGTGTGCCTGGACCCGATGTCTCCAAAAAACCCTGACACTGGGGTGAGCTGAGTCAGGGACCTGGCATTTAGGAGGAGTGCCTCTGATCACCTCTGAACATAAACAAGGGGGAAAAATGAGGGGTGCTCATAAATAAAATGGGAATAGAGCAAAACAAGCCTGATGATGGGTAAGGATAAAGCTCCAGCTGGTATCAGCCAGATTTCATCCCCGATACTGTGAACCCTACTGCCTTACACAGAGATTAAGAAGCTTAGGTAGCCTAATTAATGGTTCACTAGCCTAATTAATGAAGATCCAGGACAGACATAAAGGCAGTCCCAGGATTTCTGCTCTCTCATCGCTGTTGTGGGAGCTGGCACACTGCCTCAAGCAGATTGGCAGGGGTCAGTGTCACAGAGAGACATGACAATAGCTGGACAGAGACTTTCTGTGCTGCTGCTGGAGCATTTCAATCACCAGCAGTTTCAAGGCTGGGCTGGTGAATGCTGCCATGGCTCAGCGACACTGTGGACACCCTCCACCCTTGAAATATCACCGTGAAAACAGCCCTGATGAAAGAGTGGAGGCAAAAAACCAGTCCCCACAGCAGTGTGTGGTGTCTGGAAAAGGACAAGCAAAGGAAAGTGGTGACAAGTGGAGAAGAATTTGGCTGCTCTACGAGGAAGCTTGTGGAGGTTGATGTGGGTAGCATGAAAGCATGAGCTCCCCTACGAGTCCTGTCCTCCTGTGCTTACTCATACACACATGTGCACACATGTCCTTGAGTTAAGTTAGTGAAACCTTCCTTTGAGAAGGATTTCTGGATTCTGGTGCTTATCAGCCTGGTTGTAAATTGGAAAGACGTGTTCAGTAACCAGCAGGAACGGCCCTTTCTCCTGTGGCAGCTGTTCATGGTGAGCAGCTGAAATAACTTCAGCCTTGTGCTAATCGCTGGAAGGGAAGGTGGGTGTCCTGTGAACAGGACCCACATTCACCCCTCACAGTTTCAGCTGTTTCATGCAAACCAGAACACATCTATCTCTCCCCACCCTTCAAATGCTGCTCAGTCTTATCACTGAGCTGGGGATTTTACTACCCTGAGAAGGCTCCTCTACTCCAGGGTAGAACCAATACATGTGCACATCGCCCTTGTTTTCAGATTTAGAGACATCTCATGCAAACGAGCCTGGCATGACACTGAAGGGCCAAATGTTGCAGCAAGAAACAACATAGGAATGTTTCCTGCTCTCGATCTCCACTTCTCATCCTGGCAGTTTGTAAAATTCCTCAAAACCAAAGCCAGCCCAGCCAGGCTGGCAAGCTTCACCTGTGCAGAAATATAGCATGGAGAGGCTCAGTTTGATGGTAAACCCAAACTTAATAGTTTAGGCATTACCTGTTCATTTTGGTGCTGAAATGGAAGCATCTGCACTTAAAACCAGAGCTCAGAGAGAGGAGGGGCATGCTTGCTTGCTCTGGTTGCGTGGTGGAGACATTCTTACTTATTTACTGTAGATCAGTGGTGCATTCAGGTGAGAATTTATTTTACCATGTCTCTGGTTTGGGTTTTTTTTTACCCACAGGTGTTTTTTTATATGTTAACAGAGCTGCCATCTTCATTATTACTGGTACTGATGCTAAAAATTATTGCTGTTACACCAGTGTGCTATAAAATCCTCCTCTAGAAAACATAACGTTGCTGCACTATTATTAATGATCAGAAATGAGACTTTATAAACCGCTCTCCTGCTCTGTCTTGCTTTTAAATTCTTTCTCTTCAGGTTTTTTAAAAAAAGATGCAGAAAATCCAAGGAAGTCCCACTGGAATAGCAAAGGTAAGGGCTTCTGCAGATTTGCTGAGAGTTTGTGGCTTCCAGTGTGACAACTGGCTGATGGATTAAGATTGATGTCCCTTGGGATGTGTAGCTGAGTAAAGCCACGCTTTGTACTTCCCTCCAGGGAAGCCTCTGCCTTCCTCTGCTTCCTCTGTTTTCAAGATATTAAAGCACCAATTCCTAAACAGAAAATTCAGGAAGCCAATTGAATGGCCATGAGATACTATCAGCTTCTGGTTATAAAGGAGCCTCGAACAGAGCAAAGTACCATCGCAGACTTGCTGCAGCAGCCACCTGCCTGGTCTGAATCCAGTTTCAGCTGCTACACACATAGGTAGGGGCTTTCCTGGTCTGTGAGCATGGCCAGGATGGAACCCCAGACCTTACAACATGAGGGACTTCTATCAAAGGGAGCCTTGGTTCACAGAATCACAGAACTGTAGGGGTGGGAAGGGGCCTCCAGAGCCCATCGGGTCTAACCCCCTGCCAAAGCAGGGTCCCTAGGACAGGCCACACAGGTCGGCATCCAGACAGGGCTGGAATCTCTCCAGAGAAGGAGACTCCACACCCCCCTGGGCAGCCTGTCCCAGGGCTCCCTCACCCTCACTGGGAAGAAGTTCTTCCCCAGGTTGGTGTGGACATACCCCTGACCCTCCGTTGGATTTGCTTTTGGAGATGAATGACTTTGAAACACTTTCACTAGAGACTTGGGGGGGGGGGGGGGGGGGGGTGTCATATCTTTTGTGGGTTCCTCCTCTCTATTTTACATGTGAGGAGGAGCAAAGTTGCAACCTGAGCCTGGAGGAGACTGAGGGATCTGTGTTTTGACTCGTTACATGGAGCTTTCCTGCCTGAATTATACACCACACAGCAGTTAAAGAAAATCTATTTTTCCTAGGCATCCTGACATCTGCCAGGGCATGTGTGGTGCTGATCTTCACGATGTTACACAGGCATGGATTTGTGTTCCCCTGCAGCGCTCTCCTCTTGCTCTGCAGGGCCTACACCAAACCTGTGGCGATGGATCCTCCCAGCATGGCCGAAGCGATCCCCGCTCAGCTGCCCCACGGTTCTCTCTGTTTGCAGGGCTTATCTTCACTCTCATCTTTCTATACAGACAGGGTCTGAGTACTCCACACACCAGCTCTTTCTACAGTTGCATGTTTGGTTGATTTAGTTACTGTGCTGTCAGCATGTCCTCCTGCTTAATCTGTGGCATTAATTCCTTCCTTGCTACTGGCTTCAGAAAGCATTAACAAGGGAAAAATAAATCAAGTGTTAGAGCACAAAGAAGACTTGTGGGAAAAAGCTTTTGAGTCTTTTCTGAAGCTTTCATGCCTGTTATTCTTTACTTTGCTGATACAGCTGGATTTACCATCCTGTTGAATGAGCATATTCCAGACTATAAAAGAAAATAACAAAGTAAAACCACGTGCTCTTTGTATAGGTCAGAACTGGAGACAGGCTGCCAGATAAAACAGCATAGGACAACTTCATAGCAGCGGAATGGAATATGCAAAGGCAGGCAAAGTGGAGTTTATGCTGCGTTCCTCAAAACAAAGGAGAAACAAAACCTGAGATGTAACAGAAATTAGCATGAGGACGCCTGTGTGGGGACCGTGTGTGCATGTACCTGAACTCGGCCCTGTTTGGGAGAGCACACATCTGTCTGCCAGCTGGTTGAAGATGTTTCTGAGAACATGTAGGAGTGCATCCGTGCATGCTATGTGGGAATATGGAGCCGCCTTTCCCATTCAGGGTGAAGGGAAGCCTGGGAAAAGAGCTCACCTAAGTCAGCTCTGGAGTCTTCAAGTGATGGCTGTTTTGGGACATTGGTGCTCTCACAGCACAATCTTTAGTCAAGGTGTTCCTCAAGGTGTCCCCCTTCAAGGAAGAGGCATCTCTTAACAGTCACTGTCATTGTTACAGCAGGATTTCTACACCACAGTGGAGCAGGGGTGAATTTATCCCTGAGAAGCTCATGGCCTGCTTCATGCTTACATGGTGCTCTGTATTTTCAACGTCCGGTGCAAAGTTTCCTTTATCTTTTCATCCTCTTTTTTTTCCCCCACAGAAACCATGAGAAACTAGACCATATCGTACAAGAGATCAGAGAACTCACTCCAAGAATGTTCTACCCCATGCAGTTGTCCCCACATGGTGGCTAGCTCCAAGTGACCCCAAACATCAGAAACATGCAAAACAGAGTTTTGAGAATGCTGTTTGAGCTCACAGAACAGAGGCTCTCTACACACTCCACAGTTATGGAAATAACTACAAATGATGCAGGACTGAAAAGGCCGATGCAAATAGGGGCAGGTGGGGAGTGCAGGAGGTGAGAGACTCCTTGCTTCCCCAGGAAACCAATGCCTGGCGAAGAATTCAAGATCCAGCTTCACAAAGAAGCGACCTTTTTAATTTCAAAGTCCCTCTAAAAAGAGTTAGAAGAGGATCTGGCCCAAGAGAAATTGGTGACCAATCTCCTGCCGATGGCAGGAGGGAATGCGTTCTCACACACTAGTGTCTTTTTGAGGTTAAAGGCCAAGAAGCAGCAGGGAGACTTCCTAGCCTGTGTGCTGCGCCAGGGATCTCAGCAGAGCTCCTGCATCTGATGTTGGCTGAGAAATTGCCCCATTCACTTGACCTGGGGTCTCCATAGCTTTGTGTTTGCTTCCTGTGCATAAACATTGACACGTTGTAGCTTTAGCTGCAACTGCAGTATTTTCAGAAGGACCAGACAAACAGAACTCTGGTCAGGATGTACCTTGTCCCCAGCCTCAAAATATTTTCCCAGCTCTTCCCTTTGTGCTCTGGGGTTGTGTTTCCAAGACCTGAGGTTCAAGTGTAGACAGATGTTCACAGCCTGGGACCCATCGTGTGATTTTCACAGCACGTACTGGATGTTTGGGTTAATTTGGTGGGCATTGAGCTGCACCTTTGGTGGATATCCTTGCTGTTTTGGCGTTAGGTGGTGTGTTGGACGTAGATGAAAATTACAGGCAATGCAGGTTTTTGTAGGATTTCAGTGAAAAATAGGATTGTACTCCTTCTCCAGGAGTGAGAAACAATCAGAGAAGTGATTTTGAAGTGCAGGGGGATGAAAGGAAACTCACAGCTCAAAGATGGATTTGAACTCATATTTACAGTGTACCCACTGGGTTTATGTTCAAAGTTGGCATTTCCCCAGAAATTTTACTTGGGCTCAGCATCCATGTGAAACACCATGAGAAAGGCCAAACTGCCATTCTCGCTTCCCCACCGTGAAGGGAAAAAAGCCACTGCCCAGCTTCACCTTGCAGTGCCCAGCATTTCTATCAGCTCCCCATCGCCCCAGGCCTCTGAGACAAGCCCAGATTAACCCTTTGCATCTGAAAACACAACCACTTGCACAATACCCCAATCCCCAAGGTTTTCAACCCACATCTCCTTTTTATTTCTGTGCAGGGCTTCCCCCGAGGCCTGGCTAAGGCCCTCAGGCAACCCCTGAGCCCTTAACTTCCCTAGGAGGGGCCATTTTGTGTGAGGGGAGTGGGCCATTTTGTGTGAGGGGAGGGGGCCATTTTGTGGGTTCCACGTCTCCTCAGGGCAGGAATAAAGGGGAACATGAGGCGAAAAGGGCTCTGAATTCCGTGAGCGGGTGACAGGCGGTGCGTGAAGCTGCGTTAAGGCCTCTCTTCAGCTCGGCAGGGCTCATGGGCCGAGGCAGAGCGACCCCTGCTCGCCGCACTCCTTCAGCCCCAGCCCGGAGCTAAGGAGCCGCGGGTGGGAAAGCGGCGCGCCGCTACCGGCTGTGCTGAATCCGCCGGGCCTGCAGAGGGCCCCCGCGGCCACGCCGCTTGGGCAGGAGGAGGGTCGCGGCCTGGAAGCGCCGGACCGAAGCGGGCGCCGCTACCCGACCCACGATACGCCCGGGGCGGCCAACGCGGCGCGGCGAGCGCGGTGCTCCCCGCGCGGCCTAGCCCGGCCTTTCAGCCATGGGGAAGAAGGGGAAGCGAGAGAAGAAAGGAAAGGGGGCCGAGAAGACGGCCGCGAAGATGGAGAAGAAGGTGTCCCGCAGAGCCAAGAAGGAAGAGGTGAGAGGCGGGAGCGAGGGGCTCCGGTAGCCCCGGCCCGCGAGGCCTGGGCCTCCTGCGGGGTGTTGCGGCGCATCCTTGGACCCTTCAGTGGGTCTCGGGGAAGGAAAGCCGGCGGTGGGGAGACGAGGAGGGTGGAGGGGTGGGCTGGACACGGGGCTTTTTCAAGTTGGAAGGAGTTTTATCCCGACGGAGGCGGGTACAACTTGGTTAAGGCCCTTGGGTGTCCGCAGGTCATCAGCGGGGTACAAAGTGTGCAGGCGGAAGGGTTTTGGGGCCAGCGCACCTCCTGCGGGGCTTCTAGGGTGAGTGAAGGGGGAATCCTGGTGTCGGTGGACAGGCCTGCGGGTCAGCGTGCGGCTCAGGGCGGCGGAGCCCTCAGCGCCCGTGTGCCAGGAGCTTAGAGAAGGGGGAAAGAGGATAAAGGGAAAAAAGAGGATAAGGGGTGGAAAGAAACAGCTACCAGGAAGATGTTGCTGTATTCTGTGTGACAGAAGATGTAAAAAAGACAAGAAAATGCCGTTTTTTAAGGGTCCTGCTTGCCTTCCATCTCCCCCATCCTTCTGGTCTTAAAAGCAAAAGGTAACGCTCGTTTCTCTCTCTCCTAGAGTGGGTGCTTGTATTTAGGCTTCAAAACAGCAGCCTTTCTCCGGTTAAAATAAGGTGTTACTAGCATAATAACTTGAGACATGGAAGGTGCCAGTGTAGGTATATGCTGGCTGTGGGGAGAGCTGATGCTGCAGAGGCAAATCCCCAGATTATGGAAACCTTGTGCTTACCCCAGAGTTTGGAAGTGTGCCTTTGAGCACAGCTTCAGAAAGGTTTGCTGAAGGGAGCTGGTGAGCAGTGGGGGTTATTGGAGAAAGTGTGGATCAGAAACTCCCCGTAGCTGCAATCCTGCTCCTGAAACTCAGTGTATCCACGGTTTGGAGGCAGAGTGTATTTGTAATTCATGGAAGTTGAAAGGGAATAACTGTAGGCACAGGTTTACCTCCAGCTTAAGTATGAATTGGGAATATGAAAGAGTTCCCAGTTCCATTGAGGCATCTTTCCATTGCAGACAAAGAGGAGGACTAGATAGATAGCAGCACCTAGTTACTCATAATTTTGTTTAGGGTTTAAATGATTTGTATTTATTGACTGATTCCTGCAGTGTTTGTACTGCAGGAATAGCAGGTGTGTACTAAATGCACTTTGTGTCTCATCCTTTCAAGGCTCTGCTGAGTAACTTGTTAGTATCTTGAGGAAACCAGTCTTTAAAACCCATGTGGAAGTACTCAGGATCCTTTTCTTGTAGTTGAATAAAGAGAACCTAAGGAAACATTAATTTTTTTTAAAAAGGGAAATCTTGAGGTTGGGTGGTGGTTTTTTGTGGTATGCAGATGGCTGTGTATGTGTCAAGGAACTCATGTCTGGCTTTTTATTTTCAGGAGGACCTAGAAGCCCTGATAGCAGAATTCCAGAGTTTAGATGCTAAAAAGACACAAGTAATTGAGACATCGTGCCCACCCCCCTCACCCAGGTAAGAGATCATATGAGGCTTTGGCTGTGAGGTTGATGGTGCTTTTAATGATATTTATTTATGTGGAGCTCTTTCCTGAGAGTTGAAGGCTAATATATGGTATAACCAGTACCTGGAGTTATAACGTACCTGCTACATTGAATCCCTGATTACAAAAGGGACCAAAAGCATTTTTGGCCCTAAACTCCACTTTCTAATCATTCCATAAGCACACTTAAAGGGGACAAAGTAGGGTTAGTTTACAGGGCTGAAGTTAAGAGGAAGTTTTGGATTTGTACTAGAAAGCTGAAAAAACTAGGGGCAAAAGGGTATTTCATGAGATAGGACACTTTATCAAGTGCACATACTTCTAGGTTCTGTGACTTACTACATAAATACCTTTCTCTGTGATACTTGTTTTCCTCTCTGTGTGGTGGGACAGGTCAGTACATGACTTAATCTCACAGGGGTGTTAACAGGTCAGTTAGTTCCTCCTTGGGAGCAGTAGGGATCTGTCTCTGCCTGGTGCAGAACACTTTGGTGGTTTGGAGATGAGCAGGGACCAGTGGTGACTGCAGAACAGTGACGCAGAGAAGCTGATGTGTGACAGCCCAGTCGTGCCCCCATAAAACTAATTTCTGTTCTTGACACACCAGCATTAAAATTCAAGAGCTCACGTCAAAAGGCCTGTTAAATGACAGTGGAACGTGTGCTCCTAAAATAGGAGAAGATTTCAGACAGTGTCAAATTAATCTTGCTGGAAGTTTTCAAGAAGTTAAATTTCTTTTGAGAAGTTTTTAGCCTTGGGGTGAAGATGGCAGCCTAATAATTTGGCAGATGATGGAGAGACCTTTGTGGCTTACAGGGCAGGGGTGGTAGTGCTGAGTTAAAGGCTGCAAGTATCTGAGTTTTACAAGGCTCTTGCACATCTACTGTTTTGGCCATCCCTCTTTGTTTTTCAGGCTGAACTGCTCCCTCTCTGCCCACCCTGAGAAAGACGAATTGATCCTTTTTGGAGGTGAATATTTCAATGGTCAAAAAGTAACGTATACTTCCATTTTTTTTTTCCCCCCCTTCTTTATTCTCCCCTCTCCCTGCCTTTTGCTGTAACTTGCATGAGTCTCATTTGAAGTGAAATTCAAGGCAGCAGTCATAAAATATGTATTTGTCCCTGAATGAGAGCAAAATAGCCTTTTAATTCTGCCGTGATACTGTCTCTTGCCTGAACAGTTGGCAGGAAGGAGACATGTAAGAACCCATTAAGGAGTCAGAGTGATTGTCTCAGCATCAATATTTCAGGGCTTCATGATTTCTCCAGACTTAATTGTAGCCATATCTGCCCCTCATTTTTGATAACTATTGAAGAATCTCTATCTTCCACCTTTCAAAACAAGAAAGAAGAATCTCTTGTCTTCCACCTCTCTGCAGTTTTGCTACTGGCAAGGCATTGTCTGCCTTGGAGATAGTAGCAACTGTTTGCAAGTGGGGACTCTTGTTACTGAATTTCTGCAAGTTCCAAATGATTCTTGTGCTCCTGGAGACAAACTGGTCTTTATGACCCTGAGAAATTGTATATACCATAACTTGAAAACTCAAGCCCACCAGTGGTATTTGGCCACCTTAGGATCGCTCAGTGTGATGTGCTAAGCTAATTCTGCTTGCTTTACTACCTTAAGCTGTTTCTGGAGTTGAGCATCATTCTGGACAGCTTTAACCTGCACATCTATGTTAAGCTCCAGCTTCTCAAGTCCTTGGATCTCAAGCTATTTCAGGCTTAGCCAAGGATTTGGGAGAGAATAGTCCAGTTCAGTGGATCGCTCTTCAAAATGTTACCAAGTCCCAGGCTAGTGGAGGAGGCTGTTGTCCTCCTTCCCTGCTGGATGAGGTGCTGTGCTCCTCTCCCAGACTCACAGGTAACCCTTGGGGTGCCTGTGCTTGGACAGACTGACCCTGTCCAACAGAGAGCTGTGCTGATGTGTTTCCTCTTCCTCTCCAACAGACCTACCTGTATAACGACCTGTATGTTTACAACATTCGGAAGAGCAGCTGGTCTAAAGTGGAGATCCCCAACCCACCCCCAAGGCGATGTGCTCACCAGGTAAAGTACTGGCTGCTGGAGCAGCAGTTGGAATTGTTCTAACTCTGAGCTAAAGATGGATGGGAGTGGATTTGTTTGGTTTTTTGATTTCCCCTGAGGGTTTCTGGCTTCTCTTCATTCTCCTTGTAATGGGCTGCGATTGGTGTCACTTCACCTCTTCTGCAGAGAGGGCAGGTACACGCCTGTCCAAGGTGCTTATGCTCTCCCATCACTGGGTGGCCTCTGGAGATGTTTGTGTGGAATGAAGTTTTGGGGTTATATCTGTTGGGTTGACAGGAGTCAAGCAGGTCTCATGGGGGAGACTCTCTTGAAGGTGAACTCTCTTCGCTGCATTAGATAGGGACCAGCTGAGCCTTCTAGAATCCCAGGACAGTCAAAATGCTGGTCAGGGTATAACTTTGAATTTGACCCAAGTGCTGTGAATGGCAGAGTTGCTCTATGGGATTATTTCCTTAACGCCCACAGGTCCTGTGTCTGTGGGTGTTACAGATACCACCGCTCCAGCAATGTGAATGACCCAGTACTGTAGAGTATCCCTGCTGGCACGTGGCAGTTGAGCTTTGCCAAGTGTCCCAGCTGTACAACACGAGGACTGCTGGCACTAGTGTCCTGCATTTGGGTTGTGGTTTTATTCATTTACTTTTTCTTTCCCTTTTAGATGGGCTGTTTTGCCTCTGTGTGCAAAGGCAATAGGCAAAGTCATCTAAATTTTGTCTGGGATATTGTGCCGCTCCCCTAGAACTCACCTCTCTGGTGTCTATGTCATTAAGGTCACTGGCTGGTTGTGATGATGAAGTATTTGGATTTGTTTACTTTATGTGAACACCTGGAGCTTAGAAACCAGACCAAAGACTTGTATTTTTTGCAGGTCTTTGGCCCTGCCAGTTGGCTGATGCGTTATTACAGGTGGCTGGGTGACCAGTATGTTTCAAAAGCTGCCATACAGGATGTGAATGTTACTTTCCTACCCATAGCCAAAGCTCTTTAGAGCTTGCTGGTAAGATCTGATACCCTGGTTAGGTTCATATGCTACGCCTAAATGCCTGTCTTGCTCTGAGCTGTGTGCCCTTTCTTGAACTAAAAGATTCTGACTTGCTTTTTGGGCTACCTTGTGATTCTAGAACTTGATTTCAGAGGGCAAATTCCACAAGAATTCTCCTGTAAATTCAAACACTCGTTTCTTTGTGGGTGTGGAGTCGAGAGGTGCTTGTTCTGGTGCTGGTAGCCAGCAGGTGGCTGTCTAGCAGCTGAATCTGAACGGAGCAGGCAGGCTGTGCATCAGGGAGCTGCAGCTGGATTACAAGGGAAATAAAATGAGAAACCGATCTGAGGAGTCCTGCTTCAACAATGTTTTCTGTCTGATAAGTAATTATAGTCACACAGGAGACAGTTCAGCCTCATTAGTTGGCTGGTTTGTTGTCTTCCTTGTGACTTTAATGGATATTCTGTGTTAGCTCAGAGGTAAACAGCAGCGTGTCTGTGGGTTTGTATGTGCATGTTTTCAGTCCTAGTTGTCATCTCTGGTCTCTGACACAGAATCTTCTGAGTTACACTGGTTCCAGAGCTGACATGAGAATAACTATGGATGGGTGTCATCAGCTTAAGGAAAAGGTTTGGCGAAGTAATGAATTTGAAGCCAGCCCTTCAAAAGGTCACACACGTGTATGAGCAGGCTGTTACATGTACCTTTTTCTTAAGCTTTTAAGCACTAGATACACACCTGATTTTCATGGGTATCCCCCTTTCTCTAGGTAACTTCATGTTCCCACAAAGACTGCTTGCAAACACACCCCATATTTTCTCATGTGCTTACCTGTTGCATGTACAGGCTGGTTATGTCCAGACATGGTCATATGTCTGATGCTAAAAATATTCTCTGCTCTTTGCTGGGAAAGGAAGGGCAGGTAATGAAGTCCTGAAGGAAAAGATCATTGTACCCATGTTAATCTGTGAGGGTTTCCCTGGAAAGAAACGAATGTGGATGAATTTGTTCATAATATAAACACCCCAAGGCCCCAGTCAAAGAGGAGGAAGAAATCTGCATAGTCACATAGTTTGCTTTTTGAGATTCGTTCCTTTTTCCTTAGTCCTTGCACAGATAATTCTAAGGAAGCAGTGTCTTGCTCTTCCCTCCCTGCTTTTACCTGACTGCAACAGTGTTTTGGTGCTGCTCTGTGCAAAAAATAACCAAACAACCTCTTTGATACTCTCTTCTCTGCTACTTGCCCTAATCAAGTCAGTAAGTCTCCTCTTGTCCAAATGCTGCACATTTCTTCAAGTGTTTGGGATTTGGTGTTGTTTGGGTTTTTGGGGTTTTTTGTGGGGGTTTTTTTGTGTTTGTTTTTTCTCAGAGGGAGCAGTAATGCTTCTCAGGTTTGGGAAGCATCAGGTTTGGACTCATGCTGCAGCTTGGCTTCTTTACTGTTTGCTGTTTTATTACCTATGAATGCTGCAAAGGGTCCAAAAGGCTTCTCCCTGCATTACTCCCTGCTGAGTGCTGGGATGTTAGATGTGTCTTGGGTGCAGGAAGTGCCCCTGTTCCTCTCATGGCTCAGAGTTCATCAGCCCCAGAATGTCTTCTGCAGGATGCTATTTATGTGGCCAAAGGATGGGTGAAATGCTGTGGAGAGGCTTCCTTTCAGTGAAGGGAGAGATTGAAATGATTGTTGTTAAACCAAATCCCAGTATGCTTCCTAGGGAACCTTGAATTTGTAGAACTAGAACTCAAGATGCCAGGAGGTGGGAAGAGCCCAGCTCCTTGGCCAGCTTGCCTTTGCTACAGGGATGCTGTGGTAAACAATGAGCAGCATTTAAAATTCACCTGCCTTCAGCCCTGGTGAGCTGCTTGTCAAGCAAGGCAGCACCAGCCACTGCTGCTTGTCTGCTCTCAGGTATTTGTAGGCAGCTACACATTTGACTGATGAAGTTCTCCTGTCTCTGGTATCTGAACCCTTGTCTGATCCAGCTCTTTCTTCTTCTCCTGGCAGGCAGCAGTGGTGCCCACAGCCGGCGGGCAGTTCTGGGTGTTTGGTGGGGAGTTTGCATCTCCCAACGGGGAACAGTTCTATCATTACAAGGATCTCTGGGTCCTGCATTTGGCTACCAAGACCTGGGAGCAGATCAAGTAAGTGATGTATTCTGAAGTCAGTGATGTTGACCTCCTGAGGAACCCTGCCAGCATGATCTGAGTTTGATTCCTGGTATAGTGCTCTGATTTCTCCACAGCCTGCTCATCTCTCCCTTGAGTGTAGAGATGCCCATCCTAGAAAGAGTGGACAGCCTCCAGAAAGAAGTGGAAATGAGAGATGTGTTCCAAGTCTACTGAAGCTAAAGTTGTTTTATTTAGTATGTGATTTTTGGAGCATGGATGTGCTTGGGTTTTACTTCACTGAAGGGCAGAGTGTCATGAACAGCACTCATGTCAGCTGGTGCCGATGTCCAAACCGGTACTGGCTCCATCTGCCTGGCCTCCTGTCTGGGCTGTACAAGACAAGGATCTCCCAATTTTACTGTTGCTGGAGGACACAGCTTGTATCTTGTATCTGTCCTCAAAACCAACTTCACTCCTGGTAACTGGCATTTGCTGCCTCAAGATTCCTCAGGATAAACAAGCCAATATTCAGACCTGTTGAAGTAAATAGGTGCCAAAAGCCCTGGTAGGTTTTTTGACAGGAGTTAAGGTGTCTAAATACCTTCTGAGAATCTGGCCTGAAGTCCTCTGCTAATGCTTCTCAGTTTTGCTGCTCATGTTTATATTTGCTTGAGAATAGAAGAGGTCTGGTGGGTCATCCAGTGAACTGAGAGGCAGGAGATGTGGCTTTGGTTGTCACTTTGACATAAACTTTCTCTTGGAATTTGGGATTGTTTTGATGGTGGGATCAGTGAGAGCAGAGCTTTTGGTGGGCTGGAACTCTGTGCAGCTGATCCCTGAGGTGCCACTGGGGAAAGCAGCAGCTTTTGAACACGCTGGTCTGCTGTTTGACCTGTGGAGCTTCTGGTTATGAGCTCTGTATCCTTCCTTTAGGGAAGCCCTAAATCTGCCTAAGTTGATCACTTTGCTCCTTGCTTACAGAGTGTGGGTGCCTGTTTGTGTCTGTCTCTCCTTGCATGGTAATTGAGAGGGTGGTTTAGGACTGTGCTGTGCAGAGATGGATACCCTGGCTCTGCCTTGGCACATGCCTGAGGCCACACAGTGAGTCATCCTGCCTGTCTGCCTTTCCCCCCCTCTCCCTGCAAAATCCTAACGTTGATACTGCCTGACAAGGGGGAAATCTGGAGCTTTAATTTTTACTCATGTTAATGTAGCACTGAAGGGACTGTGCAGGGGGGTGTAGAAAGCCAAACTGCTAAAAATCCCAAGGAGTCCAAAACAGTCAGGGGTAGAAGGATGCTTCACAGCACAGGATCCTGGCAGCCCACTGCCCTGTGAGACTGCAGGGATGGTCCATTAGAGCTGCTCTGGGAGGCTGTGGTTCAGTTCCTAAGCGGCTGGTTCCTGTCCATCAGTGTAGTTCTTGGCTCCAGACCTGGCAGTGTTAATGTAATAACAGCTGTAATTTGTCATGTTACAGGAAGCCAGGTTTAACCTAGTGAGCCCTGCTTCTCTTTGAGAGGTGGGGGTGAAAGAAACCCTCCAAAATGATGGAGGGCTCTTTAAGAGGTGCAAGGATTCAAAAGACCTGTCAGTGTGCAGGCTGATCTGCCTATTGTTGTCAGGCAGAAGCTGACGTAATGACTGTGACTGTACCCCTCCCAGCTCCCCCAAAATAACTTCTGAATCCCTTGCTTAGGCTCAGCCAAATAAAGGGGATGAACTCAAATGCATTACATCCCTCCCAGTTTCATGTAAGCAGGCTGGGGGGGAGGAAGTGATGCTCACCATAGAGTCCCTGCTGAGAGAAAGGGTTGACATTTCAACCAAACTCTGGATTGAAAAAACTCCTCACTGGAGACCAGTGTTAGTACCCAGCTGCAGGGAGAGCGAGGGCGGGAGAAGGGTTTTTGTGAGCCATCAGAGAATCCAGATGAGGCTTCGTTAGCTCCACCACTGATGGCGCAAATTGTTCTCTTGTGGGTTTGCAGATGTGTTGCTGTAGAGCTCATGGAGGGTTTTTCCACTCCCAAACCAAATGCTGCAGTACCTGACCTGCCTGGGAAGAGGAAGTGAGGTGGTTATGAGGCTCTACCCATCCCACATCTTATCCCATGTGGGAGAGCAGTCTAGGAGGTGCTGAATGTAACTTAGAGCACAGAAGCACCTGTTCCCTTCCTGGAGCTAAGCATGGCATTTGCGTGTGCCATGAGTTACAGGATGCCTCTGGCACTCCCAGGCCCCAAGTGGGCCAGTGGCAGTCCCTGGCTAAAACCACAGCAAGAGATTTTGTTGTGATGGGCTCTTAGAGTTAGTGAGGAAGGAGCTGGATGGGTAAAGCGAGTTCCTAATCCCACCCAGAGAGCAAGTTCTAGGTGCTGCTCTCCAGGCTGCCCAGAGCTACCCTCCATCCCTGGGTATCGCCTGTCAGATGTCAACTTGGCTGCCATGTCACAGTGGGAGGCTGCATTTGGAGACTTTGATACTTAGTTGGTTCTTAGTAGATAAAAGGGTAGACATTTTCTAAGTAAGCATTATAAATTACATGGGTGAAAGTGCCCTCGAGAGGTGATCTTTCCCTTCTCCCTGCCCTGTGCAGGACCTACTCCGTTTGAGCTTCCTGATGTGTTTGGGTGGACATCTGTATCTCAGCCTTGCTGGAATTTTGAAATGCCTGTGCCCTGGTCCCAGTGTTGGAATAAAACAAAGTGCATCTCCTCCCCATCCTTGGGCAGAGCTCCAAGAGCTGCATTAATGAGGCATCTGGTGGAGGAGGCTGGGAGGGGATGTCTTTGTTTTAATGCTAACCTGACTGAGTGGGGAAATCAAGTTTCTGCTGCCTCTTTGCTTTTCCATATGGCATCTTGATTACAGTCTGCTTGGAAAGGGGAAGAGGAAAGGGCAGAGATGATTGTTGAGTCGTATGAGGATTTTCTTTTCCTCCTTCTTTTAAAACAATGATCATAATACATGCTGCATGCTCACTTCCTTCAGCATTTTGCTTTTCCTGCCAGGGAACCCCATTGCTGCTGTTGTTTTTCCACACAAGTTTCTCATGTCTGTCTGAAGTCAAGCACATGCTTATTTTGGACCCTGAACCAGCTGGGTGGCTGGTCATAGTGAAGGTCAGCTTGGGGGTTAGTGGTGTTGGGGGGAGACTAAATGGAGGGGGTGGATTGTGTAGGGTGATGGTGGGCACCAGCCCTGGTACAACAAGCAGGCCAAGGAATCATTTCATGTGTCTGATGTAGCAGCAGTGTTACTTGAATAAATACCTGGTGATGGACATTTGGGGTGCAGCCTGGGATTGCCTAAACTCAGCTGGGTTTGGAAGACCTTATTTTAGTGCAAGGATCTGAGTAACATAATTCTTTGTTAAGAAATGTTTGGACAAGAGAGACAAAGCTTCCATTCCATATGGGAAAAACCACGTGCCGGGTTTCAGGTGGGTTTGAATTTAGTGGTTTGTGTGGATTGGGTAGCTAAGACGACCCTGCTGTGATCTGAACTTGCAGTTCTAGAAAATCTAGGTATTCCAGCCCCACACCTTAGATGGTTTTGTTGGCCTTCCTGGCCTCAGTTTATGCCACAGGTGATTTTGGTGCCATAAGACGCTTCACTGTAAAACAGTTTTGAAGAGAAAACCTTGAATAACTCATCCCCGTGAATAGGATCCCTGTGCTGTGTCTGCAGAGGCCACAGGGGAAGAGGATCTCTGATATCTCCTAGCACAGAGCCAATCCACTTGACAGAGATAAAAATTGCTGTGTTTAACAATATTTAGCTAAATTTACTTGTGTTTTGCATGCACAAAGGTGGTCCAAACACAATAAATCCCAGCCTGTTAGAGGACTTGCCAGCGACTGACTTTGACTTATTGGAACCACCTTACCATGTGTGTGATGCACGAGGTGGCCTCAGCACACAAACTGTTTGTTACTCTGCCTTAGAGCTAAGCCATATTTTAACCTAATTGCTTTATTCCTTCCTAGAGAGAAGATTCTTAGTCAGCTCCATGTGGCCCAGTGTGCTCCCTCAAGGAGAGGCAGGGAGCATCACGCTTTAAAGCTGTGCTTGGGAACCAGCAGATCCCTCCTCTGTGTAGTTCTTAGTCTTGTGTTTGAGCCTGTGTAGCTCCCTTCCTTTTAATACTGGCATGTTCCTGATACTTCCCATAACAGTGTTGTGAGATGTGGTGCTATAAATATTTCAGGGTGGTGTTTCACCAGCGTGTGTTTAACGCTGTTTAGGGAGAGGAGTGGAGCAGCCCTTGCAGGGCAGCATGCCTTGCAGTGTAGGTTTGGTTCTGATTGATGGCTCTTTGCTCACGTGCTGTGACTGGAAAGGGCAGATCCTGCAACATGACATCGAAAGGTGTGTTGGTGCTTAAAGAAAAGAAGGGTGGTTCAGAATAGTGGTGAGGGGGCTTCCTCTGTCAGCCCAAAAGTGAGCCTTGTGAGTTTATTCTTTGTTAAATTGGGATCCAAAGGTATGACTATTGATTGGCTTTGCAAAGGATTGGAGTGTTTTGTGCCTTGCAGCAGTTGTGTATTCACACCTGGATGCACTACCTGTGTGTGCCATCGAATGCACGCGTGTCTGTATTCACGTGTGTAAGATGTGAAGCTGAAGTCCTGGGCTTCAGTCCCTCCAGTGCTGGAGGATGGAAGTGCTTTGTCCTGAAATGCCTTTTGATGGGATGTTCTATGCGTCATCATCAGAAAAGAAGGCTAAGAGGGGATCTTATTAATGTTCATAGATATCTCAAGTATGGGACACAGGGGGAAATGGCCAGCCTCTTTTCTATGGTCTGTGGGGACAGGACAAGGGGCGATGATGGCCTCAAGTTGGAGCACAGGGAGTTCCACCCCAATCTGGGGAAGAACTTCTTCCCGGTGAGGGTGAGGGAGCCCTGGGACAGGCTGCCCAGGGGGTGTGGAGTCTCCTTCTCTGGAGAGATTCCAGCCCCATCTGGATGTTTCCCTGTGTGCCCTGTCCTAGGGACCCTGCTTTGGCAGGGGGTTGGACCTGATGAGCTCTGGAGGTCCCTTCCAACCCCTGTGAGTCTGTGATCACTCTTAGTGTTCTGGGAAGGTTCCTAGACTCTCAGTTAGTTCACTTATGCAGCCTGTAGCCACTGTGACATGCAAGTCTTTTTAATTCTTGAATCTGGGGGCTGAATTCAGGTCTGTTATGCTACTATAAGTCCCAGAGTAACTCCACAAGCAAAAGCAAATTCCTTATGGAGCAGTACTGATCAGACTCATGCTGTTCATGTGTAGAGCCAGTCCTTATCCAGACTTATCTTTTAATCTATTTTTAAAAAAAGTCTGGAGAATTTACAGCTCCCTCCCACATGTCTGCTTTCTGGTGTCAACCCCATGAAGTAGAGTATTAATCATAAAGTCTGTGAAAGCATTTCCAAAATGCTTGTTTTGGACCATGAGCAATGATACAGGTAAAAGGACACAGTTTGTGTTTGGGAAACAAGTCTTGGAGCTCACAGCAAGTATGGTCAGGAGTGGCAGCGTGGTTACATGTTGCTGCCAGTCCTGCTTGACTCTGCCATTTGGTTTGTTGAGTGTTGTGTTTGGAAGCTGGGATCAAAGGACCTTGGCTGTATGATTAGCTCTATGTAAAACTACTTTTGAAGAACTTTGTCAGTTTAGGAGGGCATGTCCTTGCACCAAAGGCTATAAACTTCCCTTTATAGCTGATTGCCATGTAACACTGAGGCCAAGGAAGCGGAGGAGATAAAACACCATGCAGGGTGAGGCCTCCTGGAACCATATTTCAGCTTCAGTTCTTACAGCTTGTGTTACCCAGCCTCCAAAAAGGGAAGAACAGCCTTGTGAGTGAGAACAAGTGGTGCTGACGCCAGTGAGACTTCTCCAAATTCAGATCAGGTTGCAGACTGGGTGTTTTTGTTTGTGACTGAGTTAATTGTAAACTTGTAGGAACTTGTTTATTAAAGCACTCCCATCAATGAATAACCTTTCTGTTGTTGAGGTTTGATTTTCTTTGACTTGGAATAAACCTGTTTGAGAAGCAGGGCAGAGGATATTCTTTGAGAAGAGGATTGTATTGATAGTGATTTATTTTTCTTTAATTCCTTCTTTCCTAAAAAAAAAAAACCCCAAACATTTAAAAGGTGCCATCCTCTGGAATAGCACAGAAGAGAAAATAATGATTTCACATCTTGATGAAATTAATACTAGGGGTGCTATTCTCCAGTGTGGTACTTAAAAATCCAGTAAATGCCTAGAAAACCCTACTTTCTGTTAGAATAAAAAGCCCAAGCAATCAATATTAATTCAGTCTTACCCAAACGCTGCAGTTCTGCCTGGAGTTTTTGATTATGACTGGTGTGAGATTGTCATTTTTGATGGGGAATAAGGGCCCTCATTTTCTCTCTCCACAGAAATCTATCACCACACTTTCCAGCTACCTGCTGCCAGTTAAAGTGTAGCAGTGGGGTTGTGGATTTAGGTTTTGCTGTTGTTTTCAGTGGTGAGCAGGCCTCTTTATTTAGGCCCTGATTCTGCAGCCACTTAACACATGTTAACGCTGCCTATTTGAGAAGCCTTGCTGGGTTCAGTGGTGCCAACTGTGTGCACTTTGGGAGACTCCTCAGTGAGAGGGGAAATGGGACAGATTAATCCATGGGGGCAGAGAACACACAAAGCAAAACCCTGTTTTCTCTGTGTTTTGGCCTAAAGTTGCCTTTGTTTTGAGAGTTCTTGAAGTTGTTTTTGTTCTCGTATGCTGCTCAGTCTGTGGGTGAACACGAAGGAAGGTGCATCTTCATTGCCTCCCAGGAATGTTGTTGCCAGCTGCCTGGCTTTGTGTGAAGTTTTTGGATGTGACAGATGGGGTGGTGTTGCTTGTTCCTGGAAATGGAAGTGGCACATTTAACTGAAAGGTCAGGAAGGCTTGAAAGAGCAGAACAGTAATGCCTAGCTGCTTTTTAATGTGTAAGATAATAATGATGAATTGTTTTTCCTGCAGTGCCTTTGTTCTGGAGGAAACCTAAGTAATTCCCCCAGTCTTTTCACTAGTTTGATGTTCTATCCTAACTGCAGGTGGATGAGTGAAGATGCTATGGGTACATGATTTCCTAAGACATTGAAGGAGAGTGGATGTCAGAGCCAGTCTCTGACTCTTGGTACTTGGAGAAAACATCTCTCTCTGGAGTGCCTTCCTTGCAATTGTGGGAGTTAACCGCTATTCATTAAACTCTCCAGAAAAATTAGCTCCTGAGTCATAGCAGAAAAAGACTTGAAGACTTTGGGTGCTGTTAGAGACTAGATGGCTTATCACTAGGAATAAAATTGTTACTGCAAAATGCCTGTGTAGCAAATACCAAGAGTTACAGGAAGAGCACACATAGTGTTCTGGAGATAAGCATACATATGTATTAAGGCAACAAAGTTCCCCATGGTTTCCCATTCCTGGAGAACAGAATCTGAACTCAGCCAGCCCAGCTGTCTTCAATAAAAATGGCCTGATGTACTAACAGGAAAAAGAATTTACTGGTAAGTGGAATTTATTTGCATTGCAGGGCATCAGGGGGTCCATCTGGACGGAGTGGACATCGAATGGTTGCTTGCAAGAGACAGCTGATCATCTTTGGAGGTTTCCATGAGAGCGCAAGGTAGGTTGCTGCAGGATGCCTGGTACTATTGAACCTCTGGTTTTTAAAAAAAAAAACCAACAAAACAAACAGAATTCCACCAGCTGAGCTTTAATTGAAGGATTATACTCAGCAGTACTGTTGCTGAAGTAGACTTTATGTTAGAAAGACAAGTGATCTTGATTTAAAGTCTTCAAGTGTTTAAGAAACCATTGTACCACTTAGCTAACCACTGAAGTAGCTACTCATCCTTGTAGCTAAAGCTTAATATGTCACTTCTGGCCTCTGAATCTTGCCAAAGAGTCTTGTCTTCCTAGAAACGTCTTCTACAGTAGGTTCTTGCATATTACTGAGGTCATAGCTACACTGTCATGGGGACTGTGAAGAGAGCTGAGTTACATGTTGTCTCAGAGACAGCATAACTGCAGTCCCTGGGAGCACAGTGTGAGTTGCAAAGCCCACCCTACATTTGGCTTTGGGGGAGTTTAACCTAACCTGCACAGAGCATTTTCCACTACCAGCGTGTGAGCTGGCTAGTAGAAAGAGAACATGGCATATGTGTATTTCCCCCACCCCTCCTAGACAGATAGAGCTCTCATCTCTTTAGATCTTTGGTGTTCTGGTTTAAGCTATCTTGGACTGTGTTGGTACAACCTCTGTTGTAGTAAGCAAAAAAGAACCCAGAGAGGTCTTGCTTAAAGGAGCTTTGTCAAATATAAATTGTTGCACTGAAAGAGTAACCTTCACCCCAACAAATCTTCTGTATGCTGTATGGCTACAGAGGAGAAAAGCCAGAGATGCAAGAAGTGAAGAAGGTGTTGCACCTCTTCAGGGCTTCCCAGTGCCATTCCTGAAGTGATAGTTTATCCTGTCCTAAATGGTGACCATTGCAAAAACCTGTGATATGCCAATTTACTCTCCCTAGAGATTACATCTATTACAATGATGTGTATGCCTTCAACCTGGACTCCTTCACCTGGAGCAAGCTGGCTCCATCAGGGATTGGCCCAGCTCCGAGATCTGGGTGTCAGATGGCTACAAATCCTGAGGGCAGCATAATCATCTACGGTGGCTACTCCAAACAGGTAGGAGAGGTTTTGTGGTAGCAGGTGCAGTATTTCCTGGATTCTAAACTGAATAGTTGATGAAAGAACTTGGGGGCTAAAGTGAAAACTAAAATGTACCAACCTCCAGTTGCAGAAGTGGGGCTGATGCAATGGCCTTGACCTGGACTGGCTGTGGAGTCCTGCCTGTGTTTTGGATGCTTGGAGAGGGCAGTGGCCTTAGAGCTTGAGAGGGCAAAATTGAGGTCTCTGTACTACTGCTGCTGTCTGCTGTGTTGCACAAACCTTGTCCCCAGTGGAAGGTTGGTGATCTCATCACCTAACTGCCTGCTGCTCTGACTGATGACGTTTCTGCGTGTCAGGCAGCTGCCAGATGTCCAAAAAACATTGGTTGTGAGGGCTCATGTTAGCCTGTGGTTATGTCAGCTTGGAGTGAATGTGCAGTTGTGCCCTTGGACTGTTTGTACACAGACTTGTTCAGGCTGCTGTGAACCAGTGCTACTACCAAAAGAGGCATCTTGTTTTCTAATTGTGCCTCTCCTCATGCAGTTGTGGGGATCAAGGAGCCCATCTCTGCTCAAATGAATCTTACATTTTCCCTGCTAATCTAACCCAGTCTAAGGAGGTGATAACACAGTGGTAGGAAAAAGCAACTGGGAGGAATGACACTTTTTGGCAACAGTGGTGGTTAGCACCAGCTCAAAGTGTTCTCAGGCAGTGTTCATCCATGTTCCAGTGTTTACAGGTTAAAAGCAGCAGCTGCCAGGAGATGTAATATCATCTGGCATCAGTGAAAGGGTTAAAGGACCAGCACTAGTTAGCAAACTCAATAAGGCAAAGATGACTTCTGATGAGCACCAGGCTTCCTCTGCTCTGCTTCTTGCTTTGTTAATCATGGTAATTTATACTGGATAGCCCTTTAGACCATATGTCCTCATTGACCAAGTATCCCTGTCTCTGTGCTGGGAGGGAGGAAGTAAATATTTCATTGAGTAAAAGGTTCCTGCAGAAGCTTTTCATGTTGGGAGTGCAGACAGAAGACCCAGATCCTGCTGCTACTGTCTCAGTGGAAAGGCATCGCTTCCAGCAGTGTGTGGCTGGGGGAGGAGGACGTGTTGTTCTTCTGATGTGAATAAATGAACAAAGAAGAGGAGCAGGGAAAGGGGAGAGAAGATAGTCTGGCTGTATATTTAGAAGCATTTGTGCCTCCTCACGGCCTGCGCTCAGGGCTCTATCTCATCAGATGTACATTTGATTAAAGAGCAGTAACAATGTAGAGGCATTTTCTACCAGAGGGGGCTTTGTCCTCTTCCTTTTTCTGGTCTGTTTCCTCACTCTTGAGAGTGGGAAGGAAGCGTGAGTCTGCATGCTATGCTAGATGTGAATCTCATGGCTACTGAAAGCAGCTGGGTTTCAAGTGCACACTGAGCCCCACAGAAATATGAAAGTTGATGCGTGTTTGCAGTTGGTTCTGTTCCACTTTATGAGGGTGGGCTCTGTCACACCACTCTGCATTCTTTTGAGCTAATAAAAATGAAGTAGAAGGGATGGAGGAGTGCAGAGCTGCCCTCAGCCTTTATGCAGGGCGCTGAGCAAGGATAAGAGCTGGGTGCAGTTCCACTCCAGCTTGGAAATGGCTTTTTGATTAAAATGACCACTCCCATTGAGAATCTGTTTCCTTTGTCATGTAGAGAGCCAAGTTTGCTTCTCTGATGTGCTGTTCCTAACAGAGATGTGCTCATGTGTTCTGTAGCACAAGTGAACTTCCAGGCAGAAATGGTGCATTGAGCTACAAACCAGCCAAAACACTGGACAGAGTTTTCTCTGCAGCTTTCTTGAGATGCAAAGGCAACACACCTTTAGCATGCTCCTGAGGAATTAATTCTGCAAGACTTAGCCCTTCTAGAAGAAACTCTTGGGAGAAATAAGAGCTAGACAGTGGAGGAAACAACACTTCACTGGAGCTGGGCAGGCAGATAAGACCTACTCCTTGTGTCCAGGTAGAGGCAGGTGCTGCATTCAGGTGCTATGAGGACATTTTTTCATATGAAACCAGACAATTGTCCAAGCAAAGGGCCACTGACCATGGCATGTAGAATCTTCTCTGCTAATATGAGCCAGGACCAAGTTACTCATGTACTGTAAGAAAGGTGGAGATTTGTGTGGAGGCCTCCTGGGGCCAGAGGTGCTACCCAGCATGGACATGGTGTGAATTGGCTTGGAGGGAAGAGGAGTGGAAATCATTAATAGCTCCTTAGTTTCATTACTGGCACGATACAGCTGTCATGTTGCTGGAGAGGAGAGTTGCATGTTGAGGAGAGTTGTGATGTAGCAAGGCTGCTTTCCTGTGATGAACAGTTCTGATGCATTATATCCTGTGGTTCCCTCAGCCCTTGTAAATCTGCCTTGAAGCACTGTACCAAAATAGCTGTGTGGTGTGGTACAATGCATGTTGCCTAGGGCAAAAGGAGATAGAGGCCCAGGAGATTCATGGTTATGGGTGGAATTGTAGGCATCTTTGTACCCAGCTGGCTGTTGGGGCTCTATAAAGTTGGAGCAGCACTATCTGCTTGCAGCCAGAGATGCTCCCCTGAGGGTGTGATGAATCTGCCCGTGCTCAGCCTGGTCAGCAGGCATTGTGAGCTGGGAAGAGATTTTGGTCCCTGCATTGATTTGCTGGACTTTCATGCAGAGCCAAGTGCAGAGGGTCAGTGTTCAGTAACGTCTGTCTGTCCAGGCTGTGTTGCTGAACTCCCTCCTTGTGACCCAAATACGAAAGTCTCTTTCATGGCTGTGGAAATAGAGGCAGAAAAGATGGAGTGACTCATCTGAGGCACTCTGGAGTCTCCACACACTTGTGGACAGAGCCAGAGCAAGAACCTTGGTACCCAGACATGCCTTTGTCTGTGCCAGCTGCCAGATTTTGTTGACTAAGTGGTAAACAACCAGGATGCAGGTGGTTAAAAAGGAGCTTTACAACCCTGAGTGGGACTAACTTGAGATGTTGGTGCACAAATGGTCAGGACTGTGCCTCATATTTTAAAATACACAATTCTTAGCCCAGTGGTGTCCCTGTTGTGTTCATCTGTTTCATCTCCAGTCTAGAAATTCTACAGGCGACTTCTCTGATCCCTCACAGAATAAAATGTGGATGCTGCCAGCTCTGCCTAAAATGTACCTCAGAATCCCGCAAGGAGCTCAGACTTGCTCTCCTACTGATCTTAAAGATGTCCTCAACCCGTTTCTCATGCTGGGGATGGGGTTTGCTGCAGCAAGCTGCATTTTTTGGCTGTATAAAGCAAGGAGGCCTCTCTATTGCTAGGCAACGTGAGCACACTGTGCCTGACTGGCACGGCGAATGCAGCTGGGAGGTGTTGGAGGGGGAACGCTGCTCTACCTTGCAGGTGCAAGCAGCCTACAAGCCATGGGGGGCTGGCATTCCATGTGTGCAAGGCTTTTGGATGCTAAAGAAGACTAGTAGGGGGGGGATTGGGAGTTTTGGGGGTGGTTTGGGTTGTTTTTAGTGGCAAGCTTTGCAAAGCTGGATTGGATCCTGCTGGGAGATCGCTTGTGGCAGGGCTGAAGTGTTTGCTTGAATTGCCAAGTCTGGTGGGGCTGGTTCCCTCTGTAGTTGTGCCTGCTAAGGGCTTCTGCTAATTGCATGTATTTTGCCACTGTAGATCTCTTTATCAGATATGTTTAGCATGTTATACACAGGAATCCTGATTCCCTCTTCTCTCAAGAACAGCTCTCCATGCCTCAGCTTCCTCATTCTTCAAAGCAAGATAAACAGGCACCTTGCTGCCTGTCAGTGGAGCTGGGGTTCTTGTGACTTCCTAATGTACCTGTGTGTGCAAACAATAGGCTGTGGATATCCAGGCCAGTTTTGTGCTTGCAAGAAAACACCTGGAACTTCAAGGCAAATGGGGGAACAGGACCCTCTTGTGCCTGAAGGAGTGATTTGCTCAGGGCCAACGGGTGTCCTGGTGTGAGGGGCTTGATCTCTGTGGTAGCAGAGTACAGCTTCCTGGTGAAGTGTCTGCTTTTGAGCCACTGTGAGTTGGGGAAAACAGGCATCTCTTTGACAACAAATAACTAACTCCCACTCCACCTCATTGGGGTTTTCTCAGCCCAAGAAGCTTTGTCATGTTGCATACGCAGTGTGTTTACTACAGGGAACCATGTGGTTTTCAGGAGAGAAATAATGCAGTTATTCTACACAGCTTGTACAACAGGGAAGCCAACTGCTCTCAGGATTTGCTATTTCCCCTCCTTTCATACAAACAGTGCACATCTCACTGTGCTCCTGCACACTCCAGCCTGTGAGTCCCCTCTACATACAGATGTGTTGCTCTGTCTGGCATTTAAGGACAAACTGCAGCCTGCCTGGGACCCAGGAGGAAATAACCACCACTTCTGGTCTCAGTAACACTGGGGTGTGCTTCTGTGCTGTAAGGTGTGAATCTCCTGCCTGTCTGTCTCTCCCCCTTTTTCCATCCATCCCTGACACCCTCTGCTTGGGTGAGGCTTGGAGGGCTGTTTGATTAAGGTGAGGGACAGACTAAAAAAGCTGCTGTATCTCATTTGTCCAAAGCCTGCAGTGTGTTGGTGGCTTCTGCTGCTCCTGTATGACAGAGAGAGCGAAGTGTGACATGGCCAGAGGATGGCACTTGTTCAGCACAGTGACTCACAGCCCTTTGAACTTGAGAGCTACTGCTGTGGATCCCACAATACATGCACTGCCAGGCTATGAATCAGTGTACTCATACTCAACAGCACCTTTCCTAGAAGGCCTTGCCTTCCCCTCCTGCACTGGCAGCTCACTCTGAAGGGGTCTGCTCAAAGTGGGCAGCTCCCAGCCCCTCCAACCACGTCTCCAACACCAGAGCTCCTTTAGCTGTGCCTCAGAACTGCTCACCAATGCAGAAACTTGTCTGCTTGCTTTCCATGTGCTGGAGAGCCAGCAGTGGCTGAAGGAGTCATGGCTGTATAACTTTTTAGTCAGAAAATAGGGCTGGGACTGACGCTCTATAGGCTTCCTGTCCCTTGTGTGCAGGATGTTCTGTGGCTCAGGGACAGTAGTGGAATAGCCATTGACTTCATTGATGTGCTTGCACAGAAGAGACTCTGTCCAGTGTAGACACCTTGTCTGGAAGAGTGTGTGTCTTTAGCTCACTGGTAGGTGTGCTCAGGTGCATGTGGAGAGCCAGAAGACTTCTGAGCCATGACCCCAAACTAACACATTTCCCAAGACAGCCCCTAGGCAGCCTCTGGTCCTTAAGTGAACTGAACCTTTCCTCTTGCTGCACTGCAAGCAGAGTTCTCCCATTTCCTCCAGCACTTCATTATCAGCCTTCCCCAGGGCTTCTCAGCATCATCCAAGTTACAGTGGTGTTGTGCAATGCCTGTCACACCTTCTTCTCTTCTCCCTGTGTAAGAATTCAATACCATTCCTGCAGGCTGAGTACAGGGCCATGTGGTAGCGACCCAGCACACCCTGCAGTAACAAAACCCATCAAGGGCAAGGCACAGGGTTGGGTCCAAACATGCAGCAAGAACAGGACAGCACCATGCTGTTGAGCTTTCAGCCCTGCTCCTCTTCTTGAGGACTGGACCTCCCCCTCCCAGCTTCTGCTGGGATCCACTGCCTGCATCCTGGAAGCAGTTACCCAGCATAGCAATGCCATTGCCCCCAGGAGGAAGGGAATCACAAGGAAGTAGGAGCTCTGCATGAAGGGATGGGTGGATAATGTCATCAGTAAAAGACCTGTTGCTGTGAGTGCTGGAGTACAGAGGTTTGCAGTGAGAGGAGCAAGGGGAAATCACATTTAAAATAATGCATTTCATTTCCTCAGCTGAGGCTCTATCCTGCTCTTCCTGGTACTTCTTTTTAGTAGGGGTGGAAATGGAGCTTCTGCTTCTGTTCAGGAGAAAAAGGCCTGTTGCTCAAGACTAAAAGTGACAGCTGCAGTTGGGCTGTGATGCAGAGGAGCGAGCTGTCACCTCTGCTTCTCGTGTAGTGGGATGGAGATGGGGGGGTGGCAGGGACTGAAAGTCTGCCTGCCTGTCACAGATCTCTACTTAAACTTGAGCCTTGCAAATGATGCAGCACAGACTGTCAACATTCAAAGGCAGAGTCCCAGAGGGGCCTTGCAAGCCCTGTGGAAAGTTGCTGTGGTCAGGTGGGTATCTGCTCTCTTTTACAGCTGGAGAAGCAGAGGCACAGATGTTAAATTGGTCCCTGGAGAGGACCTGATACCTTCTGTGTCAGAGTAAAAGGCAGGACCTTGGGTCTCCTGGTCCCTTGGTGCTGTCCCTCCTTCCATCCTTCAGGAGCAGCACATGCTGCCATTCTGGTGTGGGTGACTTCCAGGCCTTGAAGAGTTGAACCTCCTACATTTCACTGAGCATTCTTGTCTTTCCCTTCTCTGCAGAGAATTAAGAAGGATGTTGACAAAGGCACCCTGCATACAGATATGTTCCTGCTGAAGGCTGAAGGTGCAGGCAAGGAGGAAGGTAAGCTGCTCCTGCAGCAAGGAGAGCTGTGCTGGAAGTGATGCTGCAGGACTGTGAATGCAAATCTTCTCTTTTCCTTAGAATAACTGACTCAAAATCCCCAAACCTAGAACAAAATTTCCCTTTTAAAGAAAAGCACTATGCCCCAGTGTTTGCTTTGGGGCTAAACACAGCAGATGAGTTGATTTAAATCTTTCTACCTCCCAGGAATAGCAAAGTGCATTTGTGTGCTTAAAAAGAAAGGGGTTAGGGTGAAAGAAACAGCAGTTGCAGAGGGATGTTGGAGGAATTATGTTCGCTGTGTGTGTGTGCTGGAGAAGGAAGATGGGCCATCACACACAGAGGTAGAATTACTGCTTCACTCTGTGAAGGGAAATGGGAAGTAGGTGCTTGTGGCTGGACACTGCAGCGGTTCTGTCGCCTTCTCATGCTCAATTTTACAGCCTGAGAAGATGAGACTCTGTCTGCTTTGCTGAGCAAATCCTTCTGGCTAGCTGAAGGCTGTAAGGAGTCGTGGTTCTCAGCACCAGGTACCTCAGCTTTTGAGCTGATGTAAGTAGTGAATGGTGAGACAGGGGGATTGGAGCTGGTGGAGAAGCTGGCAGAGCTCTGGATGAAGGTTGGAGTATACTTATTGTCAGTGAATCGCTTCTAGCTCACAGCATTATCTACATTGACATCTCCCAGTTGGTCCTGGAATAGTGTGAGATGCAGTGGAGGGTCTCCAGGCTCCTTGCATAACTCTGAGAAGCTCAGGCCTGCACAGGCAGCTCCAGGAAAAAACTACAAGAAAAGATATTGTAGGGATTTTTTGGGTTTATGTGTGGGAGGGAATTAAAACAGCATTTTGAAATTCCTGTTCTCTGGGACATTTTGATCAGTGCTCTGCTGTTTCACAACAGAAACAGGGATTGCAGAAGTCTCCACACTGGAAATTCTTGTTTTGACAAACTGTTGTGTAGTGGTGGCTCACTCTTCTCTCAGGTCAGAGAGAAGATTGGGGTGTGATCTCATGGGATTATTTAGTGTAGAGGGGATATCATCAAGGGGGATTGATTGGTTGGTTTGGCTGTGAATGGCCCCAGGAATAGGACTTCCATCCCTTTCCTTAGCAAAGAATGTGTTTTGTCCTTGGCTCAGGGAATGGGACATTTGTCTTTGAGCTGAATTTCTAAAATGTAAGAATTGCAACTGATTTCTTTAAACCTGTCCATCTTCAAGTGGGATGTGGGGAGGAGGTTGGTCACATTTATTGTCTGGATTCCAGACCTTGCTTGAATTATGTCCTATTTATAGTTTATCTTGTTGGAGTTGTGGTTCCTTCAGAAACACCATCCCCAGCCAGTGCACGTGTTTCTCCCAGCCAGCATTTTAGGGATTTGCTCTAAATCCAGAGTAGAAAGGATTGGAGTGAAAGCAGAGGCTTTAGAGCACAGGCCTTGTCCCAGCACTGAGCCCTTTTTCAGAAGTGTGGTTGGGTCTCTTTACAATGAACTTTTGGGGGTGAGGCAGTGCTTGGCAGGTAAGATACTGTAGTTAGAAGGGACCTCGGTAGGCAAAGGCTGGATATAATCAGTCCTTGTTTGAACATGCTCCTCTAAAGGTGTATACACCCTGGGGGTGGCTCCTGTGCCCCAGAGAGCACACCCTGGGGGTGGCTCCTGTGCCCCAGAGAGCACACCCTGGGGGTGGCTCCTGTGCCCCAGAGAGCACACCCTGGGGGTGGCTCTTTGGAAGACAAAGAGGTAGAAGAGATGTGTGGATTAGCTGTGTGACTGAAGTAGAAAGACAAGTGGGTTGTTGAAGGCCTGCTGTGCAGTTCTGAGACTGTCCAAAATGGGTTGTTGAGTTACTTGCTGGAGTACTGAAGTGAAAACCATGAGGATTCTCCTTTGCTGATGCTCCTCTTTTCTTTTCTCCGTTACCAGACAAGTGGGCATGGAGCCGGCTCAACCCATCGGGAGTGAAACCCACTCCCAGGTCTGGCTTCTCCGTGGCAGTTGGTCCCAATAACCGCTCCCTTCTCTTTGGAGGCGTGCATGATGAAGAGGAGGAAGAGAGCATTGAAGGGGACTTCTTCAATGATATTTATTTCTATGACATTGGGAAAAACCGCTGGTTTCCTGGACAACTAAAGGTTTTAGTTTTCAAACTAACAGATACATATCCAGTTCATTCTCCCTGATCATCTGATACGTGTCCTTTGTGCCTTTTTATGGCCTCATGTGACTTCACAGAACAGAACATTAGCAGTTGTAAGGGACCTCAAAAGATCATCTAGTCCAACCCTCCTGCCAGAGCAGAATCACCCAGACTAAATCACAAAGGAACACATCCAGGCAGGTTTTGAATGTCTCCAGAGAAGGAGACTCCACAACCTCTCTGGACAGTCTATTCCAGTGCCCCATCACCCTCACAGTGAAAAAAGTTTCTCCTTATATTCCCATGGAGCTTCCTATGCTCCAGCTTGCACCCATTGCCCCTTGTCCTGTCGCTGGCCATCCCTGAGCAGAGCCTGGCTCTGTCCTCCTGACTCTCACCCTTTACATATTTATAAACATTAATAAGGTCACCCCTCAGTCTCCTCTTCTCCAAGCTAAAGAGGCCCAGCTCCCTCAGCCTCTCCTCATAAGGAAGGTGGGGCAAGCCTCTGCTTTTAATAACTCAGGGTGCCCCAGGAGCTGAGCCACCAGGCCTGGCTGCTGCTTTGCTCTGTGGCCCCTGACTGTGAAGGGGGGCCGAACCTGTAGAATTGAAGCTGGGGATGTGCAACTCCAGCAGGTTTTTGCTGCCAGACCAACCAAATTCCCTTAACTTTATTACCCCTCTCCTTCCCTGCACATGGCTCTTTGTGCTCTCAATGTCCTGCTTCTGCAGTGGGGTGAGGAGTGACACCCTTCTAGGGAGAGATGAAGTTGGGTGCAAATTGAAGGTGGGTCAGGAGGCAGCCCCCTATTCCCTGCTATTGTGTAACACAAAGGTGCACAGAAACTTAGTTATGGTGTTTTACTGGAGCCCAACTCCAGATCAGATGTGTAAGTCTGACATCAGATAGTTCATAAAAGCTACTGTGAAAAGATCTTGTGTTGCATTGGGATCAAAACCCCTCCCTCTTCTCCCCCAGTGTTGATGAGCTACTAGAAGAGATGAAACATTAACCTTGTCTCATAAGAACCTGAGAAATGTGGCCCTCAGCTCAGAGGTTTGATTTTGTTTGAACCACTTTCAAGGATGGGGGGAGTGAGGTGCAAATGACCTGGTTGAACTTCCTTCTTTCCACCCCTGCTGTTTCTAGCTTTGTTCTCAAAAAGGAGAAGTCAATCACATAATAATAGGCAAACATGCACTCAGGTGTTTGCTTCTGACTGTTTTCCAGCCCTTTCATACTGTACTTGGAAGACCTGGAGTGCTTCCTGGTAATGCACTGTAATTTAGCACCCAGCAATTGTTTGGATTTCACAAAATGCTGGGTTATTTTCTCTTGCTGCTGGCACAGACCAGTGGACTCTCTGTGTGTTTATGTGCAGCTGGCAAGGCCAAGAGCAAAAGAGCTGTTCTCTGTCTCTTCAGCACATGCTGCCACTCACAGAGGAAGCAACTCCAAGGAGTTGTGTTGCTCCTTGTTTTACGGCTGGGGGAAGTTCATGTTGAAGGGGGAGGTTGCACCAATTGCTTGAGACTTAAAATTCTAATGAAAACTAATTGAATCCTCCCTGCTCTCACCCAGCAGCATCTCTAATATTTGTATTAACTGCTGTAGGTGCTGGTAGGTGCACACACTTCACACTCTCTGTTCCCTGTTTCTGTTAACAGGGACCAAAATCAGAGAAGAGGAAGCGAAGACGTGGCAGACAGCCTGAGACACAGGCTGCTGAAGATGAGGAGGTGGAGAAGCAACATCCACAAGGCCCAGTAGAGATAGTCAAAGAGGTGGTGGCAGAAGATGGCACTGTCATGACAATCAAGCAGGTGATCTCTGGACCTGCAGAAGAGGAAGGGCCTGAATTGGAGGAGGAGGAAGAAGATGGAGCTGTGGTGCAGCAAGTGGAGCCATGCCCACGATCGAATGCCATGCTGGCAGTGAAGCATGGGGTTCTCTATGTGTATGGGGGGATGTTTGAGGTGGGGGATCGCCAGTTCACCCTCAGCGACCTCTACAGCATCGACCTGCATAAGATGGAAGAATGGAAGGTGCTGGTAGAGATGGACCCAAGTAAGTTCTGATGGTGGGATTAATCTTTTTGTCTTTAGTGTAGCAACACAACGCTAGGGGAGAAACCCTGCAACTGTGGAGCTTCCTCAAGGGGTGGTGATGAACCTCTGAGTGGTGACTTTTCCTAGGCAGGGAAGAGCTTGGGGTGTTGGATGGTCACTGTCACTGCAAAAACCTGTCTGGTCCAGAGCTTTGTGATCACTGTAGAGAGTAAACTCCAGTCTGATGGAGCATCTTGAAAACCAGGATGTGTTAACAGAGGACAGGGGGGTGTGCTCTTGCCCATCCTCCCTTCTCAGAGCAGTGAGGGTCATGGGTACTGCAAAGCATATGGGTGCTAGCTAGGGTTATCTCTTTGTACCTGACCTTGCCTTGGCATCTTCCAGAACAGCTCTGGGTGTAGGAGTGGAAAACAACTTGTTACTTATTTATTCTATTTTCTCTCTCATCAAAGAAACACAAGAATGGCTGGAGGAGTCAGAGTCAGATGAAGAGGATGATGATGTGGAAGGTGCAGAGGGAGGGGAAGAGGAAGAGGAGAGCTCTGAAGAAGAGAGTGAAGATGAGGAAGGTAATGATTAAGATGAACACTGTGCTAATATAAAGTGGGTTTTAGTACAATATTGCTGGTATCCAGGTGAGTTCTCCAGCAAAAGCAAAGTTGTGATGGTGCACTGCTCACAGGCAGAGGAGAAGCTCCTTTGCAACTGCTAGGTTTAAACACATTAACTGGAGAGCAGTTGTGGCCAGGTTGACACATGGAAGAGCAGATTGCCTTCATTAGCTGCTTGTGACCTCTCTTTCTGTCTTCCTCCCATTGTGTACCAGGAGAGGAGCAGCACCCATCTGTTCAGCCTGACGAGCAGCACGCAGACTATCTCTCCAGGACTGAGCAGTACTGGGTGAAACTGGCCCGTAGCAACATGGGCCCAGATGCCAAGGAGAAGAAGGTGGTCAAAGTGGCACATGCCATGGCAAAGACTTTCTATGAAGATTCAGTCTAGATGTTGGTGAGGCTGTTCCATGAGTGAGGAAACACACTGGGAGCAGTGGTTAGCTCTGCTAGCTCAGCAGACCTGCCAGAAGGCATCCTGGTACTCTAGCTTCTGCCTGCTCTGTGGGTGCCTCTGGGCTGGCAAGTCTCAGTATGCCTGTGTGGTTAATGCTCTGGAGATGCTGTTACTCCCCTGGGGGTTGCAGGATGGTCTTGAGGAACAGGATTGTTGTTCTGCTGAGGCTGGTGTGTTCCACAGTGTCATATTTTTGTTCAAAAGTTGTTTTCAGTCTGTCAAGACAAACTGCACATCACAATGGTTCACTGGTCCCAAATTCCCTACCCTGGCTGGGGCCAGAACATGTCTCCAAGGGTTTCTACAATAAACTTGCTTGGTTTTCTCAATCCCATCCTGGCTTTTCCACTTCTTTTTCTCCTACTCTGGAAGAGGGATCACTGCAGCTAGTGGTCATAAGATGCACCAGCAGCCCTGAGATGTGGCTGGAGAAACCCAGAAATCCTTCCATACCTTAATGAGAGTTGCTGTGACCCCTGATGTACCCAGCAGTAGAAGTCTCTTCCTTTTTGGTGTCAGCCTTAGCAGGTTTTGTCTTTGCTTGCTCAGTTCCTCACGTGTTGTCCACCAAAGCAGTTGCCCTACACATCACCTCTGTATGACCAGGGAAACCTCCTACCTTGAGACCTGATGGCCTGTTCAGAACAGGAGGGAGCTGGCTGACAACTCTGAGAGGATTTTTCACCCCCCAACCCTGCTTCCTGACTCACACTCTCTCCTCAAGGCATCCCTTCCTTCCCAGCAGAGCACTGCTGTGCTCCACAGGGACACCAGATGGGCTACACATGTGTCTGCTGCAGCAAGCAAGTGGTGACTTGAGTTGACACCAGAAGGCACTGGCCTTGTGCAGAGAAACCCGGGGTGCTGTGGGTATTGTTTTGGCAGGGGCATCACCAGGGAACCAGCTCTCAGGAGAGCAGAGCGTGGTTCTGCAAAGCTAATTAGCATGTAATAAAGATTAAATCAAGCAGGCTGCCAGTGTGATTTAATTGTCAAGATAAAATCAGGTTTGATAGGGAGGTACCTCCTGTGTGAAATCACAGGTGAGGGGGTGAAAGCAAACCATGTATTGATAACCTAGGAAAGGATTGGTGCTGCTCACTTGGTGAACTGTGCACCAAGTTGTCCTGCCCCTTGGGTACAGTCCCTGGATCTCCTTGACATTTGAGCCTTTGTCCCTGTATGATGTCACTGGTTTCTGTGCAGAGTTTTGGGGAATCTGCCACTCACTTGCATCAGCTGATTTTAAAAAAAATACATATATATTTGAAAAATAGTGGGTTTAAAACCATTTCTTCCCAGGACTTGATTCCAAAAGCCCAGCCAGAGAGGGGAACACACACTTCTTGCCAGATGTACTTTATGTTTGCCTTCTGATCTTTCCAAATATAGATAGACACCCTGAAAGAATTTTTTTCCCCCCCTGAGTTGAAGCTGAGTTACAGTAGTGCCAAGGATGAAGGATAGTTTCATACAGTGCTGCTGCAGCCTCAGGAAGAGATTCTCTCTCCTCCTCCTCCAGTAGAGAGACTGTTGGATGAGGGAGCCAGATGTGTCAGATGAGCTGGAGTGTGTGCAGGGATCATCTGGGGTTTTTCCTTTCATCTTTTCCTCAAGGGCTCTGGAACTTAGTCCTCATTGTGCTTTGTGCCAAGCTAAGTATGATGGGAGGAGGCATAGACTGGGAGAGATGCTTCCAAGGAACCTGTGAGTCAGGATGGGCCAACTGTCCCGCTCCTGTGAGCAGCACAGCAGCTCGTGGGGCCTCCTGCAGTGAGCACACTGCCTGCTGAGGGAGAGGAGGCTTTCGGGGTGGGTTGCAGGGGAGATGTTGGCTTCCCAGGGCTGCCATTGCTCTGCTGTGAGGTTGGGCTGACCTGGCTTTGGTTCCTCCTGGAGTAAGGATCCTGGATGAGCCAGCACAGGCTGTGGCTGGTCTGATGGCTGGGTTCAGGAGGCTCTGGTGGTCACCCTTTGGTTGTATGAGGAGGGGATGCTGCCATGGCAAACTGGCTCAGCCTGGAAACTGAGGCTTAGCTGTCAGCTCTGATGAAACAGGGCTGGACCAACCTGCATGGGAACCAGAACCCACACAGCCTCCCTGCTCACTGGAGCATTTGTGGCTGCTGGACTTGGGACAGGAATTAATCCTGGTGCATCTGCAGAGTGAAGAAGACAAATGCAGCCCTACAGCCAGCAACAGCCCAAGAGCTCTCTGGACACCCCAACCCATCTCTTGCTGGTGTAACTGGCAGCCTGGGAAGCAACTGCCCAAGATCTGTCTGGACACCCCAACCCATCTCTTGCTGGTGTAACTGGGAAACTGGCACATGTTGGTTGAGCAAGTGAAACCCCTGAGGAAAGGTAAAATTTCTCACCTGAGCAGGGATGACTGATAATTACCACTGTGTTAATTGCCTGCAGAGGTCAGGATGTGATGGGCTGTGCCACCACCTTAAGAAATGCCAACTCTAATGGGACCTTACTCCTCAGAACCTTGGCTGAAGGTCTGCTGAAGCCCGTTCAGGGTTGCTGGATCAGATAACCTGCTTGTTTTTCTTGTGTTGGTCCCAGAAGTGCTGTGAAGAGGAAGGTCGGTTTTGCAGGCAGACACACACCAGTGAAGCAGCTAAACTGAAACTACAGCCAAGAGAAGGGCCAAGCCTTGAACTTGATGGGAAACTATGAACTGAGCAACTCCAGCAGTGTCTGTTCTAAGAGGAGTTGTTACTCTCTGACATGTACAAAGAACAGTTTGTACTGTTTAATCTATGGAGTCCCAAATAAAATTCAATTATTCCTTTGGCATCCATCAGACTGTTGCTTTTGCCTATCTCATCATAAAGGGATGAATGTATAAATATTTACAGAGGAGAAAGAGACCTGGGGATATTATTGTATCTGGAAACAATCAGGATGTTGGGTTGTTGGGGTTTTTTTCAGCAAAGACAAGGCTGAAAGTAACTTTGTGTCTTGGGGAAAATGTATTTAGTAACCTCCTTTCTTCTGGGCCACACACAGGCTGTAATTGCATGGTAATTAACACAGAGAAATTGGATTTCTTCTATTAGTTTACATGCACAGCGAGGAAGGGAAGAGGCTGAAGGAAAGCACCAGCTCAAATGTGTTTGACTTCAGGGGTTGCACAAAACAGGCCCCAGCAGAAGGTTTCATGTCTAAACCCATGGGATTGCTTCTCCCCCACATCAGTGGGTGTGGTGTGGTGTGGTGTGGCTGGGGTGTGGAAGCCATTGAACCTTGCTGAGCAGTTGATTAATCAGACAGTAATTGGGCTGCCCTGGGGAGGGAAATGCTCATTGTAGATGGAAAGATGGTTCCTAACATCTCTGCTCGTGGCATTTTGCTAAGAGCAACGACTTGCTGCAATCCCATTGAGCTGCTGGTCTCCTCCCAGCACTGCCTACCTGCTCTGGTAGCTTCTGGAGATAAACCAGTCCCAAAGTCTTGCTTGTCAGGCTTGTGGTGCTCTGCACATGCTGGGTTGATCTTGTCCTTCCTCATTTGTCTTGGAGAGAATCTGGGCTCATTCCCTGTCTGTTTTGTGTCAGCAGAACCAGTGCTTCCTTGCTGCAGGGATCTTGTAGGTGAGTCCAACCTGTACTGAGCAGCACGTGTGTCTGTCAGCAAGGCAGAAGGGCTGAAGACACTCAGGTTCATACAAACAGGTCTCCAAGGGATGCAGAGTGGGAATGGGAGAGCACAAATGCTTCAGCTTCTGCTGGGAAGCAGCTGTTGATCCAACAGCTGCAGCATCCCTTGTCACTAACCCACAGTGCTTTCACCTTCCAGGTGAACAAGGGAAGAACTGCAGGGGTTGGGGAGCAGAGGGATGCTGCTTCAGGAGGGATTCTCACTGCTTTCCCTTCCAACAAGACCGAACATCCCATTCCACAGTGCAGCTGCTGCTGGGGTGGGGGCAGCTGCTGTCACAGAGGGGTGAGGTCTTGGGTGTTGGTGGTCTTACCATGTTAAAATGAGTCTGTAACAGAGCCTGAGTCTTGTTGGTGCTGTTAATAACATCCAGGTAGGTAGGCAGATGATGAGGAGTGTGAGTACTAGGTAGCCATGTGGTGGAGCAAATGATACCTGTGCCTGAGCACGAGTCTTGCTCAAGTTTGTCTCCCACTGAAACCTCCAGCTGGGCAGTGGACATCCCACCACAAGCATGTCTAAACCACCCATCCAACAAGACTTTCTGGCCAACGCTCAGCACCTCACAATCCCTAGAAAGGGAATTCCATTTCCTTTAAGTCATGGAGCATGACCTCTGGGATGGCTCTGGTGAAGGGACACACAGCTCACCATGTGTTTGAGGCACATCCCCAGACCTTTGGGCACTGATGAGTAGCCACAGGACATCATCACCTGTCCAAACTCCCCAGCTTGGCATGGTGATTAGTTAATTACATGTACCCTGGAAAAACCAGGGTGCTGAAGCAAAGTGTCTGGGTTACTGGTAGTCAAAACACACCAAGAAAAGGAACTTAGGGAGCTTGCAACACCTCTGAGGGCAGCATAGTCTGGGTGGCATGTCACCCAGGGCTCCCTCTGCTCGGCGTGGGCTGCAGCAAGCCAGGAAGATCAGTGATGAGCAACACCCTGAGGGCTGGAATCCTTTGGGGGCTGAGTGAGGGGGTGACCTGCTTCCCTACACCAGGAAACCCCATCACTGCCACTCTGCAAAGCATGAAGGAATTACCCACGAGCAGCAAAGCTCTGCAGCGTGGGCAGGAGATCCAGCCCAGCCTCTGCTCTCTTCAGCCTTACCACACACCTCTGGAGCCAACCTCACTCCAAGACAATTAAAATTCCTAGCTTTCTACCCTCCCTTAACTTGCCAAAGCCTGTCAGGACATGTAATTAGTCCTTAGGTCTCAATTAAGCCCTTTATCATCAACAGGACATTATTTCTCCTCTCTCCCCTCCCCTTCTGTTGCAGGCTGGATTTTTTATTCCTTGTTTTCCCCCCCCTATTTTTTTCCCCAGCAGCACTGAAGCTTCCCAACTCCTCCCAAGGTAAAGAGATGCTGCAACAGCTCAGCATCCCTGAAAGATCAGGCCCTGGAGAGTCCCAGTGTGCTCAGAGAATCTGGGTCTTGGGTACAAGCAAACCAGACGCCAGCTGGGCTGGTGAGAAGCTGACGGGGCACAAACAGGGGGAAGGGGTTTGTGTTCCTTCCTTCTTGCCTTCCCCAAAGTGTCAAACCAGCCCACAGGTGGGGGCTGGCCAGAGGATCTGGGTGTCCCCATGGAGGGGTGGGCTCTTTCCTGCACCGGTGGGGAGGTGGGCTGGTGGCCCCAGCTCCTCTTTGTGTTCCAGGTGCTGCTTTGTCCCACTATGGGAAGGTAAAAATAACCATTGCAGCCTGGAAAAAACCAAATCATGATACAAACCTCCAGCTGTTCACATGCAGCTGTCAGTGTGGACATGAACAGTGGGGATGGATGATGGACACAGATATATATGCCACGATGAGGACCTCCCAGAGGAGCCATGAAGATGCTCAGAGGGCTGGAGCAGCTCCCCTACGGAGAGAGGCTGAGGGAGCTGGGCTGGGTCAGCCTGGAGAAGAGAAGAGAAGGCTGTGGGGGGACCTCACTGCAGCCTTCCAGTCCCTGAAGGGAGCAGAGGAACAGGAGGGGAATCAGCTTGTTAAAGGGCAGAGACTGGCAGGACAAGGGGGCTGGAGTGAAGGGTGAGAGGAGGGAAGGGTGAGAGGAGAGATTAGGGGGAAGTTCTTTGCAGGGAGAGTGGTGAGGGGCTGGAAGGGGCTGCCCAGAGAAGGGGTGGGTGCCCCATCCCTGGGGGTGTTCAAGGCCAGGTTGGCTGGGGCCCTGGGCAACCTTGTGTAGCTCCAGGCCTGGAGGTTGGTGGCCCTGCCTGTGGCAGGGGGTTGGAGCTCTGTGACCCTTGGGGTCCCTTCCAACCCAGACCAGTCTGGGGTTCTATGATTCTATGTTTGTGCCTTCAGTAGGGATGGGTGACCCCAGGGCTCCTAAGACAGGGCCATACCCTGAATTACCTCTCTCCCAGAGCTACTTCTCAAGAATATTTCTGGCCTTGGGCAAATGTGGAAAGCCCAGAGTGAAGATAAATTGCTCAGCTCCCCGTGATTAATAAAGGAATCGTTCTTTTTAACCATGTGGTTTGGGAGCCAATTAATATTAGTCTTTGGCTAGCTTTCCTGCTGAACAAACCTCAGCTCCATGGATGAAAGGAGGTGAAAAATCCATGTTGGGTTTGTGTTGGTAGGTAACTGGGCAAGGGTGGGAAGAACTGGTTGGTCACCAGCAGTGATGGAATCAGGAGTGCTTTAATTTGATGGATAATGAGAGGTGGGTTTGTGCTGTGGGTATCTAAATGCACCTTAACTGCCCTGCTCCGGGTGGGACCTTTGTGCCAAGCACTTAAAATGGCCAAAAAAAGTCTTTTCTAAAGAATTTTAACCAGGATCACAGAACAGGGGAGGGGGGGTGTGAATTCCAGGGCTGCAGTCACCAGACGGCGTTACTTGGTTCATCTCAAGTGTGCAGCAACCAGTGGAGAAGGGAGGAAAAATAAAGGAGAAATGATGACTAAGGACCCAAAAGGAGAAAAAAAAACCCCAAAGTAAAAAAGGAAAAGGTGCAAAGATGATGGACAGCTGCTGTGGGAAATGAAATCAAGCTCCTGGGATCTTTTAAAGGTTATCCTTTCCCCTGTCCGCCCATCGCCCTCTGCCTGAAAAGGGAAAGGAAGCAGAAGAGGAAGCAAATCTGTGACAGGAGGGAATAAGACCATGTAAGGAAAAGAACTGAATTTAACTGGCACATGCTCTAATCCTTAGTTTATTTCTGGTTAAAAATATAGCAATCCAGTGCAGTGTAATAAGAAATCTGCTGAAAAGGTAGCAGAGAAACAGCTAAAACAGAAGCAAAGCAAAGCTGAGTCCACAAGTCAGGGCTGTACCCAACAACTCTGTCTGTGAAACCTCCCCCACCCCCCCAAATAAATCTGTATAGGGGGTTTCATCCCACCCTTGGGTTGCTGCCCCACTCACCCCCCTCCTCCCGTTGGATGGAGCTGCGGTGGGTAGAACTGAGGGTGGAATTTGGTCCCTTGGAGCTACCAAATCCCAAACAAGCCATTCGAGTGGTACCAGGTGGGGATGGGTCAAGGGGGGGCAAAGCCCATCACCGTGGTATCAGGGTGGGGAAGGGAGGAAACCAGTTCAGTGAGGGGACACCAGGGGCATTTCCAAGCAGTTTGAGCTCAGACCACACTCTGTGATTGGGACCATGAACAGCTCAGAACAGGGATACGGCATCTTTAATGAGTTATGCATATTCTCAGTGGGGACAGGGGAGGGGGGGAAAATCAAGGCAGGCAGAGTACAAAGATGGTAGAAACCAACAAATCAGGTGACATAGAAAAAAAAGAAAAGAAAAAGAATACATCCTTAGAGGCTGCCATTGCCAATGAGGTTTGGGGTTTTGGTTTTTTTCTCTTTTTTTTTCTTCTTTTTTTCCTTTTTTTTCCTCTTTTTTTTTCCTTTTTTTTCCTTTTTTTTTTGGTTTTTTTTTTCCCTTTGTTTGTTCGTTTGGTTTTTTGTTTCTTTTTTTGTTTGTTTGGTTTTTTGGGGTTTTTTGTTTTTGTTTTTTTTTTTTCTTTTTACAGGGACATGTTGGAAGCTGGAATATACATCCTGCATTACAAAGTGCAAAATACTACATGCTCAGAGCCCAAGCATGATGTCTGAAAACAGTCCACAGCAAGATGTAAGAGACAAACCCACCACCCTCTCCCTCCCTCCCTCCTCTCTGGGACATGCTCCAGTGCTCCTCCCCAGGTGCCTTGGATAAGCAGTTTGATCTTGCTTTGCTTTTAGGTTGGTTTACAGGATCCAAAGGGGATCAGAAGTCTCCCCAGTCCCTCCCCACCAGGCTGCTCCCTGGCACCCCTGTGCACACGTGTGGTTTGGGGATGGGATGCTCAACGTGCTGCTCCCCACCTGCAGCACGAGGACCAGCACCAGCTCCACTCATGTTGCTGAAGGTGCCTGAGGGGTTTGGGGTGAGATCTCTTGGGGGGGTTTTTTTGGGGGGTGGGGTGGAATCTGGGTACGTGTTTTTACCCAGGAGAAGTTGGCTGTGGTTTAAAAATGGTTTTCCAGCCTTTCCGTGGTGGGGAGCAGCCTGGGGAGGAGGAGTGAAGGCAGGAGGGTGATGGGGCTGCTGCTTGCACCCATGTGGTCCCTATCCCCACCCCCCCCGCCCCAAGAAATTTAGCAAAGTACCAATTGCTGCTTTGTTTTGGAAATAAGTAACAAAATGGGGCCCATTGCCCTTCTCCCACCTTTCCCATCTTGATGGGGTTCATGCCACCCCCCTGCTCTGCTCCTCCTCCTCACAGCAACGCTTCTCCTCTCACCAAGGGGGGAGGAGGGAGAAGGAGGAAGGAAGGAAGGAAGGAAAAGGAAAGGAAAGGAAAGGAAAGGAAAGGAAAGGAAAGGAAAGGAAAGGAAAGGAAAGGAAAGGAAAGGAAAGGAAAGGAAAGGAAAGGAAAGGAAAGGAAAGGAAAGGAAAGGAAAGGAAAGGAAAGGAAAGGAAAGGAAAGGAAAGGAGGGAGGGAAGGAAGGAGGGAGGGAAGGAAGGAGGGAGGGAAGGAAGGAAGGAAGGAAGGAAGGAAGGAAGGAAGGAAGGAAGGAAGGAAGAAAGGAAGGAAGGAAGGAAGGAAGGAAGGAAGGAAGGAAGGAGGGAAGGAAGGAAAGCCTGGTTTTGCTTTGCTCCCCCATTTGCTCCATCATTCAAGCTGTTGTGGATTCCTCAGCCTGGAGCATCCCAGGACCCATTCACCCTTCCAACAGACTCTCCCCATGGTCCCCTCATCTCGTTCCCATTTTGGGGTTCACTGCTCTTGTCACAAATAGATACAATTAATTATTTTTTTTGGTGGGGGGGGGGAAGGAGGGGTGAGGGGAAGGGAAAACGAGGTGCTTTTTGATTTATTTCGTTGGGATTCCTTCTCATCCTTTCCAGTGTTGGGGGGGGGTGGCAGCGTGTTGATAGCATTTTGCCATGCCACACAGCATAGTGTTATACAAGCAAAGAATTTTGGCTAAAATCCAAAAAAAAAAAAACCAAAAACAACATTACCCAGGAGAAAAAAAAAAAAAAAAGGCAAACTGTGAGTGAGACTCAATCATTTGTTGTTCTTCTGTGAAAAGACTTGGAAATTGTCAGAGGACAGTTCAAGTTAGGATGGGGGTTTTTTTTTCTCTGGTTTGTTGGGGTTTTTTTTTCCCTTTTTGCTGCTGTTTGGTTTTGTTTTTTTTTTTTCTGGGTTTTTTTTTTTTTGTCTTTTTTTTTTTGTGGGTTTTTTTCCCCCACCCCCCCCTCCCCCCCCCATTCATACATGTAACTGTTATTTTTGCAAACAAGACAGTCTGGAGTTAGATGAAAAAGTTAATAAACAAAATGGCAACTCCAATGTTTAGTAAGATCACCATGACTACCAGGATAGGAGCCGAGCCCTGCAAGAGAAAGAGAAGGAGAGGAGTTAGAGGATGGGCTCAAAAATCTCTCTGGGCTTGCTGTGTACCAGGGGCTGGGGCTGGGACATGGTGGGGCTGCAACCCAGCAGACCCCAGGGATGGTTTAGAGACCCCCACAGCCCAGCCCAGCAGAACCCAGGGATGGTTTACAGACCCCCAGACCAACCCAGAAGATCCCAGGGATGGTTTACAGACCCCAGACCTACCCAGCAGACCCCAGGGATGATTTAGGGCCCTCCCAGCCCAGCCCAGCAGACCCCAGGGATGATTTACAGACCCCAGACCTACCCAGCAGACCCCAGGGATGATTTAGAGACTTCCCGGCCCAGCCCAGAAGACCCCAGGGATGTTTTACAGACCCCCAGACCAGACCAGCAGACCCCAGGGATGGTTTACAGACCCCAGACCTACCCAGCAGACCCCAGGGATGATTTAGGGACCTCCCAGCCCAGCCCAGCAGACCCCAGGGATGATTTACAGACCCCCAGACCAGACCAGCAGACCCCAGGGATGATTTAAAGACCCCAGCCCAGCCCAGCAGACCCCAGGGATGATTTACATACCCTCAGACCAGACCAGCAGACCCTAGGGGTGGTTTACAGACCCTGGGGGTGGTTTACAGACCCCAGCCCAGCCCAGCAGACCCCAGGGATGGTTTACAGACCCCAGACCAGACCAGCAGACCCCAGGGATGATTTAGGGACCTCCCAGACCAGACCAGCAGACCCCAGGGATTATTTAGAGACTCACAGACTTATCCAGCAGACCCTAGGGATGATTTAGAGACCCCCAACTGAGACCAGCAGACCCCAGGGATGATTTAGACACCTCCCAGCTGAGAGCAGCAGACCCCAGGGATGATTTACAGACCCCCAGACCAGACAAGACCAGGGATGGTTTAGAGACCCCCAGACCAGCAGACCCAAGAGATATTTTACAGACCCCAGCCCAGCCCAGCAGACTCCAGGGATGACTTACAGACCCCAGACCAGCCCAGCAGACCCCAGGGATGATTTACAGACCCCAGCAATGATGCTCAGGAGCCTCAGGGCAGGCACTGGATGAGCTCTGGACCCGGCATGCCCTAAGCCCCCCCTCAGTGCTCACACCCATGGGACACACCAGTTTGGACAGTGGTTGCTCATGGACTTCACCATGTCATGGGCATGGGCATCTGCCCTTAAAAAGGTAATTAAAATCAGCCCCTGGTGTGGGGAGGTTAATGAAAAGGAAACAAACCAACCCCAAAGGATGGTATTGGAACTGGGCAGAGCTTTGGGGGGGCTGGGGGTGTCAGTGGGGGATGTTCCCCTGTAAGATGCTCATACAGGTCTCCTGACAGCAGCACAGGTCAGGCTGGCACATGGTGGTCTGTGTTATGACATGGTTTGGGGGAAGCTCTAACGATCTTTCCTGAGGTCCCACATTGCAGCCAGCCTGTGTCAGACACCCACCACAGCCAGGGCTGAAGCCCCCCTGAATTCCACCCTCCCCCAAGCATAAGGGCAGCCCTGACAACTGGTGTGGGACCCTGGGAGCACCCCAGGAATGACAGGAAGACACTGGCCAGCATCAGGACTGCAGACAACCCTCTGCTGCAGCATCCTTCTGGGGAACACGGGTCAGAAAAGCATCCCCCACCTCATACAGCGTTTGCTGTCCTGAAGCTCTAACGCATCAGGGCGAGCGAGTGTGCAGGTAGGTGGTAGCTATTTCTTGGAGTAGCTTGTATCCTCATCTATTCTTGCTGCAAAGGAGCTGTGCCAGCTTTAATCTCCTGGAATGGTGTAAATGGCTTTTCTGCCCTGGGAACAAAGCTCCCAACTCCCTTGGGTTGGAGTGGGGCAGGGGTGGGAGCCCTTTCCATGCAAGTTCTTGGAGCAGGGTGGAGGGATAAAAGAGGAAAAATAAAGATAAAATAAAAATTAAAAAGGAAAAATAAAAGGAGGGTGGAGGGGGAAAGGAAAAAGCTCCTTGCTGGCCAGAGATGGTTTCTCTCCTGAGCTGATTCAGTTTGCATTTGGGAGTGGGTGGGAGCGAGGATGCTGGAGCTTGCTGGAAAGGCATGTTTGTAGCTTAGCAACAGGGTCAAAGGAAGCCAAGCAAAGGAGGGATTGCAGAGAGCCTCTCCCCGCAGCCAGGTATCCACGCCTGGATGCTTCCAGCCAATCTCTCTGCCTGCACCCCACAAAGGCACAAACCACCCCCCCTGTTGCCACCCTCCCCGGCCTCGCCGGTGCCAAGCGCCGTGGTGCAGCGTGGTATTTACAGGCTGGGGGGGGGGGTGTGGGGGGTGTGTTTAGCTTCATTTCAAAAGATTATTGGGTTTTATGCGTTTTCAAGCCTCGTGTGAGTGTAATGACAGATTGCAAGTGATTATCACTGGCACTCTTGCTGTTGGCAGGGCACCACGGAGGCACAAAATGAGCCTGGTTCCCTCCAGCCCGCAGCCAGGGGAGGCCTGAGCTGCTCTCACTCGTGCTTCCATCCCCCTTGGTCCTCTCACTGCTCGCTTTCTGGCCCTGCTCTGCTCAGACTGGTACATCATCTGCACACCACGAAGGAGGCAGAGTCACACACCAGCTCTCACGAGCTGGGGATAAGCTGGAGGCTGCTTCCTCCTCCCCAGCAAGAAGCACAGAGCTCGTCCAGCTGCCTCTTGATTCCCCCCATGCTTCAGCTTTACCCACACAAACACAGGTGCTTTGCCATGGACCTGTTGGGCTGAACTGAAATCACAACCCTTCGGTACTGGTGCTCAGAGGATGCTGATGGAACAGGGTCTGGGGAGGGAGCACACTCTCCATCCATACACCAGCACACCCAAGTCATTCCCCCTCTAGAAAAACAGGGTGACTCGATGTTGCAGCACCAGCAGCTGGGCTGCCCATGCAGGAATGTGTTGCTCAGCACCCTGGTTTGGTCTGTGCCTCTTGCAGCCCCCGTTCAGCTCAGAGGCAGAAGAACCTTTGCTTTGCCACTGCTCCTGCGCCCTCTTCCCCATTTGCCAGCAAAAGCCTCCCAGAAATAGGATGGGTGACTTGGGAGGGGTCTCTGCAAGCTGAGCAGCTCAAAGCTGACTGTCTGACAACCTACAAATTCTGCTCCCTTTTTACAGTTGTCTCTTTCCAACCCCCTCTTCCCCATGCTAACCCCACCACGGGCTCAGCACAGCGATTGCAGGTACTGCTGCTGCTCCCTGGTGAGGCGCCGGCGTTTCTTAGCCAGGGCTGGAGTCCTGCCTGCAGCAGCTGGTGGATAAGCAGCTTTGTGACTCTGAAGCTTCTGGTTTAGCTCCAATTAGGAATTGTGCTGCGCTTAGAAATGCTTATGTCTGGCTTATTTCTAACTTGTAAGGTCTTTGGGCCTTAACCTCTGCTCGGAGGAAACGCTTGCCCTTCTCCCCTTTGATGGCAAAGATGTCTCAGGATACGTGTCATCCCTTTCTAAGAAGCGATTCCTGCGCAGTGCCCGGGCAGGAGATGAATCACTTTGGGGATGGTGCTTTGGAAGAGCTGTTTTGCTGAGCCCAGCCCAGTGATGGGTCAGTGAGCTCCCTCCGACCGCACGCAGCCACGGCTGGCCAGTTGGAACCAGCAGCTTTTACAGCTCCTCACGCTGCATGCCAGCCCTCCATCGCCAGCCCTCCATCGCCAGCCCTCCATCATGAGCCCTCCATCGCCAGCCCTCCATCGCCAGCCCTCCATTGCCAGCCCTCCATCGCCAGCCCTCCATTGCCAGCCCTCCATTGCCAGCCCTCCATCAGGAGCCCTCCATCGCCAGCCCTCCATCGCCAGCCCTCCATTGCCAGCCCTCCATTGCCAGCCCTCCATCAGGAGCCCTCCATCATGAGCCCTCCATCGCCAGCCCTCCATCGCCAGCCCTCCATCACCAGCCCTCCATCGCCAGCCCTCCACTGCCAGCCCTCCATCATGAGTCCTCCACTGAGAGTCCTCCAACACCAGCCCTCCATTGCCAGCCCTCCAACGCCAGCCCTCCATCATGAGCCCTCCATCGCCAGCCCTCCATCATAAGCTCTCCATCACGAGCCCACCATCATGAGCCTCCATTGCAAACCCTTCATCTCAAGCCCTCCATCGCCAGCCCTTCATCGTGAGCCCTCCATTGTGAGCCATCCATCACAAGCCCTCCATTTTGAGCCCTTCATCTCCAGCCATCCATTGCCAGGCCTCCATCACGAGCCCTCCATCACGAGCCCTCCATCAGGAGCCCTCCATCGCCAGCCCTCCATCACAAACCCTCCATCGCCAGCCCTCCATCACAAACCCTCCATCGCCAGCCCTCCATCTCAAGCCATCCATTGCCAGCCCTCCATCAGGAGCCCTCCATCAGGAGCCCTCCATCTCAAGCCCTCCATCGCCAGCCCTCCATCAGGAGCCCTCCATCTCCAGCCCTCCATCTCCAGCCCTCCATCAGGAGCCCTCCATCAGGAGCCCTCCATCACAAGTCCTCCATCTCAATCCCTCCATCACAAACCCTCCATCAGGACCCCTCCATCAGGAGCCCTCCATCTCCAGCCATCCATCGCCAGCCCTCCATTGCGAGCCGCCGACATTTAGAAAGAGCAACAGCCCCTCATTTCCAAATTCACACACTGCTTTTCATAGTTTCAGCGGTGCTATATCTCATCTTTGGCCTCCTGGAGACTTCAAAAAGCCCAAAGAAATCCCTGAGGCCAGTGGCATCACGGTGCTAGAAAGCCAGAGGTCGAGTTGATGTGCTCAGCCTGGGGTTTGTGTGTCATGGACAGCAAGCAGCCCACAAAGATTTCCTTTTTCATCTGGGTTTTTGGGGTGGTTTTGGTTTGTTTTAAAGACAAAAAAACCCCTACAACCCTCTCTTCAGCCCTGAAGCAGCAGTGCTGAAGCAAGCCATCAGGCTCTGCGGAGACGTCTTTAAACATCCCGGCCTGTCATTGAGGAGATGGGGCTGTGCTGCCTCCCAGCAAGTCCAGACCCTGCTTTACTGGGAAGCAGACGCCAGTTGGCAGCGTCCTCTCACCCAGTTGTAGCTGTCTAAACGTTAGACATCTAGTCTGCACTAACCATCTAGGCTGTGGAGCGAGTGATGTGAGATGAATCCCACCCGGAAGGGTCACCAGCCTGGCTCCAGGAAAGGAACAATGAAATCAAGCTCTGGTGCACCCCAGCATCACCCAGGGTGATGGCAAATTTCATCAGCTCATCAAGGCAGCTCTGGGGCTGGGGCTTTTTAAGTTGTCTTCTTGATAATGAGATCCCTGGGCTCCTTGGCAGGAGGAGGAAAACATCTGCCAAGGATGGGCAGTGTACACCCGTGTTAGCCAGGTGAAAGGGGCCCTCTGCATCAACAGGGATCGTCCCCAAGGGCTAAAATTTCCTCCAGAGAGAGCTGGA